>WBMZ01008618.1:0-614528 GCA_013400975.1 Atrichornis clamosus | reverse complement strand
TAATAATAATAATAATAACATCATCAATAATTAGACCATACAAATCTAGTGATGCACAGTTCAGCTGCTCTCCACCCTCTGACTGGTGCCCAGCCAGTTCCAGAGCAGCCACCCCCAGCCAGCTTTCCCCCAGCTCTCTGTGCTGAGCATGCTGCCACATGGAACATCCCTTGGATCAGTCGGGATCAGCTGTCCCAGCTGTGTCCCCTCCCACCTTCTTGACCCCCTCCATCCTCCTCGTTGGTGGGATGAGGTGAGGAGCAGCAAAGGCCTCGCCTCTGTTTGGGCACTGCCCAGCAGTATTGAAAACATGCCTGAGTTACCAACATTATTCCCATCCTAAATCCAAAACACAGCACTGTACCAGCTACTAGGAAGAAAATTAACTTTTTCCCAGCTGAAACCAGGACACTTTTGCTGTCAAGGTGACAGACTCATCCTCTGTGTCGTATTTTAGCAACACTTCATAAAATCTGAGCTTGGATGGTGAAGTGGGAAATGGCTTAACAAGGGAATTATTGAACTCTTCCAGGCATTTAACTAGGAAGAACTTTAAATGAACCTTTAGAAATGGTAGCACAACAATTTAAAAATAATTTTATATTTTTAATATGGCAATACTGTCTTCTCTTTTTTTTTAATATTTTCTTTATTTTTAGCTGAAAGTCAGTTTCAAAACTGTTACTAGGCAACAATTAAAAATGCTATCTCTACAGCTTATAAATTCTGTTTATTACATTGAATATTTAAAGCTTGCACATGCTTACTATGAAAGAGAAATTATTGCATTCTTTTTGCGTGTGTGATGATAGCAAGAGAGACATATATCTCATGACCAAGAAACATTTAGTTCGTATTCTGAAATACGCCTTAAAAAAAGAATCTACATCTGTACCAACCATGATAATACAAATTTGTTAAACTTTGTAAACAATTGTTATTGACATAAAATAGTGAAATTATCAGTTTCATATGAATTCTGTAAGCTGTTTTCTAATTTATAATTTTCATGATAACATTACAGATTTAACAGTACTGCGCTTAGTGCTTGTTATATTGTGCTCCAAAATTTCTGCTGCTGTTTTCTTCCATGTGTAGCCAAGTGAAATACCTGTTTGCATGTTTACTCTCTCTGTGATTATTTTAACAAAAGCATGCACTAGGCAGAATAACAGTAGGAAAAACAAATATTTACCAGATTAGACATAATACTTATGGAGAGGAAAATTTATATTCCTAACAGTGACCATTCAGGCTTTCTGCTGGATTACAATAGGTACATGTTTCAGTGAAAGAAAGAAAATTTTTAGGTGGCCTCCATTTAGTGACAAATTAAAATAAACTGAGCCCAAATTTCAGGTTCTGAACACTTACTATGAATTGCATCCAAGCCATCAACTCCCTTACACTCTAATTCCCTGAAAAATTATATCTGTTCCACCCCTTGAGGACATCTCATTGACCAGCTAGAACTGTAAAGTTAAATGATAAATGGTTGATTTGATAACATCACAGGCAAAATTCCAATTGATTTACTGTGTTTAGAGTTTCATCCACTTAGACAAATGAAAGGTAAAAAGATTGTGGCTCTATTCTTTGTTTATGTATTACCATCTTATGGATTTTCATGATGTAGAAAATACTTCAGCAAAATTCCGACTGTAGCTAAAGTGAGTTTGTGTTGACCAAGGACTGCATGTTTAGTACTTCATGACTCTACGTCAGCAAGGTGAAAGGGTTTAATTTTGGGAAGTTGCTGTAAATTACACATATTTCTCAGATTTTTCAGAAACTGCAGGTTTAGCCATTGACCTTAAGCAATTCAATCCAGTACTTTATTCAAAAGTTGTCTGCATATAACTAAGAATCAGGTTCATATTTTGTTCCAGTGGTGTTTTGGGACACTGTACCATTACTCTCTCTTTCTTTAAATGTGTTCTAAAAAGTGTTCTGTTTACTGTAGCTCATGTTTCTTTTTGTATATGTGAATGGCCCTTAAGTGAAGGGCAAAGTGAGATAATTCTTCATCTAATAACTTACAGACAGTAGCCTGTTTTAGTTATTAGAGAGTAGAGCAGAGCAGGTGAAACATGAATATTTGCTGGCAGTGTGTGACTGTATTCTGAGTTTATCAAAGGATGTTCCTTTTAGAAGGGGTCTTAGGCCCCTTATTTTCACATTTATCTGACAAGTTAAATTTCTTAGTGTTTCTCTTCCTTACTGGGTACAGTTTATTCCACTTGTGCCCAAACCATCATGGCTCAGTTCCTCTTCTCTTGCTTCTTTGACCCAAGTAATAGCCCTGAATGCTGGCTCATTTTTTCTGCTCAGTGATCACAACTTGTTCATTCGTTGCCTACTTCTCTTTTTTACACAGAATAGAGGCGGTTCAGTTGTTCAGTGATTTTGGAGCTGACTTTTCTGGGTAGGTTTTTCTATCAGGTTTTAGACCCAGAGACATCACAGTTTCTCTTGGAGTCACATCCATGACTGTTTTCCTCCTCTGCTTTAGTTAATTCAAAGTATTGGGACAATCTCTGAGTTTTCAGTCAATCTCCAAGAAGTGCTTCTTGTTCTTGCTCTGAAATACAATTTGCCCAACACCTTTTAGATGGTGCTCTGGTGTTCATGGTACCTCACTGCTTCCAGCTGCCGCTCAGACAACGGACAGTCAGTCTGCTTGGACAGAAAAATGCTACCCTTTTATGTCTCCTCCAACAATTTAAAGCTCCACACACTTAAAATGTGCAAAATGTGTACTGTAGACCTATAAAGAGATGTTGACACACTGTAGTTATTTTACTATAATTTTGTGAAGGGATCCCTTTCACTCTTCAGAGAGCATGACCCAAAGGTTAATAATGACCCTTTCACTGACATCAGCTTGTGTCAGATCAATTCCTGATCACTCTCTATATACTATAGAATAATCCTGTTGAATTTACAGATGGGTTTTAATTTCAACATCAATATTTTTCTTTAAACTTACAAATAAATTATTTGAAAGTGGGAAATGAATTCCCTAAAATACATCCTCCAAAAGAGTTGGTTATTACTATCATCCATCTTTCAGTAATAATAGTAACTCAGAAGTCATGAAATACTGAAGATTAGTAAGCCCAAGACAACCCTGAATAATGTGTTAGTTCTATTCAAGGTGGTTATCAAATGTAAGCTGACAAGAAGTCAAGGTGAAATTTGCCATAAATTATTGCCACTGTTTCTTTTGTTTTCAGAAAGTGTATCTTTCTCTTGGAAGTTGAAATTAATTGAAGTTGTTTCACTGAATTTTGATGATAATTCCTTTTTAAAAAGCAGTTGAGGTCGTTTGGGTAAATAAATCTCTAGAGAAAAGCAATAGATTTCTAGAAGTGATAATGTGCATGCAATGTGTTGGTAGTTGTCAGTAACCACTGTCCTGAGTGATTACCTGTGTCTGAGTGTAGCTGAATTATGGAACTATTAAAATGTGTCAAACATCAAAAGCCTGAACTTGGTTTTTGCAAACATTATGTAATTTATACAGTGCACAAAATTATTTTAGAAGCAGATATGAAAGTAGCAAAGTGGAATTAGGAAATTCGTCTTCTCTGATTTCTTGTGCAATTAACTGGAAAAGGCTTCTTTTGCCACTTGGATCCAAAGACAGATTCCCTTTACCTGCTCCATTATAGTACCAGCAACAACCTGCTATCCTGCTGCACTTCAGGAAAGTCACATAAATTGCACACAGTTTTTTGACCTGAAGTTTTCCTTGATCTGTGTGACTTGAGAGTTATGTTGTGAAATGAGAGAGTCAAACCAGAAAATACTGGTTCATTTAGCTGAGTGTGTTTCAGCTGAAACCTCCCTGGTTCCATGAACTTTTCTGCATATTCAATAATACTGGAACCCTCTGATCTGGCCCAAAAAATATTAATCACTTTTTCAACCACAGCTGCCTGTGAACCAGAATTTTGCCTTTTTTGCCAGCTCCAGTGCTGATCAAATTCACATAGAATCACAAAATAATTCAGGTTGTAAGGGACTTCACAACTTCAACGGGATCTTCAATTTGTCTAAACTTCGATCTCTTCCTAGACTGCAGAGATCCAGGAGTAAAAAGAAAGGAAGTTTTTCATTTGTCCTGCAGTTCATGACACAGTTTGGGGATTTGTGGTTTTCTTTTTGTCTTTATCCAAGAATTGTGAGTAAAAAATGGAATAAATGACACATGACACCACACAGGAACAGGAGATAACACGCATCCTGAAGGAGGAGAAGTACATGTGTACCCAGAGATGTGGGGGAGTCAAGGGCTGAGATATCCTGGGATGGGCTGGTAGGTGATGTGTACTGAGGAATTAATGTTGTCTTTGGCACAGGGCAGAGAATCAGAAACCCTTCCTGGTGGCAGAGAGAAATATGAAAGTGAAACAATGTCCTTGGAAGGAGAAGAGGAAGACAAATTAAAAGGCAGAAGGGATGAGGGCGTTAGGGACATGGTGAGCTGTCTCTGTCCTGGAAAGAAGGAGAGAAGGAGGGATAAGCTGTTCCCCAGTCATGGAGGAAGGTTTGTGACTTCAGGCAGCCCCGATGGTGTGGGGAAGGAGGACCTGACTAGCCAGGAGATCAGTACAGAGCAAGGGATGGAGGGAGCTCTGACTTCTGCCGTGAGCTTGTTCTATGGAGCCAGATCCACTGGTATCCATACTTCTTATAACTTTACTAGTAATGCCAACCCCTAGGTGCTGTGAGGGGAACCCTAATATTTCATATTCATTATGTTGAATTTAGATCTTTGAATCAGCGCACAATGAGTTTATTAGGTGTTACATCCAAAACTGGTGTCACATTTTGCTTGAATAGCACATAAGACATTTTGACATAATGCAGTTTTCTTGTTCCAACCTTTCAGCTAAATACTGCAAAATAATGACAACAAGAAAATAGTTTCTGCAAGGAAGCAGAAGTATTTTATGACAAAAGCAGCATTTGGAGTAACATTCTAGAAGAGCAGAGACACTTTTTTTTCCCCCTTGTCACTCTCATTAAGGCTCTGAGATACTTTTTTGTACTGTCTCTCGCTGTTGGAATACCTGTCTCCAAACAGCTTTCTGTAGTGGAAAATCCAATTTAATCTCAAACAGTTTTATCAGTTCTGCACTACTTTTTTCTCCTATTGGAAAATAAAATAAAAAGATCATATGTCAACTTGACTACAAGGTGTAAAGCTTCTGAGCTTGCATTAATAAATGTATGCATCAATTATATGTTTGCACATTCATATACGTATAGCTGAAGGCAGCCTCTTTGTAAGCTAAGGTTTATTTATGCCGCACAGAATACATTTTTCCAATTTCTAGCATTCTTGAAAGGCAGATTTTTTCCAGAGATTGTTCAGCTTTTAAGTCTTCATGAGATGAAACTTAATTTCTTTTTTGGGGATAGGGAACATGGGAAATTAAATAAATTCGGTCTGAGAATGCTACATGCATTTAATGACTTTAATTCAAATGGTAGCTCGTTTTTGCACTGTGTGCTCCAGCTGGTGAAGGGGAGTTGCATGTCCTCACTTATGCTGTGCTTTCTGCAGACTAGGCTGGGGTTGGAGAGCCCAAAGGAAGGGCTTACAGAAGCCTTTTGGTTTAGCTCTGCAATTCACAGTATATTTAAACAGAGGGATCTCAGACTTGCTACCTCCTGCTGTTTTCTGAATTGAAGATACAGACACAACGGCCAAGGCCCCTGCATCCATGTGCAGCCCATCTCCAGGACTCTGATCGTGCCTAGTTGTCCCACAAATCTCCACACACACCCCCTCAGCTTCCTGCTCTGAGATTTCCATTTAAGCTCAGCCTGGAGCCCTGCTGTGCTTGTGCCTGGCTCCAGCCCTGGATGGATTCTGGTCTGCAGTTTGCTGTTTCCAGGATGGTTGATGGACTCTGGAAGAAGCATCTTTCTTTTGCTCACTGGTTATACCCACATCACTCCAGTGACTTGACAGTGGCACCTTGCAGCCTTAAAGCAGCATCCTGCCAGCTCTGAATTTCATATCCCTCTCTGCTGCTGGGTCAGGCACGTCCATCAGCTCCATGGGTTTCCCTACAGCTGTGCTCACTTCTGTGTGCAGGGAATGCACTGCAGGAGGCTGGAGGGGCTGCCTGGAGGAAAACCCCTTTGTGGCTGCTCCTGGCCTGCTTTGGGGGCAGCAGCCCTGTTACCTCCAGGGCTGGAAGATCAGTTCCCATCAGTGTGAATTTAAGAAGGGAAGATAGACTGGAAACAGAAGCCCAGTTTCCTTTCTAAACAGCAGCTGTGTAGTTGCAACCCTAGGAGAGAGTGCTTACCTTGGCTGCGAAATAATGCCTGTAGCTAAAAAGCTTTCAGCTTTGTAAACGATCACACATTTCATTTCAAGGTATTTTCCCTTTCCTTTGGGCAGCATTGTACAACTCCATTCCTCAAAACATGACACTAGTTAATACTGCATTAAACCCTTGGAAAAGAACACTAATGAATAAGAAGTACCCCAAAGTCAGGAAATACCAAGGGTTTCCCTGCTTCTGGAGCCATTTGCTTTCCTATCCTGTACCCTCTTAAATATTTTATGATGAACTGAGGTATCATACTGTGAATGCTTTAGATAAGGTCTGGGTTTATGAAGGAAAGAGCAGTAGAGAAAAGCAAGCGAGGCTTCAGTTAAAATTTTGAACCTGCTGGAATTTGTCAGTTCTTGTAGTAAATCTTGCCTCAAGACCAAGTTGTTTTTCCTCTAATCACCTGTTTGAGGTCGATACAAAGCTTTATCTGGAGCGACTGTAAGATCCCAGTGCCATAGGGCTGCCCTGATACCTGGGTGGGCTCATTGACCCCGACTGTCCCACTGCAGCCAGACCTGGAGGCTTGGCTTCCCCAGAGATTCCGGGTGAAGGATGGGGCTGGAGCAGCCTCAGGGGGAAGGGGGTGGCAGTGGGGAAATGCCAGCCCTGCCCATAGCTCTGGTGGGTGCAGGAGGGTCCTTTGGACCCTCTCTAATCGCTGAATGTCTCTCCCTGTGGCCTGTGCTCTTGTGGAGATTTTTGGGGAGTTGTAGCACATGTTGGTGCCTGAGACAGGTGACACGATTGTGCCGGATGGGAAATTCCAGGCCGGGAGGTGCATCTGCCAAAGCCACCCCAGCCTGAGGGCTGAGAGGGGACTTTGCTCCCCTGGAGATGGTCCTCTGTGAGCTGCAGCCGCAGACCGGGCAAATCCCAGGGAGCAGCTGTCAGGAATCGGAACCATCAGCTGAGCAAAGGTGCTATGTTATTTTCACTTGGATATTAACTGATAATTAGTGTTCTGTGTGACCATGTTTGCAACATGGCAGCTGCTGCATTTACCAAGCCTGGAAACACCGGTGGTCTTTCACTTCATCATCCGAGCTGTGCTTCAGGTAAAGTCATCTTTGCTTGTGTTGTGACTGCTTATTTCTTGCCTCTACTGTTTGTAAATATAACTTATAATGATCTGCTGCTGGTTATTATCAAGTATAATGTACTGCTTTGTAGAAAATAATTAGTGTAATGTATTAGGGTTAGTTGTGAGTCTTCTCAATAATGTGTATGTGGGCGTGCAGTTTGTCGTTGGTTTTGGTACAAAGGAAAAAAAGGGAGATTAAAACCGTAATGCAGATGATATAGACAAAATCACTCAACAAGGCTTAGTAGGTTTTATTTTCATTTTATTTTTTTAAACAGTGCTGTAAAGCATGATAGGTGTTAGAGCTGTGCTATTACATATCATTTTGGAATCTGTGCCGTGCCTGATTGGAGAAATTTTTATACAAGCCTAAGCTGCAGAAAGGCCATTTGAAATAAGTGCTGGTGATGGATAGACTTGCAGTAACATCCTTGATTTTCACAGCTTTGATGGTAAATGCACTTCATTTATTGCTGCAGATACTATGTATGTTAAATGATCAGTGTTAGGGGACTTCGATGTAAGAGCACTTTGCTATTCTTTAAGGGTGATCTGAGCCCATGAGCTTTTTGAAAAGATGATTTAATGTGTTTTGTATGATTGAAGGGAACTAAGCAGAAAAACATTCTGTATGGTTCCTGAATACAGTAGTATTTTCATGCTGATAATCTGCCTGATTGCTGGGTGTCACTGGAATATGCTTATTTTCTTTGACATGTACAGCAGAAGTGAAAAGCAGCCACTGATGTGGACAATATCAGTGTTTAGCTGTCACAGCTGACAAACACCAGCTGAGTCAAATGAGGGGCCTTAGTTCAATGAAATGCATCTGTGTGCACCTATAGCCAAATGTGTGTCTGAATCAGCTTCTGTTTGCTCCTTTGGCCTTTGAAGTCACCTGCAAACTTAGGCCATGACCCTGCACCCTGCTCTGCATGGGTAGGTTAGGGAGGGGTATTTTACAGGAGGGGAGCAGAAGCCACAGTGAGGATTCTTGGGATATCACTTTTACACAGTACACCTTATTACCCTCTTGCATCCTATCTCCTGGTGATGTTTACTTGATTGACTGAAATTGCACTTCAGTGAAACTTGCTGTAGCAGTAAAAAAACCCAAAATGTCGCAAGGGAAGTGGCACCTGGTTTGGGTTTTTCTGAACTCTAAGTATCTGATAAGTTTATTTAATTAGAACCACAGTTTCCTCTGCCCACAGGGTTGATATCTTTCTCTCTTTTAGCCTTATAAACATTTGGTGTGTTGGGAGATGTACACACGTCAGTGTTTAGGAACATCAAAAGAGATGTTGTGTTCGCATCAGTGATCAGCACTGAGTATCAAGTAGTATTTGGGAAAGAATCTGGCATATCCCTCAGTGACTTATCTGGGAAGTGTGAATGGCATTTAATAAAACAGATTTTCCAGCAAACGACAGGCCAGAGCCTTGAAGCAAAAAGTACTTCTGCCCTGTGCCAATCATTCACTTTCTTCCAGCTCACTGATTTCTCCCATGTAAAATGTTCTTGTATTTAAACTGGTCCACATTGCATCAATTGTAAGGTGTCAAATCCCTCACTCAAGCCATATAATAAAATATAAAAACCCAAACACTAACCAGAGTTAGGTTTTTCATCACTGCATCGTCTGCCTGCAACCTGTGCCAGTGCCTCATCATCCCCACAGGAAAGAATTTCTTCCTAATATCTAACCTAAATCTCCTTCAGTTTAAGGCCATTGCTCCTAGTTCTGTCACTACATGCTTTTGTCAAAAGCCCCTCTCCAGGTCTCCTGGAGCCCCATTAGGGCACCAAGCTTTCCCCAGAGCCTTCTCTTCTCCAGGGTGAACACCCCAGCTCTCCCAGCCTGTCTCCATAGCAGAGGTGTCCCAGCCCTGTGATCAGCTTAGTGGTTCTCCCCTGGACTCCTTCCAGCAGGTCCTTATCTTTCTTGGGATGAGGACCCCAGACCTGAACAATCCAAAGACCTCTGTTTACCTTTCCTGCTCCTCTGTGCTTACCCTGGTTTTAGCTTTTGAGTTTTAATTTCATTCCACTTACCCCATTCTTCCTTATGTTGATCCTAGTAACAATAGGCTTGTTGCATAGTACACCTTCCAAGCTTAAAATTGTAGTGTAGACAAGATGCTTTTGAATTTTAATATGCACTGTGCATGCTAAGAAAGCATTATTATTCTGTGTCCTGTTTGGTTTTATAATAAAACTATAGTTTTCCTTATCTAATCTGATTTTTAACACATTAGACACCTATTAACCAATGTGCTCCTTTCTTTTTTCCCACAAAAATGTTCTTCACAGGAGATGGCATAAACTACTACTTAGCTAAGTTGGAAACCCTGCTTCCCATTTTAGCTTTCTTTTTGACATAACCCTGAATGTAAGCGTTGTTCTAACCACCTTTTCTGAGTTTAAATCATACTGGTAGTTACATCAGCATTCTCCATGACAGAAAATAATGCCTTATTGTTCAAAGATCCTGTGCTCTTTTTTACAGATCATATTCATTTTCCATGAAGAAGTAATGCATTGCAGAATATTGTGACATTAAGCAAGTTCAGTTGTGTTTTGCAGTTGTTAATTACCCTTACAAGGTGGATAAGAATTCTGTGGGGAATCTCTTAAAAGAGAAGTGCTTTGCCCTTGGGATGTGTATTACCATATGGAAAGCAGGCTTATGTTCTTAGTTAATTATCTTTGTTGTTTCAGTTCATTTAAAGGAAATGTAATAATTTGTTGGTTGTTAGTACCTGTGTATTTTAAAATGGGAAATTGTTAGAATAATAAAGACCCCAAGGGAATGCTTACAGTACTCCAGAAAGACACTTTCAATTATTTTTTCCCAAGGCATTAATTTTTTTAACTGGAACTGACAAAATTATTAAACAAAGGTGATATATGGCATCTTTGGGAAAAGTGTGTTTCATTATTATTGCTATTTTTTGCAGATGGTTCAAAACTTTTCTCCTAGAGATAATCACATTCTTACTTCTTTCTGCGAGAGTGGAATCACATTGACTTTGACAGCTTTGAGCAACAAAATATCAGAGCAATAATTGAAATTGGGTAGGATGACAGTACTTAGTCTTGTCTCATGGAAATGTGAAGGTCATGGAAATAGGTGAGGGTAAAGCTCAGCATTATAATAAACAACTGGATATGGGTATGATCCTATTGAAAAGAGAGCCTGGGATTATTCCACCTGGCTGGTAACAGGATACTGCTTCTGTCATGGAAAATAGAATTCTTTGCTCTATAAGGTGTTAGGAAGCTCTTTGTTATTTGGGGGCTGTGTGGGAAGCCAGTGATCTGACTTTTCTGAGAGGCTCATGTCTGTGCCCAGGACTGAGGCCATGCTTGTTTTGCTGCTCCTACTGTACCTATTGCTGCACAGTTCCATCAACTTTCGGCAATATTTGGAAAAGCTTAATTTTTTATTCTTAAAGGTAAAATTAGGTTAATTCTTTTCCTCTCAGTCAAGCCAAAATTGTAGTTTATTATTATTTATAATTTGTAGCTTTTGCTAGTCAAGTATTTTTATGTAAGCTTATGAAAACAAAGGGTCAAATTGAAGAGGTTGTTCCACTGGTTTCAAGTAGTTGCTTTGGATTTACCTCCCTGTGACTGAGAGCAAGAAGCATCATCTAAATAAAAGAGCAATTATTTCCAAAGCACTTAGAAATTAGTAGGTTTTATTGCATTTCATTCTGTAGAAGAAAACAAAATCAGCTCTAAGCATGTCTTTCCTAAGCATTAGCTTAGGAAATCATCGTTATTCTCCCAAGCTGAAACCAAGAATGGTTGGAACTTTCTATACAGGGCCCAGATTTGGTGCACCTATTCCACCTGACACTGGGTTGCAGTAGAATGGATAGACCTCATTTAGGAGGAAATAAATTGAGCAATTGGCATCTGCTGCTTCCATGAACACTAGGAGTCTTATGATTAAGATGTTTTGAAATGGAAATAAAGACTGAAGGGGAACCAAAACACCCCACTCATTCCTGTGTCTCTGAACAGGTGAATTGGTGCTGGGCACTCTTCAGGGTATAGTCAGCTCCCCTGTGCTGGGTACTGGAAAAACTGATGGTCCCTTTCTCCAGTGTTCACAGGCATGGGTAAACATGTTCACATGTGTTTCCAGAGGAGTTTCTTGGAGTTTGGACTTTCTTGGAAGTTTCTTGGAGTTTCTTGGAATGGACTTCATCTAAAAATCCTTACTTAGATTCTCCTTTCAAATTGCAGCAGTTTTTTCCTTTGCTTGATACAAATGGCTGGTTACAGACATTGCTTTTAAAGTTGGGGTGGATCAGAAAAATCACCTAAGAATGTCACTGTCTTTGCCAACAAACCAGTCTTGTGTACCTGCTGAGCCACGTGTGCTGCTTTTGTCACATTTGTACTGCTTTGTGTTCCAGTTAAACTCCCAGAGCCAGGATCACCTGGGTGTAATTGAGGGCGAGGTTTGGTCAGGAGAATCTTGTAGCTGTGAGCCAGAGAGAGCACAGCTCGACTTTCATTGGCCTGAGGTTGAGTTTGCAGAAAGGTGAGCAAATTTGCTCTGGAAATGCCAGTCAGTCTGGAGGAGAACTGTGTTTTAATTTGGTGAAAAGGCTACTCCTGACTACCCTGGGTCTGAGAGCATCTCCTTGCAGTGGCTGTTGCCATTAGAAAACTGTGTCCTGTGCCAAGGCCAGCAATGTTACTGTGTGATTCTAATGGACTTTTTTTGTGGGGGTGCTTCCTTTCAGCATGAGTTTGGTCCTTGCTTAATTAGAGCAAGACTAAGATGGGGTGAGTACAGGTGTTTCACTCCAGCTATGGATAGTAAGGCATCTTTAGCAAAGCAGTTTTTGTTTTGTGTTTCTCCCCTTGGATAATTTGTCACATCAGGTTATTAATATCTTTCAGAAGAAAAGAATGCAAAAACATATTATGTGGAATGGAGGTAATTCTGCTGTCTTTGGGGAAATGCTCTGGATGTGTGTGGGAGTATAGATTGCATTTATATATTTCACGTTCCCAAATCCAAGACTGCCTTCTCAAATGAGGTTTTGCCAGGCTCGTGGGGCAGGCATGTGAACTCTAGATCTGAAAATAGACACATTTGGTTCTGAACTGTAGTTTTCATCTAGTCTTATAATTAAGTGTCTTTACACACCAAGAAGTATCCAGGCTTACGTTGTGAAGCTCTTACCTGCATGATTACATTCCTGTTTGATTTCTGTAAAATCTACTTTTAAAAGATCAACTGAATTTAAAATTATGCTTGTAATACAGACATATGGATTTCACTTGTCATGAGCTCTGATTTGAGATTGATGGGTGGTCATTTTTCAGTGCTTTCCAGATAAGGTGGCAAAAGATAAATATATCTTCTGAACTGCTATTTTAAACATCACAGCTACAAATGAGAGTGACAGTAGCTTGTAGTTTAGGTTACTTGGTACATCCCAGCTTATTATAAAACAAGCATGTAGGCTGAGGTTAAACACTGCCCTGGCTTTTGAAATTGGAGAGTGCAGCACACTTTGGTGTATAAAGACTGGGAGATCCTGTCTTAACCAGTCTAAATAGCTATTAGCCATTATGTAATCCCTTCTTCTCAACTTCATCACTTTAAATAGGCCAGAGATGGTAAATAAGCAACGTATAAGCTTTGTTCTAGTCCCCTCGAAGAGATAAGGTTTGATTAAGTGCTAAATAACACTTAGCATTGTTTGGACTGGCATCACCTGGAATCTCTTTGTCTGGTGTTGAAGGCAGCAGACAGGAGGGCAGGCAATGGGCCACTGTCAGCTTTGCCCACAGGAGAGTTCAAAGAGCAAGAGGGAGAAAATAACCCATTCAAAGACATCTGGCCATTTATCCTTGTGGACTGGGACAGTGTGAGGATGTCCTTGCTGTGTGTTCAGCAGCCTGAAGGATTTTCACTGTAGAGCAAAAAGCACAGCAGCAGCTCTGGGAATTAACACTTGAGAAGTTGGTTCTCTCCACTGCGCCTTAAAGGATTGTCTACAGGAGAGAGGGAGGATTTAGGACAAAAGATTTATCTGAGATATTAGGCTGTATTGCTGAAAAATGGGCAGGAAAACACCTCAACAAGCTGTGTGAGGAACTCAAAGGCCATTCAGCTGGAGAGAAGCTGCAGGGTGTTCTTAGCATGGAGCAGAGGAGCTGAAGAAATACAGTGCATTAGACTTTAATGAGCATTACACAAGATCTTCCTAAAGTATTGATTAGGTAGACATCAGGGACTTTTGAACCTTAAATGCCTGCAAAAGCATGCAGGGTTTAAAAGACTCATCACTACTCCACAGAATAAGAATCAGGTTCTGGGTAAAAGGACTGAATACGGCAAAGCCTCTGGTACAGCTATTTTGGGCTACAAAGAGCCTTTGAGTGCTCAACAATGGCATCGGTGTTCGGAGCCCAAGAAAAAAGAACAGACAGCCCATATATTGTCAAAGTCATCTACATGACGTTTAAGCTTGGCTCGGAGAGAATGAAAAGATCCGGATAAAACATGGTGCTGCACAAAAAAGGCTTTCTCTCATTTACATCCTCACCTCCTATTTGGAGAGACTTCTTAGAAGCCGGGACTGTGAGAAGGAAGAGACATAATTAACAATATGTATGTCTGGTGTTTTCAGACCTCAGTGCTTCGTGTTCTTGGGGCTGTGATCACTTGCATAGTCTGGTCGTACTTCATCAGTGGTGCAAATGTGCTCAACTCTTCACCCAAAGTGATAGCCCTGGGCATCCTTAGAAACAATAGGTCCTGCTGCTACAAATCGAGGGTGCTTGTGTCTGGTGAGCACTGGGTGTGTCAGGAGGTTAAGATAGTCCTGCTGAAGAGACAATAGGAGAAAGCAGTTGTCAAAATTATAGTCTTGGTGTCCGTGGTATTTGATGTGTTCCAGCCACTAAGTGGTTGGGGTTGTTTTCATTCTCAAAAACTCATGAAAACAATGGAGGTATAATCAGATAATTTAAAGTAAATTATGAATGTTGTTATTTTGAAATTCATATAAATATCTATCTAGATATACATTAAATAGATATAGATAAAGACATATGCCACACCAAGAAGTAGGAAAAAGTTACAGTGGATGTACAAGAACAGAATGCTAATTAAGAAGTCTATGGTGACTTGGCCAAAGATGATGAGCATCAAAGATAGGTTAACATTATTTGAATTTCCAAACACTATAATGAACCAGTCTTTTTTGCTTGACACCTGTTCCATTTAGAGCTGCTCAAAGAGATGAAATAAGACTGAAGTTAAAACGCTAAAATTCTGGTTAGATATTCTCATCATACGAAGAAAGAAAGGGGGTAAAAAAGATAGTAAATCAACTATTCTAAAGGCAACAATAAAACTGAAGAAAAGGAAGTAAAATAAGCAGAAAGTGAACCTGAATCTGACAGGGTGGGTCTGTCCAGTGAAACACTACAAACCTTGCAGGACATGCTTACTTTATCAAAGAGATGCTGGTGCAGATACAGTGACCTGGGATTGCACCAAAACTGAAAGGAATGATGCTGGGACAAAGTGTGCTTGAAGCACAGTTTGCATAATTACTATTTTTTTGATCTTTACATAAGCAACAATTTGCCTTTTAGTGCAAATCTTGTGGTTGTGTTTACTACTTTCATAGATTTAGGAAAATCTCACTGCTGTTCAGATCTGGCTGATCTGGTATTTCACCACTGGTTAATTTACCCCAACATGTGGTTGTGTCTGATTAAAATGTAATATTTTTGCAAATTCCTGCTAAGTTATTATGAGAAGAGACATAATTTTGATTAATTGCAAACTAAGTAAAAGCAATTAAAGATTTTTTTTTTCTTATTTCTGTCTCCTCAGCACTTCACTGAATATTCAGGGGTTTACCTTTGGAGACTTTATTCACCTATCAATTGATAGTCCAGCAAAGCATTAGCAAGACATGTCCATGCCTCCATGTGGACAAGCAGTTGACATGAAAAGGGCATGCAAATGTCCTTTCTCTGGTGTGATTTGCTAAGGAGAGTGTGAGGGGGACATCACTGCTAATGTTGGAGTACATTTGCAATTAACAGCTTTCACAGCTAACTTACATCCTTATCTTTCTCTGACATTTAATCACCTACAGAAAGCACTTTTTCACTTGTATATTCTAGCATGAATGTTATCCTTTAATTGTAAACAAGCAGAAGTCAATTACCAGCAGTAGAGAAGCTCACTGCAGCAAACAAAAAAGGGAATATATAGTCAAAAGATTTCACTAACAACACTTGCTCATTTTTGTACCAGACCTCCTACATTTCAGCATGCTCACTTTCTCCTGGGAGCTTTTGAATCCATTGTCAGTGTGTAAAATTAGAAAGAAGAGTGAGTTAAAACCTATGTAGAGACTAGAATTTTCCTATTACAAATTGTCTCTGCCTCAGTAGATTATCTGCATATCCATCCATTGCCAACTGTTCTGAAACCTTTTCATTCTGTCACAATTTTCTTCTCATACTACTTTAGTGCATTTAACAACTGGGAAGTTTGCCTGGGTAGTGCTACATAAGTGAAAGTAAATTCACACAGAAGAGATGCAGAACGGGTGAGGCAGGCAAAGTGTGACAAGTCTGTGCTGTATGTAAGAGCCAAATCCTACCTAAATAAACAAATGACTGAATAGAGATACAGTGAATAGGACATTTTAGCAGATGATTACATTATTATAATATTCAAAAAATAAAGTCTCTATTACTCTCTTACTCTTCTGTGCATTCAAGTCTGTCACATTTCACTTAAATGAGATGGTACTTGGGAAGATTTGTGCACAGGAATATGTCAGCTGTAAAGGCCAGATCCTGCAGCAGGCTCCAGGATGGGGCCTGTGGTTTGTTAGAACAAGGCAAAGCCTTTCCTTTGGACACATCAAGTGTCTCAAAGGAAGGGGTAATGGAGCAGCTCAGCAATCCTTTTCCATTAGTACAGGTCTGGGTTAGTGTTAGCATGTGACAGAGTGTGGAAACAAGTACAAGTCTGAAGAGGTGGGAAATTAAAGCATCAGATCTTTACTGGAGCCTGTTTATGAGGATGATTTCTAAGCAGGAACTTGATAGTCTAGAACACTACACATTCCAGTAATCCAAAATGCTGGGACTTGTGCTGCTGCTATTGCAACAGGGATTAGACTATCACAATAGGCTGAATGAATGAATAAATATATGTATGTATGTATCTATATCTCTCTCCTGTCATTTCTGCATCTCAGAGGCTCGGAACAGTGAGGTGGTGAGGTATTGATTCAATTATTTTCCTAATTAAGCAAAAAATACTGCAAATAACTAAAGGCAAGGAAAGAGGCAGCAGAAGTGCCCTCTGTGGAAAATGATGACACTTTGCACATGATACAGATGTTAAATGTACCAAGGACAGGGCGTTCATTCACTCTCATCTATGCTTTGTTCACACGGGGGCAGGGTAGGGGAGAAGACATTTTGTTGGCTCTTGATTCAGTGTAAAATAATGATGGATCTACAGAAGGAATTTGCAGAAGTCTTTGTGGCCAGGATTGCTGAGCAGAAACATCGCCATGACACAGAATTTGCTGTGACCCCACAGTTAACTTGATAGCTGTTCTGTCAGATACATGCTCAGAAAATATCCATCAGGGCTTCATTTAGCAGAAATACCAGTCCCTTATTTAAGTTGTCTTGTTTCTTTAATGTGTATTTTTATTTGATAGCATATTTTAAGCAGCAGTACTTCTTACATGATCAGGCAATTAATTGTTCAGTATATTTGATTTTATATGAATAAATCGTGTCAACAGGGTAACGAAATTCAGTTTCTGTTGCTCAGCATTGGCATGGAGTTTGTAATATTTGAATTGTGCAGATATTCTAACTTAGAAACATGCAGTCCTACCTCAGAGGTTCTGCTCTGTACACGCCCAGTACTGAAAAATACCCCTTGAATGGAGTTTAAGGGTGTTTCCAGGGAACCCTGGGGGGTTTGTTACATCACTTGGAAGTCTTGCCCCCGTTCACAACGAGATGTGCTGTTGCCTTGGCCTGTTGCACAGGTAAAAGCAGGAGTGGGAGCATGCACAGCACGAATGGCAGGTGCTCTGTGGGTCTCTGGGTGTGCAACAGGAGATGCTTTCTGCTCGTTTTCAGTTCTCACCTGCCAGGGCATGCTCGAGGTGTTTCTGCCTATAGGTGTGTGCTTTCTGCACTGCTGGCACAGAGCTCTGCCACAGTCTGCCTGATTTGTCTTAGGACACAGCAGTTATTTTCTTATCAAAAGATAATTCATGAGTATTATTAAGACAATGGATTTGACTTTTCAATGAGTTTATGTCTTTAAGAATAGTTTTCAGAGAATGAGTCAGCCATATGTTAAATCAAATTTAACATCCATTATGAAACACTGAATCATACTTTATATCTCTGTAATGATAATAAATGATCATCTCTCCTATGTTCCCCTCATTTGTATTACTACTCATCAATCTTGCTAATATCACAAAGATTTATTAAATGAATAATCTTCAAAGTATAGCTGTTTTAATATTAATAGCCCCATTTTATGTTGTTTCTCTTACGATAATTCCATTTGTGTTTAAGCATGCTGACTTTAAAAGTAATAATCCTTTTTACAGTGAAATTTAATGAATAGAAAACCAGTAAATCAATAATAGAGTCCTCCTTAATGAGATTTTGTAATTATACCAATACATTACGAAATACAGAAAACTTCTGAATGCCCTTCACATGTAGGAGGATCACAGAATTAACAAACTACAGAATGAAAGCTGAGGTAGTACTTAAAGGGAAGAGATATTGAGATACCATTGTGAACACAAGCACATTAATAATATATTTAGTCCACGTTTAAAAATACCCCAAGCCTCTAGAGTGATGCTCAGTGAGTTGTGACTCAACTCACTTCCCTGTAAAGTCTGCATGTTAAAGAAACACGCTGGATGATTTCGCTCTCAGGATTCTGTTAGCACACAAGTCCTGGTTACATTTGGGTCTTACGTGGCCTGTCTTAATTTCTGTTCTCCAAGAGTCTTTGCTGTCACTTAGTTTTACTTCCAGGCAGACTGGCATAACTGTGCAACCCCTTTGTAACCGGGAGGTGGGAGTGCAGCCACAGCTGGTTTGCAGAACATCTGCAGCTCAAGCTGACCCCAGCCTCTCCCGGGAACAGCCCTGGGAACAGCCCTCTGTGGCTCCCTTCAGTAGGGAGGGATCACTGCAGCCCTCTGCCAAGAGAGCTAATGATCAGCTCTGTACTTTAACCTCACAACTGAGTAATGTGTTAAGTGTCTTGTTAGTAAAGTTTCTGACTCTACGTTAAAAAAAAAAGTTCAGTTTAATGTCAAAATGGTAAATTTTAAAAAGTTTTTTTTTAACAGTTCTGGTTCAAAATTAGAGAGTTGGGGTTTAAATGGATGAATTAGGTGATGGCCAGGAGAACTGAGAAAGCCTGGCTGGTTTGGAATAATTTCCTTTAGACAAAATAAATAGGTTTGAGCAAATGAAGTGTGGGTCTGTTGGTTGAATTTGACAGGAGAATCCCTGGGCTCTGGGACAGTGTGAAGGCAAATCTGCTTTGCCCCAGGGGTAGGGGAAATCAATGTTCTGATGTACAGAGCACCACACGTGCTCAACAAGTCCTGAACCTCTCTCTGCCCTGTCATTAATAACCAAATAACACCCAGAGGGGCCAAATCTATTTCTTGGGCTCGCTGCTGGTGCGGGTGTGGAGAGCTGTTATTAGAGGTGGGGTTGGGAGACAAGAACTGCAGTTTGCTGCCTTGCCTGAGGTTCTTGTTAAGCTCTCAGCATGGGTGCAGTGGGTTGTGCTCACTGACAGCTACTTATCCCTCCAGCTTCAATATTTTTGCTGTGTTGCAGTTTGTGAAGTGCCTGGTCTGGAAGGCATGTGAACAATGTGTTTCGATAATCCAGCTGAGATGTAATGAAAGCATGAATGACAGCCTAGCACCCTCCTGAGACAGCCTTGGTTGTAGCTTTACTTACTATCCTCTGCAGATGTAGAAGTTTTTGTTATGCAGCTAAACTGATAATCAAAAGAGGGGCTGATTTCAAAGATGACCTCCAGGTTGTGAACCTTCAAACCAGATACTCTAAAACTTCCTTGAAAAGGAGCTGCAAAGGATGAAGTACAATTCAAAACGTATCAGGCACCAGCCAAAACAAGCTCAATATTTTCAAATCTAATTGCAGGGCATATTTTTCTCATACCCACAGCTAAACGTCATTTAGGTGTCTCATCAAACAGGAAATTACTTCCCTTGGGTCACCTGTTACAGGAAAATAAACCTGGCCTTATCAGCATAACAATAGTTTCAAATTATTCCTCTCAGTCATAGTTCCTAATAAAAACCTGGAGCACACAGCAGACACCTGTGAATTTGGGTCTGAGTGTCTCCATAGCACATTTCAGGAGAGAAGAAAATAAAAATCTTATTCTGCCTATATCAGTGAAAACACCAGGAGGGCAGCTTGGAATGGGGTAGTGCTTTAGTGCAAGGAGTTAGAAGGGAGTGGTGAGGTTAATAAACCAGGCAGGGGACTCGAAAGTGAGGATCAATTCCCTGATCTGTTACACACACATATTTACTATGTGTGTCTTAAAGCCTGTGCCACTGTTTACTTTTGTTGTTCCTTTTCTCTTCAGATTTTAACAAGCAAGCAACACCAAGTACAATGTAGCTTTTATCATAGCTGTGGTCTTTCAGATATTCTATTGTGTAAATGATAAAAATAATTCCTCTCTGTGTTAGTCTTGTTTTAACTTCATGTACTTTCCAGATAAAAATGCCTTCATAAAGGTAGGCATTTTTTTCCTTTAAAAGGTTTATACCTTAGTTCTGCTGTCATTTTACTCTAACTGACAAACTGAATTCCTGAGAATTCCAGGGATGATGAGATTACAGGATCATAACTGCAAATGCTACGAATTTTAGTTTCTTTTTAGGTAAAATTTAACAGAGCATTTTGTGTATAACTGACCTTATAGGAAAGATAGCTAACAATTACTCCCTGATTCTAAAATTGCTTCCTTCTTACCAAAAGGAATTTAGCAGCACATAAATTCCCTTGAGCTGCTGCACTGAATACCCAAGTGTTACAACTCCTCCCTTTGCCCTTCCACTAGTCTCCCAAGCTTCTCTAACTTCCTAAAATCAGACATTTTAGATGACTTTGGCCTCTAGGGCTCTCACATTTTAAGAAATAATCTTCCCCTTCTGGACCTCAGAACTACCTACTGGAAATCTTATCATCCATTTAGTTCAGCTTGTATTAAAATTTGGCAATTAATTATCTGCAGTTCTAATCCAGTGAGTCTGTGCAATTAACATCTGGGATTCAGCACATCCTTTTGCTGACTTTTTAATTTAAGGAATTGAAGACAGTAGATCCCCTCTAGGAGAGCTGAAATAGGTGAAAACCAACCTATACCTGGCATTCTTCATCCTGACTTAGAACCCATCCTGTTACTCACTGGCTCTGTAGTACCTCGTTACTTCTGAGCAGCTCATTTATGCTGCCATTTTTGTGGCAGCAAACTTGTGTGACCTGAAGTGGTCCAATGGATACAGAGAATGTGGAAATGGGGATTTCTAGGCTCCTTTTTTCCTTTCCATAGCAGCATGTGTCATTTTCTTTTTTGTCCTTTTGTAAAATAGAAACAAACTTATCCTGAAAACATATTAAAGAATGTTATAAAGGGGGGAAAAAAAGTCCTGACTACTGAGGTTAGTAAGAATCTCTTCAACTGCTCATGGAGCTGAGTTACATATTGATAGAATCATGGAAAGTCTTGGGCTGGAAGGGACCTTAAAGATCATGCAGTTCTAGTTTCATTTAGCAATTGTGGCATTTTCTGTTAAACAGAAAGACAAAAGAGAGAAACAAAAAATAAAATTATGTATGTGGGCAGTGTTTTATCCTGAGGAACAAGGGAACTTAATTTCTAGTAAACAGTAGTGGAAAATGCATCTAATTATTTATTTCACAATAAAAAATGGTAGGTAACTCCCTTCCTGGAAGGACTATTCTGGAAATCCCTGTAAAAATCCTGAGCTCACTCAGCCATACCTTGTCCTCAAATAGAGCATCATCCTGTCTCTTCACATCTTTTATAGGCAAGACCACTGCTTGGGACACAGTCCTATTTTTGCATTATCAAAGAATCACATTCTGCCTTAAATGCTTTGAAAGGAAAATGGGCATTTGTCCTTCATTCACTGCGGTGCCTGGATGCAAATTACACCTGTGAAATTTAAAATCCTGCTGACAAATCCTACTTAAAATCCTGCCTACAGTTCATAAGTCCCTTGTTATTCAGCTGTGGTGAAATGCAGTGACAATGAAGCGTCGTTTGCAAAACCATGCAGCCATGTCCTCATAGAAGGCGTCCCCAGTGATGACTCAGGTTTCTCTGGGTAAGGTCTTTCAGCAGTTTACTTACTTTATCAGTATAATGTGTTTTTCTTTTGGGAAAGATGTTGTTTAATGTCAGTTACGTGTTTGCAGTGAAGCAAAATTTTTTGGGGGGCATAAAAAACCCACTTTTTTTTTCTTTCTTCTTGGCTATGTCTCTCTTACACTATTCCACCCTGCATCTATTTTTCTGAAGGATTTAGCATTTAGGATGGACTTGAGGTAGATTATCTGCGAGGGTGAGAATTGGCAGGTTTCTGTGTTTCAGTACCATTTCTTTCTCTTGCCTGAAATATTCCTGAGCACTGTGGAAGACCTTGTCAGAATATGGAAAAGCATAACTTAATCAGCCTTCACATCATATGTGTATATGCCACAGAAGGGAGTTTAAAAAAAAAATCTAGAATAGTGTAACTTCTTACAGACGTGCAGTGATTTGTAGGATTGTATCTAGAAGCTAGAATATCATGTAGAAGGTGTGGATTAAATATTTAAGAGTTAAGACACAAACTGTATCTTTAGTCTCTCTGCTTGGCTGCAGGCACACGGGTAGCACAGGGGGAGATGAACTCCAGCGTTTTTAACTCTGAGGTTTTACCGTGCAGTGCTGGCACAGGCAAAAAGCCTGAGCTTCCTTCACCCACGGTGGAAGGGAGCAGGCTGGGGCACTGACTGAGCCCCTGCCCACCCTACAGACCCTGGCTGAGGTTTGGGCTCCCCGTGCTCGGGGCCAGACCCAGCTGTGGCTGTGACCCTGTGGAAAAGGGAGAAAACAGACAGGTACTGACCTCCCGAGGCACCCAGTGTGCAGTCAATTTGTAATTCCTGAACAGAGCCCTAGAGATAACAGAGAACATGTGGAGTGTATTGATGATGTTTGGGCCTCTGGTTCACTAGAGAAATGGCCTGTCTTGGTCAGAGGAAGTCCTGAGCTCAGAACAGGATAATTTCTTCGCAAAACAGGAGCTCCCTTAAGCTTATTATGGAACAGGCTTAGTAGTTATGACCACCTTCAGGTTCTCAGGAAGCACGAGTTGGCCTTTGAAAATTCTAAAATTGGCTTAATAAAGAGTTTGAAAGACAGGGGCTAACCTTGGACTTATTTTTGTGTTTTAGTTTCTGAACATTTGGGTGCACTGAGATACATTTTCAGGCCTTTCTTATCCATCAGGAAGATTTAAGAAAAATTGCTTTGTGTTTTCAGTAAAAGCAGAAGTATTCCTGAAAGAAATTTATCCCAGCAACCAAGGGGAAAATTCAGCTGTTGCAACAGTGAGTAGCACTCCAGGAAGATGAAGCATGAAACTGTGGTAGAGTTTCTGCCCATAACATTCATTGAGACAAGCTGTGTGAGTGGTCCAAAATTGGTTTGACCCATGCATTGTCCATTTGAAAAGGGAGATTAGTGCTAATAAAAGCAAGAGCCTCTACAGAGAACAACAGAAATCTCTCCATCAGAGATGGGTGTTCCTACCAAGCATATTTGGAGAAGCAGCCTCCTTGTAATGACCTAAAGAACCCTGTCATCTGGCTCATTGCTTGTTCTGTTTATTTTGTCTTTCACCTTTGTATTTTAATTGGCTCCTATTTTTTTACTTCTGTTGTAGTGATTTAGTTTATGTGCTATGGAACATGCATTTGATTTCAATGCAGCATGGCATGCATGCAAATAATAGTGTAGACAGTGTCTGTTCAGAAGTTTTAGGTGTGGGGCCTGTTTTCTCACCTTAATCTGTTTGGAGAAAATAGATATATGTAAAACAATTAAGAAAAGAGCAGCAGAACTATTATCCAGTTAGAAAGGCAGATGTATTCTAAAACCAGAAGCTGAACCTGAAGGACCTAAGGAGTAATGACCCCTGCTCCTTTTGTTCTTACATATCTTTCAAGGGTCCTGCATTAAAGAACACCTGCCTGTGGAGACAGGACTCAGTGACTGAGTTGCAGCACCTTCTGGTTTTGCACAGCGGTGTGTGTTCAAGGACTAAGGATGAGGTGCAGTTGTTAAAGGCTGGAAGGAGAAGGGTTGGCTGAACAACATTTACCTTGGGATTTAAGACTGAAACTTCCAGATTTATAACATGCTAAGCACAGCAGCTAACCTAGTTCCTTGCTTTAACTGTTTATGGAGTAGCAATGTGATAATATAAGCATTTTTCCTCACTCCTTCCCCAGACATTAGTGTCTTGTAAGCCACCTTTAGCATTTGCCTCTTTGCTTGGGATTAACAGAAAAACACAGGGAGCTTGAACTGAGGTCAAGAGCAAAGCCCGTCAGCATCCATTTTCATAATGGTACTAACTCTGAAAGAAGGAGAGTTGGTAAAAGAACATATTTAATGCAGCTTTGAGTCTCTGTAGAGGAAAGCAATGGTTTCCATAGCATCACCTCTCTGAATATGGAAGAGGATGTTTAGGCTCAGGGTTCGTCTGGCTTGGCAGCAGGCACGGAGTTACGGCACCTCAGTCCAGAACGCTTTTTCCATAGCCAGTGGGTAAACAGGGCACTCCCACAGGATGAAGGATTTCCTGATGGACTACTGAGGTCACCCGGTATGAGGAGGCTTCTCTTAAGAGACTGATTTTAGAGGTGAAAAGGAGTGGGCAGCTCTACAAGCATATAAACCAACTCAGATACACACGTAATGCTGCAGTGTCTTTGACTCCTGCGTCTTCCCCTGGGCAGCCTGGCTCTGGAACTCCTTTGCTTCCCGGTTTTTCAGAAAATGTGCCCCATTTATTTCAGCTGGGCTGTGGTTTCATTTCGTTGCAGCTTAATGGTTTCCGTCCTTCATGTTCCTCTGGTTCCTGCTCCCAACTCCGTGCCACCCCTTGTGCTATGGTGGCACAGGTGGTGACCTGGATCAAGGGACTTTCCTGGCACATTCCAACCCATCGTGTGGATCCCCAGCTGCACAAAGACAGGCTCAAAACACTCAGGAGGTTTATAAAGTACTTTTGAAAAAAGGAAATCCGTGTGAGCAAAGAGGGGGAGATGAGGAATCTCTCTGCAATGGGAGGTGCAGGTGGAGGAATTGTTTTCCAGGCTTAGCTGGCAAACTGGTGCTGGAGCAGAGGCAGAATCTTTCTTCCTCTAGAATACACAACTTGAATTTTCATAATCTTTGGCATTAGCATTATTCTGTATGAATAGTTCTACCTATTATCTTTGCACTTCTGCTCACGTTCTACAGAACTTTTGGGAATGGATTGGAATATCTTTCAGTTTAAGATGACTTTTTCCTCTATAAATTTCTGCTCAAAGACATGTTGTGGATGCTGGTTAATCTAACATTTTCTTCTGGCTAGCATGCTACAATTATAAACTGCAGAGCACAGGAAGATGATTTTAAGAGAACTCTGATTAAAGGATATTTCTGTGTGTCACAGCTACCATTAGACAAGCAACAGGGCACAGCTTTGGAGTGTCATAGACTTTGCGTGTGTGCACACCCAGCATAGTGAGACTTTTTTTTTTTTTTTTGATGTTTAAAATTGGCCAGGAAAATAAAAAGTAAATAGTAATATTTATTTTGTGGCTGGTCTCTCTAGTCCTGCAAATATCACAGGCATGCAGAGCTTCAGGGAAATGACCACTGTTGCTAACTTTGTCCCTTTCAAATTGCTTGTTGTAAAGGTCAGACCTAAGGCCCAGAATCTCATCTTCTGGGACCTCTGAAGGAGCAGGAGGTGCTGAGCCAGCTGCTGGTCCTTCTGGCAAGGGAGGAGGTGACAGGGAACTGAACAACCTAAAGGGAGGAAAAGGCAGGGGACATGTATATGCATTGATATATGTGACATGCAAATAACAAATTGGTCTCTTGCTGGGTGTTGCTCTGTGGCCTTTTTTATAAAAGTAGTCATTTAGTATTTTCCTCTCAGGAAAATCTTACAGTTGTTTTAAAAGTATGTATTTTTTAATTTATCAAGTAAATGTATAAATAACTGGAGCAGATATATTATTAATGCAGAACACTTGTGTAAGTCACTGAAAGTCACAGATGTGCCATAAAAATAGATGGCAATCAATAGTCACAGGAAAATGTTATTTGTTTCTTGCAAAGCTGCAGCTATAAACTCCCCTTCCTGCCAGTAGGAGTGTTACTGCCAAAGCTCTGCATAGGTAGTTCAGAACAGACCATATCATTCACAGTTTTAAAGAAATCAGCTTCAACAAGCAGACTTTCAAGCAAATGCAGCACTGTCCTGTATTGCAGAATAGGGCTATTTAAAAACAAACCAGAAAAAGCTGCCTGGGCTCTGAAAGGAAAGACATCTTAGCATGGAAATGAATATTGCCTCTCCTTAATGTATGTACAGTTTTGACCACTGTTTTCATTAGTTTTCTCATATAAATATAGGTAATGTAGGAGGTAAAGGGGGATTTACGGAAGGTTGGTTGTTGCTGTAATGCTAGAGTTTGTTAGAGCAGGTTGGTGAGCTCAGAGGTGTGCATGGTACTTAAGTTACTGTGTGATTGTATCATTTGATGACTTGAATAACATTCAGAAAGCCCATCTGCACAAGAGTCTTCACTTTAATTACAAAGAATAGATTAAAAACCTCCTTTTTACAAAAAGGAGCCAGTACTATACCCCTGCACCTTCCTGTGGTCCATGGGCCCATCTGCAGATTTGGAACTGTCTATCTTTTTGTGATTGTTCCATTTTCCTCAGTCCCTGTGATAGGTTTCCTATAAATGCATTAACTAATTATGTTTTTGGAGCATGTTGGCGTGACTCAGTTTTGAGGGCTTTGATTTTTCTGAAATGATTCCATTGTTTGGTGTCAGTGTGTCTGGTGCTCATGGAGTTTTTTGTAAAGAAAAGGGAACTTGGATTTCTGGTGTACACCCATGGAGAACAGGTGTGCAGGAGCCCCCGTGGGGAACCTGCAGACCCTGCAGATACGGGGTGTTGAGTCAGGGTGTGGATTTGGCCAGACTCCAGCCATCTCTGCTGCCTCTGCCAGCTCTGCCAGGTGATGCAGAAATGGGCCACTGCCCACTGCCCTGTGTAGGTTATTCCCATGGGTGGGATTACACAGCCTTTCCTGCCAAAACAGGAAGTGTTGGCATGTAGCTGCCACCTTGTTTTCAGAGGTATGCAGTTTCTGTGGCTTATGAATCATGATGTATGAAAATGAAAAAACCTGTTGTGATGTGCTTTTGGCATCTTATTTCTTTTCACAGATTTCTTATTACATTTTGACAGGTGTCTGACACAAGAAACTGTCACTACTGTGATTTAGCCTTGGTGTACCACCTCCAATTTCAGTGCCTAGGACTATGAAACAATAGAAGTGATTTGAGCTGTTGAAACTTCGATAATGTTGCATTTGATTTTATGTTTTTAGGAGACGCTCTGTATGTACCAGATTTTTTTATCCGAGTGCTCAGAATAGAAGCCAAATTTGTACATATTCTCTTGATTTTTAGGTTATCTTTTATGGGAGTTATTCTTAGAGAAGTCAGGTCAGACTGGCCTGATATCTTTCAAAGAATTCAAATAGAGACAGTTGTTTTGCTACTTCCTCATATAATGGTAATGTAATTAATTATAGATATCTAAGCTGTAAATACCAAAAGAGTGTTACATGGATAAATGTGAAGCAATCCAAACAGGTTTTTTTTTTTCAGATAATTTATTCCCTCAGAAACATGCAGTGAGTCAACTCCAGTCTACTCGGGCCCTGCAATTTTGTTTAATTTTCCAATTAGCAGACATGGTGACTAACAGAAATGTGTGCGTCTTGGTCTGCTTGTGACACACCGGGGATGTGGCAGTACCCCCTGGTGGCACTGGCAGAGCTGCGGTTCCCCTGTGCAGTGTCACAGGTGATGTCTCTGATGTGCTGCGGGCAGGGGCATCCATCAGCCACAAGACAGGTCCTGAGGCTTCTCTCTAGCAGAAACCGGGGTTTAGGAGACGGAGTCCAGGCTCAGCAACGCCTGGCTCCATTTCCGACCCAGCTTCCAGCACGATTTCCCACAAAGTGAGCGGCCCTCGGTGCTGTCAGAGGAGCACCTAATGCGAGACATTAGGGATCCTGGCAGCGTGATTCCTGCCAAGCGCGAGTCTGGCACTTCAAAAATGTGTTGCCCTGTGTCAGCCCCAAAGTATCAGAGATGAGGCTGTTGTCACCCGGCAGTGCTGGGGGGTGTTGGAGAACGGGCTGTCATCTGGGCTCCATTGATCACACTAAGCAGCTTCTTTACTTTCAATTACTCATGGATGTCAGAAGGAGAAAGAGAACACTGGAGAGGTATTATATGTAGTGGCACTTCAAAGGTGATTACTCTTTCTTCCTATCAATCATGTTAAGGAAATTCTCCTAGTGCACTTGATAATCCTATTTTCCTTTGAAGAAAAGAAAAAGTCTCGATTCCAAGCTAGCCACAGAATTAACAGTGTCATTACACATTTTTGAACTCATTAGAGTGTACTTAGTATGCCTGAGATGTAATAGATTTGAAAAGCAATTTCTCCAATGATGGCTTGAAGTGGATAACAATTTTTTCCCAAAACAAATTGCAAATCAACTAATCAGTATTTTTTCCTAGATTTTCATGTACAAATGCTTCACAGCTGTTTAGTTGTGTGGCTTGTGAGGGGTTAAAATTAATCTACAGAAATAATGTAAGGACTCAATATAGCAAATAACATGCATAGCATACATTTTGATTGAATGCAAATTCTTCTATATGATTTCCCAGCCTGTTGTGATGGTTCAATTTTCTATTGTTTAAATCATGGTACCTGCACACTTAAATTCAAGATTCACATACAGCCAATCTATACAGAGGGTTTTGTTTACTTTGAAATCAATAGATTTGATAAGTGTGGGGTGGAGCAAGATTTGAATCTTAATAAAGATAAGGGATTTATTGTCAGCCCTTCCTAATAGGTTATGCCTGTTGTGGCGTTTTTCAGAGAAACTGTTTGTTGAGAAAAAGACAGCGAGTTGTCTGCAGCTAGAACATTGAGGTGATGCATGTGGTGCAGATTGGAAAAGCTTTGCAAAGGACTAAAGGTTCAGATCTTTTGGTTCTTGTCCTGCAACAAATCTCAGCAGAGACTGCTGGGTTTCCTGCAAAAAATGGAGTGCTTCAGTAGACCTTTTCAATCACACGTTCCAACTTTTCTCCACTCTTTATTTCCTTTATTTTACTACCTTCTTCCAATTTATCTTACAAATCTCAGAAAGCACAAGCCCCTTGAGCTTTGTAGGGACCAGTAATGACTGTGTAAGCGAGCCCATTTGATTTCCCCTTGGGCTTGATTATGTACCTGACAGAGCAGAAGCTTCCCAAGGGGTCAAGGAGTCTGAGGAGAGAAAAAGTTCAGATAGATGAGAGAGCTTCAAACAAATGCCCCTCTTCCATCCCCCAGGCAACACGTGTGGGTCCAACAGTGTTCTGAGGTGGGAAAGGAACAGCTCACCTTGAGAGATTTCATTTGTTGTTAGTTCCTTCCCAGGCTCGGTGTGGTTTGGACACTACAGTCAGGATCTTTTACTGAGAACGTTTGCTGTTCTGTCTGAGTGCAGCTGCTGGAAAACATTTTCTTTTTATTCATGCCTCCAGGCATTAGTAAGTTGATGGAAAACATTTTCTTTTTATTCATGCCTCCAGGCATTAGTAAGTTGATGGAAAATGCAGCTGACTGCTCTGTGGTATGACCAGGATCACCAAGATCATTAGATTTCCTGGAATACCTAATCTATCATAAACCTCTATCTGATTCACATAATTAATTTATCTGTAGAGAGGTGCCACCCACCTGGTCCTTCATTTCCAAAGCCTTTGTGAGTGAGGCATTAGTGTGTCAGGCTGACAACGAAGGATGCTGAGGCACAGATGAGATGTTTTGCTCAGTGTCATGATAGGGAACCAGAAAGTCTGTGAATAGCACTGAGTGTCCATCCCCTGCTCCAACTGCTTGATGTACAGACCTAAACAAAGGACAGCGTTTGGAGAAAAATCATTTGAGCCGCCGTTCTTGACAGCTTTTGGTTACAACACGTTGAGCTGTTATAACACAAGCACATCACACCAGTTGGGCAGAAGTGTGAGTGTGAGATCTGCAGAAGGCTGCAAACGTTCTCAGTGTATCACAATTATAGCCATCGCAGCGCCAAACAACACTGCGAAACACAGGGTTGTGTAACCTGCGAGTTCTCACATCTTCCCTCTGCTGGGGTAGATTTGGGGTAAAAATAGGACAGCACAGGATAAATTGAAGGGATTTGGATTGCTTCTCTCCTTCTAGTTTTGCTTCGGTCACTCCATGCCAGTCAGAAGCAAGAATCAAACCCTGCCTTTAATGCAATGGTGAAATGCCTTAACTCTCCACTGTATTGAATTTCTAAAATCCATTGTTTTTCAAACTGTTTTGGCTGTCTGTAACTGCTGGGAGCAGCTGTTCCTCCAGGGCTGGGGACAAGAACATGCACCCAGTGATTAGTGGCTGCAGAAGCAAAGACTCATTCTCTGCCCCTGAGAGCTCTGCCAGCAATGGTTAACATCAATGCTTGGTGATCTTTTTGAATTCTTCTGCCTCTCTCTGGGGAAAACCATTGTTTTTACATGGTTTGATGAACACTGAATGAATCTGGTCTCTGTTAATAAGTACCTGGCACCAAAGGTGTGGGGTTCGGCAGAGAGATTATTCTGCCAATCTGCAGTAGATCAGTGCTCCCACAGCTGCCTCTGCAGGAAGCAGAGGAGGATGTTGAAGATCCCAGACTTCATTAATTTCTAATAATACATAGGCTAATAAACACTTCATCTTGTCCTTGGGCAATTGGTGAAATACTTGGTGGTCAGGGAGGCCACAGATGGCTCCTTGCTTCTGCAGTCATCCAGGGATAGCTGACAATGAAGTATAAAGCAGTAAACAAATACCTGTGTGAGCTGCCCTTCACATCCAGGGTTGGATTGGAGTCATTGCCTAAATACGTGAGAAAATGCCTGTCTCTTGATTCAGGTGGAATTTCAGAGACAGCAATTATTGCTAATTGCAGGCTAATAGGGTAGGGGTGGGAAATGCTTAAAGTACGGAGTGCCTGATACTGCTTAAAATGACAGGGAACATGCCTGATTAGAATTATGGATTTTGCTTTCACTTTGTTACACTTTGATATCCTCATACCTTTGAGATGGGCATACAAAAGTGTATCTGCTTTCTCCTCTGTGCCACTGCTGAAGGCACTGCTGACTATTTACTCTCTCTCAGCAAAAGATGAGACATGCCTTAAAAGAAAGCTCTTAATCACGGGCCTTACTACACCAAGTGCTGGGTTTATCTTTTGGGGTTTTTTCCCGCTACTAAAATAACAGAGATGACAACTGGTTTGTGACAACTGTTTCCATAACAATTATAGTTGCTACCTTTGCTGGTAAATAAATGCTTTCCCTGGAGCTGTGACTGTGGTAGTTTCTGGTTTAGGGTTAACGAGAAATCACATTTAAAAAATATCATTTTCTCCCTAGATTTCGCTTTCGGGAATTAACCCAGATTGTATTATCAACATAATATATCATTAAAATAATGACACTAAATGATAGTTTACAATGTTCAGTACACATTGAAGTGGAAAAATATAATTAGCACATCTCTGTTGCAACTCTTTATTAGTTGGTTTAACACCAGTGTAGATTCTGGTAAGGACCCTAAATCATAGACTCTGTCACTGCAGTCCTGCTGCCAATAGGCAGTTGCAACCCTTAGATGAGAATTACCAAGTTTTCTGTGCCACTTGCTTTTCTCACCCTCATAATCAGGGGTTACATTTTGATGTGACTCCTTGGTGTCTAGAAAGTGTTGCAGGATTCAGGGGGAGCCATAGAAATGAGTATAAACTGCAGTAGCAGAGATCTTCAGCTTTATTCCATGTTTTTCCTTTTTTCTTTCTTGTCTTTTCACCCTTGAATTAGTGCTTATTTAAAAGAATAGACAGTGAAGTGAGAGGTGGGGGTCTGGGACCAGAAAATATTGACAGATGACAGCAGAGATAGGTGGAGGAGAATGGAGAAAGAATGGACAGAAAGGTTCAGGATGCATAGAAAAAGAATGGAAGCAGAAAGAAGGAGATAGGATGATGTCTTCAAAATTGAAATGAAATAAAGCCTTCTGCCCCCATCGGCCTCCTGGTGCCCCTGAGCTGCCAGCCTTGTAGTGTTATTTTGCAGAGCTTATTTGTGTGATGGGATCCACAAGCACAGGTCTGACCCAGGTCCTACAGGAAGCAGCAGATTTATCAGTGAGCTCAGTAGGACCAGTGCTTGCCTGGTCCTGGTGGATAAAACCCCTGCATTTTAAAAGACACCATCACCTTGCAGTTTGCATTTTCTGCACAAAGGTAACATTCTGCACTAGTATCAATAGCAGCTTGCTACAAAAACAGAAGGAAATTACCTGTAAAAATACAGTTTTCTCCTTTATCCCATGCAGTTGTCATTATGCAGTGAGGTACCTAAACACAAGGCCTGGGATTAAAATTAACTAGAGGCATAAATCAGCACAATTGCTGAGAAGGTACTGCCAAGAAGGTAACCAGCATCTGGAGTCCAGCAGACTGTTTCCTCAGGGAGGAGAAGCTGATGATCCAGACTGGATTTCTTTGCAGCCATCAAGTTTATTCACAAAGAAAGCACCCTGTGACCCATTTCTCCAGACACATTAGATAGCAGATAACGAGACTGTTTTTCTTTGTTTATGAGACCAGGCCTCTTTCTTGGGTAGTGCTTTAGTCAAAGGTCTGTTTCTGATATCACAGGGCAAATTTTCCAGTCCTGTTATAATTTTGGGGATGTTTGTTTCTCTCTTAGCACTTAAAAGGTTGAAAGAGTTTTTGTTCTTTCTGCTTTCTACGTGTCTTGACAGTAGTATCTTGCAAAACATTGCTGTTCATATAGGCTGATTCCTAGGTAGCTTTCCCCAAGGTTTGTGTTTGAGTGAATGAATCAGTGTTGTTTCAATTCTTCTACTTTCTAACTCCTTCTTACACTTAGTCCAAACGAAATGGATCTACCAAATGCTTTGGCTTCAGATCTCACCCATAACTGTGACTTGTTGACTCAGTTCCTAGGTTTGTTCTGTAGGACAGGCCTTTTCTTTCTACCAAAACACCAAACAAGAAGCAGGAAAATCATTAAAATAAAAAGGAATATAAAAATGATAATGTCAAAGTGTGTTGCTTAATAAGAATCCTCCAAATGTCTCTGCTTTTGTAATGAATTCAGTAAAAACAATGATTGTGAGGGTACACTGTTTAGTTGGACCTTATTTCTGTCACTGAGAAGCCTGTCTACATCATCTTAGCACAGAGTTTGGGATCCATGTCTGTGTTATTTCAGATATTGCTCATCCATACCCTGCTTTTCCTCGATGCAACTGTGAAAAGTGGTCCAAAACCCCAGGTTTGGTAACACCAATGCTGCCACCTTTTATACATTTTCAGACAATGCAGAAGGAGATGAGACAAAGCACAAAAACTGGCTGCTCCTGTAATTCCATGGAGGTGTCAGGCCTGGATTGTCCCTGTGTTATGCATTTTGCTACAGCAAATCCCAGTATTCCCATATCCTCTTGCTGGTTTCCAGTATTTCCTGAAAACCACTGAGCTGGAAATTTGCTCCTTCTGTGTTACTGGTGCCAACACAATAGCACAGTTAGAAGCCTATTTCAGCCGTGGTTGGGAATTTCTGGTTTAGCTGGGATTCCTTTCATGGCTCATTAGGACAGCTCAGGAAAAGAGGGATCCTAAACCCAAGCATAAACACTTATATTCAAATCAATACTGGTTCTTCAGGTTCACAGTAAATATGTTGTTCCTAATAAGATGACCCTGAACCTTCAGAAATGAACTGGAATTGTACAGCCTCATTTTCTGTGTATAATAATGGACCAGAAACACAAATATATTACTCAAGTCTCTTTCTGTATCTTGATCACATCTGATGATCTTTCTTATTTCCCGTTTTGCATTGCAGAAAACTAATTTGAAATATAATTATGTTGCTGCTGGAGATCAGTGTGGCTGTTGGGCTCACCATTTGCTAGGTGACATTGTGTGATATTATCTCCTCGTCTATCACAGTCCCTTCCTCTCTCATACTTGCACAATTCCACCTAATATCCCAGCTAACTGCCTGGTGAGCCTGCATGGATAATGGTAGTTGTGGGTTTATGCTTGTTTGTTTTTGTTTTGTTTCTTTTCATCCTGGGTCAGCAATGATTGCACAATGCTACCTCCGTACGTGGAGGAACACAAAGGTTTATAATCAACCCGTGGTTTTATCAGCACTGAAATTGGAGTGCTTGTATTCAACAAAGCTTTTAATATTTTTTAGGAATGTTTTTTTTGGAAAGGTCACTTGAAAATGAAAGCTGATTTTTTTTTCCTTTTTAAAAAAAATTTAATGTTAGCATTGACAGAGGGAGGGTGTTTTAATGAGAATGGTTCAGTGAGGGTGCCTGCTTTTCTGCAATGTATTGCCTGAGGATTTGATCCCATTTCAGTCTGTGAAAGCATGACTTACTTGTCGTGCTAAAAAATAGTTCTTTTGTTTTAAGAGTGCAACTTTGTGACACCTGTCTATGCTTTGCTTTGCTGTTTCCTTTTCTTACTTTGTTACATGTAAACCTTGATATTTCAGGCTTTTTTTTTTTTTTCCCCTCCTTCTTTCTGAATATAGTGCTCAATGTCTGTGAGCTTGCATGAGGAGCATTTGCAGTGCTTGTTTTGTGGTGCACAAAAAAGCAGCTGGATGGTGCTGTATGTGGAGCACCGGAGCAGGGAAGAGTGGCCTGTGAGTCTGGGGGGTTTCACTACCTGGCATAGATTAACATATGGAGCTCTCCAGTTTCCAGGGTTTCCTGAGAAAAACAGGAGACATTTTCACTTGAAATATTACTTGTTGCGTGTCCATGCTTCTATTTGAAGAGATTCTTTACAGATGATTCTTATAAGTAATTGGCACTGGGTTTAGGAGCTTTAAATAAAGACAACTCTTTCTTTTCCTCCTCGGGAGATGAAAGCCATGCTGAAAGCTATGTCTTTGAAAATGAGTTTCTGCTGTTGATGGGTCACTTGATGTGGTTATCCTAAGAGCCAGCCAACCCTGTTCTACAGACTGAAATGATACCTTTTTGAAGTTTGAAAAACATGTCAATATGTGTACTAAATTTTGCAGTCAGAAGAAAACAGTCTGTTACTTTAAGCTTTTCTGGGTCTCTGTGGGGGAAAAAGAAGACCAAAATCCCAGATAAAACTGTGGGAAGTCTCAGGAGTGAGTCCGTAGTTTACCCTCTCTACTTGGCATAACATTATTGGCTGTCTTGGCAGCTCTGAGTGCACAATGTGCCCAATGACGAGATCAATTGGACCTTGTTGCCACAAATGTCTCTTTTATAGCCAGTGACTCTAAATTGTTATAATTGTTCCATGGAAAATGGAACATCTTTCCTTTCAATTCTGCTTCTCTTTAGCATCTGCTGTTATCTAGAACTCATGAACTTCCTAACTTGGTGTAGGAACTGTGAGCTACAGCTTTATCAAGTATTGCATCTTCCCCATCGTGATGACTGCTACAGATCTTGTGCTAGAATCACATAAAAACATTCAAAATAGACTTTCAGGTGTTGTCTAGTCTGTTCCCTGTCCCAGGGCATGTCACCTGTGCAAGGCCTATGCCTTTGTCACCAGTGCAAGACCTCTTTGGAAATATCTGCCCCCAAGCCCTACTTGGCATCCCCCAAAAGAAAGATTTTCTTTTCCCTAGTGGTCCCTTTGTGCTACAGTTTGAGTTCTTTATGTTTTCTGGCCAGACACACCGAGAACAGTGTCTCCTCTTTGCAAGGGATTTATATAAATCTCAAGATTGTTATGTTCACATATTTTCTTCTTTAGGTTCCAGTAGCCCATTACCAGTGATGTCATTTAAGATTTTTATCTAAAGCCTTCAGCACCCTCCCTAGGCAGAAGACATTTTAAAGAGCTCAGTGGTCACTGGTGTGTGACTGCTCATTTTAAATGAACATCATCAATACAGGTGTTGTACATGCTGACCTAAACCTGATAAACAGAAGAAGTAAAATTCCTCTGTTCTCAACCTTATTCTATCCCCCCCATTACAGATGTAAATGCTCACATCTTCTAGACGTTCTTTCATATAGAATGGAAGAAGTGCCTCCTCTGATTGTGATTTCTTTGCCAAGATGTGCAAAATCTCTTTAATTTTGCAATACATTCCTTCCAAGCTCATTATGTCCTTCTGTGGACAGTTGAGATGTGTTTGTTCCTTCAGCTGTGCCAGCTCCTTTGCCTCCATTAGCAGACACTGGACTGAGAGTCATTTTGCTTTCATTAGTGTGTGTCTTCCACTCTCCTGCTTACAGGATATCATGTTTATATTTGCTGTAATGCCACTGAAAATCTTTCCTACCACCAAAAAAACCCCACCAAAAAACAAACAGAGAGAGAGAAAAAAAGAGCAGGCACAGCAGGCTACTGTATGCAACTCCCTGGAATTTTTGCTGCTTCAGTAACTGAGCACCTTAATATTTTAACTTGTACCACATTATCTGCTGTATTTCCCAATACTGGCGTCAGTGTGTTTTTCATGGTTTTTTTTCTTTTTTTCTTTTCCTCCCTGGGTGCCAACGGAGGATAATGTGCTGTCCTTGCTGGTTTTGCCTACAGCAGAGTAATTTCAATATGCCATTCTTCCTTTGGCAGAACAGGAACAGATGACACTCATAAAACAGATCTTTGCATTAGTCCTGAGCCCTTCTCCCACATCCCTGGCTCCAGTAAGATTTATTACTCTTCTAAATATCTCCTGGCAGGCTACTCAGAATGTTGGAAAAATTATAATAAAGGATTTTAGTCTGAGCACAGACAGCATACTTTGCTCCTTGGAAAGACTGGTTATATTCTTCTGTGTGTTGGGCAGAAACTCAAAGGAGATGTATCATTAAATTATGGGTAAGCAAGATCTTGTGTGGACCCTTAGGGATGACCTACATTCCTGAAATGGTGAGGAAACCTGTTGTCTAACCTAGTGCAGTGTCTCCAGGGTCCCCAGTTATTATTGAAGCTCCCATTGCACCATCCCTATGGAGCTGGGAATGGCCCATAGAGCCCCAGGGAGGCTGTGTGTAGGACCAGGAGAAGGTGTGATGTGGTGTCTAGTGCTCATCTCCAGTGTCTCTGCCCAGCACTTCAGCCAAGATGCCTTCTCTCTTCCCTCTGCCTGTCCTGTGCTGCTCTGTTTCTAAGGCTGGATAATTGCTAATTGACAAGATGTTATTTTTTTATATTAAGAAGATAATAACCTGGAAACATCTGGACTTTCTATAGAGTAAATGCAATTAAAAATATTATTGGAGACTCTAGAACTTGCATGTGCAGAATCTGAAGCATCCAAAGCAAAATTTAAAGTTTTGTTAGCAGTTACTTCTTCTGATATGACAGTTCTGCCAATAAATGCAGTGCTGTGGTGTTACTCTATAAATGGAGTGTGTAGGTAAAGCAGTTTTGTATTCTTGAGTCAGAAATCTTTCCAAAATTTGGAATCTCCAGGGGTTATCCCAGTTGGAAGTCTGGTGCTTGATCCAGTGGATTCTTTGATCCACTGCAGATTACTCAGGAAAAAAAAAAGCCAACCCTTCATTGAAGGAATCAGCCAGAAAAAAGTTTTGCTGTTCATGCCACCATGACCCTACATTTTTTTATTTTGTCTCAGGAGTTCTGAAGCTGGGTTGGGTTCTGCTTCTTGTTTAATCTGTTTCTGACCTCTCTGTCTTTCAAATGTGTGACCACAAACTTAAATGATACTCAGGAAACGAGTTTTTATTTGTGCAGAGGCATAACTGTGTTCCAGGGCTGGAACCTGTTGCATGTTTTTCCTCCTGAGTCTGTAAGTGAGCTCAGTGATCCCCCACAACTATCCCAAATGAAGGGCAGTTGTTATGGTCATCACTCTCAGCAAGGTTCCCTGCAATGCACCATAACATTATTAGGTTGTACTCACGGGTTACTTTCAGTACCACTGACATAGTGTTGGGTTAATATATTAATTTAATGGGACCCCAGAGAGAAATGAGATAGGGGATAAGGAAAGCTTCTGCAAATACGACAAGATGTTGATTCCCACTAGTAAACCTCTTTTGGGTAATAGTATTAGAGACTGTAATATCCTCCCTGCTGAAATAAAGCAGTTTTCCTCTTCCCAACCACTGTGGGTTGAAGAGCTGACGTGGCTGGGAGAGCTGCTCTGACCAGCACCGCTCATCTGGTCTGCTCGGAGATATTTGTTCAATATTGCTGCAAAATGCTCTTTTTTGGCAGTGTGCAGGAAGGTAGGAGGTAGAGTACCATGTGAAATCCAGTTGTGATAAAACAAGGTTTCAAGAGCCATGGAAATATTGTCACCTTTGTAAAGCAGCCTTCAAAACAAGCCGGCGTCAGTGAGCAAACAGCCAGCAGTTTGCTGCACACTGCGGGGCCCTGGCAAATATGGGTGATGGCTTCAGCTTTAGAGATCTCTTTCAATGATGTGTCATTTCAAGGGAAATCGTAGAGGGAATGAGAATGGTCTGTTCCTTTTCTAACAGTCCTAATTAGGGAGCTACTGTAGCTTCGAGTGCTTGGGGAAAGATATATCCCTTTCTCAGAAGAGGATTTTTGCAGCATTTTGCTTACTCACACACCCATTTTCTCAGAAAATACGAAAGTGTCCATTCTCCAGTGGTGTTGGGCATTTTTCTGTAGATCTTCAGATCTTTCCAGGTTAGTCATAGCCCTCTAGGCACTTGTGTTGGCTTCTCCCAAAACCAGAACTTGTGCGATGGGGGAGTTTGGAAAGGTCGTTCCCTGCTCCGCATTTGTATCTCCCCCTAGCCCTGTTTGCAGTCTGAACGCTCAGCTGCATTATTCTCAGAATATCTGATCATGAGTGGAATTACATATGTTGCACACATCCTGTCCTACAGCTCTGACATCCCAAACGTGCCCGGAGTCGCGCAGCCGAGCGGCCCCAGCAGCGCTCGGAGGCTGCGGCTGCTCAACGTCCCCAGCCTTTCTCTCGGAGTGATGTTATCCCCAACACTCTCCTCTCCTCCTGCCAATTTCCATGAAATATCTATGAATTTTTATGTTGAGACTGTTCCTAGCTAAGGTTTATCAGACCCCCACCGCTCAAGGTTGAGACATTTGGGGATGGGAAGGGCGGGGAAGAGATGCTGGTGCCCAGAGCAAGGGACAGAGAGCAGGTTTATTGCCTGGCTTCTTTCTCTTAGGAGATCAGGAGACTAGGGCTCCTCCAGAGCACACACTTAGCAGTTAGATCACATAAAAAATTCAGATAAGACTTGCAGTCTAAGGGAAAGACCTTGTTCTTTTTCTTTACTATCAGGCAAAAGAAATGGACCAAATGCTTTGGGAAAAGGATACAATTCTAATGAGATGCAAAATTTCATTCATGTTTCTCTTGAGAGGCTTGTAATACTAATAGGCAGTGTTCAACTCTTCCACAAAACTTTTTCAGGGAAAAAAGTTTCAGTTATTAGTAAGCAGTGCATAATTTCTAGACATCTGTTAAAGTTTTCCCAGTTTATTTTGTTGGAAGAGGTAAATGTCACACTGCCCAAGGTGGAGGAGGCAGTGAGGATTTTTTCCTTTTAAATTCAATTCTTCCTTAAAACATATTTACAGCATGTTAAGAGCATTAACTTTTTAATCATATTTCTTCATGTTCTGAATAATTTAAAGGGAATTGAACTTTGTAATCATATAGAGAAAAATCTTGGATTTTTGTTTTTTTGGAGTTTAACGGTGTTTAAGGTCAGTGCTTGGAAAGTAAACATTTCAATGGCCAGACCACTATGAAAGTGCTTTTGGTCTGCCTTGAAATGCAGTGTATTTAATACTCTTGAATTTAAGAAATGTTTATTTAGTAAGATACATTCTCAGTTGATTTCAGTGAAAATATGGAGCTAACACACAAAGTAGTCCTGAACCAGGGATTGCTTTCCAACTTTGTGGGGGAAAAAATGTTATTAGTTAAGGGATTCTTCTTTCTTTGGTAAGAGAAACTCAAATATTGCTATAATTTCACTTCCTTTAGCCCACCCTTTATGGAAAGGGCTCATTTGGCATGATAGTGTATGATTAAATTTATAAATTTTTCCCAGTATTCCTTGCTGGCACCAACATGGAGAAACCTCCAGAAGGAACCCAACAGAAATAACTTATGTGCTGTGATTTGCTACACTCGCCTTCTGTAGTAAAGAAATATAGATTACAGGGATAATTCAGATATTGAAGAGGACCTTCTGTTGGAATACGCTGGTGCAGGTTTCCAAGTTTCTGCATTTTCACTCTGTCAAGGATTCAACCCTTCACCTCCCCAGAAAATCGACTCGGATAATGTTATACCTTTTGTGATACATTAAAGATGCATAATGGAAAAAAAATGGAGAGGCAATGCAAAAGAAACATAGGTGAAGTTAACGGCTGCTGTGGTCCGTCCCCGCCATGTGTCTGCGTTTGCTCCTCTCTCGGTGGCAGAGGCTTTGCCAGGACTGCAGCACAACCCATTTCCCGTGGTGAAAACCATTGCAGCTTGTTCACAGCAGGGCTGGAATCAGTGGCACCGTGGTACAGACGCTGTGCTGAAAGGCCTCAGCGTGTCCTGTTAAAATGCAGGGTGGATCCTCCCGTTCGGGATGGAAGGAGATGACAGAACAGAGCAAAGCAAGTACGGCACATTAGTCATAGTTACACTCCTTCATTACTGCTTCAAATTGAAAAATGCCAACCACTGCACAGCTCGCTGGAGTAAGTTCAGAGAGAACTGCACACATTCAAAGGTCAGGAAAAGGAAAATTATAAACTATATTGTTTTACTGCCTCCACAAAATGATTTATTTTTTCTTTGTCTTTCTTTCAAAGTTTAAAAGATAGCAGGATTGTGCTAGGGAATGAAATTTTAGAAATTAAATTTACTTGCAATGCAACAGCTTTTTTATTTGAGTAGAAAGCTTGTCGAGCAGGGCTGTATTTATAGGCATCCTTTGGGAACTGAGCCTCACAAGGTGAGATTTGAGAAGATTTGGAGGCTGATTTCTGTATATAAGGCTTGATAATTCAGCAGGATAGTGGGAGTATTTGCCTCTCCTAACTGCCTAATTTAATTTACCATTTTTTATAATTAGCTGTAAAGCACTTTCACTTTATATTTTATATGATTTCCATGTTGTGGGATGACATTTTGCACACTTGGAATGTTCCCAATTCTTTCTATTCTAACAAATAAAGTGTTAGAAAATTCCACTATCCAAAAATTCTTCTGACTTCTTGGACTTTGTGTTTTCTTTCTCTTTTTTTTCTCCCTTAGTTTCTTTGTTTGGTTGTTGTTGCTTTTTATTTTGGATTGTTGTTGTGTTGGGTTTTGGTTTTTGTTTGTTTTTGGGTTTTTTAAGGTTTTTTTTTTTTTCCCTTCTTTTTTTCTGGCACGTTCTGTTGTGTGACTGCATGCTCTGGGATTGCATCTACTTATAAACCTAAAACCTATATATATATGACTGTGCTAAGAATATTAATGAGGTAGACATTCCTGTGTTGTTTTGGTTTTGTTTTTCCTCAGGTGCTTCTGGTGCAAATATTTTTATTTGTATGAACTTCATAGCTAATGGGTCTCAATGCAATTTTGTCTGAAATTTGTCAGATATCAACAAATTTCTGTTTATGTTTATGAAAACAGACAAATATAAAATAGCCATAAAATTTTTTCTCTATTTCTGGTTAACCAGAACTGAATCATGGTCTTGACTTCCAGTGGTCTCACTGAGGCAAAAATGGGAGATCAAAACTCGCTCACTCATTGACAAAATCCCTGTGGGATTCTGATATGAATAAAATAACAATAATTATTATTTCAGCTATAGATAACAAACAGTTTAGAAATGTTGGGAGATTCCTGTTCAAAACCAGTTGGATATATCTTTATAAGGCACTTGCTATTCCTGTATGTGCGGTAGATTTTTAGATTAGTATCTTTTATTTATTTTTTCTCAAAGTGTAGCTAATTAATGAAGCTGCCATGGTTTGAAAGCTTTTAGGTGGATTTATCTCAACTGTGCCCTGGGTTTTTCAGCCAGGGTCTTGGAGACCTGGATGCAAGACTAGAATTCCCTTTGGCCCTGGAAAGCTGCTCACTCTGCAGAGATGGAGCTTGTCCATGGGAAACAACGTTTGTTTAATGCTGTTGTCAGGAAAAAAAAAATGAAATCTTCTCATTTACCTCTCGTACCCCATTTAATATTTTCTGAGAGTGAGGTGCAAAGATGGGAGAAAAACATATTCTAGCATGATATAATTTATTAGCAATATGGTTTGAGTAGTGGTGTTTGTATGTAATGCAGTGAGTCTGATAAAATAAGAGATTGAAATACACAAATACAATGTAGTCTGTTTACAGGGATTTTAGCAGAAAACAGTCAGGCCAGTTGTCTTTGTAAAGTAGAAATATATAATGAAAATTTTTTCATAGAGTTTCTTTCAGTAATTTTCATTTTAATGTCTCCTTCTATGTTAGGAGAAGATGTAGAGGTCCAATTAGCATCAAGCTCCCTGAAAGACTGAAATGACAAGGAAGCAAGCATGCATTTCATATCTCCAGTTAAGAGCATGAAGCCTATGAATTTTGTAACATGCTCTCATTTTTGAGATGACTTTAATTCCTTATGTAATATATTCAGCACTGAATTTTAATCAGTACACAGTTTGTTGATTCTTATTGTGTGAATTTGTAAAAATAACAAGTAATTGTGTGCTGCACAGTAAAAGGATGGTATTTTTGTGGATCAATAATGAAGGATTCAGTGATCCTTAGTTAATCCCTAGATATCGATTCTGTGATCTAAATTCATTTTAAGTTGATTTTTCTCCGGCTGTACTGTAGTGCTGTCCCCTGAAATATCAGTGGTACTCCTCATTTGTTATATTAATATGTATTACACATTAAAGATATGTCAAATGATTCAAGCAATTTAAGTGACATTTGATTGCTGAGGTGCTTGTTTGGCTTGGGGTGGTTATTATTTCCTTCTAATCATAATAACCAATTTGCTATGAAACTTCATCTTTTTATTGTTCAAACAAGATATAGAGCTTTCCAAGAGTTATTGTGCAATTTCTTATTGCCAGTGTCTGTCAACCATAAATAATTGTGACTGTCTTGATTTTTCTTTACACATCTAGATAGATTGCCCAGTGGAGCAGAGAATACCAATTTAACACCATTTAGGACAGTATTGTGAAGTATATCTTGAGCTATGAATTATCACTCAGGAGATGCCAGTGGGAAGCTCAGTTCAAAAAAGGATGTTCATGAGAATGTGAATTCCTTAAATACAGTTTCTGTGTGTCGATTAGTTGGGTACAAAATGAAAAGGAGGTTGCGTTTTTTCATGGCCTTTTAACAGAGCAGAGGTTTTCCCTAGGGGAGAGATTGTTAGATCCTGAGTTCCTTCCAAAGTCTGCCTGAAAGCAGTTAAGTAAGAATGAAACAGTTTAAAACCACCAAAGTATAGGATCCCAAGCTGTTTTTTATAATGGGAAAAATACTGTCTCAGATTAAACCAAAACTGATTAAGTTTTGGGGAACCTGGGAGAAGAAGGGTTGGACACTGACTTCCAGAAAACATGGGCACAGCACATAACAAAATGTCAGAGTCTGGCATGTCTTGAAATGAGCCCTATAAATTATAGAAATGTTTCTCAAAATAGCTTTCATGGTATAAGTTTGACTCACAGTGCTGCTTTAATCAAGTTTGCTGAAGCCAATAGTTTTAATTCCTAAGAGGGAGTTACCAGATAAGTTAATGGTGAGTACAGTTGAATGAATTACTCGCTCTCTTTCAGTCCTTAGAAGTGGCAATCAAAAATACATATATTAAAAAATATTATATAACTGGGTTTCATACTAAGTTCCTACTTTTAGAAATATACTATTTTGAAGCTATTAAAATTTGGCCTCTGTAGTATCTAGAAAAGTTTGATTTTGCTTATTTAGTTAATTGAAATGGTCAGCTACTGGCACCCGAACTGGCTGAAATTTGTCTTGGAAACGTATATCCTGTAAATGTAATCAGTCTAGTTTATGTTGCTGCTATTACAGTTAGTGAAGTGTTACGTGCATAGGAAGAAATAGGTTACTTAGATATACCTTTGAAATGTGAAATGTACTTTTTAAAAATAGTTTGTCTCATTTATATTTTACATAATATGCACAACTTTGTTATTCAGATTGGACTGTCTCGCTTCAGGGAGATATTCTGAATAGCTGAGTTGTTGTTTGTTATATGCATATTATTTATACTCCCATTCTGTGACACATTATCTGCTTGATCATCTAAAGTCACAAAATTTCAGGAACTATTTAAGATATTCTCTTCCCTGCCCCTAAAATCTGTAGGTACAATTCCCTGGAGGAAATCCATCACTGTCCCTTATCTGCTGCTTGGAGCTTGGAGCTGTGCTATGGTTTAGTCACAAAAGCTCTATGGGACCTGACCTGAAACTCAGGCAATTCATTGAAAACCTTTCCAGTGACTTTGGAGAACTCTTAGAAAATTGTAAGAATGGTAGAAAATCCCCAAATTTGAAAAAAAACCCAAACCCCAACAAACCAAACCCAAACCCATAATCAAGCACTAATTAGAAAGCTCAGTCTGAGATATCAGAATCCAGCAGTAGTTAAGAGACCTGTACTTATGTAGGTGTGCAGTGATTCCTCTGTTGGGAATACAAATGTGGTAAGAGAAATCAAATGATCTGGGGCAGTCAGGAAAGCCACAGTCCAAAACATGACTTTTCATTGACTGCTGCCCACTAGACATCTGCTGAGCATTGCTTGTTTAGCCTGATTAAAGAAAACCTTGGAATGATATTTGGCTGTGTATTTCCGTGTATGTGTAAATATAATGAAATGGTAGAAGAAAAATTAATTGCTTTTTGGCCCTCTTCCCATTTTTGTGCAGTCATTCCCTGGCTCTTTGAAGTCAGCCTTGAGACCCAGTACTCCTAACAGGAAAGTATAGTAAACTATGGATTATGATTGCTGAAAGAGAGCTCCAAAATATGAAGTGAAATTCAATTTCATTGAGATTGGTTCTAGAAATTCATCATCTTAGACTTGAAGTTCAGGTCTGTGTTATGTGTTATCGGTTTGCATTCTGTTAGTTCAATTAGTTTTCACCAAATTGGCTTTCAAAAAGAGATTAAAAAAAGATGTTTAGGTAATTTGTGTGTCATCTTGAGAAGCCCACATCTGAATGTGAGAGAAAATGTGTGTTGCTTGTTCTTGACTGGGAGAACATCCTGTTTACTTTAGTTCTGGATCTGGAGTCTTGGCACAAAAAGTAATCACTATTATGTAAAGGAGAACAGTAATGAAATAAATTGCCTTTTATATCATATCTGGATTTGAAGAGATGGTGGTCACACTGGTTTTAGATGTTATGCTGCAGTCCTCTAATATTCAGGCAGTCTCACTGTCTCACCAAGTAGAGTTCTTTGTAAATTCTTTGTACCTGCTCAAATCCATTACTGAAAGATCTTGTTTTGCTCTCACACCTCGAGCCAAACATCCTTCTACACTTCATGAAGTTACAGATGATTGAGCCTAGAGTGTATTTTCTCAGTCACCAGCAGCAATTTTTAACTGGCCTGAAGAGGAATGAGGAACAAGGCAGGTTCAGGGACACCTCCTGTCAGTGTGTGTGTTATGGGAGGATCTTTATCTCTTCTGGTCCACTCATTGCAGACCCTAACAATGTTTGAAGCACAAATGTTCCTGACAGGTGCTAACATTGTGGCCATTTTGGATTTTTTAAATCCTGCTAACTCTTTCACTCTGTAAAATCCCAGACCATGTAACAGATTTACCTGTTGTTCATGGCCTTTTAAGTTGGATTTTAAAGATTCTACCACATTTGTAGCTTAACAGCGATGGTGCAGGGTAGTGAGAGGAGAGGTGGCAGCTCTAAACCTCTGCCTTGGGAAGGAGGAATGCTGTTCCTACTCAGAGGTTGGATCCACAATTAGGGAAGCAACAAGGAGCTTAGGGTCTGACCACGGAGGTTTCATGATGGGCAGAAGGCAAGGCTGCTGATGGCTGATGCTGGCCTCCACTTGGTTCTCTTGTGCTCCTGCACAAGAGCCCTGCAGCAAACATTTCTTATTGAGGCACTGACAGTTCCCCAGCACGTTATTTAGCAGGCTCCAGTCTTCCTTCTGAAACAAAGAAGGTATTTAGGGTGCTCAGTGTTTTCTATAGCAGTGAAGGGTTGCTAAGTCTCTTACTGCATTCTGGTGCCTGAAATCCATCTCACAGTTCAGCAAGTTAGTGGAAACAGCTTTTTTTACTGCCTGACATGGCTGTGCATGTGTTGCACTTGGGTATAGTTCTTGAGTTCTCCTTTCTGGGTAGAACAGGAGTTTAAAAATGAAGGCAGCAGAAGACCAAGCAGGGCAGATCTACAGATTCCACAGACTTTCTGTGTGATGTGCACATCCCATGCCTGAAGCTGCCTTTGAATTTCTCAATTTGCTGACCAGTATTTGTAGCCATGTTTATTCTCTCCATCTCCAGCTTGCCATTCACTGTGTCTAAGCACCTTGAATCCTAAGGTAGGATTTACTACTGAAGTCTCAATTCATGTTTGTGAGCTCTGCCTTTTGGGGGCTGCTTTTGTCTGGGCATCTTTTACCAAGCACAGAGGAACAAAGGCAGAATAGATGTAATCTGAGGACTCGTCAGCTTTTTAGTGCAAAATGCACACATACAAGAGCTAGGACGAATGTACTGCATGGAAACACAGCCTGTTTCTGCACAACAGATGTATTTATATGTACATAGGAATAAATACAGCATCATGTCTTTAGCATTAGTATACTCACCACCACCAAGGAGATGCCAAAGAGTATCTGGTGGCCAGGCAGAAGGGGAGGGGAAGTGTTGACCTCTGTTGTCTCTTCATAGAGGTTGATCCTCAGTCTTGCTGAATTCACTCTTTTGCTTTTTTGCTTTTTATTTCTTATAGTTTGATATATTTTCAAGTCAATATTTTGTCTGCATAGCTAATGATCATCAGCTCAACAATTACACTTTGGTCTTTTTATTCTTCTTTTCTTGCAGGGTTTTAGCCCATGCTCTCTATCCCAGTTCAGCATCAGTTTTCTCAGTAAATGTGGACCAAGGTCACCCAGCAGTGTTGCTCCAAACTAGTCCTTGGGCCACAGGTATTTGAAACCTGTCCTTAGGTTACATCTTTGGCGGAAAGAAATACCTGGGTAGTGAACTGGCTGGCCAGGTGGATGCTGTGCTGCTCCTGGGCTGGGAAGAGCACCTTTCTGGCATCTCTGGTTAGCTGAGTTTCTGTTCTCAAGTCTTTGGTTCCCTGCTCTGGAGTAAGCAAATCTACCTGGCAGTGAGTCTGCAAGTGTTGAGAATCTGCAGATGTGTTACTGGGAAGGCTGTGCAGAGCCCAGGCAGTGCAGAGGGGGCAGAAAGCTGGGTCAAGAGTGGAATTAGAAAGACTTAAGCATAAATGGCAGCTTTGCTTGTGGTCAACCTCTCTGGCTTCTCAGTTTCTCTCTTTGTGGAATGGTTTTACTGATATGTATTACAGAGCAGACAGTGAAGATTATGTGATTAATGCTTTGCATGGTATTTTGTGAATGCAAAGTGCCATCTATCTTCTAGATGAAACTGTTAGGAGCAATATATAAACCTGAAGAGTAAAGATTCTCTTACAAATTCAGTATTAGCCCTTATCTAAACATTTTAATTCAAAAAAGTGAACTCAACTGTATATAGATTTGTCTTCAGACCACAGCATTTACACAGCACAGATCTTTTTACCCTGTCATACTGCAAATCATTTATGCTTAAAAATGGGGTTCCGGTCATGTAACATCTGGCTTGATTACATTTTTCAGTAATTCTATCAAGTTTGTATTTTTATTTTAAAATGTAAAAACTATCCCCCTCAATGTCAAACTTTCAATATTTTGTTTTAGGGGAACTTTCATTTTTGTCTATACAGGGTGAAAACAAACGGTGAGCTATCAGAATCTTCCCTGAAAAGAAAATTTCATTTTCCAGTTCTTTAAAATATTTAAATAATTGTAATGCCAGAACAGTCCTGTCTTCCTGTGGCTGGCAATTGTGTCTGCACATGCAGGTAGAGCAAGTCCGTAAGGAATGTTTTCCAAGAGGCAAAGTGGGCCACTCTTAACATTGCTCAGTGTGGAAGGAAGCCCAGCTGGTGCTGGAAGCAGTTCTTGTTTATATTCTGGCCATAACATATTTTAAAGCCAAAAGAATTGATTGGGAAACATAAGTTGTCTTTGTACCAGAGTGAAGGATATTCAATAAACAAATAACTGCTTATTTTTGTACACTAAGAATTAGGGAACTGGATGCTTATTCAATGGCTATCATGATGTATTTCCTGAGTGTTATGGACATCACCAATGTGTAATTCTACTCTGGAGTACCTTCACAAAGCTTTATTTGTTCATAAATATTCTAGTTACTCTGTGCATAGATTTCTTTATACTTAAGCAGCTGCTTTAAGTATTTCTGTGGGAGAAAAAAAACACCTTCAGAGTAATACCACTGGGCTTGAAGACTCATAATTAATGTGGAAGATTATAACTGTGCATTACTAACCACCTTTCTGATTGCCTTTTCTGGTTGCAGAATTCCGTTTTGAAATACTCTTTTCCATCTAGAGACTCATGTGTCTAGAAGAGTGTTTGACAGGGTTTTTTTTTCTTTTTTTGTGCTAAGGAAGGGTAAAGTGACAAGGAGATGCACACTGGAGATGTCAGTTCATAGCATCCTGAATCTGGAATTGCTAATGAAGTCTCTTCTGTGCCTCATAGAAGATGTGCCAGTGCATTTCAGCTTCAAGAGGATAGAAGTACAAAGCAGTCAAGGGTACCTTCCTTATCACATAAGAAGAGAGGTTAAAAATACAAAAGAATGAGACTGTAATTCTGAATGGGAATGTTCTATTATTCATAAAGTATTTTGTTTCTGTAGAGAATCATATTATGAGATGACATTCAGATCTTATTACTCCTTTTGTTACTGTTGTGCTGTGCAGCTGTTCCACATTAGGGGGCTTCTCCTCCATTTGCTTTGCGGAACAATCCTTTTTCAGCATTTATTTATATTTTTAGGGTGTGGTAAGGCAAGAAAACTTGTGCTTTCTTGGATTTTTGGCTATTTTAGGAAATATGCATTATCTCTTCCTGAGTCTCTAAGCAATGTGATTGGATATAAGAAACTAATACCAGAATTGAAGTTTAGAAATAGTAGTAAGAGATATAAAAAGAAAAAAGATTTCTTCAAACTGCTGATGTGCTATGCATTTATAACATTCTTCATATATTGTTATACCATTTTGCATTTTAATTGTGACACTTCAGGAGTAATACAAATGTTTTCCACAGCTCATTTGTATGCAGTGTGATCACTCTCCCTAACTTTGTGGGGCTTGTGTTCCAAGTGGGGAACAGGAACTGCCTCTGTACAGTTGTATGATGTCAGGTGTGGCTTTCAGTTAGTAAGGACAGCTTTTTCTGCAGAAAATTCCATTCTCCATTTCATCCTAAGATTATTTATTTCTTTGTAGCAGTGCTAACTCTCTCCAACAAATTCACTATTTAATGTCATGTAGAAAACAACACCACACTGCAATGCTGTGAGTAACTCTGGTGAATAAAAAATATTTAGTCTCAGGCATGATTTCCTTCTCTGGAAAGGGAAATGCCACTCTCTCCACATTGCATCAGTTTAACAAATTCACTGTGGAGGGCCAAAGGTTGCAGTGCTTGGGATTGAGCAAAGGCTGGCACAGGAGGAAACAGGAGCTCCAGCATCTTCCTGCCACTTCGCTTTTCAGCAGAAGCAGCTTCATTTATGGTCCCACCAGTAAGCTCCTTGGATACAAACAAAGCAAATCATGCATAAATGCATGATTGTGGCTGCAGAATTATGTAGGTGATAGGAATTGGAAGTAATAAAAAAGGTAGTCAAGATGCTGTAAAGCACAGAGCTCCTGGAAGTCTTCTCTTACATATGCAGGCACATTTATTTTCTGTCCCACACCGAGATTTTGTCACATGATCTAACAACTGTGATCTCTATGTGACATTAAATAGCCAATATTTACAATTTACCAAGCTACTGAAACGAGGCACGGTCTGACACATGGGTTTCAAGCTTGTAAGTGGCACAGCCTGTGGAACTGACATGTTTCAAGAGCAAGAATTTCCATGCTGTAGTACAAAATTCTGAAGTTGAAAATGAAAAAGCAACTTTGTGAGCAGGTAAGAAGTAAGGTAGGAAATAAGGCCTGCATTTTGGCATGGACACCTGCACATTTAGGGTACTGCAAGTTCTGTGTTTGGGTTTTTTTAATGTGCATTAGTGTTTAAAAAATGTTTTAAAAAGTAGTACGGGAAGAGAAATATGCAAACAATTTTCTCAGTCCTTATGATCTCTATTAATATCTTTCATCCCTGATGAGTGCAGGGATTTACATAACAGAGACAAACATACAAGAATCTCTGAATAAGAGCACAATATTCTCAATCTCCAGCCCTTTGAGAACTCCATTCCAAAATAATAGGCACTAGACAAAACAAGATCTTACTGCAGGCAGTGGGCCACAAGATCCTTGTTGTTTGCCACAGTGTTTAATTTGTTTCTTTCTATCTCCTTGGCTGATAATTGGAATACTCAACCTATGACTTTTAATAAGCTGCCAGTCCCAAGGTTAATAGACTGAAGTTTTGTAGATGCTTTGACTTCTTGTGTTTGGAATAAATAGCCTGCAATAGAAAATGTAGATGAAGACCTCAGAAATCAAATTGACTAATTTTAGAAAGAAACAAGAGCAATAGAGACTGTTATTTACAATTACTGTTTCTCTTTGCACATTTTATCTCTGTTTCTTTTTGTTAGATAAATGCCTATGCAGACAGATATATTTATCAATCTAGACATGTATGTGGTTCCTGCAAATATATCTGCCATTCTGCTTGCTTGCTTTTGCTCTGTCTTTCTCCCCAAAGCTTTATATCCCAGTGATTAAAATTATAGCTAGGTGTCTACGGCAATTTTGTAACTTTAATATGGGGGGAGTTTTAAATTTAATTATTTTCTAGAATTTAAATTACAATCTGTGACAAAACAATTGGGAAAAATCACCTGTTTCAAAGTTTCATGAGACTTCAAATGATGCCCCAAGTGCACAGCATTTTGTTGTAAATAAGAACCCAGACTTGTAAAAACATGATGTAGGAAGGATAAGGACAGGTTTTCCTGGCATTATATTGGTCTTCTTCTATATGGTAACAATTGAACAGGAATTACAAGTTAGGAAACTGAAATATTGCAAAGTAATTTGGTACTCAGGAAAAAGTCAGACATTATTTTCTTTGCTTTCAGTTGTTACATTTAACATGTAGCTTACATTCTTAAACTTGTTAGGAATTGACCATTAATGTTGACTATTAATAAGTCTCAGAAGTCTTTGATTTCCAGAAGAGTAGAACAAATCTAACATTGTGGTGCTATTTAAAGCTTGTAAGTTTGGCTTTTATGACAAAATAACTGAGAGACTGATGTAAGTTTTCATTAATAATGCTGATGAAATGAAAACAAGATGATGCTTATCACTGTATGTTTGCAGCAAATGGTTTTTATAGGCCTGGCTGGGCAGACCTAAATTTGATTTCAAGTTGTGCTGATAATGCAGGTGTAAGATTTCCTTGTATCCCTCAACTTGGTATCACTGGTCACTTCTCGTATTTCTATCACTAGTGGGGATGAAAGCACTGGACTCTCCCTATTCAGCTTTGCTGATTATGCAGACCAGGGTGAGACAAGTAACAAAGAGGATTATTTGCTAACACTGAGCACACCCGGGCATGGTACCTAACCCAAGTGTCAGAAATTAGGACCTAATTCCAGATTTTTTAGTGCCTCTGTAGCCCACACTGCTTGCCTGACTGCTGTCCTGATACACTGGACTGTAATTCATCAGTTCCTGATGCTGCCACCATTTCTGCTTTCTGTTTGCAGCTGTTGCCCCACTGCACTTTGTGGAAGACAGGAATTGATGACTTTCCTGTTTGCCTGGACTCTGTCAGGTCTGGGGCTGTGGTTCTTTAAAAGCCAGGGGCAGCCTTTCCTTCCTTGACCAGAAAGCAGCCCTAGAGATCAAGCCAGGAACCAGGCAGAGTCCCCTCACAACGTTGCACTTCCTGGGGCAAGCTGAAATCTCCATTCTGTGTTTGCTGGGCACCATTTCTCCTCACACGCACAGACACCTCGTAGTTACCCAGCCCTTCCTTTCACAGGGTAAGCCTTGGTCTCTGGCAGCCATCTAGGCTGAAAAGAAGCAGGTAATTCCAGGAGGCAATTTATCCTGGTTACCTGAGACAGCAGCCATAGGATAGGAAAATTGCATTGTAGAGAAGTCTTGTTTTTTCCCCTGAGAGTTGGCTATAAACTAGATTTAAACACATTTAAACTATCCTAATATTTAGATGGCTAAAGTTAGGTGAAGTGAGCACAAGGTGTAGCATGGAAGGAGTGAGGGAGTTTAAGACTCTCATATTTTCGTATTTAAGACCCAGGGAGAATCTTCCCTTGGTTCACCCCACAGCATCTATTAGATTCAATAACAGAAGAAATTTTTCTTTCTTGGCATCTTGAGAACTTTTGTCTGCAGGAAGCTGCCTGGGCTAGAAACATTTCTAAACCTCTGCTCTCAGGTCCTTCTGCTGTCCTTGCTAACAGAAATAGGTTTGCCATTCCAAGTGCTACTGGGCAGCGCTTGCAGCAGCCCTTCTCTGTCTCACTGGCTGCAACAACAACATTACCTGAAAAGAACCTTCACCACCCAGATCCTTAGACGCCCATAACAATTCCTAGACAATATCACTCAACAGGGACATCTAAAGAAGAAATAAAATGTAGTTTACCTACTCCTGAAGTTGTGAGTTGCTTTCAAGTAGTGTCTGAAATTTCATGTCAGATAACAGGTTTTAGGACTAGCTGTTGGGACCCTGACGAAATGGCAAGGAAACATGTTTTTATTCTGTTCATGGCTAGGCACCTGGCTACTTGAAATGCTGCCCACGCACACGTGACTTTACTCCAGAGTACCCCTCAGTTTTGGTAAAGGCACTGCACTCGTTTGTGTGTCATCAGAAACACGGTGAGAATGATCCAAATAAAGGAGTAACTAAGAAGGCTTTGACGGGTAACTGTACTTGCAAGTTATAATTTTCCCTCTGTTCTGATCCCCATGCAATTTATTCTGAAGTCATTATGTAAAGAAACTGCAGGCTTTCCATCAGAAAGGCGGCTGTGAGAAGAATTCATTAGAATAGCAGAAAGAGAGTGACACGGAGGGTATTTTCCTGTCCTCCTCCTTTCCTCCCACAGAGAACAGGAGCAAGCATGCCTGTGGCTGGCTCCTACCTTACACCTCTTCAAAGATTTTTTGAAAGTCTCTTACAAGTCTTCTGTAGAGATCTAAATATGCAGATAGGAGTTAACTGAGTGCACCGTGTAACACAGGGTACTGGGCTTTGGTGTTTATTTTATAAACATAGAAGTCCCTGGGGAGTAGCAGCTAACTCACGTGGTGCACTGGCAGCCAAACCAGAAAAGCCCTGGCCACCCTCATGGGCAGCACTGGGCCATGTTTGATGGGTGTGAGTTTGTTAACTGTTAACATTTTGTGACAAACTTCACAGCCTCTTTGAACGGGGCAGTTTAGGGTTGTATAAGAAGTCACTCTAGAGTGGTGCTTTATTTCCTTTCATCCTCATCTCTCTGCTGGCCCCACGGAAGCTGCATTTCTTGCACTGGTGGGGAGCTGTAAGTGTGAGCAGCTGTTGTGGTTCAGCAAGTGATCTGCACTTCTGTGTAACAGGAAAAGAGCAAGGAGGACAGGGTGGTTCGTGGGTTTGCAAAACAAAGGCAAGTCTGGGGCAAGGTGGACACACAAGGTGGGGGCTTTCTAGACCTTGTTGCTAAACAGGAATATTCTTTCCTTGAGCACAAGCTAAGTCCCTTGTATTCACTGAGAGCTGATAAGAATGTATGTCTACTGCAGTTCAGCTGATGTGTGGTAGCTTTGTGTCCCTGGCATTTTTGTAATTATTTGCTGTATATATGTTATAAAAATTCAGATAATGAGCAAATATTGTATGGGTCAGGGTATAAACGTTTCTTAAAAACCACGTTTAGTCAGCCCTTGATGCTTGGTAGTCAGGCAAGTAATAGTCAGGTAGAGAGGTGGCAAGTTATGCTGCCCTAAAGCCATGTAGACTTATGTGAAAATGTCCTACTTATGCAAATGGATCATAAAAAAGGACAGAGTCTGGCCTCCGGCACATTTAATAGCATTCTTAGACTTTGCCAGGCAAGTGTTGCTTCCTGCCTCATGGTTTTGATAGATGGAAAGCTACTGCTAATGCATTTTTAACTCTGAGTATTGTAGTGAAAATGTCACCGACTGAAATGCATTCTCTCTCTTACGCGTGCTGGCTCCCTCAGCACGTCAGACGCTGCTAAGTAGATAAAAGGTGTCTCTGCGATGAGATGGATCTGCTTGTCCCACACGGCTTGTGGACTCGGTTCTTGCCGTGTCCAGCATTTCTCATACCAACCAATCCATGGCAATCCAGATCCTCAGTGGTGCCAGAGCTCAGCTTGGCTCTCTGAGGGCCAGAGGCGACAAAGGTGGCAGGCTGTGGGCAGGGTGAAGCGATGGCACGGCGAGGCCTGCGCTCAGCAGCTGCCTTTGGAGACAGACCCCGCTTCCCCAAGTGCTCCCAGCTTCCCTGGCGCTGCCCGGGCTGGGATGGAGCCGCAGCTGCCACGCCGTGGGACTGCTGAGCCAGGCAGTGTGAGTGCCTGTGACCCGTGTCTGGGTGCCTTCCTCCGTGCTGGGTGTGCTCTGCTTGGTGTGCCTGACTTCAGAAAAACATGGGCCTTCTCGTTCAAACCGGACAAACCTGCATTTCCTGCTAAAGAACTCCATGGGGTTTATTAAGAATTTATCCATGTTTATCTCCTTTCTTGGGCAAATTGGTACAGTTGATTTTCCTGCATACCTATGATGTGTTTTCTGCAGTCTTCACTTGTGTATCAGTTGTGAAAATAAAGACCACATCCCAGTTTAGAGCAGACAATGCAGAATATTCATGGATTTGCAGTACTACCTGCTTCTAATTTAGCTGGAGCAGAGCCTGCTAGGTTGTGCTGTCATGCAGGGGGCTTGTGGGGAGCAACTGTGGGAAAAGGCAGCTGATAAGTATTCAAACTTAAGTATTCACTGAAGCATTCTCTTGTCTGAGAGCTCTCAAATCTCGGGTATGTGATCTGTGTGCTGAAGCTGTGCCAACCAAATATTTATTATTAGTCTACTTTTTCCTGAAAAATTTAGAGAATTCACACATATTACTAAAAGTAGCATTTTTCAGAACAGACACCACTGGAAGACGTGCTCTATTAGTAAAGTGGTTTATTTTGCACTGTTACAATTAGGGTTTAGCTCAGACAATGTTTTCTCAGTAGCCGCATGTTGTTTGAATAATTCAGCTATGAAGAATATTCTGAGCTAAACTCCTCTTTAATTCCAGCCAATTTATGAACCTTCATTCAAACACTCTTCAAGATGTCGCCGTTTAAAAATTAAAATAATTTGCCTTTCTAGTTACTGATTTCAAATATCTTCCTTCTGCTCATCTCGCATCCTTGGTTTAGGCATAAAATACAAAGAGACATAACATGTTTTTGGCATTATTATCTGATGTAAATAGCTAAACTTTGGTACTGATTCACTTTTTACTCTCTTAAAATGAGTCCACATGGATAAGAGGGTTCACATTGCAAACACTACTAGGTTTTTCAGTCATCTGCAGCCTGTTCTGCTGAGTTAGATTATGAAAGATTTTTAGCACTGTTTCTTTAGGAAATGACAGTTATATGCTTGTGCTGGATATCTCCGGTTTGAACATGTGCTTTATTTCTTCTCCTTCCATGTTCCTGTCCCCCGTCTGTCCTGTATGGTTTCTGAGCAGGGACTATTTCTCACTTCATGCATGCAGAACCTCGCACCCTGCCTCTAGTTTTGGGGCCTGAAGGGGTTGGTAACTGATGTTGATAGTGAACCACCTTGTCTACCCTAAAACCAAGAGAAAAAATGGATTCAGGTCCAAGGATCCCCTGGAGCCAGCCTGTGCTTTGAACCTACTTTGGCAGGGAAGTGGTCTTCAGTGGTGGGAAGGGAAGGGGGAGATGTCCTCAGAGCTTCCCCGGTGATGGGGTGAGAGGTTTGAATGCAGGAGGCAGACTGACTGTCCTCCCTCATCTCCTTTGTTCTCTCAAGGAGGCCTTGAATCATGAACTGACAGCAATAAACCACAGATCCTCTTAAATGGGCACCAGCAGAGAGGAGACCTGAGTCACAGTTTGCAGCCTCCTGCACAGCAAGGGCCAGGACTCATTGAAATGCAATCCAGAGCCAGACTGCTCCTGTTTAAGCCTTCCTAGAATTTGCTAATGGACCAAATTTGGAGAAATTCTTTCACACTATGAGGAAGAAGATCATTTTAGTAATCTTTAAAGAATGTCCTTGTTCCCTTGGCCTGTAATTCCACAATAATTGGTACTTCGGAGGAGGGCCTAACCTTTAAGTGAAACCGAGCCTGTAGTAATTTTTAGGAGCAGTGCATACCCACTGAATTGTGAAAAATACGGGGATTACTATATAGGTCTTAAACCTTAGGGAAACACTTTGGACTTCTATAGGCAGCTTAACCCAATCTAAAGGGTGAGCATGGTTCTAAATGTATTTTTTAGTGAGCTCTGTACTCCTAGTAGCAGTAGAGAAAATTGCTTGACCAGCTAATGGGATTAGCCAACCACATTCAAAGGTTTACAGTCCACTATGGAGCAGCTAATTGAGTAAGATGGATATTTCTAATATTCATTGCTTTAATTTTTATATTTTATTAAAGTATGAAACGCTCAGTGGCTGCTTGGAAGATAGCTGGAAGGTCTCCTGAGGGAGGGATTGTTTAGGGTAAAATAAACCTGAAAGAGAGTAAAAAAAGGCAGAGAAGAAAATGTTCTGAGAGCTTCTATTGTGCTAGGGGTGTTTGTGCATCTAAACAAATTACTCAACTAGACAGTATTACCTTATTGCAATGGTGTCATTGGTGGGGGAGGAAATTGTGGCTTAAGAAGCTAGAATAAAGGCTTATGGCAATAATAATTGTTGATAGAATTATCTGAAAATGCAGCTGCTCTTCCCTATTTGCAGCTGTTGTAGTGCTCAGGAGAAGACACAAAATGCAAGGACCACAGGCTGAATCTTCCTGCGTGTGATTCCAGCAGCTATAGGAGTAGAAGGATGGTTCTCCCTGTCCTTTCTTCCTCTCCGTGTCTTCTCTTTGACCTTGGTGTCTGAACAAACACACAGGTGTAAATGCATCTGCATGTCCTTATTGCCTCTGGCCTAAGTGCCAGCTGGGGGTGCAGGTGACAACGTCAGTGCTCCTCTGCAGGGTGGGGGGCTGAGCTTGCGGTGCTGCCTGGCTTGTCTGGAAACAGCTGAAACAGCCTGGCATGCAGGCACCCAGCAAAGCTGGGCAGTTCTCTCGACTCTGCCAGGCTGTATGACATTGATATCAGACTGATATCAAGTCCTGAACTGTCAGACTTCCAGTCTGAGTTATTTTAAATCCTTTACAGTTCAGTAAGCTGTCAAGGGTAACACCCGTCTGGACGGGGACAGCTGTGAGTGGAGAGAAGCAAACCCCACATACAAAGTGTTCCTCAGTCCTGACAGCAGTTTCCAGAGGGGAATCAACCATTCCCACGTGTGCAGCAGGGATGTCATGGTAGGCCTGCACAGCAAGAGGATTTCCTTGCAATTAGCTGTCTCTGTTTGTTCCCAAAGCTTTCGGGTGGGAAAACACCTGTGGCTGACTGAGCCAGGGCATTGTACGTGCCTGAACAAGGAAGGCTCCCAGTGAGGGAGAGGGCAGACAAAAATGTACATTTGACAACATCTCCAGTGGTACATTATCCAAATAAGAATGGAAACAAGCATGCTACAGGCCTTAGGAAAAAAAGAAACACATTTGAACAAAATCTGTAAGATACAGGTAGCTATAAAGGCATAAGAAATCATCCTGATAATGAACCTACAGAAGGTTGCAAAGATAGTGGGAAATTAACCCCATTAACTTGAAAGGGGAAACAAAAGCACGTGTCAATAAATATTTACTCTCCTTCTGGTATTTGAAAGTGTTCTTATTTGCAGAGCAAGCTAAAATCTTTTCTGTGGGATTTTGTAGAAATAATATTAATATTAACTTTGTGTCTTTGTTGCTTCATTTTATTTCTTTGAAACAAGTAGTAAATCTAGCACTGCAAAATTGAGAATTTTTTTTTTTCAGTTGTAAAATTTATCTCAGCTCATTTGTCATGAAAATTTGCCCCTTAGGACTAGTTTGAACAGTATCCCAGGTGTTTAATGTTGTTCACCTAATGAAGGCACAACTCATGAAAACAACTATTGAACTGTGGTACACTTCATGAATACTGAGGAGGCATTCAAATTTAAAATGCATGTAGTAGTAACTGGGTCTATAAACTGCTGCTCCTGAAGCCTCAATGCTGGATGCATATTTCTCCATATGAACGTTTTTCATTGCATGTTTTTCTATTTACAAAGGCAGTTTGTAGATCTCCATTTAGCTTCATCAAGCCAGAGAGAGTACACTTATAATTAGTTTGGCCACAGAGAGCTTGGCAGATTTTTTTGTGAAATACTCTAGTTCATAACATGCCTTACTACTCACATTTCTGTCCTCTTAAATAAGAGGAAATGGATCATAGTTGGATGCAAATAATGTAGGAAAAGAGGTAAAGAGCAAAGAAAGAAGGTTTCTATATCCAGGTGTTGGGACCTGCTGTGCATCACTTCGTTAAAAGGGCATGTTATGTGAAGAGGAGGCTTGAATATGGGTGGATTAGGAGAAACCTGCTGAAATGTGTCCAAAAGGAGTTTTAAAAAAAGAAAAAGCCTGACCCAGTTGCACCCCTGAGAGGAAGTAAACCAAATAAAGGGATCTGTGTAGACACTGAGCACCACAGGAACAGCTTCTGCCAAGGCAGAACAGGAGATCTCCTGCACAAATGTGGCACTGAGAGGCTCCAGCAAAGCTGGAGGTTCTGGGAAGAGAGTATGCCTGGTGTGCATACCCAGAGGATGTCTTGGGGTGAAGCTGCTGCTGAAATGAGATGTCACCCTTACTATAGGAGAGCTGCAGCTCTGTCAGTCATAGCCTAAAAAAGAAAAGTCTGTATTATAGGTTACTGAAATGAAATAGTTGTTGTTGTCTGCCACCCTGATGGCAAACCCACTTTTCCTTTCTTTTTTCTTTTTTTAAGCTTCATTTTGCAGTGCCTGGCCCACAGGCAGGGGATTTTTGCTCTCTTCTCTGAGCTGATATTGCTTAGCTCTACTAAAAATGCATATCAGCATTTGCCAGACGTAAATCATTGTTCTTGACAGATTATGCAACTTGGATTGTAAAAATCCAACATTTTTCTCTTTCTGTCTGGAAATTTGCAACTTGCCAACACAGTGGGAGGCATTAGTGTTCTCATTTAATTCTCAGAATTAAGCATATTTGCAAATTTAGACTGGCCAGAAAGTAAGAGTTCTGTTCTGAGTAAAAATGGTTGATGTGCTTCTATCTGTTGTTGCTGAAATGGCTGTTGAATTTCTCAGCAAAAGTCTCTGTGAGCATGTAACACGGCACAGAACAGTCAGGATACTCATAACAGGAGACAGATCTCTGTGCAGAGTTACCAACCTCCAAATAAATGCTCAAATGCCCATATTGTTGACTGATCTGAGATCACTTAGAGTCTGGAATCTTTTAGTTGTTCTTTTTTTCTTTTTTAACTAGTAATTGTTTTGTAACTCTGAAAAATATTTTCTTGTGAATCAACACTAACTGCAGCAGAAAAATAAAAAAGAATGCTAGATAGCTCTACTATTCAACTTTTGCTATATCCCAGAATAGCTCTAGACCTCATTCTGTTCTGAGATCTGCAGTGCACATCCCTGCTCTGATATGCTGCTCTCTATGTCCTGTATTTTTAGTGAAATCAGTAGGAGTTTGGAGTATGTGGGGCTGCAGAATCTCGATCTGCCTTGATGACCTGAGACTAGATTTTTTTTCCTGTGTTTGAAATGGCCATGCTGCTGTGATATTAAAAATGACTGTGAAATATTTCATTCTTACTGCAGCCAGGTGGTCGGTGTTCTGCATTTAACCCTTTGTATTTCCACTGGAAGAGCAAAGATGAACTCCTTGTTCTGGGGATTTCTTTTATTTTTGTTTTTAAATTGAGGCTGCTGTGTATGAACAATGCAGATTCACTACATTGTGTCACCTCTGCCATGATCCCTGTGGCTGAGATACAAACAGATTTTTACTTAAAGAGCCTAAACTACCAGATTTGGTAGATTATGTGCCATATGTGTTGAAATGGTGAAAAGCAAAATGATGAGTTGAAGAAGTCTTACTTGCAGATCAAATTTCTTAGCTGTTGTGCTTGAAAGCCAGACCCTTAACATCATTTTAATGCAGTTTTGGTGTTTGAATTAATATAATAAATGTCAATGTTGAATAGCATAAGGTCATATTTTACTGCTTTGACCACAAGTGCAATCTTCCAGGATTCAGTTTTATTACTATTATAACAGTCATGCTGGATAAGGTCACCAATATATCTTTCAATATGAAGTAACATATGAATAAATAGTTTATACTAACTTTATTCTCTGCAATGTGCTGTGAGCTGTATTGACAAAAATCTGCTTGGATATATTCACACGTAACTCTGGAGCTACTGTAGCAGTGTTGCTTATGCTCATTAGGGCCTTAGTCTTCACAAAGAAATGAACCTTTGAGGTTTGTACTCTGCTACTTCAAAAGAAAAAAGGGCATTTTCTTCAGCAGTATAGATGTTTAGTCTGAAAAGCACAGCTATACACCACACAGCATGATGAAAATGATCCAGCTTTTGCATACATACACTTTAGTTGAACAACAACAGTCCCCAGCAGTGCCAGATTTCAAAGGTATTTACATCAAGAGTGTGTATCAAAACCTGTGTGCACCCTGTCTGCTTATAAAGAGAGAGACTACTCTGATCTTTAAAGCTGAAGTAATTGGACACCTACCTGCATATTTACATTGCCTGACATGGTGTTACAATTACTTTTTTTTTGTGGCTTCCAAGGTGCATTTGTACAAGACGCAATAGATATCCTTGATTTTTCTTTTGAGTGAAGGGCTGTGCTCCAAGTGAGACCATCTCTGTTGCTCTCAGTTGAAGCTCTAGCACTAGCAGTGTTTGGGATTTCTCCTGGTTTGTTTTTTAAAGCTTTTTTTGTGAATTTTTATCATGTGAGGATGAAATGCTACTCAAGTTATTAACTTGTATATCTTACTTCCTTAGAGAAAAGTCACCAGTTTTTGTGGAAATTGAAAGTGGAAAAAAAAAACCCAGGGGTTAAAAGGTTTAGCAACATCCAGTGCTGTACTGAATTATGTAAGGCAAAAATATTAAGTAATAATATATTCCTTATTGCACAGAGCCTGTTTGGGGATTATATGCAGCAGGATGTATGGATCCTAGACTCCTTTCTTTACTTTTTTGGGAGGCTTTAAAACATTAGCTAAAAAAGTTGTTATCTTGGAAAACTTTTTTGCCTTCTTTTTTTTGTATCTCAAGGGTTAGCATTACTGAACAGTAAAACTATTTTGTGAAGCTGAAGTCCCCAAACCGTTTCTGCTCTTTGTGGTTTTGAGTGCATAACAAACAATATCAGTGTGCTGCTCCTGCTGTCAGTCAAGATCTCCTATAGCTGCTGCAGAGGATTTGTGTGTCCCATGCCAGAGGAACGGGATTTCAAATCTTGTTTGTCAGCTCTGGAGGAGCTTGTGCTGTGCACGCAGCTATTTTTGCAGTGAAAACGACGTACTGTAGCGTGTTAGGTATTGCAGTTGCGTTCTGCTGAAGGCAGGGTTTTACTGTGAGCTCCCTGAGCCCCGGGAGGATGCACAAGGCGAGGTGAGGGCTGTGTCCTGCCCTGCTGCCTCCTCCTGCCCTTGGCTCTGCTCCCTGGGCTTGACCCCCGTGTGCCAGCAGCACCTCCAGCCGTGCCTGGTGCTCTCCTTGAGTGTGCCCAAGGCAGGGGGAGCGATCCCAATGTGCTTCCATCTACACAGGTGTTATGGGGGAAGAGGGCTGCAAATGTCCCAGCTGTTCAGCCCAGCCTCTTGTCCATCAGTGTTAAGCCATATTTCAGAAAAACATGTTGAAATCCTACTCCTTGAGGAATCTGAATCAAGGTAAAAAATTTTCTTGACATCAGCTTCCACAATGTTTTGCTTGCCATTGTGTGCAGATGTGTTCTGTTGCATTGGACTTGCCAGTGTGGGAACATTTTGTTCTCTGATGTATTCAAAATTAAGTTTAATGACTTTAGCCTTCACCTATTAGGACTTTTATTTCTGGAAAATCTTCATAGCATGCAAACAGAGGAAGCAGGTGTGTATGTGGAGGCACATAAGCACATAAACTAAACTTCCAAGAGAGAGTTTTAGTTGTTGGTAAGTTTTGGGGGATTTTTGATAGATCAGTGGCAGTCTCAGAAATGTCATCCTCTAAAACACAATTGTTATGTGGCTATGTCAGATAAATCAAGAAAATAATTTTTAAAATTGTATTTTAAGATATTTGTTGCTCTAACAATCTCTCCTGCTTTGTGAAAACTGATTTCCTTTTGTCCTGTAGGTTATCCTAGAGCACACTTGGGGAGATTGGAGATGTTTTGATATCAGAGTTGTGAATAAGGAAACACACTCTGAGTTTCCATGCACGTACACATCTATATATCTATAGCTTGCACAAGTTTAAAGGAAATCAATTAGCAATTGACTATTGCAGAGCAATGGCGATAGCATCTGGAGGTGTGGATAGTTTTCTAAGTCTGAGCAAGGCTTTTGAATTTTCCAGTACTTGTTGAGGTCAAAATTGCTGGGGGAGGAGGAAGCTCCTCCATGCAAGATTTCATTATTTTAGGATTTCTGTAAGTGCGGATAAAAATGCAGAAGTGTAATTTGCCATTAAATGTTTCCAAATCTCAAATCTGTAAGACAAAATTGCTCTCAAGGCGTCCTCTAAGTGGCCCCCATGTCTTCGAGCTCTGTGTGCTCCTGTCGACCTTTACAGTGTGCTGGAAGGCTTGTCCCCTCCCTGGGGCTTGAGGAGGGAGGCACAGCTACCAAATCTTATTCGTGGTGCTTCTTTCCTGCTCAATCCTTCCTGGCTGGAAGGGCCAGGTGAAACTCTCCAAGATGCCCAAGGGCAAACACACTCTTCTGAACACACCGAAAGAAAATGAAAGCGTGTAAAACAACACGAGTTAGACCATTCTTCCTCAGTAGCAGAGTTTGCCTTTTGGTTTATTCATCCATTGATTCCCCATTCCTCCTCCCATTGGAAAACATTAAATTATTATAAGTTATACTGAGTGTTCCATGCATTTGGTAGCACCTCAGGTCATAGAGGTTGCCAGTAAGTGTAGTGCTTTACTTCCAAATGTAGGCCTCCTGATGTCTTGGCTGCTGCCACTGGAGGTTTAGGTGTCAGAGTTGTGCTACATGTGTGGTGTCAGGTCTGCCTGTGAGCACAAGCTACTGCTCCATTTCCCAGCCTCCTAATTGCTATTAAAGGAGACAGCAGCAACCTCGCAGCTGGCATCTCATCTCATCAAAGCACTGATAAACTATATTCAAAAAAACCATCTCTCACTTCAAAATCCTTTCGTTTTGGTGACAAATGTTGGGGTATATTTGCATACAAATCACTTTCTTCCAGGAAAAGGCTGATTCTTTGTCGTTGTTGTTTTTTTCAATGCCTTCTAAACATAGTTTGTCTGAAAGTTTTATGAGCCAGTCCTCTTTTTTCACACACAGTCTGATGAGCTGCTTCTGGAACAGAAGATACTGAAACAACATTAAATTGCTTTTTGGTTCCTCTTTTGAGGACATTCTAAGCATGTTTTGCTATAGAACAATTTCCCTTGCCTCTTACAATTCTTTTGCTTCTCATCTCCATTCATAACTTTGCTTATCTTGCACATATAAATTAGTAGTACAAATATAATTGGACTTGGCATCATGGCTGCAAGGGGTTTTTTAAATTGTTCACTATTGGTTTAACCTTTCTTTTTCTAGTTCATTTTAAAAGGTTGGGGGTTTTACTCATTAACTTTCCATTTTAATCAACTGTCCTAAGAAAGTGGTAGTTAAATGGAAATTTTATTTACTCTTTCTGATGGGAAATATGGTTTGAGAGTTTAATTCTCTCCTACTGGAAATCTACCCTATCAAAGCACTTTTATCTCTTGATGACTGGTTGCATGGCAAAAACATCTCAGCCTAATTTATCCTATTCTTGGACACCATTTTATCTCCCCTGCAATCGAATTTGTCTGTAGCGGAACCAACATTCTTTTTATCACCCAAGGTCTGATCTTCAAGCTTTCACCTTCAAAAGCACAGCCATCCTTAGGCAGACTGGTAGCTCAGAATGATTTATAACTGAGGAGAACTTTGAAGTTCCTGTAAATAACCCAAAAAAAGCAGTGTTTTCTGCCTTTTTTAGTTATACTGCTGTTTGCTTGCTTATGCTTAGGCATCTCTTGTGTCTTCCATTCTGTATCAGTGACGTGCAGCCAGGAATGACTGTGCCACCAGTTTCTGACTGGCCTGATAAGAATCCTAAGATAGTAATGTAAAGCCCAGGGAAAAATGGTTCTCAAGTGTTTTTCACACCAGTGGTAAGTACCAGCACGGGGCTGCATGTGAAATGCAGACAGGCACATTCAAGGGGACTCTGTAGAGAACATGTGTTTAATTTCCAGAGCAACAGTCTGCACATCCCTTTTGCAAGACTGAGCTCTCCAACTGCACACAGCCATCACTGACATGTTGGGAGGTCGCTGAGTGATTCACATGCAGCAGCTTAGCAAGAGGAAGCTGAACAAATGACAGAGGAGATGCTTTCATTTGGAGCAATACCAAATGTTCCTGCTCTTTCAGCCCCTAGATATGGGATATCTACTTTGTGACCTTCAGAAAGAGAAAGAAATTCACATTTCTCAGCAAGATGGCTTTGATGGTGATCATAAACCCCCAAGATAGGCTGTGTGCTTGTAATTTAAGGAAGAAACACAGAGATGTGGAAATTCATTTGCAGATACCAAATTCAACATCAATTTTCTCCCTCACATCCAGGGTGCAGTAGGAATATTCACATCTTTCTTTGCAGGATTGTTTTTGTTTTTGTTTTTTTGGCATGTATTTACTTTCTCTTTTAACACTGATAGCATGTCAGATTTAAACCATTTTTTTCTTCCCTCCAGGGAGCTGTCTGCTGGCAATAAGTGCAATGACATATTGTTGTTATCAGCTTGTATTACGGCAACACAGAGAGTTCCAAACCAAAGATCACAGCCCAAATCTTTGGGGATATGTAGACATGCTGTGAAGTTCTAACAGCTACTCAGACCTTGCTCCAGTGAGACTTTTAGGCCTGTGATTAACTTGGAGTGCCCAGGGATCTTGCAGATTGCCCCACTGCTTCCAACAGTGGCAAGGGAAATCTCTGAGACTGAGGGTGAGGTGGGAGCTCTATCCAGCTGATTTCATGGAGGTGAGGGGCTGATGTGGAAATGTTCCTGTGGGCAGAAAGCCAACACAGCTCCTGCTGCACTTAGCCCTGCAGGGATTCTCTTGTGCTGCATGTGTTGGGGTTTGGCCCTTGTGGAGTGTGAGAGGGCAGATGAGAGGGGGAGTTGCCTTCTCCCCCTCTCCTCCTTGAGCACCTGTTAAGGAGCTAAGCATACGCTGGTTCTGGATTTGCAAATCATTATAATGACAGACTGTGACAATAAAAAGAACCATGAAAATAGATCATGTAAAGAAGTCCTGGATTAAAAATCCCCTGGTACACTGGGACATGATAAAACTCGACTAAGTCAATAATCTGTGCATTAAGAACTCCTCTGGTTATGTAAAGGAACTAAAACAGTCTGGTTTTCTCAGTGAACCAGAGGAAGCGGTAGCTTGAGTATGTAATAGGATGATAAAGAGTGCTTGCTTTTCAGTAGCCTTTACAGTCTAACTTGATTTACAGATCAGATCTCTGCTGCTGACAGTAGAAAGACTGTATTGATGCCAATGACCATGTCTAAGAGAGTCTCAGTTGTGTCTTTATTCCAAGTCCACAGAAAGGAAATAATAAAAACAGATAATCACATTAAAGTAATGGTTTCAGATGACACTCACACAAAATAAGGTTATTCAGAGTTAAGCTGCTAGTTTGTCTTCTTCATTCCCATGTTCTTGAATATTGCAGGAGTCCTGGATGGGAGTATGAATTTATGTACCGTGCATAGCGTAGCGATTCAGCAGAGCTGGGAACAATGAGCATTAATGACAATAATTGTATTAGAACAGCATCTACAGAGGCAATCATGACAGAGGGCCCTGTTGTCCTTATCCAAGGCAGCTTATTATGCAAGTGAAAAACAGGCAGGAGACCTACTTTCTGATTCTCTCCTCCTTTATAGCTTTCACTGTCTCCAGTGCTTTGTAAGCTATGTTTTACCATCTCTGCTTGAGTTTTATTTTGTATTAAAAGGAGTACTTTATACGGATAGCTTCATGTTGAAGATGTACTCTACATCTGTTTTACATTTTCTCAGCCCTTAAGTATGACTTACTCAAAACTGACTCCCCTGGCAGGTGAGGAAGAATGCACCTTTGGGAGCATTTTGTCCTGACACGTGCACTTTCTGTGAACCTTCTCATCAGCACCAAGCTTTTTGTGTTAAAGCAGCTATGAAATAAGTTGTCAAAATTAAGTAGCTAAAGAATAGTGGCTTAAAATAATTTCTTTTCATGTTGGACTGCCTCTTAGTCTCTGTTAAATGCTACACAGGATCTTTGATATTTCCACCCCACCTTTCACTCCACTGAAGCTGAGTGAAGGCTGATTCCCTGCTTTGCTGCACTTGTTTTAATCCCCAGATACATAAACTGCAGAAGAGCCTATTGCTCTAGTCCTTTTCATTTTGAAATACCTCTATCACCCCCGATGTATATTTTTATATTTCTCTTGGTTACCCTTTCAGTATCCTTGTCATCCAACTATTAATATTTGTAAGGATCACAGCCTGTCTCCCGACACAGGAGGGGGGGAGGGGTGTGTGTGTGCCCCTGGGCTTCACTGGTGAATGCTGCAGGACTCCTTGGGATGTTAACAGGGCTGTTTTCAGTAGTCCTGCAAAGTAATAACATCTACAAAACCAGTAATCAACTTCCTTATTTGTAAAGTCATCTCTCTACTACATCCACTTTAGCAGTGTATTGGCAAATGCAGGACAGCTACACATCCATTATTATGGACTTTGCAATTTTAAGAATTCAAAGGAACTGATAAAAATACACTGGGATATTTATTTTTAGGTGGAGTATCAAAGATATGATGTTGCAGGGCAGAGATGTTATGATTTGCCTCTCTGTCATGCAAGTGTGCTGAACGGCTCTTTGACAAGCGAGACAGGAGACTCTCCTCTTGTTTGGACTGTTCCTAAAGATGTTCCTACAGAGGGCTAAGCCATTCCTGCAAGGGATGTAGTAATTGAGGCTCATCCTACTCTCATGGAATAGTTCCCTGGAACAGCATAGCCTATCCTGTTACTTTAGAAGCAATTTCAGTAACTAACTATGTAAAATATGCCATGAGTGCTTCCAGTTTAAAACAAACAGAGCTCTCCATTGACTTTAATTGGAGTGGTTTTCTGAATGCCCTAACAGAACCAGGTAGAAAAGTAATTCTGAGAAATTAATGGGAATCAGGTGGTTTAGTCCATTTAAAAACATTGAAAATCCCAGCGTACATTACAATATTCTTCGAGGGATACACTTAGTGTAAGATAGTCTGAATTATCCAAATTCAGTTTTCCAAAACTCCCTGTTATTCATGTTCCTCATTATCTATAAATTACATTCAAAATTACCTTAATTACCTGAAACTTGATTATCCAAACATATTCACTGTCCCCTGTGATACTCTGGTAATTGATCTCGCACTGCTTTCCTCCAGCTGGTGCTTCACTGGTTACAGAATGAAGGCACAGTTGGTCTGCCACGAGCTACTACAAGCTTGTCTTATTCTGTGCTGCTCAGCATAAACTTAGTTCAGAGTTACAGAGCACATGTAGAGCTCTTGAACATCTACACTGATGGGTAGTTGGAGAAAAAGGATCTGCTACCAGCTTCTCCAGCAGACGGTCCAACAGAACCTTCCTTGAGATAACTTAATTCTGGAGAAAACAGAAGAGGATGAAGTGAAACTTGCTAAGCAGCAAGGTACTTCAACACTGCCATAAAAATCGGCCTTTTCACAGTTCCAAACCAGTGGTTTACCCTGTTGGTCAAACCGATTTGCCTTCAAAATTAGGCAAGAGAAATCCCAGGGAGAATCACCAAATATTAATATTCAAGTACCATAGACAACAGTGTCAATAGTGCTTATGGTTTGTACAGAACCTTAATTACCAGCACAATCTGTGGTACCTTCTACCAAGTAAAGTCTTGTTTCCAGTAAAACTTATTGCTTGGAATATGGCATCCAATAAATTTCAAGAAAGTAAATTTGTCATAACTAATATTTAGTAATTAATTATTCCCTCATTATAGGTCCTGAATCATGAGCTAGAATATAGCTTCATAATGATCACATTAGTTTTTGATTATGATGGTGCTGCAGCCTTAATTAAGACCCAATGCTGAAGCATTTTCTCACAAGTTGTTTTTTATTCTCAGGTGGAGAGGCTGGGTCATGAGCTCACTTTCTCTGTTTGAAATGAGGTGTTGCAGTGGCACGTTGCAATTCCAGCAGGGTTATTTTGGTAAATTGAATTCAGTGCACTTTTCTGGTGATGCAGGTCATTTGGACAAGACTTGCAGCTGCTGAGCAGCTTTGCATGAACATATTAGTTGCTGTGACAAATGCCATCACTGCAATGTTTAGGCCAAAACCCCACTCTTTGAGTGTTGCATCCCAAATGTTGTTTGATCTCTGCTGTCAGCTTCAGGCATGGCTGTTTATTTCAGTGGCATTGTACATTTAGAGTTGGCGTAGGTGCATCAATAGCCTCATGTAATTATGAACAGTTTTGTCTTATGTTTAGAAAAAGGATATCTGGAGCAATAAAGACGTAGTTCTTGGCTGAATTGGGTTGCAGCAGTATTTCGTTACAGGACCTCAGAGCATCTCAGCAGTTGTAGGTGAAGTCCTTCTACATTGGGACTTCTGCATTTCCATTTTGGTCAGTGGTTTTTGCTTTTGGGACTTGCAAAATCAAAAGCCTGATGTGGTTCTAAGGAAGTGGTCGTGATTCCTGTTACAAATGTAAGTTTAGATCTGGAGTAAATTCCCACCAAATGAGACTTGGATCAGAGGTGTGTTTCTGAGCCACAAACTCTCCCTCAGCTGTTCTCACCGTGGTTCCACTTAGGCACCTGCTATTGCCCGAGGCTGCCCCCGAGGCCAGGAGCCAGCAGAAAAGGACAAATCCTGCAGTAAAATACCACTCACGATGAGGAACTGAGCTTTTAGTTGACCTACTTGACATACCCTAAAGGCATTTAAAGGGAATATCAAATATACGAAAGACTTGTTTAAATGAAAAGTGAGCAGTTCTGAATCTCGTATTTCCCTGCTGTGGCCCTCTGTCTTGTGGAGTCACTGTACTTTGTGTAGCAGTACTTTGTACTTTGCTGTGCTATCTAGCACAATTTAGACTATCAGCCATATCTATGCTTAAATTAGATGTATCGGCTTTAAAAAGTAATATTTGTTGTTCATTTCTTGGAACTATTGCATGTCTCACTGACGTGAAAAATATTTAAAGTTGTTTCAGTGGGGTGAGAAGATCAGGTAGAATAAAAAGCCCACGGTATAAAAGCTGCAATGTGGTCTTCAAAGAGTGCACTTATCATAGTATGGCAAGATCCATGTCAAAGATATGCAGTGATTGCTCTTGGTTCTAGTGGAACCACTAATTCTCTGATTTATTGCATAAATCTGGTCTTCTGCATTAGTGTAAACATGTACTGAGCTGCCTTATCAAGATCAAATTATTTAGATAATATGTCTTATCTTAATGGCTTCTTTATTAATGCTAAGATGTGGCAGAGCAATATTAAAAAAAGGCATTATGTGTGTGTTTAATAGTCTGAAGCAACTTTTAAGTTTTCATTGTAACTTTATTGCTTTTACATTGGTTCCTAATCATCTTTATTGTTCAGGGCTATGTTTTTTTCCCAAACTGGCAAACTCTATGATGTACTATTTCCCGTATCGTACCAAAGCAGTCCTCTAAAATATATTTAAATACAATTCTACATGTAAAATCCACTAAAGAGTTCTCCTTCATGTTTTCCTATTATGAGATGCTCACTCTTAATCTAAACAGCCTCTGTAGATTTCCTTACTAAAGTCAGTCACTCCATCTTATTGAATAAGGCTTCTTCTGGGCTGGGGGAAACGTCAGGTTTTTCATCACTACAGTGTTATGGATGTCCTAATTCTGAGGCTTTACTGGGAACTGAATGGATGCCTTGACATATTGTTGTTGTAATGAAGCAGAATATGCATTTGATTAATTTTTTAAAGCTTTTTGATGCCCTCTGTGTGTGTACGTGCGTGCGCAATTTCAGTGTTGGCTTCCTTCTTGACTCCTCCTACAGGCAGCATCTGTGGAACCATTATTGTTTTCCTCACATAGAGAAGTTGCTCCCATAGCCTTCAAAATGTGAAGAATTGTTCAAGGGCAGAAAAAAAGATAAATGACTGGCAGTTGTTTTTCAGTTATATTAATTTTATTAGTCATGCATTCTCCTGTGTTTTTTCAGAGCTCTGGGACTTCTTTCTCTTAGCAATTAGAGCTTTTGAACAAAGGAAACTTCTGCTTAGATGCAATGATGAATTTAATACCCCTGCCTACACTCCTCAGCTGAATCTGGGGACGTTGTGGAGAGTTTTAATACCTGAAGCTTTGTCTGACTGATTATCTCTGCTTGGGGCACTGGATGCAAATTCATGTAAAACAGAGTATAAGAAAAGAATAATCCCTCCCCCGTCCCCCCACAGCACATTATTTCTGCATTCCCATCAGCTTATGGATGTGCACAAGGGGTCTTTCATACAGATGCATGAAATAGTTGGAAATAATCATTTATTACAGTTTTCTGCAGCTGGTTCTTGTGGCCCCTGAGCTCCCAGCACCCAGCCCAAGGTTTTGCCTTCCCTCCTCAGCGAGGGCCGAGCTGGCCCTGAGCAGCTCCAGGGACGCCATCTCTGCGTGTCCATCACCTCCTTCCTGCTGCTGCCCAGAGATGGTGGCAGTATCTGACCTGTACTCATCCTAAACCGAGCGAAGGGCCAATTTCCAAGGCCGGAGTCCTTGTAGGGAGTTGCTCTGTGAGTGGTTGGGGTGTTTTCAGCCTGGAGGGAGAGGAGAGGCTGCTGCGCTTTAAGTCTTTCACCTAAGCTTATGAAATGCATGCAGGAATATTAAGTCTCTATAGGTATTATAGTTTGGGACATTTTTGAATTGAAAACAAATTAGTCAAAACCAAAATACTAATGGAAAAGTCAGTTTTGATGTGTTTTCCAAACTTAAACTATTAAGGAAAATTTTATTTATTAATTAAACTACTTTTTATGTAAAAGACTAGAATGCTAAAAATAGATATTTAAGACTTTTTAAAGTTTTGGAGATTTTATTAACTACTACTTTTCATTGTTCAAATATGTTTTTGCTCTAATTGTTTTTGTGGGTTTTCTTGGGTTGGTTGTTGTTGTTTTGGGATCTTGACTCTTGCACTCCCTCTTCTGAGAGGGAAGAATTTTTAAAGGGACCGTAACAGTGTTTCCATCCCGATGTGAGCTATGGATTCCTGACTATGTTACACATTGAAAATAAATAATTTTCCTAAGTTAAAAAATTTCATAACAAATGGTGTAGAAAGCTAACAATATTGGTGAAACCCAGGAGCTTCATGAAGTAGCAATTACCCTTTCACTTTTAGGTATTTTGCCTTTTTCCCCTTGTATTTTGTTCTTTTAAAGCCTCACATATTAAGAAAACCTGTCAATTTTAATGTTTTTAAGTGGTTCCTCAAAAAGACAAAGAAAAAAAAAAGAACTTTATTCCCATTGTTAGAGTGTCAGTACCTGGAGAGCCTTTAATTTTTTCCTTTATAAAGCTTTGAATCGTTCTGTTTGAAGTTCAAATTCAGGAATAAAACAAGAGTCAAAACTGAAAGTATGTTTCTATATAGCAAATTAATGGACTTAACCTGGAAAAAGCTATGTTCAGTTCTAAAGCTTGTCACATAAAAGGAATTTTAACCTCTTTGGGGTTTCTTTTTTTTGGTTTTCTTTCTTTTTTTGACCCCCCAAAGGCCATTTTTCCAACATTTCAGAACTACAGAACATGTGTACCTTGATAGTTACGTGTGAAAATTTATAATAGACACTTTTCGGGGTTGATCAGAGCCCCACTGAAGGGAACACAGAGTCTGGCCTAGACCTTAAATACACAATTACAATAATTTAAACTTCGAAGTCAAAATTCGTATAAAGCAAATAAAAATTGCTACTGTGCCTTCGAATTCTGGCCTGCACTCTGTATATTAGTGGAAGAAAAATTACATTAGAAGCAGTGGTCATGCAGACGTTGGTTGCTTTTCTTGTAGAACCTGAGCCCTCTCTGTCTGATCAACTTAAAGTCACGATGCAGTCAACAAGTGCTCACTTTTCAGTTGTCACCCAAAATCTCCAGTGTGAGCACATCCTTCAGCACCCACACGCCCATGGGGAATTTTCACTTGTGCTGGGCACTGTTGAGCCGGGCCTTGGCAGTGTCCAGGTGCCCGCTGCAGAACCACGTTGCAGTGGTTGTCTCTGACTGCCCACCTCCAGTTATTGTGGTCTAAACGGGCAATGGAAAACAAAAGAGATTTACAGAGTGGTGAGGGCTGAGGTGGCACCTGTGTTTAAGCATCCTTGCTCTGCTGGTTTTCAGGAACTTGAGCCACGCCTGCTTGGCCACAGCTCTGAGCGTTTCCAACTGGTTACAATCTTCATAGACCAACAGGCTGTTAATTTGAATTATGGAGGAGGCTCATGGCCTTTGGTGCATTAAACAACCCGCCCAAGGTTGTGCAGGGAGTGGTTTGCTGTGCACAATATAAAAGGACAAGTGATTTTGTTGAAAACGTAGGTCATCCTTAGGTTTTAGCTGAGTTTGAGGGAAATGGGTCTGATCCACTCTTGCTTTGCTCTTTATGGTTATGCACTTCCACTGGAGTATGCACAATACCTGGAGTTTTAGGCTACTATCTGCTGGTAGTCTTTGAAAAATACTGACATTCCTCATTGTTTAATGAATCTTTAATGGAGCTTTCAGTGTGTGTGTGAGGGTTTGCATATTGATTTGTATATGCATATTTAGGTATTCGGAAGAAAAGTAAGGCTGTTGAGAGACTTGTGCAAGATTTAGAGAGAGAAATGTATTGTTGCAAATTATAATAAAGTGTAAAGGTTTTTCACTCCTTAAAATGGAGAAGTTGACATATTAAATTGCATGTGCTCTAATGATGTGGACTGACTCAGAGAATTTGAAGGAAATAACAGCTGTGCACATCAAAGCTTAAAAATAGAAACTTCATCAGTCAGTAGCAGTTTAGAATGAATGAAGAAATCACAAAATTATTAATTATAGAGTTTGGAGAAAGGAAACATAAAGTTCAAACTTTCTGAAGGCAGAATCCTGTAGTCAGTCTTGCAGGAGGTCTGCTGCTGGGTACCAGCCCCTTGTCCTGCTGAGCCACTCTGTTAAAGTCGGGGCTCTTGTCCAAACACAGGCACCTACGGCCATTTCAGAGAGCCCAGGATGATTCCGGTTTCCCACCTGACTGGCAGTTGTGACTTAGGGCATATGGGAGACTCCTGATCTTCTGCAGTGGCAGCTGGATGCCCTGAGGCATCTCAGATGGCAGTAGATGCTTCAGTCTAAGGACTAATTGCATGTAAACATAAGTACAGACTCACTTCCACTTGCATCTTTCATACACAGTCACCTGAAGTGGTTTCATAGCAGTGTTTGCTGCAGGTAATGGTAGAAAGTAATGAACAGTTTATCTAATTTTAAACTTAGGGAGAGTTCGGAGGTGAGTAGAGCAGGTATAAAGTTAAAAACTATCCTAGTGTCAAAAATTTCAGATAAAAATTATGATTTAAAGTCGCAGTGAATGGTTGTTTTCTTAATGACCTCAAATCTGTGAATTCATTCTAACATTTTCCTTTTAATATATTCATAGTTAAATATAACTTGAATATTGTCCTAATTACATTCTCATGTTAATTTAGCTCTGATTCAGAATTTCTATCATTATTCTTTGTAGGATTATTTTGAAATGATGGAAAGTTCAGTGAAGATGCTCCAGTGTGTGATTGTGCCTTTGAATTATTTATCAAATTCAAAGACAGAAATATAGTTAAAATCTAGTTGAGTTGTAAATGAGCTCTGGTAATGTAAGGAGGAAGTGCGAGCCCTTTTTTTGCAGAACGCCGTGGTTTGTGGGTGCAGCACTGGGTGCTGCAGGAGCCCTGTGGCCCCGCAGGAGCAGAGAGGCTCCCGGTTAATGAGAAGCCTCCACTGCACCACCTGGCAAGTGCTGGCTGAGCAGGTGAGACAGATGAAGTGTGGAAGAGGAGAGAGAGAGACAGAGACAACTTGCAAACTAACAATGCAGGTTAGTGACAAAATTAAGAGAAAACATGTTCTGTCTTGGTCAGAACCAGCCCTCACTCCCTCTGTGATGCGCCATGGAAACAAAAGCTTTCCCAAGCAGTGTTTAGCTCATGTTTTTTACAATCCATTGCAGTGGCAAGTAGTACAGTGCTAATATCAGGTTGAAGAAACCATGATTAATGCAAAAATTGTGGCTGTGGCCCTAAGCTAGGTAGAGAACAAACAATTGCTGGTGAGGCATGTGCGAGTCTGAGAGGGTGAGAAACTGCTGGGGAAAATTCTAAAGGAAAAAAGGAAACTTGTCTTAATGTAAGCAGCAGTTTTGCTAGAGGTAAGTGAGGGGAAATTCTTCATTTATAAATGGTTCATTGAGCCATGATAATAAAGCAGTGCTGCAGAAGAAGGATAATTATCTACTTAAGTATCAGATGCCCTAAGGGTACAAGCTTCCCTTCTCTCCTTCTGAAAAATGAACTCAGATTAAACAAATGTCCTTTTTCCTGTTTTAGTGTTGACATGGATTTCCTTTTTATGAGTAAAATTAATTAGTTTTTCTATTCCTTTATTCCTGGTATGGAAATCAGGTCTGCCAAGCAACTTTCCAGCTCTTCCCTTGGGCCCTGAGGTGAGCCAATAGCTTCCTTTACGGAGGTGCTTTGTTCAGTGCACTGGGAAGGCACAAATGAGTTACAAGGGGTTTGCTACGCCCAGTAACTTACCGAGGGACACAGCATTTCACAATGAAACCCCCACAAAACCAGGCTTTTTGTCCCCATCCAGGATTGCTTTGTTTCCAAGTACTTGCTTTCTAAATATCTATTTCTCCTTTCTTAAATGTTAATACCATAAGTTGTAACAAGAGAAAAGGAGAATAGTGGTGGCATAGCTGATGCTGTACAAAAAAACCCTGAGACAGATTTTCGAAGCAGATTAATACCCACAGCTGGGACCAGTCTTCTCCTGTTCTGTTGGGAGTTGCTACAGGTGGACCTTGCTCAAATCTTCTCCCTCTTTAGCAAATATCCATTACAGACTTGTCTGTCCTCATCTGGACTCTGAAAAATGATCAAAACCTGCCACTATGTCTTCACCTCAAGAAAATGTCTGGTTTTCTCATTTTAATGAGAATTGTGTGATTCCAACAGCAAACTCAGTGATTGTAAACGTTTTGTCTCTGTGCTTATGGAAATAATTGATCTTTCACATGTATTAATCTTTCCTTGTTTCAAATGTCTCACGTGGGTCTTGAAAATCAGATTGATGTAACCTTTTTGTGAACCTGTTAACTGCAGAGCATCTCCCAGTTACCTTTCCTGGATTATAGAAAATATTCCTGAATTACCTGCAGGCTTCAAGATGCCGTAAAAATAAAGATGACTTTAATACAATGGCATGGAATTTAATTTTCTTCAAATAGTCTTTTGAACACTTGTTTTAATACTGGGAAAAAAAATAATTTTCATAGCCTTTGGTCATGAAAGTTCAAGTGATGTAAAAGGTTACTTTAAGGTCTTTATACTGCAAATACTGTTCTGTAAGTCAACAAAGAATCCTTGTCTGCAGGGAATTGAAATGAGAATCAAGTCCCAAGTACTTGCTTGTTGGATTTACACAACTGAGGCTCTGCTAAAAATTCCGGACCATATTAATAATGTTACAAAATTGACTTTCAAGTGAGGAATCATAGCAATTATTAATTACTGTGAACACAGCAGATCAGATGACTGTGAACAGCGTCTGTGTACTTCCATTATTTACTTTATAGCTTCCTTTCACTGACTCACGAAGCACAGTCACCAAGGTAGAATTAAATCAAAGTATATTTACACAGTTCTGAACACTGTGCTTAAAAGGAAAAAGTCTTAATTATCTTAATGTATTTCTAAAAACACCTAATATTTACAACAGGTGAGCATTCCTTGTGAATTGTAATTAATGTGGTGTAGAAATAAGTGATCTGCTATGATCAGCATAGTGTCAGCTTGTCACATTTAGGTGCCTAAAATTGGAGGTGTAAGGTCAAGATTTTCAAAAATACATATCATATATGGGGAAAAGCATTTTAAAACTGCTGATTCAGACCACACACCCAAACCCCTCTCAATTTCTTTGACTTTCCCCCATTGGTAATCAAAAGAGAAAGTGTCTCTGACTTTCAGAGGTGTTAAACACAAGCATTTCTCCATTGAGATGGTAAATTTGAGTCTGTGAAAATTTTGCTTTCCCTTGGATGTGTCAGTAGTAGCACGTGCACCTTAGTTTAGCCATTTTGTCCATATCTGATTTGAGGAAACAAGTTCTGAACAAAGCATCACCTGATTCTCTGTATTTAGCCCGATGTTTTTAATATGTTTTTTATAATAATCACCAGAGAGGAAGAGTTCAGGCAATGCGAGGGTGATCAGAACCAGATTACAGGCTGGGGTTTGGGACTCTCCTCCTTCTGGACCACTCGGACTTGCATTTGTGCCTTGACACTGCCACCTCCAGATGTCCTTGTCTGTCCCCTGCGGCCGGTGGAGCGTTTCCGTGACCTGTGTCCCGAGGAAGTGGCTGATTTGTTTTGTACAGCCCAAAGGGTTGGGAACGTGGTGGAGAAGCACTTCTGCGGCACCTCGCTCACCATTTCCATCCAGGTCTGTAAAATGCTCATCTAAAAAAGGTTTAATGGTTTTTTATCAAGCTTGCTACCTTTTTTCCCTAGTCCAATGACAAAAGGACGTTGAAACTTCAAGGGGCAATAAATGCAAAATAAGAGTGATAAAAACCAAGAAGTCAAATAACTGCATTGCAGTCTTCCAGATTTGCCATTGGAAAAAACTAAGAAGGAAACCAGCAGAAAAATGTGGTTAATTAATAGCTGCAAAACTTTGGATAAAGCCAGCAAACACTCTCAAACAGAATGCTTGTTTGTGAGTATTTCAGGAAATATTCTTCCTTCAAAGAAGTGTTTGCAGGATTGACCTAGAGAAGGCAGCCACGTCCCCTGTTCCATGTGTAACCCATGGCTTATGCTGGAGATAAAGATTCCTCCTGTTTATATGCAGGCAGAGAAGTGTAGCCATGTAAATAGGTTATAAATTCTGACCTTTCAGTTATTTGTGCTAGATGTTTTTATGCCAAAAATGAACTCTGTTTAAAGCAAACCAGGAGAGTCTAAGCCCATTCATTACAATTGGAATTTAAGCAAGCATACTTTGATTAAATTCTCACTTCCATGTGTGATTTTATGTTCACAAGGATCAGAAATCTATTGCTATTGAAAAATACAATCTGAAAGAATGAGAAATAGGAACTGTTGTTTTTGTGGTGTGAGAGAGTTTCTCACTTTGCCATGGCTTGATATGGAAAGGAGCCTTGTCCAGAAACTTTGTGTTGAATGGTCCTCAGGAAAAATACGCTAATTTAACATACAGTGTAATTGGATGTAAATGATTATTGAGTCAGGTTTCTGAATTCCTGTGTGATCCTTGTTAGATAACCTAACCTGAGACTTCTCCCTTTGCTTACAGGATGGCCCCGAAGCTGGACAAACGGTGAAGGTGAGTGCTTATTATGCAGAATACAAATTAAGAGACAATTACAAGAACTAATAAAAGATCAAAGCTAGTCATCTGCAGTCCATTGCTGTATTGTTATTTTATCCTTGAGACCAAAAAATCCCAAGTGTACTATAGCAGTAAATACTTTTTATTGAGTTTGCACAAGATAATGTTTACAAGTTTTCTTCCTAGACAAATATTTTCAATCAAGAAAGTATCTTTTCTAAGCTGCTGGGTGTATTTATGCAAGGAAAGCCTCATGAAAGAGGCATCTGGTTTAGTTTTTTGTTTGTTTTATGGAGAAAATATTGCCCTTCCACTCATGATCTCTTTGTTTTTCTGTTTATTGCCTAATGAGTTGTAGCTAATTATAGGAACAGTTAAACTGAACCAACATTATGAAAATATACCTTTTGTCTATGCTTTCTCTCAACATATTCCTATCACATTCTTGTTACTGAAGTTCAGATGTAATGGGCCCAGTGAAGCTGAAAACCAGATTTTAAGTGTACTTCTGAAAAAAGGTGGGAGGGTGGAAGGGAAGAGAAGGATTTATGATTATATTCTCCACTTGAGTACTAACACAGATAACATCCAAGATGTCTCTCCAGCCATGTTTCACTGCCTCGTAATGCAAATGCAATTGTGTGTGTGGTTCGATGATGTGCCTGAACATGAGATAAAGGCTTTTTTTTACACTTGGAATCAAAGGAAAGTCAAATATGGCTATGGGTTAGCACTCTGTAAAATCAAATTAGATGTCTCAGAAAACCTGTTTGGGTTGATTAAGATAACTCTAACAACCAAACGAAAGCGGATAGGAAGATTTTACTTTTTTTCTGTTTGCTGTATTGACCTTTTTCCTTCTCCTTTTTGTTGCCTGCTTTGAATATTTAACAGAGAGGTAACGAAGAGAGAGGAAAAGAAATTAAAATATCACCAAGTTTGGGAGTGATGAAAGAATGTAATGCAATTTAGTTCCGTGCTGTGACACATCAGATTCCTTGGCTCATGAGTTGGAGTGCATTGGGTGGGTTTCACTGGCAATGTCTCTTAATAAGTGAAATAATAAATTCAAATACTTTCAAAGTAAATTTTGTCACTATCACTAATGTGTTTTAAGAAGCAGATCACAGGATTTCTTTAAGTATCTGGGACAAGTGTTTTTTCTCTGTAAAGAAAAGGTGTAAAGGAATGATTATATGTGAGAAAAATTTTTAATATGAGCGAGAAAAGGCAGTTGTAAAAATTCCCATCTTCTGTGATTGTGAACAGTAGCAAATGCATATGTAGGCCTTAAAAAGGCAGGAGGTTGAGTATTGCTTTGTATTTGTACTGGAAACAAAGAGCATTAAGTGTTAATCTATTGCAAAATGGCAGCCACCCTTCATGCCTCCTTCTCACACTTTTAATAAGCACTGAGATGAAAATGACCCACTCTTACAACTGTGAACCTCTCGACTTTGTAATAATGAGTGTGTATTCATAAATCAGAGGTTATCAGTTTGCATTTCTCTACTTTTCTGCATCATTGGGCAACACTGTAATTTACCATCATCGCTTTGGGATGTTTATCATCCAAAAATGCCAACAACTATTTTCTTCAGAGAATTTAGAGCTTTCAAAACTTCAATTGGGAAAGAAATTACTATGATCAAGATCTTCTTTTAAGTGAACAAGAGGGTGGAAACATAAATAGCTGGTTTCATTTAAACTGTTCTGAATCACAAAGTTTGAAAAACACCTATGTGACCTACAAATAATTTATGAACCTTAAATTCAATGTGTCGTGGTTCTGTATGTGGATTTATTTGGGGTTTTTTTCACGTATGAGAATGCACAATAATCCAGTCTCCTCTGAGGGAGCTTTTAATTAAAATTTCTGGAACAGACTAAACATTGGAAAAACATTCTAATAGTAAAAATAGCAAAACATCACAATAAATTTCCAAGGGAGTTTGTGGAGACTGTTTAAGTAGGGTAGGCAAGCGTATCTCAGGCTAATTAGGTGTAGCTGATTTTGCTTTGAATGGGGTCACACACCAGATGGCTTCAAAAGTCCTTTCCCTTTGTATTTTGTATAATTCTGTATACCTGTATAAGTACAGGCTGTTGTGTGTGCTGTGTAGGAACAGAAATTCAGGAAGCAGGAGGAGAATACTGACTGTTAAATTGCTCAGTGCCAAGGTTTGCTACAAAGTGGGAAGAGCTATCAGCCTAGCTGAAGACAAAAACTGAGGAATCTTACCTGAAAAAGGTTAGGGAATTCTCTCTCTTTGTCCACAAGAAGGAATGGTAATCCATGTCAAAAAAAAATCTCAAACCTGAGTATGAGTATCAGGTCTTTCTTTGCCACAGAGATGCTGAAAATTATATGTGCGATGTATGCAACAGGTTGAAAGGAGATGACCCTTTCCGCGTGATTTTGGATAGGAATCAGTGGTAAGGAGTCCCTGGCTGCTGGTGTTACCTGTGCCTTGTGCTGGTGTGAAGGCTGCTGGTGTGTGCAGCAGCTGTACCACGTCCTGCAGTGTCAGGATACCGCAGGGGTGCATTTTGGGCTAACACCCTCCTAGTTACCTAATGGGAAGCTGTTCACAGTCTAACTGTAGTTTTGTTATTGCTGTATTCTGTTCCTCCTTTGAATCTAAGGTAGCAGAGCCTGCAGGAAAATGTTCTAGGGAAGCTTCTGGTCCTTTCAAATTCCCCTTTTATGGGAGACTGTGTGTTTGCATTGGATGGATCTATGGAAGTAATTACCCTTAGACCTGACCCTCTGTTCCCCAACACTTTGCAAGTATAGATGGGTCTTTTCTTACTCTTTAGCAGCTGGAAAAATACACTTGGTAAGGAATTCTGAACCATGTCAAAAGACTCAGACCATAAAATAATGCAATATATTGCTTCATAATATTTTTCACAGCTCTCCACATGTTGTACCTATTGCAGCCCTGTCACCTGTTTATGAGAGGAACAAACGTCCTTCCCCAAAGATGGTCACAGACTTGCACGCAGTGTTTTATTGTCAGAGGTTATTGTACCACTCACAACAGAGAACTTGAGCATCTGTGGCACCTGAGCAGTGTGTCAACAAGCAAAACCACCTTTTAGCATTCCAGACGTTTTGAATACTTCTTTCTTCTTGTTTGAGAAAGGGAGGAAATTGTGTTTAGGTGCTTCCTTAAAGACTTAATCTCTGCAATTTTGAGCTCTGTTTTTATTGGAGAACACAAAGCCCATGGTGTCCTTGTGCCAGGGATGGAGGGTGAGTTTCATGCTGGTTCTGTTTGAGAATGCCTTAAATATCCAGGCAATTTCATGGATCAGGGAAATCAGCTCTGCATCTTAATGCAGGGCTCTTATTGCTGTGTCAAGTGAGCGACGTTTCAAGATTTCCCTGGTATGTTTTATAGCCTTCTTTTCATCATCAAGTCAGCAAATGCTCTAGCTGCCTTGCTGGATGTATAGCTTAGTGTAGAGTAAACTCTCAGGTTTACCTTTTACGTGAGATTCAATCACAAGAAACTCCATGTATTCTGTACTCTCTAAAGGCTAAACAAATCAAGCTGGCAGGAGCATGAGGCAACTAATTTATCTGTAGAGACAAGATAATATTGCACAGCAAGTGTCCATTGCACAAACACGTATGAACACATACTCTATTTTGCAGCAGTGTTGAAGTCTCCAGCAGCTCAGCACCTCCTCTGTTATCCATGAGTAAGGGCCTGTTTGCTGAGTACAGGTTCACCTGAATAAATGAGAAAGCAAAGCTGATGGTGGCAGTGTGGGTATATGTGCAGAAACTTATTTTATATGTCACACATTCCACTAATTATTTTACACTGAGAAGATTGTCTCATGATTATTTTTTGATGTACATGTTTTTCTTTTCCAGATGTTTTTTAATGCTGTGTTAAATCAATCCACCTGGCTTGCATTCCTTAGAAATCTTAACCTGAGCTCTGGAGCCCAGGGCTCATTTAAGCTCACAGCAGACTTCTCTTTCATCCTCTTTGTCTATCCATGTCTTGACCCGAAGTACTGGACTTCAGATTTGAGTATTTAAATTTAATCAGATTGCATTGCAGAGTGATTGCATTGGAAGGATCAAATTCACTAACTGCAATACTTTTGATGCCTCAGCCTGCTTTCCCTGCAGACCAGCAGATGTGAGTCCTGGTTTTTAGTGGAGTACTAGCAACCCTCTTTTGCTCTCTTAAAAGAACAAAAAAGAGCTGGTGTTTGAGAAATGCAATGAGTTTTCTTACCTTTAAACTAATCTAAAAATTCAAATAGAAAAAGACATGGAAGAAACAAATTTCTGAAAACCAGATTGTACTGAAATGTGAACAAATCATCTCCTTTGCTTTGCTCTTAAGAATGTGATTCTCTTGAAAGCTTGTGGGATGTCCAAAAATGATTTGATGAAGTGCAGCAGTGTCTTTGAATTGCTCTGAGAACCACACTAATAGTATTTGGTTGGAGACTATGTAATATTGCGGACAGGTAATTGGTACAGCCAATTCAGTAGTCTCAGGGCTGCTATGTCTGTTTTGAGATCATCATTTTCTTTCTATTTCTGTACTCTATTTAGTTTGGAGTGGTTTGGGGTTAGTGATGTGTCTTTTCAAAGCTAGGATTATACTGCCCCTTACAGAGATGAAGAAGCAGCAGGATCATCCAGATAGTTTCTCCCCCTCCCTTAAAGCCTTTTCCTAGCTCTTTGTTTTCTGCTCACTCTAAATAATAATTCTTGCCCTTTCCTTCAGGGCTCTTTTCAAAACCTGCCTTGTGTTGGTCTAATTCTCGTTTCAGTCCTTTGGCCAGATCTGTGTTTTCTATGGTGCAAAATAAATCCCAATTTTCTCTTTGCTTTGTCAGGTCCTTACTTCTGTTCATAACGTGTAACGTTCAGTTTCTGACTGAACAATGAGCTTTCCAGGAAAAAACATCATATTGCTATTTTGTTTGCCAGGGTTATAGACTAAAGGGGCACCGGTAAATCTGTAATCCCTCCCTTAATACAGGTAATAATATACAGGACCTAGAATGAAAACAGTTCTCTAGGCCCCCATGATTTGTACAGGTCAGTGCCTGTACTGCAAACATGGTAACAGCTGACAGAAGTAAGAGGTGTCTGTGTCCACTGCACACCCATGGAAAGTTATAGAGATTGTTTTAAAGACTGAAGAGATGAAAGAAAAGTGGGAATGTGGAAACAGCCTAGTGATTGATGGACATAACACCATCCTAGCTGAGAATACCAAAGGCCCCAAGGCACTGATAAATTGAAATGATGACCTGGATAATGAAGTCTGATCTAGAAATACTGGGTTGTGAAGTTCCCTGAAGGGATGGGGACTGAAATTTTTGAAAGACTCTCTTTAGCAGTGAATTATGATGGTTCTGAATCTGGATTATTTTGAATTTCCAGTAGTGAATGTCATGACATGCTGTAGCTCTGACTTTTAAAGTCATATCAACCGCTGTCCCTGTATAAACACATAATAGTCTGTATGGACTATAATATAAAAAAAAAAACAACTAAACAAACAAAAACCACAAACAAAACAGGGTTAAAAATAGGCAAGTATAAATGAGGATAGTAAATGAAATTTCCAGAGATTTAAGTTGAAGAATGGTGATGAAAAGGAAGATTTTACTTTTCCATGCTAGCATTTCTTCCCTTCTTTCCTGCCATATGGATTTCTTAGATGGATGTTCTCTTTAGGTAGCTTAATTCCGAAAATATCCCCAGAGCTAGTCACAGATATTGACACTGTCTAAATTAAACCATAATAAGCAAGTAAGTGGACTCACATGCTTGTTTAGGTAGCCTTGGCGTGCAGACGTAGAAAGCCGTGCAGCTCCGTGGGCCGCACGCCGCTCCGTCCTGCCGGGCCGTGTTCCGCTCCGGCCGCAGAGCTGCCGCTGGGGTTTGCTCTCCGGAGGTCACTGGCTGGGAGCTGGGCCGTGGAATCTGCCCAGCACCAGCCAGTGCGTGCCACCAAGGGAGTGTGCGCTTGCAGGAGTGTCCGTGGGAGCACAGAGCTGCCTGCCCGGTGCCCGGCAGCCACGTCCCGTGCCACAGAGCCCGGGAGAGGCCGGCAGCTGGTCCGAGGGGCAGCGAGCAGTCGCCTTCAGTGACCTGACTGACTCCCCCAGGGAAGGGTTAAACACAGCTCCTTATGCTCTGCCCAGCTCCAGGAGAGCCTGCTCCTGCCTTGATGAAAGATTTTTAAATATATATATATATATATTTTTTTTTTTTTTCCCCGGGTATGTGTTCAGATATTTACAATTTTCATGACAGAAGAATCTTGAACAAACCAGTCATTCAGAAGGGTTTGTTTGTGAGGTTGAAAGCTCGTCAATTTTTTTTCTTTCTTTTTTTCTTGTAATAAACAGAGTTACGTTTCAAAATGAAAAAGTATTTCTAGCAGAAAGGTAGGAAATTTTTCCCCTGAAAATGTTATAGCAGAGTATTCGACAACAAAAACTTTTCCTTTATGAAAACAAAACATTCTTTGGAAATACTGTTTTATTGAATTGACATTTTTTGACCAAAAAAGCCCCAGTATAGGGAAGGGTGTTGAGAAATCCATGACATGCTGGTCTTTATTAGCCCCACAATGACTGAGATTAGGATCAAAAATCCTATGTTTTAATTAGAAAGTATCTTTCACTTCTTTGTTGCCATTAACAGCAATATGGTTTGCATTTAAAGCATTCTCTGTCTCAGAATATGTACAATCAATCAAATGCCACTCTTGAGTACAGGTCCTACAAATACTGTATTGTACTTGAAATGTAAAAACCTTTTGAAATTCCAGACAGTGCATGAGGTCTAAAATCATTAATAGCACAGTCAAGGCTGTCTGATTAATTTTTGTGTGGTTGGTGTATGAATTTCTTTCCAAGCTCCATCTCATCCATAACACTTCTTCTCTTTGTCAATCTCATATCTTATAAAACTCTTCATCTAAGAAGGAATGTTTGGGTTTTTCACTTTCTTTTTCTTTTTGTTACAAAACATTGCTTTCAACTAGTATGTAACTCACCAAGAAATGTGCAAAAGCATTCCCATTTAATTCAGATGTGTAACTTGATGTTGTTCTGTGTTTTGTAGTAGGTGAAAATTGTTTATTAAGCAAGTGTTGCAAAGCTGGATTTCAGTTTAATAGGTTTCTGACTAACTCTTTCTAAAAATTAATAGAATCCTTTAAAATGAAACACCATGTGCCTGTGCTCTGACCTCATGTGATTTACACATTTGTCTTTGCATTCTTACCCTCCAGGTACTGCTTTTCCAAAGATCCACATTAAATTATTCCTATGCTGACCACAGATTAGAAGGGATGTCAAAAGGTCATGTGCAAAATAGACTTCTGTGCTCCATGCCAATGTGTGCCTTCTGTAAGCAGGCATTAACCCACACTTAAACTGTTTTGTGGCCGAGTTTATTGGGTGTTCTTGCCCAAGGGCATTTTCAGTTGACTGATCTGTGTTAAACTTTGGTGCCTCAGCTGTCTGGCTGGATGCTGTGACATCCAGAGTCTCCCATGGAAGGGCACAATCACGGTGCTTTGCTCCTGTTAATGACCCAGTTTCAGGCAGACAAGGGGAACTCACTTATTACAGCCCTGGACGCCCTATCAATGCAATAATAAAGAAAATGTTAAGTTGGCTCCATATTTTTTCCCCTGAAAGTCACCTCCCCTTCTGAAAATGAAAGAACTGTGTACTTAAAGCTGTCCCTGCAGATCCCCAGAGAGCCTGCACAGCTTGGATGAGTTTGCTTAAAAATGTCAACAAGGAAAGAGTGTATGGAATGTTTTTGCATCTGATCTCAAGGGAATGGAGGCCTTTTCTAGACCTGTGTTCCTTTACCACATGAAAGAGTAGGTGGTTACACTGCCCTGCAATCTATTGAAAGCACATCTGAAATACAGGGATATCTGACCTAGTCCATTTTAGTCTGGTCTGGCAGAACCCTTGCAGGACTTCCTTTCTTAAAAAGAAAAGTCTCTGCTTGAAATGATTTAGAAACAGAAAACTAAGGTTAAAATAATAGAATAAAACTTGCTCAGCAAGCTCCAGAGAGGATGACAGGGTGAAAAGTATGTAATATTTTTACTGTTGGGGAAAAAAAAAAGTCAGTAATTCAGAATACTGCAGTGTGTTTCAGTTCGTGCTCATTGCAAGCCAGGGTGGACAAGACAAGAGCTTCCTGCAAAACAAAGCAACCCCTCTCTCAAGTCTCATTTGCCCCATCCCTCCTGAAAGCTGCTTGGGTGCCCTCTGGATTTCTGCTCACTCCCTAAAGCTGAGCTGTTGTTTGAAAGAATTCGAAATGTGCCCTTAAAATGCGGTCTCGAGGAGCTTTATCAAACAGCCCCTCCTCATTTGCTTGGCCATAGGAAAAGCCCTCTCTACTGGTGATGGGGATATTGCTGGAGCAGCAGGTGCTGAGGCTGACCGAGAAGGGAGCCAGTGCAGCTCCTGTGCGTGCTCACGTTTTACATTTTCCTGTCCCTTGCCCGCAGTGATGGCAGTAAAACCCTGCAGGCTGTGCAGTGCAGCTCAGGTGCAGTGCAACTCCCCGAGGCAGCATCTCGGCCCGTGGCGTGTTTTGGAGCTCGGGGACTCCTCGCTGCCTGGGTTTTGCAGTTTCAGTGACAGCTACTGAGCAGTGCTCTGCTGCACGCGCTGTGCTGTGTCCTAGGCAAGCGAGGTGCAGAGAGAAACACTCAGACCTTCCCTTTTGCAGAAATCTGAGTGTCTGCAGATGGGTTGCACACACACACACACACATACGCACGTGAAGAGACCTGCCTTTAAAAAGAGAGAGGAATGATTATGAAAAACAGCCTGATTCTTCCTTAAATGTAGGCAGTTACCTGGTAAAATCAGGTTGAGAGGTTTGGCCTCTTCTCAGTTGTGGATCACAAGAAATCAACATCTGTGGGTGCAGTCCAGCACAGCTGCCAGGCGTTTTCTGGTGAGAAATTCCCTGCTTGACTGGTAGATAACTTGCCAGTTCAGGATTAGGATTTTTAAAATAAATTATTCTGTGTCTGAATTAGCTGCTGCTGCTGATGATTTTTTTTCAATACATAACCACTGTTCAGTCCTTTGATTTTGAAAGAAAAAAATTATCATTGAAATGTTTGCATAGTGAATTCTGTAAATAAAAGCATTTCTGGCTATTTTAGGAATGATGCCACTATTGACATAAATGGGAGAAAACTGAAATGAATCTATCAACAATTACACTGTCTCCTTAGCTGAGATTACAGACAAAATTTGAGGAGAGGTTATGAATACAGTTACCTCCTTTGGTGATATACTGTTCATTTTCAGCGAGGTAAATTCACCTGCAATAATTGGCCAGCTAAGTAAAATTCATCTTGAAACTTGCTTTTTTTTTACCATTAGGTCTCCACACACATGTTGTTTCCCATCATAGACTGCCTTTTTCTGGAGTCTAAGTTGTCTCAGTTCTTCTCAGGAGTTCTCAGTGCCTTGCTAGGTGCAACAGACTGGTAATTCTATTTTAACGACCAAATTGTTGTGGAAAAAGTGATGTAACGAAGGACCACATCATTATTCCTGCTTGGCTGAGCAGATGTGGAGGCTGGGTTTGGTGATAGCTCTGTCCTTCAGCGGCAGTGCCGAGTCACGGGCACTGCCCTGCTCAGGCCACACCAGGAGAGCTCAGCTGTATTCATGACATTTTGTTCTGACCCTGAGTTTTTCCTTTACACCGTGTCTTCTCCCCTGAGCTTTCCTGTCTCCCATCCCTTGTCCCATGACCTGGGGCTTGGCTTTGTGCTGGGTGCGGAGGGGATCGAAGGGAGAAGGGCAGCATGGCAGGGTGGGAGAACCCTGAGAAAATGGTGTGTTGTGGATGAAACCCGTCAGGGTGCAGTCCCTGTGGACAGGTGCAGACAGGCTGGGGTTGTTGGCGTGGGCTCACTGCGGGCTGCGGGGCTGCTCTTGCTCGGGACTGGGAAGGATGAGCAGTCAGAACACATTTGGGTTTGCCTGTACCTGTGTGCAAGGGCCACTGCTAAGTGTGCTGTGTCCACGCACACTTCTCCTCTAAATAAATCCTTCCCAGTAGCATTCAGAGCCAGGCTCTGCAGCCAGGAGCAGGGGAATTCTGTAGCCCGTGGTAAAGGCAGAAGATTGGGAAGACATCCTGTGTTTGCTAGATTGCTCAGGCCTTTGGAAGGAGAGAAATGGTTTCTCCTTTGGTAATCTCTGACATTATTATCTCTGACAAACCAAACCATTTTCTTTTCTCTTCCACTTACACTTTTTGTGAGTTACCACCTTCATTGCTACCATAAAATCTTCATTTCACGTTGTCTGCCTGGCATCACTGATCTGAATTCTCTCTATGAGAAGCTGAAAGAAAATAAACCAGACCAGATGGAAAGTGCTCATGTGCATGATTGTCTTGATCTTATTTGTGAAGATGTTAAAATCTGTAATGCTGAATAATTCCTCTATCTGACTTCATGAATGTTGAATTTCTCTGATTTCAATTATAGTTTTTAGTATTTGAAGTAAAGATAATGCCCAGAGGTAGCACTCTTTTTTTTTTTCCAGTGGATCTGTGAATGAGCTTTATTAATTCTCCACTGAGAAGGTATAGAAAAGGCAATAAATAACACTGTGATATTTCCTCATCTGGCCTTCCAGCACCTCAGCTGGAGAGGAGTTATCATTAGGGGGTGGTCAGTCTGAGCCCAGATTGAGGAGTGGATCCGTTCACACTGTATTTAATGAATGCTTTTATTCTGTAAATAAGTCATCTTTGCACTCAACAAAAGCCATTCTTTCAATTGTGCCTTTTGGTGAGGCCACCCTGTGTTACATTCAGAATTATGATCCAGTAGAATATGAATTTATAACCTGTCTTCAATTGTTTGAGTCCTATGTAAGTAGTACAACCTTGGTGTCCAGGGCAAGATTTTTCTCTGGTATAAATAGTTCAGCTCACTTGTGGAAACATGTGAACTAAATCAATGGAGCTTTTTCCATTTCTTTACAAACATTTTTGATCCTACTATTTTAAGTAACCTTTTGATTTCAAGTAGTTTACAATTTAAGCCTACAATTATTACTCGTATGTGTAAATCTAATAATTCTGAATGCAAAATAGCATTTTGAGAAAATAACATATGAAGTGTAATTTGTTACAGTATTTTTATTTTTTCTTTAAATATCTTTCACTTCACCTGAAGAAATTCAGTTATAATAACTATAAAGTATAAAAAAAAGGAAAAATACCAGCATTTATTAAGTTCTAATAAACTCCCCTCAGTGCATATCCATTTAATATCTTTCATTAACATTAATGAGAATTATGCATGGATCCTGGGGAGAATAGGCCCTGTTGTTTTATTTCTTTTCCTTGTTTTCAGCATTAAATCTGTCCTGCAGTCAGTTCTGTAGGGCAGACGGGCATTCCTGCTGCTCAATTCCTTGTTCTGCTGAATAGATACAGTTTGAGCACCTCCTTTTGCATAGTGAAGGTAGAAAGTTCATAAATTAAAAAAAAAATCTAGCAGAATTTGTAGACACACATAAAAACAAGGGATATGCAAATTAATGAATTAATAGATTGCTATTGATTACCAGTAAGGTCTAATTAAATAATAAATTTTTCCCCACACAATTACTTGTTTCATGTTATTAAATGATCAAATCCATAACTAGTTTGGAAGCTCAGCCTCATAGAATTAAATGAGGTGCTCAAGAGAGCAAAGTTGTGTTTTGGAACAACAGAGACAGAGGCAGGGTCTAGTTACATGGATTTATGATTTAATTTTCTATGTAATCTAATTTAGTGTAACTATTGAGTTTCTAAAAAAAAATGAACTTTGATTAGATTTTGTTGACAAAAATAAATCCAAAATATAGGGTAGTTTATTCATTATCTGTTGCATATTGAGCGAAGTGACTCATGGGTATTTCTGTACCTTTAGGGGCCTTTTTTCCCCATTTCCTGTGCTTCTAGCTGTATTCCACAGCAGTCAGTCATCCTGCAGAGCCCATCCAAGTGTAGTACATTCCAAAGGTACAAAATCCAGAGGATACAAAACTCATTTCTGTGGGAAACTGAATTCATTTTGTATAACTAACAGCTTCATCGCTCCTCATTTCTGGATAGACATCAATATTTCATAGCACTAAGTATGTGTAAGTCCGGAGAAAAGCCGCATTGGAGAAGGAAAGTAAGCAAATAAAGCTCTTCCGTTTGACATACTTTCACTTAATTGGGAGCTTTAAGAGCAGATCATGGGAGCAGGAAATGAGTCTTTCAGCTAATTCCCTGCTGCATTAAAAAAATGCTTCCTGGCGGAGCAGAGCAGTCCCGGGGAGAAAACTCCTCCGGTGTAATTGCTCAGCACAGGCTGTGATGCCGCAGTGCCCCCGGGCACCTGGGGCTCAGGTGGTGCCTCCCTGGTTGCCTCTGGAATTAACAGCATTTCAGGACAGGCACTGGCATCTCATCCGTGGGCTTTAGGGCTGTGTTTTGCTTGGGTCTGCTGGGCTTGCCTGGCAGCAGCCTGGGGTGGGGACACACGTTCTCGCTCAGCTGTGGGACTCGTCTGTGCGGCCCCGGCGTGCGTTTAGTTGGGCTTGTGCTGGGAATGTCCTGTGGCTGCGCTGGCTCCCTGCCGCTGGGCTTGGGAAAGGACTTAGGACAGCACTGCTCCAGGCTGGCTTTACTTCACCATCTTTGTGCAACGTCCTGAAGACTTTCACTTGCAGTTGCCCGTTCTGGCCTTCCCGTGCCTGGAGCCAAGCTGCTGCCTTGTGGTGCAGAGGCAGGACAGCCTCGTGGTGATGGCCCTGGAGACGGGAGGCACCGCTTAGGGATACATGGATTCACTCAAAACTCTTGGAGCTCAAACAGGGATGCATCACTCAGGGAACTTTGAACCACTTGTACATTAGAAGAGTCAACATTGTCCTTCCCTGAGAACGGGAAGGGTTTGCTTTGCTTGTTTATTATATAAAATGCGTGGGCCCATTTTTTAAACCCCTCTTCCAGTTCTTTCTATTTCATTATGGTTAACGTGTTGAATTTCCATATGAATCTTTCTAACTGTTTGTTGAACACCTGGATACATAAACAAAAAGGTTGCTCTGTAGTCGCGTGCCTGGGTGACTCCATAATTAGGAGCAGATTGCAGTGAATGACATCCTGTTCCTTGATGGTTAGGGTTGTGTTTTGCTTACGTTGGGTTGATTTGACCTCAGGAGGTCTGGGCTGGCAAACAGATGTCAGCTCTATTCAGCAGAGTATCTTCTGGTCACTCCAGTAAAATAGAAAATACCTGTATAAAAGTGAAAGGCAGAATGTTTGCAGTTAACTGTTGAGTAAAATGTGCAAACAAATTTCAATAAGCAGGCAAAGACAGGTTGCAAACCCTATTGGGAAATGATAAATTGCTGGTAAATGTTGTAATTATCCCATGACATTCAGGGCTGAAACTTAACTAAATTCTGCTGAAAACTTAAAAAATAATGGAGAGAGGTAATATGATTTAATAAATTAGCACAGAGTGAGTAAAAAAATTAAAGCACAACAGAAAATTAATATTTATCTTTTGCCAGTATATAACAGACTTTGTTAAAAATTGTCAGAAAGTGAAGAAGAGTTTGTTAGACAAATTATAATTTTAATTGCAGACGTAATTGATTATACACAGCATGCTCATTAGGTTAAGGGAGAATATGAGGCAACTCTCAAGGTCATTACAGTAATAGATATTGTAGGCATGTAATTTGCGATAAGCCGGTTCGTGAACATCTAATTGCTCATTCATGGCAGTGTGTCTGGCACTTTTACTCCCCAAACACCTCTTTGTCCAATTTATTTAACACCCCTTAATATTCCAGGGTCAAATTTACTACAGGAGGCATCAAGCAGTGAATTTTCAACCTCCAAATTATTACACCACTTCACCCTTTTTGTGCCTCAAAGACAGAGCCTGCATTACTAAAAGTTAGTGGTCTGGCACTAAGCAGGGTACATACAAACAGAAATACTCACCCACGGAGACGAGCTAGGATTTCTCATGGAAAACAGCTGTTCCCTGCCCTCCTCAGTGGCAGTAATACACTGCAGTAGGATGCCAAAAGAGATGTTCTTTTTTAAAAAAATCACTAATTAATCAGAACTTTCTTTGTATTGTTTCCTGGAAGAACATACACTACTAGTGCTTTGTTAACTCTTTCGTTATTATTTCACTTCAGTGCTTTGACACAAAGTCATTAATATTAGCTGTCTCCTTGGCTGAACATCAATTGAAGTGTCACTCCTCAGTTCTTACAGCCACACAAAAGAGAAAAAACCACTTACAATGTATATCAACTACAAGTAACAACTCCTTTGATATAATGCTTTATTTTCTTAGCTCTCAGAGAATGAATCACTGTCCCCATTGCTGACATGCAAATAGTTGAATTTACTCTTCCAGGGCCAGGCAATAGCACCAGGGTAGCACTAGAAATTGAAGCCAGACACCCTGAGGTGCAGGTTGACTAATTTTCTACCTCCTCTCTCCAGTCATTTCATCTTAACACAGGATCAAGCAGTCCCGATTTATTAATCAGTGCCGTCACCTCCTGTAGCATTGCTGAGGTGGCTGAGGTAAGACAACCAATGTCATTCCCCTTAGACTGAGAAGCAAGGGGAAAATGCAACTTCTGATTCAAAAATCTTTGGCTGTATTACAGGAATGAAGGATTTGGAGTTTTGTGTCGGATTTGCTTTTTTGTTTTTTAATAAATAGACAACTTGGTTCTCAGAGCAGTATAGCTTTCCTTTATAATAATTACTTTACTTGCAAGATATTATATTCACTTGACATGACATAGTCCATAATTATCTAGTGTTTAATACTGAGGAATGCAATAGATACAGCTATAGATATTTATTCATACACCAAATTAATTCTAGTATGATTTCATAGGCATTCTTTGTTAATATTAAGATTCAAAGGTTTGAGGTCCCTCTGGAAAAGGATTCTATATAGAAGCATCATTTTCCATCTACTGGCTCTACTCTTGGTACTAGATTTTGCTCTTTAAAGTATTGTCCATAATTAAATATATTTGCTAAGCCTCTCCTTTGCAATACAGAAATTACTGTGCTGGCTGACTGTCTGATTGATAGTGAAAAAGATCCTCATGTTCACCAATATATATCAATCCCTATAACTACCTTGTAGATTGACCTGCCCAAAAATATTGTTATGCAAACACACTGCCATCTGTTGTGTAGTTATTCTTCAGTAATAGAACATAAACTGGAGATGTGTCAAAGTAATTTAGTAACTCAACAAATGTAAAATGAGACTTGGTAAATATAGTGTGTAACACTGAGTTTTATAAACCATTGTCATATGCAACCATATAACAGGAATACCCAACTTCTGCAAGTCTGGCTTGTTTTGTTTTATCCATCAAATGTCAGATGATCAGCTGATGTCAGATCTAGTTGTAAGGAACATGATGTGAATTATAATAATTAATTCTAAAATAAGGATTTTAAAATTCTGTGGTTGATACAAAGCCCACTAAAAATTCTGGGAAGATCTGGGCAATTTATAAGACTGTCAGTAAGATCTAAGCATCTTCATTTAATGAGTTTAGAGTGTACATTCACATTTATACTGCTGATTGTGCTACCTGTTCAAGAAAGTACGTGTGGATTTGTCACTGGCTTCAGTAGTGAAGCTAACAGCACCCTCATAAAACAGATACCTCCTGGAAGTAGGTGCTGTTTTTAGTAAGATAATTACAGTAAACTCAAGAGAATAATGAAAAAAATTACTGGATTCTTGTTCTGTATGTGCAGTTCTCAATATGGTGTTTAGACTTCCTGATAATTAATGAAAAGGTTTCAAATGAAGCATTTTCCAGTGTCCCTTCTCTTTGCTAATTTCCATTTTTTTAATTAAGAAAAGATAAATTGCACCCAATTATTGAAAATTATGTAGGTCATTATCACGAATGAAGCTGCAATTAGACTGGGTGTTCTCACGGAAAGAAGGGGTTCTCCTGCCTCAGCGTAGGTGCTGCTGTTGCCGCTGGCCGGGCTCTCCTGCCTTCGGGCCAGGGTCGCGGAGGGGCCGAGTCCTGCCTCGGGCAGGGCAGCTGTGTTCGACGGAGAGACTCTAAAGTGCCCTCAAGAACGGGAGTCCCAGTCACACTGGGCGCGGTCCAAGCGTATGTTCACTGTCTCACGGCAGTTTTTGTTTAAACAACCGGCGGGGGATAAATCCCTTTTATCCTAAGCAGAGATTACCCTTTCGCAGGGAGAGCAAACACTGGCAGCTGTAGGGTGTCGCGGAGGAGTGGACGGGGGCTGATCTGTTCCCCTGCACCAGCTGCTCCCCCAAGTGCTGTGGGATCCAGAGCCAGGTCCCTTGTCTGAGCCTGGCCACCAGGACGCAGGTTTTGTCCCTAAGGACTGGTGATTTCACTGCAAACGGGAGGCGACAGAGTGCTGAGAGAGCCCTGCTCGATCCCACCCCTCCCGTGCTGGGAGTCCCTTGGGGCATCTCCCCTCCCTTGGCCAGCAGCCTGCCAGGCAGTGGGCTTGAAAGAGCAGAGGGGAACCCTGCAGCGGCCTGGGAGCAGGGAAAACATCCCTGAGGAGCACAAGACTGAGGGAGAAGGACAGGGAGGGACAGTGACCCCAGAGAACAGGCTGAGCAAGATTCTCCCGTATTTACCGGGTCTCTAATTCGAACTCAAATAATCTTTTTTTCTTTTAAAACAAACAAGCAAAACCAACCAAACATAAAACCAGGTGAATTTTATTGAGATAATTAAGGAGGGCTGTGGGGACAAGGTTATTTAACTGCTTACATTACTCAAAATGCTGTACCTGAGCAAATGTAAAGTAACTAAATTTATTCTGCTTTTCTAGCCAGTTTTAATAAACTAATTTAACCCTCTAACTACATTACAGTTTTCATATTACTTTCACCTTAGATTTCACTCCAATTATTACAGGCTTGGCTGCAATCACCGGTAAGTACAGCTTCCCGTCCTTTTCCAGAAATAAAGAATGTGAAGTGCTTTGCACTTTAAACTTTTTTCTATTTATTGTTCACATCCAGTTGGATGTACTAATAAGCATTAACATGCAAATAATTATCACCAATATTTGATATTCATAGAGAACAAATGCTAATACGGTTAATACATCAAATATGAAAGAGGCTTTTAATTCCAAAAAGAAAAAAGATTGAAAATATTAGCTTTTTATATAAAAAGCATTTGCAATGATTATAAATTCTATTGCGCTTGCAGAAAACTTGAGCTTTGAGTTTGCAATATCTCTCATTAATGTTTAGCCTCAAGAAAGAGTTTATAATAAAGGGACTTACGCAGACAACAGATAAATAGAAATGATACAGCCAAGAGGGTTGAAGAGCCCTGGGTGTGTTTGTTGTCATTCTACCGTGCCGACTTCCATCAGAGGTGCTGAATATGCTAAGAGTTATGTAGAAGATGAAGTGAAATGCAATATGCATTGATAGCAGCTAAGGCTGGAATGCCAGGAAATTATTTTCTTTTTATTTTCCTCTAAGTTTCTTTTTCTTGTTATAACTTCCTGTGGGATGGAAGAGGTTAGCCTTGTTCTTGCAAAGTCAGCTGGTTGGCCTAAACCTGCAGATCTCAGTGGAATGGTAATTGGGAGGAATCTAATGTGCCATAAAACAGAGGTCAGTGTGGGCAATCTGGTGTCCCCTGCTGGTTTTAAAAACTGTGAGTATCTCCTGCGGATGGGAGGAAAATGTTATCTCTGTAGGCACTCTGTGCCTTGTGGCTTTGCTGCTTCTGTGCACTGGTATCCAGGTCCCTCCGTGTGTGCCTGGGACTTCAGAGTGGAAGAGGGATAAAAGCAACTCATCTTTGTCTCTAGCAGGAAGCCGAGCTCAGTAGTTTGCTCCAAGGTGGTAAAGCAAAAAAAAAAAAAGAAGAGGAGAGGGCCCAACCATTTGCTGCAAACAAATTTATAGTGGGAGGCAGCACCTGAAGTATGAGGCTGGGAATGGAGGATGCTCAAGACTCAGTGAAGAGGGACATGGGGCTGAGTTTAGGTGGGAAAAGCTGGCATGATCTTGTCTGCAGGTTGGGTTGGATGTGGAAGAGCTCAGCAGAGAACAGAGGAGAGAGAGCTGAGATATTTGGGCAAGGTGCACCACCATTTTACGGCATTTCCTTGTAGGCCTGGGATGATACAACTTGGAAATTCTGTGTGCATCCAAGTTGAGCTGAATAAGTGTCCCTAAATAACATCTGCTAAAAGCAATCCTCAAATGCAAAATGAAAGTGCACCAAAAGTAAGAGCAATATCAGCACTAAATTTTCACAGTGTTTGCAATAAATACTTTTGGTGTTCTGAGGCTGAACTAGGAGACTTATTTTTCTAAATAGATTTTTTTTTTTTATAGCCCAGTCAATAAATGCCAGTAACCTTAATCTCTTTCCCTAAGTGCCATTATATTTTATGAATTTTTAATAGAAATTAATCACTGAAATATTTAAGTCTTAATTATTTAATTACACCAGAAATTTACAGCCAATGCAGTGTGATGTCTCTTGGAAAAAATGATTTAATAGGCCTTCAGACCTGCCATTGTTCTGCCTTGTCAATGAATTACTTAAGTGTCATTTGTTAAACGAGTTAGGTCAATAAAGTTCTTTAGCTGTTTTTCAGAGAGTGAGCATTATTTCCAGATAATGTATATCTAATTCTCTTTTCACTTTAGTCTATCTGTATTGGCTAGTGTGGCTTACTATTAATTAGGCCTTCATTTCAGATTAGGCAGGAAAGATCATAACACAGTAATATGTAAAGGTTCACAGTGGCAAAATTCTTTAATTAAGAAGTGGTGAGCAGTATCCTCGAATGGATTGCCATCTGTTAAATTAAAGTTGATTTCCTTATATAATGTTTCTAAAGAAAGTGGCTCTTTTTATTTATGGAAATTATATATTCCTTTGCATTATTTTCTCTTAATTGATTCTGCATTCCTGTAATTAGTAAGCAATGAAAACACACAGTGCAGGAGAAGAGCCACGGTAATGGACAGCATGACCCTGTAGTAATTGCCGTATGAACTGTAGAACATCATTCTGCTTTAAGATGTTCCTTTTGAAGTGTTAGGATTAAATGAATGTAAATTCAAATTCCTGTTTCCAGGGGAATAAGCTGCATCAGCTTGTGTCCTTTTTTATTAGGTTACAGCTAACTCTGGAGTGGGCCTAGATATGCAGCCTTTTCTCTTCCAGGCTAAAAGACGAAGATTTTTGCTTTCACATTCTTTCACAACTTACTGGTTTGGTTTGTAAATGACTGAAATAATTAATCCTGGGTTACTTAAATAATCATAGTGTATTGGGGGCAAACATAGACAAGAAAATTCTTGTAAGAGAAGTGGATCTTTGTGAAAATTTCCCTGATACTCAAGGACATCTTAGAAGTCTTAAAGTTCTGTGGAAAGGTTTGGAGTTCATAGTTTTGTGGGTTTGTTCCTTTGCACAGGAATTTTAGTGAAAGAACACATATCCAGAAAAAGAAAACCTCCTTTAGCTGAAACTCTGTTTTCCATCTTTCTGGGATATCTTTTATAGACGGAGCTGTTTGGTCCTGCAGTAATGGCTGTGGAGGGAAGACAATTAGCACTCAGCATTTGATAGACTGCAGTGATGGCTGTGTAGACCCACCCTTTATCACCAGGGAAGGCAGACCCTGATGTTGTTGTCAGTGGCTGCAGTAATGAACTTGCACATCTGTATCTAATGCTGGGCAGCTTCTGTTTGAAGAATGACATCTGTGGTGGCACAAGTTACAAATCATAGATAAATCAAGGATTATATCCCCAAGTTCTGCTGCTATCGATTGCCGTGTGGAGATATAAAGAACTCTTCTTTCCTCCCCTGGATAATATAGATAATTAGATGTGCTGTTAAGAGATACTCAGCTTCTGCTGCAGCATCTGGCAGTTGCCAGTCCCACAGCAAGAGATTGGCCCTGATGGATTACTTGGCTGCCTTGGGTGGGTGGTGGTGGCACTTCTGGTGTGAGGGGTGTCACACGGTGGTGCCTTTCAGGGGCTGTTGTTAAAATGGGATGTGCTGGATGCCTTTCAGAGGGGGGTGAGGAAGGGATCGAACGTAGTCAAAGCTTACCTTGTGCTAAAAATTCCCCAAAGTCTCTTCCACTGCATAGTCTAGGGTTTCATGTGGGCTTTCCTTCATTTGTGCAACATAGATATGGTAATTTGTGCATTATGTATTGAGAAATGGATCAATTAAAAGCATAGAAACAGAATTAATCAGATGTTCACTTTATTTATGAACATATGTTCCGTATTATATTTCCACCGGGATATCTAATGAAACTAAGTCAGAAAAAGAGCAGTTCTTAACATGCTCCTTATATGTTCTCCCATCTCTGTTTTCAGTTAGAAACAAAGTTGTTTCTAGTTTCTTTGAATTTCTTTTTAATGTGGTACTTGATGTAGCTGTAACAAGCAAGAAGTACTACAGAAGTCTCTGCAAAGCCCACAAACATTTCCTTCAGTGACAAGTTTGAAAATAACAGAAGGAAAAGACTCAGAGAGTTTAATTTAAAAACTCAATATACAATCCCTGAAGATACCCCCAAGACGATAAAGGAATCACTGGGGAGAACAAGTGCTAGATTGCAATATAAAAATACTCCACTTTTAAGTCATCTCACCACAAGAGGGTCTTTAAATTGGAACAGAGAAGTTGGTCTTGTGTCAAGCTATGGACAAGGCATTAATGGCAGTTTTTTGGTTTGGTTTGGTTTTTGTCCTCTTGTGTGTTAAGATCTCATGGGGGGAGAATGCAGAGACCTGATATAGAACAAAGGAAACACAAGAAAAGGCAAAAAAGCCTTTGTGCTGCTGGTAGAAAGAATGCATAAAAATATGAGTATAGATAATATCTTTTCTAGCACTTATTTTCTCAATTGCAAACACCCTTTTTCTTTGAACTAGACAGGTGAATCATAGAGGGATAAATATATTGTAATTTTCTTCTAATAGTCCCAAACTCTTCCTGAAAATGCAATAGAAGCAATTTTAGTGCCAGATGGATGAAAAAAAAATTGCATATTAAGCTTTCTTTGTTAATTAAAAACTGAATACCAAGGTTTAGGTTTACAAATGTCTCCAAACAGGGTGGTGTCTTGGGACAGGGTGCTGCTAATGCACCAAATATTGGCCTTGGATATTGTTTTGTTTGCATGTTAACAAGGTGGTAATCAGTAATGTTACACAGGAGTAAAAAAGGTACCCCAGGGGCAGATAAAACAGCCTTTCAGTGCATTTCACAGGAAGCAGTCCTGGAGGGGCATAGGTCCAGACAAGATGGCTTAAGAATTTTGTTCTAGGTCTAATGCTTGTCTTGAAGTCTATTGCATTTATGTCAATTTAATGATGCTTAAGTTTAGCACCCCAAGCAAGAAGTATGCTGAAAGTGCTTGCACATACTCACAGCAAAATTCAATTAGGCTGCTTCCACAGTCCACAGCCCAACACACCCTGCAAGGCAAAATCTCTGTTGAATTTGCATGCGCTCATCTCTGTAAAAATGATTTAGGTGAGGCATGGTATGGGTTACAGTGTTTAACTGATGCTCCTCATCTTTCTTCTGTAGGCCCAAAAGTGTTCAAGGTGATAGAAGTCAGAGCTGCCTGTTTGCTGTATCTCAGATAAAAAGGGGAAGCTGTTTGATCAAAAGGAGAATTCTTATCATGACACGTTGCTCGTTCTGTTTGTCTTGTATCTCTGGAAAATCACTTAATGGCTTGCTTAATAGGACTGGATTTGCATGGCAAGGTTTTGGTAGTGGTGGGGGTGCTACAGTAGTGGCTTCTGAGAGGAGCTCCCAGGAGCTTCCCGTGTGTCTGATGGAGCCAATGCCAGCAGCTCCAAGAGGGACCCTCCAAACCTGAGCCCATCAGCTACAGGGGTAGTGCCTCTCTGAGGGACCCACTCATTACCCTACTCTGATTTGGTTGGTAATAACTTAAATTAATTTCCCCAAGTCAGGCCTGTTTTGCCCATGACAGTAATTGGTGATTGATCTCCTCCATCCTTATGTTGACCCGCGAGCCTTTTGATGTGTTTTCTCTCCCCTGTCCAGCTGAGGAGGGGCAGTGATAGAGCAACTTTGGTGGGCACCTGGCATCCAACCAGGGCCAACCTTCCACAGTTTAAGGCATTCAGGATTTTTGTGCAACTACGCACAGTTCCGTCTGCTGAGCTGGCTACGACTCTGTCTCCTGTACAGTGTGGTGGTGAGAGAGCTTGACAGGAGAGTATCAGGTTTTACACTGCCACATTTAGTGATAAATGTTAAAATAATATCTGATAAGTACGGCATGAGGCAGTACCAGTTCAGTGCTACCATTTTTTTCCTGCACAGCAGCTGAGTGTAAAGAGATGAGTGGTTTTGCTTACGTTGCAGCTGCTCCCAGGTGACAGCTCTGTTACCACCCAGCAAGTCTAACACGGAACTGGCTGCAACAGATTGCCTGTTCCCACACGGCTCAACTGCTAGAGAGCAGTGGATTACTGTATTTTTAGAATAAATGAGGATAAAAGCCACACTGATGTTTTAGAGGGCAAAATCTGGGGTTAAATTGTGCTGTTCAATGAAATGTGTGGCATTTTTCAGTAAGTTATACTCTGTAACAAGAATGAGGAATGAACATCTCTCATATGTAAAGGAAGTAACACAGAGTTACTCTCTATGCACAGTATAAATATATTCCATAATACAAATTCAGTGTATGAAGATGGATGATATTTCAGCTTCTGCCTATCAGAACTCTCTCTGTGCCTAGCTCATGTAATTTTGTCTGTTTGAAAATGTTGGCAGAAATTAATTCTTTACTAAAAAGCACAAGTACATCCATTTGCTTTACTTAAAAAGCAAAACAAAATTATTGCCAGGCATTGCCTCTGTCGTAGCAGAAGTCTTATAATCATGCTTGCAATTAAACAAATGTTGTCTTATCTTAAAATAAAATATTTGACAGCAGAAGGGAATGCGATAGGGAAGTGACGGAGATGTCTATCACAAGAGAATAAACTTTAATGTTTGGTGAAATCGAGAAGAGACAGTGAAGTCATGCAGGGATGAAAAGAGAGAAGAAGGATATTAAAAATAACAGGCAAAAGGAAGATTTTTACAGGACTTTCGGGGTAGGTGTGAGTGGAGGAGGTTACATTTGCTGTGATCTTGGACAATGCCCCAGCCCAACAATGCAGGCAGTGGCTGTGGTGTGGTGCAGAAATGGGTGCACCTCTCTGCATTGGTGGGATTACCTGGGAAAGGGAAGGAGCCAAGGTTCCAAAAGAGCCATGAAGAAGGACTGACAGGGAAAATGAAAGTTTTTTTAAAGATATACTAAGAAAAAATCAAAAAGTATAAAGTGACCCAAGAGAAGACTGACTTTTACTGGCAAGAGAAGGGCAGGATTTAAAGGAGAATTCATTAGGAAAAGACAGCTGGAAATACAACGGCCAAGAACTCCTCACATTATCATATTTATGTTACAATAAACTATGTTTATGGCCAGAAGGGCTTATTAGAAATCCTGTTGCTCTGTAGGTTTGCTGAGATCTGATTTTTGCAGATAGCTGAACAGGAATCTGTCCCTGAATGTTGCATTTCTCTCCTACTGTCTCAAAGGCTTTTTGTAGAGAAATTGTCACGATGCATGTCAGAAAACCAACCACACCAGAATGTTTTTAGTTTTACAGGAGAAAATATGCTTTTTGTTTTTGCTAAACATAAAACCAGGAACCATAAGCCTGTTAGCAAAAGAAGGAGCTGAAAAAGAGTATGAATTATTTAAAAATAAAATCATAACAAAAAACTTGTTTGACAACAGAGGTAACTCCATTTGCTAGCGTACAGAAATAATCCAGCCTTTTACTCTGCTTCCTCTGGATATTGCCTTACAAAGAGTTTTTAGAGCATTTATTTATTTTTGACATTGCCTCTTTGTTATAATAGTATGGCAGAACTTTGCAGGCATTTTAATTTTGATTACCAATACTGAAATTTAAAATTCCAGTTAAATAAATCATATTTTCTATATTGTCTAACAAAAGGTATTCCTCAATATTCTTACAGAATACTGATATTTCCAAGCCAAATGTGAGAAGAGAGATTTGTCTGAATAGTCAATTTATTGTTTCATCTTGCCTTGAGTATATCAGCCTTGAGTATATCTCTGGTCCTAAGTGCTGTCTGTTCTCAGAGGACTTCACGTCAACTGATTTTTAATAATAGAGTAATCAATAACTTCTTCTAGTTTTGCTGATCTTGCAGTTATTTCACACTATTGAACAGATACCTACAATCCCAATGGATTATTAATGTATGCCAAGGTAAAGTGGTTTTTGACCTCAATAACAACATCTTTCTGTAAAGCCTCTGTGTGTTCTATTGGTTTTTTTATTTTATGGATTTTTAAGTTAATGTCATCTACTTAATGTCCGTTTGAATCACTTATTTCACACGCGCTTTATCCAGGTATCTGGTTTCTGGTGATTTGCTGACTTCACCAAGCTCTTTATACTTCTGTTCTAAGGTAGTTAAAAAAATTAAGATGCTAAAAATTCTCCGTTTTCTTTGTTCAGCAAAAAAAAATTGCCAGACTACACTTGTCTTTCCTGTGTCATGAAGCTGCTTTGTCAGTGCTGTGGGAATGAAGCAAAGTCTTCATTCCAAAATTCTCTAGACATTTGTCCATAGATTCATTTATCGGTTTAATGTTGCGTATGTTTGATGCTGTCTTTGTGCAAAAATAAAGTAAATTAAATGTCATCAGAAAGCTGAAGCCCACGTGAAGACGCTGGACTTTATTCTGTACGTTTAAAGACCATCAGAGATGGGTGGTTGTGTCGTGTTCATGGGTGGCACCCTGGATCCTGGGACAGTCATCTTTCTCTGCTGTTTGCAGCTGGAGGTACCCTTGGGAACCCTCATCATTAGCGGTGGCAAGGCTGAGTTTATCACAGCAGCTTCAGAAGGTGCCTCTCAATCCAGACACTCGCTGGCATTTCTTGCTGCTCCTTCATCCCGTGCTCAGCATGCTCAACCAGTGACAGAAGGTAGAAACTGAGAGAAGATCACTAAGAAATAACATAGGAGCAGTGGGGGAACCTGTACAGCCAGGCTGGCTCACACCAGGGATTTGGGTTGGTTTTTGGTTTTTTTAAGTCTAGCAATTTCTCAGTAATGGCCAATCTCATATCAGGATGAAGCTCTATTGTAGGTAATAATTATAATAACCAGTTAACTATACATTCCTTACTGCTCTTTGATGACCTTTAATCTCTAAAGGGTAAGAAAGGTATCACTGTAGCTCTGTGAAAAACTGTGGGCAGTCTTTAGTTTGGGGTTGTGAGTGTGGGGTTTGTTTGTTTAATTGGCTTGTATTTGCTGTTACAGCTTTTAATACTAAAGTTATAAACAACCTTCAGGTTGGAATTTGGAAGATGACTGAGATTTAGATGCACAAATGCCATTGGGAGGCATCATTGAAAATCCCAGCACTAACAGCATAGCAATAATAGGGTCAGAATTGCACCAGGACAGCCAAGCAGCTTTGTGTGAGTTGTTTTATTTTGTTCCTTCTGTTTAAGTTCTGAATTCCCCCCTCAGACGAGCACCACGAGCAGGTTAGTAGTGTCAACACACTGCCAGTGGTGCCTGAATTTGTGCTTCTCTATCCCCTGCCTAACATTGTGAGGTTCTGTCACCTGATTCCTCCGCTTCCTCAAAGAACTGACCTTTCTGATGTAGGTGTTATTTTAGGTTAGGAGTGTCCAGCACAGCTCTAGGTGCCAGGCATCCATGGGGCAGAATTACTGTGTTTGTTTTGCCCTCCAGTCAGTTCCAGCCCAAAGAGCCTGGCATCCAGCAAGCTTTGCACTCTCTGCTGCATCCTGGGGAAACAGGAAGGTGTGAGTGATGCTCCAGCGAACATTATGTTGAAGTGATGTAGTTGTGCTATAAACCTTTTCATCTGTCCTGTGTTTTAATTACTCTGCAGAGCTCCCTGGTGAGGCAGGTAAAATGATATATTAAAATTATTCCATCTGTCAGAAAACAGAGACACATCTCTGGAAATATACACTGCAAGCATTTAAAAGCAGTGCATGAAAATGTGATAAGAAAAATCTGATGGCTGGTTGAAAGGTGGGAGAATGGGGTGTAAATTAGGAGGGACATTGTTGCTTCACTTGCAATTTGCCCAGGATGTTGGTGCCAACCTGTGTGTTTTTATGGAACAGAGGTCTGGGATCTAATCTGGGAAGACCAGGAGACAGCACTACAGCCTTATGGCTTTGGTGAGGGTTTCCTAAGTCTCTCTACCTTTTTAGCTGTAACTATTCAGTTCCACATCATTCACCTAGTTGATATTATTGTGCATATAAATCTCTGGGTGGAGAGTTGGTTAATAAATGAGCTTTCTGCTTCTGTAGAAAGCTGGATGTGACAGATGTTTCACCTCCAGCCACATTGCAATCCAAGGCCCTTTTCCACTCATTTCCAGTTTGAGTTATTTTGTCTCTTGTAGCTTATCAGTGCCATATGTAAGCTCTGGGGACATGTAGCAACCTTTCACCTCTCCTACCATCCTTTCAAGGGTGAATTAACATTGTTCTGCATGAACAGATGAGCCTAATGAGCCTGAGTGTTTCAGGAGTGGTGAAGGTGATCGAGCTGTTCTCCATGCTATGTTCTTTAATCACTGCAGACTTCCACATTCAATCCCCATAAGCTGTAATTGCTCCTTATGCCGCTGAGACAGGCATGAATAAATGTATTTTTGGCACTGTTCAGGCAAACTTGCAGCACAGTGACTCTGTGGGGTCCCCAGTAGGGATCCCATGTGGTTATTGTGTGACCTGTATGAAAGCTGGAGGAGCTGAGCATCTCACAGGGCGAACCTGTGCTGCTGATCCACAGCTGTGCCAGCACATGCTCCATGTAGCTCCTGAAACCTGAACTTCTCTGCCAGCTTCCAGTGCAAGAGCCCTGGAGGTGTGATGGGTCGTGCAGGTGCCAGGTAAGGCCACTCAGGGCGGTGTCTGTGGAAGGGTGGCTGAACCAAAGCTCTGTTCTCCGGGGCAGGCGGGGCAGTGCCGCTGTTTGCAGCATTCCCATGGACCAGGGCTCTTGCCCGGACTTCACAGTGACATGCTGCTTGTCCTCAATAAGTCAGTGGTTAGTGGTGTGGCTGTGGGCAAGCCATTTCACCTTGTTGTTTCCTCACCCACCCTTTGACTGTCCTGTCTGTTTAGGCTGAAAATAAAACGTTTCTTCAGGACAGTAACTTGTCTCTTAGGATGTATTTGTTCAGCAAGTACAAATAAGATCAAGGCCCCATGGCTGTGGTTTCTATGTGCTCCCACAACATGAATAATAAATAATAGCAGAGGTAAACTGATTGTGTTAGTACCATTTATGTGCAGAGGTATTATTGAATGAGACAACAAAGGAATACAGTAGGAATATTCCTAGGCATTGCAGTAGAAAATGATGATTTCAAAATAATGTGGGGGGGATTTACAGAACAGATGTCTGTTTGCAACTGATGCACAAATGGCACTGCACTTGTGTGGCAACAGCAGTGCTTTTAATCTCATATATGGAAATTCTGTTGTTACTATTTTAGGAATAGAAAAAAAAATTAAAATGCTGCTCTTGAGATAAATACAAAAGGGCTCCTCACCATCCAGGAGGGTTTGACAGTACCTTAGAGTTAAACCTTTGAGTATTGTGAGTGTTATCTGCTTCCACAGAAGGGCTGCCTCATTTCCATCTTGGACTTCTGATCCCAGCCACACACTCTTTAAAAAAACTATGCATGGCTAGATGCTAATGTTGCTATCTATAGGCTTTGAAGTGATTGAACTCCCACCAGAACGTAGATTTTAATCATCACTTTGATCTAAGGCTCTGCTACAGAACCAGTTACAAATGTGTCTCGAATCTGTAAACCTAAAATTGTGCAGGACTTGTCACCTATTTCAGAAACAGTGCAACTGATGGTATTTGTGAATCAAAGTCAAATCCAAGGGGAAATGTATGGGAAGTTACTAGAGACTCTTAAATAATCTCTATCTATTTGTCCTGTTCTGTTTCTTTAGCTAGAAGTAAGAAAACTCTAAAGACATTGTCAACTTTCTATGTTTACTTCCAGAGTAGGAGAGAAAAATGAAGCTCCTCTTAGGACAGCTGTCAAAGCATTGGTATTGTTGCATATATTTATTTTTTTATTAAAAGGATATTTTTTTGAGTGTTTGTCATCAGCCTATGTCCACTTGTCTGACTTCAGCAATTAAACTTCCAGCATTTACTGGACCAACTGAATTAATCCAGTGCTGATTATTTCCTTAGAAGCTGCCAGAGGGTTCATTCTTGTCTCCACAGAAATAACTGCCAAAGACCCATCTGATGACTTCAAGTAAGTCAGTATTTTACTATTTCAATCCTGCACTATGGCTAATGAGTCAAGTGGAAATTTCATATATGATCAGCCACAGAAGTAAAAGGTGAAGGATTACATGCTCAGGGTATTGTATCTACACAAATAAAGCCTGGACAAATACATATTTTCAGAAAACTTTTCTCAGTTATAGAATCATGGGGGTTACTTAGCACTACAGCAGGAAGAAATATTTAAAACAGGCTTTGCAAATTAATTATTTCCTTGGAAAATTCATTTTGTTGTTACTGAACATATTTGTGTTGCAAAGAAAAAGATCATTATTGCATGAAGGACCTTTCATGTTATGGTTGAAACAAGGGAGAGAGACATGAAGGACATGCTCAGCAAAGCAATAATGTTATTTGTTTAGGGATGTTCCTTGAAGCATAGACAGAAACCATTCTGGGTGGCAGACAGGCATGCAGCTCACCATTTTAAAGAGGTTTATTTCTACTTTCACAAGTTTGTAGTCAAAAGCCATCAAATGGATAGACATACTATATGTATTTTAACTTTCCTATAAGCATTTTGATGTGTAAGTAGCATTAAACAAATAAATGAGGGAGGGCATCAGAAATGGGAGCCTGGACACACCTGTGTCTGCCTAACACACCTGACTCAGGCTTGGGAGAACCTGAGTGACTGCGGGGCGGAACCAATCCCAGAGCCCCCGATGGCTGTGACTGAGACAAAGGGTCACCACTTCTTTTCAAGAGAGGAACACTGATGTGGTATCGCCATGGTTTGGGTTTGTCTGATCCAAGTTGCATTTTTGAGGGAGAGAGATAAGACTCAGGCATTCAGAACATCCGTGGTGTGAGCTGAGACCTCTACTGTGAGGAGTCCTTTCTGTCTTATTCAAAACTAAACCCTGAGGTTAAAAGAGAAAGGAACAACTGGTGCCAGTGTGCTCTGAAAAACACCAGAGTAAAGCCTGACTAATTCTTTTCCTTTGTGGAATTATTCTGGATTTTCAGTGCTGTACCCGAGAGGCAAGATCAAATTTTGGGTCAGTCACTTAGGATTTCAGTTGAAATACTGACCATAGCAAAAGAGGTGGAATGAGTGTTTCAACTGGCATCAAATAAGCCTCCCTATTTTATAATACATATTACAGTTCTTTTGTCTTCATCTTAATGGATTTGGCATTCCTCTAGTTACAGCTTTCATGTTTTATTTTGCCAAATCCCAGTTTAAGTTTAGCCATATCATCCTTGTAGCCCAAGGGGAGAGAAAGACAGTTTTGAGCATATTCACTCATCTAATTTTGAAGAGAAGGCAGCATTGCAGTTCTTTAGCTGAGTCTCTATATTCTAAAAAAAGAGGAGAAACAGAAATAAGATATTGTGATATGACAGAACATTTAGTTTTGGAAGATGCTTGCTCTCAGCTGTGACATTATTTATCACTATATTCCTTATAGTCTTCATTTCTTTAATCAGTATATTAATAACTATTTTTTTTCAATCATCACTAAGTGACTTTAAAATTAGTTTCACTCTCCATTATAATAAAAAAAATAAGGGGGAACCTGATCAGTTAAAATTTCTGTTAGCATCTTCAAATACAACTTGCTTTATTATTGAATTATTAATATGATTATATGAATATTGCAGCAACATTTGAAATCACTGTGTGTGCTGAGACACACTGTGAGACACAGCCTCAGTTCTTTTGAGTGCTCCAGTCCTGTATCAGGAAGCACTTTGATGAAATAGGCAATTATAGTTAGTGTTATAATTGACCTCAAAAAGACAAAGGAGGCATTGTTATCTTGCTTCATGGAGGGACACTGGGAGAGAAGTGACAGGCTGAAATTTAAAGATGGAGCCTGAGGCAGAACCTGAAATAAATTGATACCCAAAGTCCTGGTCCAGTGCTATGCACTGCACATCTGGTCATCCTGTCCTGCATCAATGCCTCTTTTTCCCTTGGAAAACCCCAGTGGAAGTTGCCAAGACCTGCCACGTGTTCTTGTGCAGTGCTGGCTTCAGGTGTCCCCTGTGCCTGCGAGAGCCAGGACTGGGGACATGGGATACCTGTAGGGGTGGGGCAGCTCCTGACACCTATCCCTGCGCATCACTCCAGACAGAACCTCGTTGCCCTTAGCTGGACCCTGCTGCCTCTGGGTTTCCTGGACACGTGGTGCAGCTCCAAGCTGGGCCCACTTTTCCTAGGATGAACTGGAGCCCTGCAGGAGGCAGCAACATCGAGTGTGGAATTTCGTTTGTGGCTCTGCTCCCGCTGCAAACAGAGAGGGGGGAAAGATGGTGTGAATATTCAATAGCCTTCCTCTTTTCCACAGGCCCATAGGGAAGACCTTAGGGCTTATCTCTGGAAGGTTAAAGGGTCGCCATTCTCATTAGAGTGAAAAAAGAAAAAGAGTGTTACTTTGGCTCAAATGGTTTTCTAAAAAAAGTTGTACCTGACAGGAAACTGTCACTGGAAATAAAAATTCAGAGTGCCTTTATCTTCCATAATTTTTTTATTGTATTTGTAGACTTGAAAGTGAATTCTAGCTGTTGAGAATTGAAAGGCATTGCCCTAAACTTCAGATAGTGAGCTCAATGTGCCTTTCAAAGAAAACAAACACACGTGCAGACAAAAAGCAATACAGTTTAAAGGTTAGGATTTCTTCTCAATTTCAAGGTTTCTTTGTATCTTTGCCCTAGTATGACTGTGTTCCCCAGCTAACAGTGTTTACTCCCCAAATACTGTACTCTTATGAAAGTCATACAGCCTTCTGAAGTTGAGCTGTTTTTTCACAGATTTAGGTCTGATGAACTTGGTAAATGAACCCTGTTAAACATGAAAGACAGAAGAGATGCTTCTTAACAAAATAAAAATTAAGAAAAACCGCAAACAACAAACCCCAAAAGTCTTTTCTGTCCCAGTTGTTCCTGTGTTGCACTCAGCATTACAGCTGGCCCAGGCAGCGTGCCCAAAATTGCAAGATCTCTGCAAAAATGTGGAAAATTACAAATATCAGGAGGTGTCTCAGAAGGTTAAAAATATAAAAAGCATATTGCTTATTTGGACTGTGGCTTGGTAAAATCTCTCCTCGTTTGGTGTCAGGCATAGCCAGGGTCAGTGGAAAGCATGCTGGGCACAAGAGGTTGCCACCAAGTGTTGAGGTGTAAACTGACCCTTTAAAGTAGGAATGCAGCTGTGCTTGACAGGCTGAATTTGTCCACTTGTCATAGAGGAGGCAGCTGCTGTGTTACAACTTCCCATCCTATACTAATAATACCTAAACAACAGTTACTCCCATTTGGATTCAGTCAAATACAATCAATAGACATCTGTTTGTACATGAATGACTGTACACTGGTACCTGTTTACTGCTAATTAAGCTTCATTAGTGATTAGTTTGTCTTCAGAAGGGGTAAAAACCAACCATAATTAAGGGCTAGCATATTATGTGGTCCCATATTTTCCCTTTTCAGAACTTGCATTCTAACAGGACCATTAGCCTGCAGTACATTTGTCTGTATTTAAGTGTAACTACATTTCCTTGAAAAGACCATCTGTTCATAAAGACCATCTTTTTCATGCTCCCTGCAGTAAACTTCAGAGAGTGGTAGAATTAGCAAAGGACCGTATTTAAATGAAAATATATGTGGATTGAAACTAGGTAAAGCTGTTCTGTACACAGAAGAATGGTTCTGTGCTGGAAAGATTGTAATTATCTTTCTCCTTTACTTTTACAGACTTTTTAATCTGCACTGAATTTTGCCACCTTTGACTGAGTAATTTTGTTCTTTCTACCTACCTTTCTTCTACCTCTCTTCTACCTGAATGGAAAGTACCAAGTGGCAAATTACTTGAGCAGTAATTGTGGTGAAGCTGGTTTTACTTTGTAGAAAATGAAGCATTTATATTTTCATTCTGCTTGGATTGATCATAAATAGTCACATTGTAAATCTGCAGTATAAAGGTCTGGGTTTCACCCTACCACAGTACGCTGAGTGCTGCTTTATTCTATAAATTGTCCTGTTGTAGAATTAGGTAATATTCAGTTTTGGAACGGCCCAGATAAACAGCAGGCTGGTCTCCTTTAAATAAACGATGCTGCTTAAATTAATCCTATGCATAAACTGGAAGGGTAGACTAAACTGAATGTTTCTGAGGCAGAACTCCCCACCACAGAGATTTCCATCACAGAATGTGAAATACCCCCAGTGAGGTTAGCAGTGTTAAAAAAATACAGGGAAAGGTGGTAAATGTAAAAGTTTTCATATTGCACGAAACAGATTAAGTATTCCTGATACTTCAATGTAAATTATGCAGATACAGCCCTTGAAGACCTACACAGACAGAAGAATGACAATAGACAGCAAACAAGGTAACATTCTTATCCAGAAGGCAGACAAGAGGATAAATGTTCACTCCATGCAAAAGTTAAGATAAACTTTTTTTGTTTTGTTCAATGGTTTATTTCTTACATGAACTAAAATTTGTTTACTGGGGTTTCTTAAAAACCTAAGCAATGCACAAAATCACTGCAACCAGAAATAATGAACTGAGCAATGCTGAAGTACTTGGAATATGATTAATTTTTTCCCTAAAGGTGAAGGGAAGATTACAAAGGAAATGCTTGTCATTAGCTAATAGCTTCTTCTCAAGCAGTATAATCAGTGTAACCAACAATAAGGGAATCCTATGGTCACGAGCTTCATTGAATTGTCTCACAGAAGTAAATTTCTGTATATCAGACAGAAAAGGTCTGTTTTATGGAGCAACTAAATGACATCTCTGTACTGTGGGAGTTATCAAACCTTCCATATCAATATGACCTACCGTGTACTCTTATCAGAAGCATGTGTATCTCTTCCATGACAAGATATCCCTGTCTGGCAGAGAGATTGCCAAACAAGGTTATTGTCTGTGTTCTACACATACTGTTATCTAGAGGAGCTTCACAGAGTAGAGGAGTTATGCATAAATGCAAAAACAATTTCCATTTTATTAGGAATTTTTTCTTCCAGTGAAAAAAAGACCTGGGACTCTGTCTGAGATGCAACTGAGGGGGATGCAAGGCAGCACTGGACCAAACGCCCTGAGGCTGTGTTAGCGCCGTGGTGAACTCCAGTTACTGAACCCAGCCGAGCTGGGCTGTGCCCTCCCCAAACTGTGGTGGTGCTGCTCAGATCCCTGAATCCCACTGGAGAGGCAAACAGTGAGCTCCTGTTTGTCCTCAAAAGACTACAGACAGACCCATAGCTGGAGGATGAGGGGTTTTCTAGTGGGAGAGGCTCTGGTTTGTCCTGTGATTGACAGGAAGTATTTTCCCCCTTTTAATCTGGGAGCATTTTCTGAGGCTTGTTTTCTCTCAGTGGGTTGATAAGGTGTGGTAACCAAGTGTATGTTAACAAGGTGCTATGCTGCTATATATATTATGCAAGAGAGCACCTTAATTAGCATCCAGAATTCCTCCAATACTCTCTATCTGTCAGTACTATGCCAGGAAGGCAAGGATCCTAACATTGAAGAAACAGTGTTAGAATCCTAGGATTTGTTCACATTTCACATTTATGTTTTGAAGATACGTAAAATAGGCATTAAAATTGAAAATTATAAGGGTTTTGTTGGTTTGTTTGATTGTTTCTCTTTAAGGATGGCATAGTTGGGTCAAAAGTAGAGAGCAGAGTGTAAATTGTCCTTAAGAAGTGCAGAGGGATCTACTGAAATTGCAAACATCTGTATCTGAGTACGCAGTTTCAACACTATGGAACAGCTCAGGAAGTGCTGAAGTAAAGAATGGTCTCTTTTTGCATTACAAAGATCATAGGCCTGACTGTGGATGCTGCTGTTCAGTCTGTGCCTGCAAGGAGTGTGTAAACAAGTGAGGTTTAGTAGGAATGTGTCCTTGCGTTTGCTTTCAGTTGCTCGGCATTACTAAAAGCCACATCCTTTGACATGAATTACAAAAATCTAAATCAGCATAAAACAAACTATACAGCTTTTATTTCAGTTACAAAACTGTCTATTTATTTCTCTTTATGACGCTGTTCTGCTCCCATTGTGCTGGCAATGATCTCGAGAGTGATTTCAATTGTGACTCTTGCTGCTGTTTGATGCCTTCTTGGTTCTTCAGACTTGGAGATAACATTTGTTTAATGCTTCTGAAGTTCTCTGTCAAGTGTCTCTGCCTGCAACTACAAATGGGATTTAAAGGTTGCTTCACACTTGGCTTATTGCAATTCCCTTTTAAAAAGACCCCCTGTTTATCTGTATCTTGCTCAAATGGGCTCAGCTCACACTGCTGGTTTTCATGCTGCTCAGGTGGTCCAGTGTTACTCAGTCACCCTGTTTGTCCATTTAACTCAAGCCTAATTTCAACAGCCTGCAGATGCCATTTAAAACCCCCTAGATAATGAACATACCCTGTTTCTGTGTCCTCATTTCTGGGCATTTCCTGTGGTTTGTTCTGTTTGTGTGACAGTTTGTTGCAGGTTGCTGCATCCTTTTGTTTTATAACAGTTTTCCATGAAGTGTAGACAGCTGCTGAACTTCCTCTCACAAAAGAGAAGCAAGAGCTTGTCAGAGTTATTGAAATGGTGCTTGTTGAAGGAGTTCCCCTCACTAAGTTACTGGACATGTTTATTAGCACTGCTTAAGAGAGGTGAGGAACACAGAGGTTGTTTTATACAAAAGTGCACCGGCAGCCGCCTTGTCTGTGCTCCTGCTGTCACCACAGCAGCCTCCATCGAGAGCAGCTTTGCACAGAGGTGAGAAGTGCAATTGCATGCCTCAGAAGCACCCCTGCAAAGTTAATCCTGTGCTCTACATGCAAGTCCTCCATCATAAGCAGACCCCTCTGCAACTAAACAAATCCTGCCCACCATTTCTGCCTTCTTTGGAGTAGTAGTGGTGTTGCTCAGAAAACGTGTAAGATAAGAGGAAAAGAAATCAATATGATATCAATTCAGTCGTTATTAGACTCAAAGCTAGCATGAGATTAACTGCAACAAATCTGAAAGCTGAAAGTTAGATGTTGGTGTCTTAAATCAAATTAAAATTGAGCTAGAATTGAGCACAGCAAAAAATCTTATTTATGCAACTTACATATTCTATTAAATCTTATTTCATCAGTTTAATCTTACTTGATAGCACCTCAAAATTTCTAATTTAAAAAAAATCCAATGGTCATATTTAATGAATATAGCAATTAAATGTAATGCTATGTTATGATTCATGGGATCATTCCATTAGTATTTACTGTGCTAGTATACTGGATGTAAATCATTCTTGCCAGAGATGGGTGAATTATTACTCATGTGCAAAAAGTACTATGTTTAAAGAAAGTTAGAACTGTAAAATTAAACTCTGAAGGATTACGAAAAGGCAGAATTAAGGCTGCCTGTGTAGCTTTAATTTGGAAGATGAATGTGATACAGTCTTAAAGACTTGATCACAAGCTGCTATTTTATTCTGTGCACAGGGTGGACAAGATCAAGTGTTTATTTTTATCTGCATCATTCAGTGTGAAGTTCCAGATGCCATCCAAACTCTGCCCTGAATACAAGGTTATTAATGTCCTCTGAGCTTTCACACAGAGCCTCTCAGCAGAGTATCTGAATGTCTCTGAAGCATTAATACATATATTTTATACTTTAAGTAATGCTCATTCTCTTTGGGTGACAACTTAGCTTTAGAGCTTGATTTCTTTTGCATACTTAGCAACTTAAATGACAGATTCAGCTCATGGTTCTTAGAGACTACTGTTAAACTTGTCATTGCTCAGGATTTCTGCAGACCAGTCCAGCGTGTTTCATGTGGATGCCCAGAAGGTGACCAACTGTGAGATGTTCTGGCTGAGGTGACTTTCCAAGCAGTGCAAAACTGTGGCCCAGAAAAGGACAGGCTCATTTCTGTACAGTGCTGTTTGATTACCTTACCCATGGGTTTATCCTTAACCTTTTCCTTGTAGCAGCCTTATGCATAATTTGCCATGCTTTCTCAAATGTCTCTACCAGATAGAGCAAGGACCATATCACAGAAAGCCTCACTTAACCTCAGTGTGCTGCTAGATCTCTCTCTTTGCATGTTGCCACACCTTTCTTGAAAAAGTATTTTCACTGTTCTTGCTTTTGATTAAGTGTTTTAACCAATAATTAAGCATCTGTACTTTATTGCTTATCATCATATAGGCTGAAGCAAATTTAATTTTCCAAAGTAAAGCTGGTTCAAAGCCAGTGGGGATACTGGTAGACAGAGTTTCTTAGGAATAGCCCCATTAGGAAAACCTCTGCACTGCTAAATGGCTCACAAGGCTTTCTTGAAATCCTGCTCATCCCTTGTGTGAGCACCTTGAGGACCTAATACTCCGTAGGATCATGTGCACCAGTATCCCCTCTCTAGAGGTGTCTTTAAGTGTGTTGTGGCCCCCGGCAGTGCTCTTTTACAGGGGTTTTTTAAAGGGTTGGTGGTCCCTAGATCCCTCTGAAAATGTGTCACTGCTCTTTGGGAGGACAGGATCCCTTTGGCTTTCCTGCCTAGCTGTGGTGCAGGGCTGTTGTTGGCTAATTTGATCTATTACGCAGCTCAAGGGGAACTTAACTGAGCAGCACATCTTGTCTGTATTTCAATGGGCAGGAGAAGTACAGTTAAAATTTTCTTCTGCACTCTGTAATGACTGAGGATGGGAAAACTCCAGCATTGTATTTGAGAAGCACTGGGATTAAATTATGTAATTTAAGAACTCATTAGCCTGTCTTTCAAGTGTATGCACTTTGGGGAATAATCATCTTTCTTCTCCTGCTTTGCCTTTGAGTTGTTCGTGTGTCATATCTCTCATGCCTAGGAACTGCAGCTTTATGGCACTTTGGATTGGATAAACCCCCTTAGCTTTGAAATGTTAAATCCTTCAATTAGTTCGAGTTGAAGACTAAAGGCCAAACATTTCAAATGTGGGCACCTGAAGTCGACAGGAGCTACAGGCATTCATCACCTTGGAAAATCAAACCAAATCATTTAGAGAGCTAAATTTAGATGCAGATACCTTGCTTTTGCCAGCCCAGTCTAATCACTGAATCCTATAGTATTACTCTGAATCATATGTTTTTTCTCTACCCTTTGGAGTTTTGTTTTTTTTTTTCCTGGAGGGAAAAGACTGAGGTTTATGATCAGATATTCATGTTATAATGTCCTCTTGACTCACCCAGCAAGTTGCTCCCTGACAAATATCTCCATTCCACTCCGTGCTAAAAGCACGTGCTAAATTTGGTTTAGCAATCTAAAGCCAAAGTAGGCCCTAAAAAATTGCTTAGAAAGGTCTACATTAACCTGCCAAAGACAAATGCTAGTTTACATTGTCTGGGTGAACCTGTGGCCTGTTTTAATGTCATCATCAGCCACTATCCCTCCAAGATGTGCTTTCTGGCTATCAGCAATGCATGTCCTCTGCTCAGGATGGTCCAAAAATACCTGCCTTTCTAAATCTTGCCTTTGAAATGTATTTGGGCACTATGAAAACTATTACCCTACTCGTAAGTTTTTACTTACTCCATACTATTGAAGGAAATACAGGATCAAGTGAGGGTTGTGTAATTCTGACACCAGGTTTTAACTATACACATGAAAGGAATAGATTTCTTTAACTGATTTTCTAACTGAGGGAGGTAGCAGAACAAGTACAGACAACTGAGCAACAGTGGCTTGTGCAGATTTAGGTGTTTACTGATGCAACTGCCCAAAGAAGTAAATCCACAAGCAAAGAGAGTTTTTTTAGAGATTGGTATTCATAAGATGAAAAGCTTCTGAAAGACTGCAACAACTCTGGGACTCAAGTGCCTTTCCATTGCCATGATCTTCTGTTTCTGCTGACTGTGAATGCTGAAAGCCTGTGCTGCTTCCCCAGGGTCCTGATAGGAAATTCCTTGTCAGAACTGGACAGGCAGAAAACTAGCAAAGACAAAACCCCAAACAAACAAAACTCTCAAACCCCCAAACAAGGAAAGGAGATTTCTTAATTATAGTTTACCCTAAGCAGATGTTAACACATCTATTTAAACTTGTAATCTGCTGCTGGCCTCCTGTCCTCATCTAACTGGTGTTTCCCTGATCAGGTAATTCTGCCCTGATTAGCATTTCAGAAATGCAGAGGTTTTGTCAAACACAGTTTCAGGAGCTGGTTTGGAATACCCCCTTGGGTTGTTTGGTTTTGTGAGCTTCAGATTGCAAAGGATGATTTCCCAGCCTACTCCATTATACTTCTTCTTGCTTTGATTTGACATGAGAAATGATTCATGACATTGAGATGCTCCTCGCTGCTGGACCTCACGCAGTTTCCCTGCCCCTGGTTGGATGGTCTCAGCCTTGCTCAGTACCCCGTGCAGCCCTGGCTCCAGTCCCTCGCTCCGTGCCCTCCTTCCTCAGCAGGGCAGTCCCTGTTTCCCTGGGTGAACAACCTCTCTAAAGAGGCAGACAAGAGGTTTGTCTGTCCCATATCTCCCCACCTCTTCCCTCTTGTGGAGAGAGCAGGGGTCTGGTTCTGTGCTTGCAGCACAACGAAATGGAGAGTTTCCTTCCTCATAGAAATGAGGGAGAGAATTTCTTTAGGTTATTTTCAAGTTGTTAAACTGTTGTTTCCCATTACATTTTGGAGGAAAAGCTATTCCCTTAAAATGCTTGTTCAGCTGAGGTGTAACTTAATTCAGTGCAGTGGTTTTTTGCTGCAGAAAGAGGGTCCTTTTGTGGAGAAAGAGGGTTCTTTCTTTCCCAGGCCATATTTTGTGTGGTGCTTCCCCAAAGGCAATTCCTGTCTTTGGACTTGCAAATATGGACTTCTGCCTTTCTCATGCCTAAGAATATGGAATATTTCATCCCTATCTTCATGTTCTTATGCTCTCTTTGTGCCAATATAAGAGTATTTTATGTCCCTGATATACCGTGTGGTGCTTTCCCATACCTCCTGCTAAGAGTTGTGGCAGTTCTCCTTCAAAAATATATATTTATCACCCAATAAGAACTTCTTTTTCCAGAGTTATCAGGATTCTTTTAGCATATATTGGTCTTTGCTGCCTCTCTCCAGCAGTAGCAAGAGGGTGTTTATTTGCTTGAGTCAGTTTGGTATAACACAGAGGTGAATGTTCCCAGCATCTGAGCTACCAACGTAGGAGTCTGCGTAGAGCTATTTTTAAGTTTATCTTCATTTTACTTATCTGGGATGAACATCCTGTGATGATAGAAGATTTTTGATAAATAGGCATGGTGGGATTGATCCCAGTTTCTTTACAATTTCGGATTGATTGAACTAGAAAATAATTCCCTGTGAAAAGGGCCTTGACGTGTCTCTAAAATATTCAAAGAATAGCTTCTGAAGTGCCTAAACTCCGTTTGGAAAAGACATACAGGTAGAAGTTTTCACGAGAGCTTAACATAGATGAAACAGGGTTTTCAGAACTGATTGACAATAATGCAGGTGGTTAATTTCTTTGAAGTGTACTGAACGCTGAAGTGCTTTGAAAATCTAACAAGACGTGTTGATGTCATTTGCTGCTCAGTGCAGAGTGAGTTTAGAAATTTGGCTTTACGTTTGGGTGTTTGATGATCTGGCTTAAGAGCAACAGTTACCCAAGGAAAAAAAATTACCAGACTTATTTCAGCGTTCTTTTCTGATGAGATGCATAAGGAAAAGCTCTTAAATGAACATTTCTACTGTTTGAATTTGTGATTTGATTTTCATAATATCACCTTGCTCTCTAATTGCCACTTTGCACACCCTAGGTTCTAAAAGAAAGGCGAGTTCAGTGCATGTTGTTTAGCAAATTCTGATGTAGTAAGAATGCCAATGGCATCCACTCTCTGAGCATAGATTTCACCTCAAGTTCCCCTACAGATTAAATTTTAAGCTAAAATCCAGTTTTACTTTTATGTTTACAACCTGAACTATGAGGTTTTGTATTTATTGCATTCTTAATCTGCTGAGATGCCAAGAGACTGCCATGATATGATTCACACAACTGGGGTTTTGCTTACTTGACTATGTCAAGATAATAGCAGCAAAGATCAGACTCATCCCTGATGTGTCCTGGAAGTGAGGACCATTCTGCTGAGGAGTAAATGGAGCTCATTAGGAGTATCCCTATGTAGCTGCTGCTGCTGCTGACTGGAGAGTCAGAACTGCTGCATCCAGAACAGCACCCCAGGAGTGTTACCCTTCACCTTCCAGGAACGCAGCCTCAGGTAAAAGCACTCGTCTGCAGGTGGTGTTCTGGCATCTGGCTGTAGGGAAGCACTGAGCTTCTGATGCTGGAGGGAGGAACAAGTAGTTGGCACTTCTTAAATTCGGGCCTTTGCTCCTGGTGAGCTGAAAGAAAACCAAAGACAGCAGACTGATCCGGGGAGCTTCAGACTCTTGGAGATAACAGAAGGTTTGAGGGGAGCTTTGGATCAGGTCCAGTCTTAGCTGACCTGATTTGCTTATTCCTAGGCAGCACATATTGCTCTCTGAACATCCCTTGTTAGGAGTGCAGGCTACATTTCTGGAGCAGCAGCTTCACACTGTACAACTAACACCTTTTTTTTTAATGTGTAACTGGCCTGAAAGTTGGAGTGGCCAACTCTGCTAATTATATGAAACTCTTTAATGTGATGCTGGAGGTGTTAAACAATCGTACCTGCATTAAATATGCTGTGCTTATGCAGACGTGGCACACAGATTGCAAGTTCTAAAATTTATCAGGCAGACTAATTATTTAAATGTGAGCTATAGGTTACATAAATAAATAGCTCTCCCTCTGTAAATGGTAAGGTGTCATGGTGTTAACCACGTGGCTTGTAGCAGAGTAGAATTAATGTTAACACTTCTGTAGCTTTCTTTTTCTGATTACTAATTCTTTCGATGTTGGTAGATGAACTGAATTTATGAAAGTTTTGCCTGCCCTCTAGGTCCCTATTTTGTATTCCTTGTGCATTGCAGCCTGCTTTTGACTCTGGCAGCAATGCTGGATGCTAAAACCATGGATAGCTGAGGCTGCCTGTGGAGTGAGGCAGATCCAGATCAAACTGGGAGCTTTCCTGGGGCAAGATCTCCACTCTCCCAGTTCCCGTAACCTGGACCTCCACCTGCAGAAGCAGCCCAATTGCAATTAGCAGCATTTCTATCTTAGAGCAATGGCATAGAATTGCATACACCAAGAAAACAGAGATCACTCTGGTAATAAATAAGGAGTTTGCCAAGGTGGTCTCCTCACATTTTGCTGTTATACGTGTGCTGCAGGAAAGATACATTTGTGTTCACAGAGGCACAAAGTGAAAATATGCTGCCTGCAAGTTTTGAGAATGGTTTTTGAGTGCAGTTATGAAAGCCCCAGAAAATCCTATATGAGAAAAGCAGCTCTAGCTAGTCAGAGAGAGTTTCATTAAAGTTTCTTGCTGTTATTAGTTTTAAATTCACTTACGTCTCCTTCAGTTTCATTTCCGGAGGCACCTGCTCTGGTGGTTTTCTGGCAGAAACACTGCAGAGGGTGGGGAGTGTTAAGTGACAGGTTGCATATTCCTCTAGGTCTCCTAGAATTGGCTTTTTTTTGTTCCCTCCAGTCATGCTAATTTACACACAGCTTTCATAATGAAACTTGAGCAGGCATCCTTTCCCATCTGCCCCAATTCCCACTCCTTTTCTTCTGCACCAGCCTAGTCTCCTGTTTTCACAGATGTGGAAACCAGGTGAGTGTTTCACTCTTCACTTCAGGGGAATCTGTGGGTCAGATGCTGAAACCTTCAGTGGCTGTTCTGGCAAACCACAGGGAAGATGCTGAGGAATGTGCTTAGCCATTTGCAGGCTCCCAGCCCAGGCAGTTCTGTGCTCTCCTGCAGTGCTGCATCACAGGGAGGCTCTTGCCCATCCGTTTCATGGTGGATTTAGGAGGAGGATCATGGTTTCATGGCAGTCATTCAGCAGCAATGCCTGTGTTGCAGTGTCTCTGGAGGAAGCAATCGGATCAACTCAGTGCAAGGGATTAAAAGAAGCCAGATGCTCTCTTAATGGACAAGCATAAGGCGAAGTTGCAAACTTGGCCTTTTGGGGAAATTGAAAGCAGTTTAGTTCAGGTTCAGCTTAAAGGGTTGGGAAAGAAATTGTCTATTAGTGTCAAACCAGGCTGACAGTGCACCCACACCGAGCTCGCAGATGCTCCGGAGCCGCCAGGCAGAGCCTCTCGTTATCCAGCTGAGAATGCTGGGCCGGTGCATCCCCTGCAACTTCCTCAGCCTTGTGGAGCCACAATCCAGAGAGCCCTGAGCAGCTTCTCCTGAGAGCAGCTCTCAGACTGGTGCAAACGGGGCTGTGCCATGCAAGGTCTCTGAAGAGAGCCAAACTCTGCAGTGCTGCTGTTTGCACCGCATCCCGCCAGCACCGGGCTGGGAGCGCAGCAGGGGCAGGATTCAGTCACCTCAGCAACCTCCTGCCGTCACTTCTGGAGAACACATTGCACCAGGCTTTAGGCCAACCAAATCCTTTCCCAACCCCCAGAGGAAAGGGAAAGAGGGAGGCAGGTTGTGAGCCTGAGTTATGAGCTTCTCTCAGCTCTGATCCCAGGGCGGCAGATCAGCATTCGAGGCTGATGATGGAACTGTGCTGTAACCCCTCACAGGTAATCTTTGTGTTCAGTGAAATCCTGGGCTGCTCTGCTAGTCTTTTCCTAGTCTGTGGAAAGGGAAGAGACACTAATAGTGACTTCAGCTCCTTCTGTTTTAATTTTATTCTGTGAACAGCCACTGGTGAATCATGAGATTGCTGTTAAAGTACAGTTTCAAGCCCTGCATAAAGTTACACTGTTTAAATTTATTTAAAATCCTTCACCACTAAATCCTTTCCTTTCCTTTCCTTTCTTTTCCTTTCCTTTCCTTTCCTTCCTTTTCCTTTCCTTTCCTTTCCTTCCTTTTCCTTTCCTTTCCTTTCCTTCCTTTTCCTTTCCTTTCCTTTCCTTCCTTTTCCTTTCCTTTCCTTTCCTTCCTTTTCCTTTCCTTTCCTTTCCTTCCTTTTCCTTTCCTTTCCTTTCCTTCCTTTTCCTTTCCTTTCCTTTCCTTCCTTTTCCTTTCCTTTCCTTTCCTTCCTTTTCCTTTCCTTTCCTTTCCTTCCTTTTCCTTTCCTTTCCTTTCCTTCCTTTTCCTTTCCTTTCCTTTCCTTCCCTTTCCTTTCCTTTCCTTTCCTTTCCGTTTGTATATCATCAAGGTGTTGAGCTGCAAGCACAGAAGGCCATGCAAATAAGACCAATCCAGCTGCACAGGTTTTGCACACTGTAATTAAGTTGTAGGGCTTCAAATGAATTTGGCTCCAGTTTCTGATGCTTCCATGCCCTGTGTTCTGTTCCGGTGTGGATGTTAAATCGTGCAGAAATGGAGCGTGACCTAACTTTCATGTCAGTTGATCTGGCTGTAGCTGTTTTTGTGTAACTAATTTAAAAAGATTGATTGTTGGTTAATTACATTAATGAACTGAACCAACATGGGCACAGACCAGAGCTCAGCAGTCTCCTAAACAGTCATTAAGAATAGACATCTATCTTTTCACCTGCTTGTACAGCCTCCTGTTGGGTGGCAGAGTGTGTGGAATCGTAATTCTGAAGGTTAAACGACTTAGGGACGTAATCACAGACTGTTCACCTCTGCTGCCCCTCTGCCCAGATGGCCCTGCTCGTCACAGTCAAAGTCCATTTGGACAAAGTGTCTGTTGAAAGGTCTCCAGGACAGCAAGTCTGGTGGTTTCAGCTGGGTTCCTGGCAAATGCCAGCCTGCATTACAAACCCAACAAAGTTCCCTGTTGAAAGGATTCTGTGGATTTAAACAATTTTGAAATAACTTCTTTCCCAATTAGGATAATTCATGTTTATCAAGGTGAAAGTGTACTAAGCAGAGCAGTTCACTCTTCTCTCTAGCCAGCTCATGAATATGAAGAGAGGTTGAATCAATAATACATTTCTGTAATTAAATTGGTAAGTTAAAACGATCGAGTTCTTGTTTTAGCAAGCAGTCAGTGGAAGATGCATTTCTGTGTGTTTATCAGTGTTGGCCTTGCAGCCATTCACCACACTTAGGTGGGAGCTGTGCAAACTGCCACACAAGGGCTTGCAAAAGAACTACTTTAAGAAGTTAAAAAAATGTTTGAGACAGGGACATTGGCACCTTTTCTCACCTGATTTGAAAATATGACATGGTGAATAAAGGCAACGGGAATGCATTTTATTTTATGGTGAAGTCTGTGGACATACTTTTATATATCCTTTGCCATTATTGGCACATCTGCTTGCCAGATTTAGTCAAATCATGAGGCGCTTAAGCTGAAGGTAAGTGTTGTCACTGGCTTGAGCAGAAGGGAACTGGAGCAGGGCTGGGTATTATGAAAGATAGTAAGAAAAATCCTAGTTATTTGGGAAGTCAAGAACGACAGTACTTTTGCACTGGTAGCCTGATGACGATGTTAGCTTGGATAGGCTGTTGTCACCATCTTCAGGGGTGTCAGTGCTGCTACCACGGTTTCCTTTAAGGCCTGACCCAACAGCTGCTGGAACCAAGGAGTTGTTGCAGGGATTTCAGTCCCCTTTGGGTGATGTTGTAGGTGACCCATGAAGTCTGATTTTCAAGGAGGCCGTTTACTTTCATGAAACCATTTTGTATACCAAATTGAACACTGAGTGGGGGAAGGATTGACCTGCAGTCATGTGCTACATGCTGAAAATCTGCTTTCTTGGTTTTCAGCTCCCCCACTGATATGCCATCGAAATGGTTTGAGGTCACAATGTAGGAGATTTATTGCTGTGGGGTTTTTGGAGACTGGTACTGCTTCCCCTTTGTCCCAGAGGCTTCTGTGGACTGTTGAGGGGTGAACAGCTGAGCAGCTGCATAAGGGCTTTCAGGTATTGGTTCATGGCACCTTAAAAATACTTCAAATGAGAGGAGAAGAAGTTGTGAAATGACACATATGCAAATGGCATTAAATTATGGTTTTATGTAAGATCTTCTGTTTCAAGCTAATTGAAAGACAGAGGCCACTGCTGCAAGAGAAAAATATGAAAAGAAAACTATACTGAAACATAAAAGTGTTTCTGATCAAGTAAAATTCTGTTTCTGTTGAATGTTTTATTTTGTTCCAGTCACATAAATTACCATCTTTGAAATACTAAAACTCCCACAATCAGCTTTTTATAACAGAAAATAATTTACATTTAAAAGGTTTAACTGAAGCAGCTAAACCTTAGTGATGAATGTGCACATTCGGCAATAAAACAGGGAAACAGCCCATGTTTTGGAACCCATAGCTGCTATATATAATTTTAATACTATAAAGAACTAAATACAGTCTAGTGAGTGCTACAGGTATGCACAGAGATATTTGCCAGTTTCTGAGAAATGTATTCTTAAGGGTATAAAATGCCTCAGTACTGACACAGAGCCTTGGAAATCTCCTTTAGCACTGATGGATTCTGTGATGAGCAGCACCGTGGCTTGAATGCATTTCATCCTCCACAGAAACTTATGAGCTTGGTCACATTGCCATCATCAGAAAACATTTCTTTCTCACTGCAGTAGCACCTCTCGTCCATCTTGTGGTGGGGTGACCATGGCTGGACACCAGGTGCCCACCAAAGTCACTCTATAAATTCCCCTCCTCAGCTGTACGGGGGAGAGAAAATGCATTGAAAGGCTCATGGGTCAAGATAAGGATGGGGAGAGATCACTCACCAGTTTCTGTCATGGGCAAAACAGATCCAACTTGGGGAAATTAATTTATTACCAACCAAATTAGAGTAGGGGAATGAAAAATAAAACCAAATCTTAAAAGCACCTTCCCCTTACCCCTCCCTTGTTCTTGGGCTTGACTGCACTCCTGATTTTCTCTCCCTTTTCCCTTCCAGTGGCACAGTGGGACAGGGAATAGGGGCTGTGGTCAGTTCATCACAATTGTCCCTGCTGTTCCTTCCCTCGCAGGGGGAGGACTCTTCATGCTCTTCCCCCTTCTCCAGTGTGGGGTTCCCTCCCACAGGAGACAAGTAAACCTGCTCCAGCATGGGCTTCCCATGGGATCTCATCCTTCTCTGGGCATCCCCCTGCCCCGCTGTGTTCCTCCGTGGGCTGCAGGGGCACAGCTGCCTCACCATGGTCTGCACGGGAATCTCTGCCTGTAGCAGCTCCTGCCCCTCCTGCTCTGACCTTGGTGTCTGCAGGGACGGTTCTCTCACATCTTCTCACTTCTCTCTCTGGCTGCAGTTGCTGTTGCACAGGGGTTTTTCCTCCCCTTAAATCCATTTTCCCGTAGGCCTCAGCGTTGTTGCTGCTGGGCTGAGCCTTGGCCAGGGTGGATCTGTCCTGGAGCCTCTGGCATTGGCTCCACTGGACATGGGGGAGGCTTCTGGCAGCTTCTCACAGAAGCCGCCCCTGTAGCCCCCCAGCTACCAAAACCTGGCCACACAAACCCAATACACTTCTTTAATTAATGAAAAAGGAGACAGAGACAGTATTTTAATTCTGCAGGAACACTTGTCATCATCCTAGAAGAGATTTCAACAGTTGTATGAAAAGGCCACAAAATAGCCATGCAAAATAGCCAGAAAAATTAGAGATAATGATTTCCCTCTCAGAATAACTGGTATGTAAGGCTTGTCTTCCTCCTGCCACATCCATTCCTGATTTATCTTCTCTGCATCTCCCCTACTCCCTGCATTAAAGGGGGAATGGGCCATTGCTGCTATAATGCTCTTATTCCCTGCTAGAGCAGAGAAGATATATTTCAGTTTTATGCTCTCCTCAAATGTACTCAGACATATGGAAGAAATATCTTACAGGTGTTTGTATTCTTGCAGATACTCCAGAGAACTGAAAACTCTCTGTATTCCAACAATAACCTTTCCCTTGACCTTACTGTGCTTTATATCTCACGTGGGAAAGTGAGTCCTGCCATTACTGGAGTCAGTGAGAAAATGGGTGGAAGTTTCAGCAAAATGGGGATGGTGGCCTGGGTGTTAATCGTGGGCTGCAGGGCCCCACTGTGGGAGAAGCTGTGCACAACTTTGTACACAACAGCACTCGGCCCACTGACAGAGCCGGGTGTTTCTTGACAACTACAAGGTTTGCCTGAGGGATTTGGTCCTTCCTCTTATTACTATCAGAAAGTAAATTAGCATTATATTGCCCTTCATATCAGACCTTTCAGGGGTCTCCTTTCCTTTTAATTTAGCCTGGGTCTCTGAGGGGAAAACCCAGTAATAACACACCGGTGTGATGATTAGTAAGCACATTTTACATAATTACAGTGTTGGCATCTCAGGGGGGAAATGAAAGTTTGTGCTGTCCCTTTAACAGGACAATTTGATAATCCTCTTAGCATTTTCTCTTTTGGCTGATAATATTTCACACAATTTTACTTTGTAAAATATTCCTAAAGGGAGGCTTAAGCAATAATGCACAGATTATGGAAATGACTCTCATTAAATATAGGGAGAGACTTCAGCAAAGCCATGAACTGCTTCGAAACATGTAACCCCCATTAGGAGCTTCATTTAAATGTTTATTCACAGAGCAGTAAATGTTTATTATAGAACATTTTATTGAAACATAAATTAAAGAACCCTAATTATACATATCAGAAGCATTCAAACAATATGCATTTATCAACACTTAACTAAAGATCAGAGGTGAGGGGAAGTACAATTGCGCTTTCATTTGCATCTCAGCAACACCAAATTTGCACAAAAATACCTGGGCAAAGTGACCCTGAGGGAAGGCAAAGGCACAGGACCTCAAGGCAGGTGCTCTCCAGATCTCCCTGAGCATGCACCACCTTCCTGAGTCACTTCAGAGGCACCTTCATCGGTCATTCCCCCTGTAAAAGGACTGGGGACTGCCAGGGTTCCCGGCTGTTTTTGCAGAGTAATGGTTGCTGCTCCAGCAGATCTGCACGTCCTGCCCACTCTGAGTCCTGGGGAGGGGCTGGACAGTGAATAACAGCAGGTGAAGGTCCTTGGGCTGGCCCCCCTACCATCTGCATGGACCCTCAGTCCTACCGCTGCAGACCACGTTAGAGGTCAGTAAACACCAGTTCAAAAGCACCGTCCCACCTTTACTTCCACTTAGTTTATTTGTTTGCTGCCTTTCAGGGGATTTCTTAAGAGATGTTCAAGAGATGTGTATTTGGATCACCGTTTCCCACAAACAGGCTTATTAATCTCATTATTGTGCCAGTTTCCTTGGGTTTGGGGCTGAAGGGGAGGGGTTGGCAGTTCTCTTGCAAATGCTAAAGTTGCCTTCAGCCATGGAAGTTATAACTACAGTTACCAAGTGAGTTTAAAAATCCTTCTGTGCTTGTTTTCAGTAGATCTACATCCCTTTTCTAGCTCGTCTACAGCTCATTTCTTTAAAACTTCATAGCAGTTGACATATGAATTATTTATTGAGAATGCTGAATCTGCACATTTCTCGATCTACATGTTTGAAGATGTACTCTGCTGCAAGTCCCCCACTTGGTTCGGCTTCTGATGTATTTGCAAATTCTCTCCATTTTGTTGCTTTCCAAAGCACATGTTTTCTGTGCTGAACAAGTATCTTGATACTTACTCTTCCAGAGGCAAATCCATGGCACAAATGTTGGTAGGGATCATTGCAAAGCTTTATTTTTCCTCCTAAGGGATATGTACAACACAGTGTGATGCAGGTTTACACAAGTGTCTCCTGAAGGGGCCCTCACATTCCAGCCTGGTAGCACATGGACAGCGTGTGTGACCTTCTCTCCCAAGACTTGTTCCAGTTTCTTGTTTTCTCTCTTTGAGGTCTCTTTCTGCAAAACATTTTTGAGTCACAAAATTTCAATGACTATCTTCGTTCTATCAGTACCTTGAACCTTTCCTATTCTCCAGTGGCTCTTCTAGTCCATTCCCACATGTGTCTCTGCTGTTTCCTCTGCTGCTACCTCGGGCTTTCTGAGACAGATGTGGATTTCCCTGTCCCTCCCTTCCCCAATCTGTTCCCCTGCACGTCCTGCTCTCGAGCCTGGCAGCCTGTGCCACTCCTTTCCGTCTGTATCATGTCCTTATGTTTCTCATGATGGCAGAAAAGCAAACCTCAGCTTTGTGTGTTAATAAACCAGAGCCAGAGGTGTGACAAGAGGGTGTCAGTCCATGCAGCCTCCCTGGGTTGGGAGCAATCCTCACCCCCAGCACGGCAGAGCTGCCAGCGGGGAAGGCGACGCTGAGAGTCTACATCTGTGCAGCCTCGTCCATGAGGTTTTAGTGAAGCTGGAAAGGAAAGTGCTGATTCCTAGAAATGGGGTATTTTTGTAGCAAAGGAATGGTTTCAAGTAGTTTCCTGTCATGTTTTACTGTTTTATAAAAATTAGGTCCTTTAAAGTGGTTTGTCTTTGTGTAATTTATAACTTCTGGAAATGGGGGAAAAAAATAGTACTAATGCTGGCTATAATTTTGAAGGCTGTGAAAATTGAGTGCTTTAATTGACCAAAACTCTTTTCCTAATGTTGGATAGGATTTTTTTTTAATTTGTTTTTCCATCTCAAACCAATTCAGGACTCAGAAAAACATCAAGAACTCATAAATGCTAACGGAATAGGAAATGCTTTCTCACAAAGATGTCTTTGCCAGGACTTGCAGGTCGAGGGCCCTGGAAATGGGCTTTCAGTGCCTGGAAAGAGTGGTTGTGCCAAGTGTGCCTGTGGCTGGTGACACGCTGGATTTTCAGGGACAGCAGAGGGAGCGCTTTCTGTTAATGAGCTGTGGATATACAGGCAGGGCTTTCCATGGAATAATTCTGTAACAGGGATAATTGAGCAGTTAATCAAGAAGAGCAAACAAGGGCTCCATGGAAGCCCAGTTTACAGAGAGGACAAAATTGCCCTATTTTTCATGTGGCTATCTCTATATTATGGTTGATTTTCTTTATCGCCCACTAACAGTCGTACTTGGAGAATGGTTATTAGTTTGGAATTTCTACAGTTAATCTGGTGGTTTAGGAGAAGCATTATCACAGCCTGCCGTAGGAAGCCCCTGTCTCTGTAATGGACAGGGCACTTTGCAGCAACAGAGGCCTTATCTGAGAACCACCATCGTTTTTCGCAGAGCACTGGCTGATGGGGGTCTCCTGGCCAGCAAGCCTTGCTGCCTGCAGCCACTGATTCCCTGCCTGCCCTCCCTCCTGCCTGGACACAAGCATAGCAGGGACAGCTCACGGCCTTTCCTGACCTTGCTGCGCCATGAAACTGTGGAAGCCCACAACTGCCAAGCTTCGGCTCTGTAGAAAGAGTGAAAAGGGAAAGGATGAAGCTGCTGAAAGGCAGCTGTTTTGCTGCATGAAGGCACAGCTCGGTCATGTTCTGCTTTTACAGATATAAGGGGAACAGTCCTTCCTCTGCCAATGTTTTGGCAGCCCCCCGTCCTCAGGGTTGGGTGACCCTTTGCCCTTTGAGTATTTATGTATTCATTCTGTAACAACATTTATTGCTAATGGACCCTGGGTGTGTGCTGAGGAGCTCATGTACAGACTATTATCTCCCTTTCGACTGGAAGCTGAGCTTTGTTGTTCTTCTAACCAGCACAGCAGCTGAGTGAACACAACATAATTATTCATGAATTATTGCAGGTAACGTCCATGTCCTCCCCAGTGGTGTGTGGCAGGGTCATCTGCTCTTCACTTTCTGGTCTACCCAGGAAATCTCTTCCGGTGTCTATTTTTGTCTAGCTTTTTCACTTTAAATCCAGCGCAGTGGTGACACGTTGGGTATTTGACCATAATTCAGTATATAAAACCAGCCGTAACCAGGAGCATTGCTTTCTGCATGGCCTTGAGTGCTGAAGTAAAACTCACCTGACCCGAATGCTTGTTTCTCCAACAACACATGCTCCAGGTTTTTTGGCTGAGACTTTTCTGAGCATTTTGCAGCCCTAGCCCACTGGAGAGCGACTTGAGATGTGCACTCCCACAAACGTCTGTGCTGTGGCCAGATTTCGGCAGTGTGGGATGAGCGTGCTCCAGAGTGCCCGATAGCAGCCCTGTGCTCCCACACTCATGATGGGAATGCCACGGAGCTCGAGCACAGCATCCCCTTGCTGCAGTGGGAGGTCAGACACATCACACGCTGGCTCTGGCTCATGAGTTCCTCGTGGCACTACAGATTTGTTCCTTACAGTACATTTTCTAATGCTCTTGTCATTCTGGGTGTAAAGGTCTTAAAGAAACTTCTCTCAAGAGTGATTTTGCATCACCTGATAATTCTCACTGTTAGGAGTTTCTCAAACAGATTTTATTTACAATGTGAAGCAGAGGAAGCTGCAGTCCCAGCCCCAGAAAACTGTCAGTCTAATAATTTTAATTTTGAAGGTCCTATAAAACTCAGCTCCCACAGCCTCCTTCCAGCTACTGCTGTTCTGGACATCCCCAGCTGGAAACCTTATCCCCAGTATCCAAAGCAATTGGTGGGGCTCAGGCATCTTTAACTCACACAGTGCCCCCCACCTGGGGACCTCCTGCTGTGTCCTCACGTGGTCACTGTTGTCACACCCAGCCTGTCCTGCGCCCTCCATCAGTGCCTGACCAGCGGGGAATGGAGGTAAGTGCTGCAAGCGTGTGCTTGCATTTTTCTACCCTGATGTGGGTGGTATTGATTGGTCCATTAATGTAAATGTCTTGGCTGTTGTGTGTTGCTTTTCTTGCTTATTAATCAAAATAATGCAAAACGAGGGGAAAGCAATTTTTTAGGGGAAAAATGAAATACCATCAGCAGTGATTGAATACAGCCTGCTGGAATGTGATGGTGCTGTCTGCCACCTACCAGACATGAGGATCACCACAATAACTGGGGAAAAAAAGTTGAAATGTTTTATTTTGACAATTTTGGACAATGTTTAGATGTTTTCTGTTCAAACAGTGTTTTGATGGAAGATTTGCCTAAATCTGTTTGTTTGGTTAAAAAAAAAACCTTCCCAATGTTTTGTTTGTATCTACTGACACATTTCAGTCAATTGCAGATGGTTTTTTTGAATGTGCAGGTTTTTGTTTTGCTTGAAAAACAAATGGAAATCTGTTAATCTGCGGGCACCTTGAAGTTATTTTTGCTTCTGCCAGGTAGGGAGACCTCCCTGTAGCCAGCAGTGGATGCAAAACACTGAGACAAAAACAAAACATCCAGGATGTGAATACTCCCACTGAACCAATTCACAGGTTGGAAATTGAGCTGGTGCTTAAGTGCCTTGGTGGATTGAGGCTTTAGCAGTAACAAATAGTACTAAGGAGTAAAAATGATCAATTAAAGAGCTCCTAATGAATCAAAATATCAACCTCTCCAAGTTGTGAAGGCCAGAAGCTGGAAGGCAGATTAGAGAAGGTGTGAAATCCCCCTGTTCAGTGTTTCTGACTACGTGGCAGCCGTGGCTCTGTGCTGCTTGTATTTCTTGATAAAGCTGAAGAGAAGGAAGCTACGTGAGACACTGTTGCTGATCCTGTTTGTTTATATTACACAAACAGTGTGGAGAATCCGGATATTTATTTAGGTTCCACTAATTTTTTTTTTTTTTTTTAAGTAAAAGGATAGCTGGAAAAAATTACACTCTTTTAAATTGATTGTTGTTACCTTAGAGCTTGGGAATATTCTTTTGTTTTGTGTTACAGTTGATGGATTTTGCTCTGCGTCCTGGCAGGGTGTGAGAACATAATGCATGTAGTAAAGGTGACTAACCCCTGAGAATGTCCCCACTGATGCCAAGTGGCCCATATGCTGTCATAAACACTTTTTCTTCTTTTTTTTTCATGCTGATCATAAGAGCCCATTTTGGGTAGAAGATCACATTAGGCTCATTCATTACCTGCTGTGCTGGTCTGTGCATCCGCAGTGCAGCATCTCTGCACTGAGCTTTGAACTACATCCCTGCGTGTTTTCTGATATTCCAAATTGTCTGTCATGGGTATACTGATCTTCTCCTCTGTGTGTCCTGGAACATTCTGCAACAGAGATAAAAATTACTCTTAAAGGCAGCTAAACTTCTGGGGAATATGGTTGTTGATAGCTGATATTAAATTTTATATATATCGTCAAGAGAAATTCCTGCAAATTGATACTTGTAGCAAAACTATCACTCCTTGTAGCAGAAGAGAAAGAAACTGACTGGCAGATGATCTGACTCTATTCTTATGAATAAATTTAAAATCTAATGAGAACCACAGGTGTGAGACAGTAGTGAAATTTCACAGTACCCCTGCAAACTTTAATCTGCACTTTTATTTTTCTTGAAAGTCTGTCCAAAAGCGAAAATTCAGGCCTAGGGCTACTGAAGACCATCTTTAAAGTTGCTTTGTGATTTTGAGCAATACATCATTTGAGCAGTGATGTTCAGATGATACATTGCACTCATACATCACAGGAGCACTTTCGCTCTTATGATATATTAGTATAATACACTATCAGAACACTATCACTGATATATTACTCAAAAACACAGGTTTTGACCCTCAAGAATCACCCCACCTCTAGACTGAATACACTGAAAGCTGTGGATAATGATAAGAATAAGAAATCACATATTCAGTTACTCTAGGGTAAAGCTGAGGAAAAAAAATGGTGTGGTATTTGGAATATTTCATTAACTGAAACATCTCTGTGATTTCATTGTATTCACTGAGCAAAATTTTTATGGATAGAAGCTAACACAATATAGTCATGTTTGAATTTTCTTACAAATAGCCTAAGAAAACCTTTTTTGATTTCATATTTCATTATAGACTTAAGCCATGTTTTGACAATGTTTCAATGAGGTGCAGGAGTTTCAACTTATTTCTACCTCATCAAATTGAATCAGGTGCAAGCTATATAAATTCTATGCAAACCATTTGTGCTGTTTCTGATGCAGTTTTTTTCTTTTCCTTTTTTTTTTTAAGGTTTTAGGTACCATCTAAAAAGATCTGAAGATGCATAAATGTGATCTCTCACTCAGATTATTTGATACCTCTCCTCATTGAGCTATTGGGGGTTTTTTTTCCTGAAGAATTATTCTCAGTTATTGTGTATTTTACTCAAAGGAGTGAAAGACGAAGGCAAAAAAAGAATACTTTGCAATATAGTTAGTAGCTGAACTTATTGCAGAAAACTACTCTTCCTAGAGTTTGGGTCTTAAGGATCTTGAATTACCCTTCCTTTATGCTGTGAAGAGAGTGCCAGAAAAAATAAAATGGAAATAGTAATAATGCAACATCAAGGTGGCAAATCATGTATTTGTGTTCTTGCCCATAGTTTTGTTTGTTTTCCCCAGATCACATCAGCACTTTTGACAAAAGTGCATCACCCTTCAGCTCCTTCCCAAACCGGGTAACCCAGAGCTGCCTGTGCAGCTCACAGCCCTCAGCTCTGCTACCCCTGGGGCGATGGCCCTGTGCCGGGAGAGGGACACTTGGGCTTCAGGCTTTGCCAAACTGGGCTCCTCATCCTCGTGCCTCGCAGGGTTTGGGTCACCTGGTGCTCTGTCCCCAGCACGTGCCCAAGGATCTTCAGTTGTTGTATTTGGGCTACAGCCTCCGGGGAGGAAAGGGAGCATTAAAGTCTTTTTAAGCTTGTGAGAGGCATTGTCCACTTCTGTCAGCCTTTCTCCCTGCGTGGTGCCTGTGGTGTGGCAGGGCTCACCTGCTGTGTCCCCAGGCTGCGGGCCCTGAGCCCGGGCTGCCCACACGAGCCCTCCAACGCATCCCATCTCCAGCACCTCCTTATTCCCGTCTGTTCTGAAGACACAACACTCAGCTCCAGGGGACATTGTTATTTCAAAGCTGTGGCTAAATATGTCTCCGACTGACAACTATGAATAATTCCACAGAGCCCCTAAACTTCCAGGCATTTCACTCTGAAGCTCATATAATACTCCAGGGCTGCTCCCTCATGTTTTTCATCTTTTATATTCTCCAAAGAGTTGAGATAGAGTTATGGAACAGGTTAATGTATTTTCCTCTGAAAATAATGCTGTGAGAGCCTGCGCACAGTTACTTGTGTGTGTTGAGAATAATGCTGACAGTTCAGAAAAGAAAGTCATGAACTTGATAATCACCATTATTTTGTTTCACGTTTTCAGCATGTCCATGTCCATGTGCTTCCAAGGAGGGCCGGAGACTTCAGCAGGAATGACGATGTCTATGAGGAGGTAAGAGTTACACAACATTTCTTCTTCAGAGTTAGATTGGCTGTTAGTAAATCACCTTAATGGCCCAGGCCTTCCCGAGGGTGGAGGTAGTTAATGAGATTTCTACATTTTTATTGCCTGCAAAGACTCTGTGATAGCATCAAAGTCTATACGGGGATTTCCTTGTGGGCTCCCTGTCTGAGGGAGGACACAGTTGACACCTTTAGTGCTTCAGTCTGTCACTGCACACAGGGTGAGGTGACATCTCTACCAACAGTTGTGCTCTCTTATTTTGAGGGCACTGGGAAAAAGGGTGAGCACATGGTTGGCCTGGCATGCGGGAGTGTGTCCTACGCCGGCTGCCTGGAGTGCCAAACCTCCCCCTGCCAACCAGAGAAACATGGGCAGCTTGTTACAACCTAATCACAAACTGCCTTCTGATGTTTGTAGGGCTCTGCTCGGCTTGGGACAAATCATATTGCAGCCCCAAAGATGAAAATTAAAGAGCAACTCTGCATATAGATGGAATATCTGCATGTGTGCAGATTGTGCGGCAGAGCTCGGCTCATAAGCTGTTCCATTGTGACTGAATTACTGCCTTTTGTTTAAATGAACAATTGTACTGGCATTAACAAAAAGTTTTCCACAGCTTGACAGCTGTCACAACGATTCTATGAAAAAATCTCACTACTGTTAAATTTATGGATTGTTCTTAGTGGGTTTGGTAGGATCCTCTATCTGAAATATGACATTTCCTTCTCTTTCTGAAAGTAATTAATATAAACTTGTTCAGTGCTACTGCAATACTGCCTGCTTGAAGGAAAATTCATGACATTTTCTGCTTTTGTATTTTTTCCTTTGTGATAGCTACATGATGACAACTCCCCGCTCACAAAAAATGATAGTGTGTCTTAATGTTTTTCAATTAAATATGCAAAAATGATGAAAAAATGTTTATTATTGACAAGCTCTATGAAGTGTAGTGCCTGAGAACCCCACTAATAAGGGTGAAACCTTAATGAGGCTGCTGAGCAAGGAGATCCAACGGCAATAAGTGATGGCAATCTATGCTGGTTAAAAGCAGTTGAGCGAGACCAAAGTTAAGCCCAGAAGGGTTGTCAGGCATTGGAACAGGCTGTTCAGGGAAGTGGTGGAGCCACCATCCCTGGGGGTATTTAAAAGATGTGTAGATGGGACTCTCGGGGACATGGGTTAGTGTTGGGCTTGGCAGTGCTGCTTTAATGGTTGGATTCAGTGATCTTACAAGTGTTCTCCACCTAAATGATTCTATGTTGCTTTCCTTTTCACGTGTTAAGTGATTTTAAATGCTGCACCAACCCACAAAATCTGTTTCCATTTTTGTCGTATTTACAATTCCATTTACTTCTTTTTTAACACATTTATTTCTCCCCTGTTATAGCTGAACAGAAACAGGCAAAACTCTGTTAATGAACTAGACTATATATTTAGTGTTGTTAAATGCAAAGGGGTGACAAATTGGTGAAAAATATTTTTTTGTATTTTGTCATTTTCAATTATAGCAATTGTAGGTGTTGCTTTTAGCAGACATAGGAAGCATAAATATTTAGACACAGATGTGATAATGTATCTTTTAGCAGAAGAATGCATAGCCTCAGAGACTAACTAGCAATTCTTTAACACCACAGAGCTAACACGCTTTTGTACAGACTGTAGCTGAAGAAAGATTTCATTTTTTTTTAGGATGCCAGGGAAACAAAAACACATTTGCTGCTATAAAAAGTTTGGTGCAAAGTTCTACCACTGACTGGATTGAGAATGGAGGGACTTAAGCAATTTCCTATCATAAGTGAATAAAGCTATTTTGAAAAATGAAAAAGGGACAAATTATTGAAAATGTGGCTGCCTTTGGAAAGCATTTGGAGTTTATGTCAGTATGGCAAAAACGTTTTGATATAATGCATCTCTGTGTGATGTCAACAAGTCATATCCCTTTGACAAGAAGATACTTTAAAAGATTTAGGAAGATATGTAGATCATGGTGGGGCAACAGGCTGAAAATCTATGAGGGATAAAGTACCATTAGGTGAAATGTGGGTGCTGGAGAGAGCTTTAAATCTATTTTCCATGAAATTTGCACTTAAGACAATCCAAAACCTGTTCATAAATGACACTTCATTTCCATATATTTGAGTGATAGATGGAGTTGTAGCTTAGGCAGCAAAGACCACCTTCCAAAATCATCCCGACAACCTTTTCCTTGTAATGTGTGGCATGGAGGCTGATCAGCCTCCCTCAAAGAGTCTGTGCAATTGTAAAGCACACCCAGGATAAATTCTGCATACTGCAGTGCCTGGTTTAACTACCACAGCTAAAGGTTTAACAGCTATTGGGAGCAATTTTCACAGCCTCTGGGTCTCAGCTCTGGCTCGACGTGTCTTTCACAAACCCCTTTCTGTCTGTAAATGCCTTTGAGCTCTCCAAGCTCTGCAGTTGTCATCTGTATATGCTCAGCAGATTGCTGATAAATCCCACTGCTCTGAGTGCCTGACAGTGAAAGGAATGCCCAGATGCTGAGACATCAGTCCTCTTAGGAGACTTCTAGAGCTGAGACAGCCAGAAATTACTTGCAGTCTCTTACTGTGTGCTTAATTTCTCCCATTCGGTTTTGGAGTGACCAGTCATCTGACGGAAAAGACAGAAGAAAGCACATCAGGTTGTTCCCTGCTTAGGCTGTTTACTGGGCTCTGATATCTTCAGCCTTTTGGCTCTGAAGCTCTGGCACAGCCTTGTCTAAAGCAGCTTTCAAGTGTAAAGAGTATAATTAAAGGTAAGGTATTTCTTAGGACTTGTGTTTTAGTAAGGTTTCTGGTGGACACAGATGTCTGCCGATTTCTGGATATATTTTTAGAACCATAGTACTGGAACATTAATTGTAGAAGGGATAAAAGAAGGGCTGACACTTATTTCACAGCACCATCTCTAAGGCATTTCTTGGTAGAATATGTCACTTAATATTTTAGGTTTTTGTACCTCAGTGCATATGAAAGGTGTCACTGTGTGATTTTTCTAAGATACAAAGAGAGTGATTAATAGTGAAAAAAAAATCTGCATTTAATGTTTTAGATGTATTTCCTCTGCATCTTTGCAGGGCTATTTCTTGGCAGGGTATTTCCTGGGAAGCGTTAGCTCTCCGCTCTCTGGGCTCACTGTAGTGGAAAGCTAAAGCTATAGTTATCAGTTCTTACATTTTTCTATGATTATTTGAAGCCGAATCCTGCAAGTGTGCACATGCCAAAGTTAAATTAGTCTTACAGGGCTTTTTTATAGGATCAGGCCCTTCGTGTTTTACTATTGTTAGATTACTTTTCTCATCTACATCTTGAGTAGTTCTTATTCATTGATTCTCTTTATTTCTTGGACAGCAAAATGATAGCAGCTAAATATTAGGAAAACTTTGCATTAGAATAACTCTTTATATCTCTGTGTTTTCTGTTTGGTTTGAAATAGATTAATATTTTACATTTGTTAATTAAGGAACTTAAAAGCCTCCTATCAATAGTTGCTTGCTTTGAAGTAGATGAGTTTTTTGCTATTGTAAGGGCATGTCACAGTGATTGATAAGAATTTGGTATGAATGAACATCTTTAGTGTAGAACAGCCCCGTGTTGTTGCAGTCAGCACAAGTACTGCAGTTGTTGGAGGTCATCATGTCCAAGACATTCAAGAACATTATCCTGGAATGTCTCAGCACTTTCAGGCATCTGTGGGCAGCCCTCATTCAGTGGGTGTTTGAAAAGTCCATAGCACAGCCTGTCCCTGGTCTCCACTGAGTGGTTAGCCATTACTGCAATATAAATAACATTCATCATCCTTTAGGCTGGCAGGTAATAGCTGTACTGGGCCAGAGACTGTGGGGCTTTCTCAGAAAGGAAGACTCAATCAAAACTCCGCACTCCTGTTATGAGTGCTGACCTCAATAAGTTAATTTTGAGGCTGACAGACTCGGATGGGTAAGGGCAGCCCGGCCTCTCCGTGGAGCTCTGAGCATCCCTGGCATGCAGAGGTGTGTTTTGTGGTGCACGCCCCCGTTCCTCCCCAGGTTCTGTGTCTCACCTGCTGCCTGCAGCCTGCTGTACCAGGTGCAGCTGCCAACGTGATGCACATCCAGGGCTGTGCATGCAGGGCAGGGAGTGCCCAGCCCCTCACCAGCTTTGCTCTCATGCCCACCTCATTTCCTGGCCTGCCTTCCGTTCCCAGCCCAGACTGGAGAGCACTGGAAATACTGGCAAAGGGGAAGGCATGAAAGACACCCAAACCCTGTGTCTCCATCCCTGGCTGCCTGCCAGACCTGCATCACGGACCTCTTGTAATGAGCCTGAGTGAAACTTCCTAGTGTGAATTCTTCAGTAATTTATGAGATTTTGTAAAACACAGAGCCAGCAAAAGAATTCACTTCATGCTGTCCTCCTTCCCCTCTGGCATTCAGGCAAGCAGCGAGAGAGTCACTTAGGAAAAGATATTTTGACTTACTGATCTCATTCAGCACGTTATGTTAAATCATTTCAGCAAGAATACCTATTAGTAATCATTTCCAGTTCCAGGGAGGATGAAGGAGGCATTTTGGCATATGACTCAAGAACCTGCTGGGCTGTTTCTTCAGGCTGGCAAAACAGGGGAACTGTGGTGAATTCAGAAGTTTAGTCAAACAAGGCTGAAGTTTAATTCTCCCTGAATGGCTGTGACTGTGACTTGCCATCACTCAGAGCTGCAGACAGCGCCCTGTCTGCTCTGGGCACAGAGCCTGGCACAGGGCTGGAAACCTGCACAGCTGCACTGAACTGCTTCCGACCTAAAGCTGAGGTATGACATCAAAAGATAAATAAGCCCTAATCCATGTCCTGCTAGACAAAATGGAAAAATGCCCAATGGTTTCTGTGAGCACTGGATTGAACTATTCATGAAAATTAATGGCATGCAGAGCTAATAGGCTGTTCCTTGGCCTTGGAATTATATTGTACCTTCTGGGAACATATTGTAGCCTGCTGGTAGATCAGTCTGTTGCATCTGAACTCCCTTGGGGCCAGACTCTGCTCCCTTTGCACCCTAAATGGGTAAACCCATGGAAAAGGATGGAAGCAGCACAGAATCTAAGTTGTTTTGTGCAGGGTTTTTCAAAGCTCTGGTTTTCCCAGGTACAAGTTTATTTCCCAATCTTCTGATGCAGCAGCAAATAAATTCTTCCCAGTAGGCTCTGGATTTTATGCTGGTCTTGCCAATGTTGCTTTTTCTGACTGCAAGCATCAGAGGAGGTTCTCCTAGCCAAGGAGTATGAGCTTTTCCCAGTTGCTTCCTGAGTCTTGTGATATTATAGCGACTCCAGCAGGGCAAGTCAGATGGGCTATGTGTGAATATTTCCAACTGAGAGTACTGCAGAAGAACCTAGAACTGTGTGAATAATTATGGTTTGGTTGTCATAGCTGCATGAACAAAAAATCATTTTTAGTTAACCTGAAACAATTTCTTTTTCCCATCAAATGAATTTCTTTTTTGTTTTAAACATGATCATTTGTTTTCTGGACCATGATATTTTGTCTGATTAGGATTTGAAAACCCCTGGATAATGCTGGCATGCCCTTCAAGCTTATTCCATGTCCTCAATCTACATAAGGCTAAACTGACAAATTTGTCAGTAAGGTCCAGCAGGAATACTGGGAAACATCCTATGGTCACATATATATCCCTAGGTAAAAACCCCACTGTTTGTGGTATTTTCTGCCCTTTGCAACGCTGTGAGGCAAATCTTAGTTTGACACCTGAAATCTCTGAGAGCTTCCTGTATGCTCTGTGTATTGCTGCACTTACTTTAAGGTAGCAGGATATCATAATCCGATCTGATTAAGAGCCATTTCATTCACTGTGATATCTTCCATAGGATCTAGAGAAATGGAAACAACTCAACTACAGAAATGAATTAGAAGTGGTTAGAAGGTTTCCCATTAAGGCAGCCATCCCTCATGATCACACACGTGCCCTTTACACCCAGACTTTGTCTGGGAGGCAGTGTACATTTGGCGTTTTACATATCATCGAGTGGCCTCACTGCCCTCTCGTCTGGCTGTCTCTCTGCACTCCATCACCGCTCTTCATGCTTCTTATCCTTTGCTGCCTCAAGGTTTCTACAGTCGTTTTCCTCACAGGTAAAAGATATCGGCTTCCAGGAATCACTTACATTTAATCCATAATATGGTAGAGGCACATTTTTGTCACAATTGCAAAGGATCTCTTGGCTCCTTCTGCACGATGTTTACGGTCTTTAGCTCATGGTGTATTTGGTCTTTTGTGTCCTTTATGGTACTTTATTGGCAAGTGACTTCGTGACAAAGAGCCTCCAACCAAGGACAAGTTGCTGATTAAGGTGAACAGGGTCTCTAAGGCCTGTTCACACTGTCAGTGCTTGGTCTTGCTTAGCTGCTCAGGTGCTTCTCGTGTATTCCCAGTCCTGAGGTAAAACTGTCTCCAGGTCTCTGCTTATCCTTTGAGGCAGTGTCAGCTGAATTCATGCTGGTGGGGAGAACATGCCCCATTAGTATCCTGAACACTTGGCTTTTTGGAATTGATAATATGGAAAGCAGACAAACCTATCAGAGAGTTGCCATTTTCCAAAGAGAGATTTTGCTTCACCAAATTAAAACGTTGCCTTAAACTTCCAATGAAATGCTCCCTTGTGATCTCTTTAAGGTTCAGGATATTGGAGCAAGTAGTTGGTAAAGACAAACCAAATCACAGTGAAATCCAGTGCAGACCTGGCAAGGGATTGAGCCCACACCCTGTCAGGAGAAGACTGATGGTAAAATGAGTACAGAATGAGAGTGGATGTTCGCTTTTGTTGCAATACTTTTGCCAGGAAAGCAGTGCAAAGGGACCACAGACCTGTTGCCATGCTGGGGGGGAAAAAATGTGTTATTTCAGTTTCAGTAAGGAAATTTTAACAAAACGTGGCAGCAGAGTGAGAATTTAGTTCAACAGTGTTAGGAATCATCATTGTTTCTTTTCCTGGTTTAAGGATTGACTTTGGTGCTAGGTTGCAGCCGTTTTCCTTAATTGCTTTAATCCTTGGCCTTAAGAAAATGAATACTTTAAATTTACACTTGTTAAGTACACTGTTAAGTACACTGCTAATGAAGAAAAGGCTTTAGCCGTCTTTGGCAGACCGAAACTATATGTAAAAGAAAGAGAAAGCGGAGAGAAAAAAGAGAGAGGGAGAAGCTAATCACCAAACCATTCTGTTAATGCTTGTTTTAATCATCTTGCCTGCCCTTGCTGGCAGACAGAGCCATTCGGCTGCAGAGGCAGGAGGCAGCGATCGCCATCGAATGGCTCTGATGCCGAGAATTGGGCCCAGGAGGACAATTTGACTTGTCAGTTTATATAGACATAAAGCTTCATTGTTGTGCGCAGACACAACTGGCTTTTTAAAAGCCTATTTCCCTCCTGATGATGTGAGAATCTGCTCCCTCTCTCCTGGTGTTCTCCAGCCCTCAAATTTATTGGGTAGGGTTTTGTAGCCCTGCTCCAGTGTTTGTGTGGTGCTGTAGGGACAGGTGGGGTTCAGCAGCGCCACAGTGACCAACGCCCAGCTTTGAACCACAGGTAGCTGTGGGGATGGGGGAGTAAAGAGCTTTGACATCTCTGGGTGATATCTCTTCTCAGAGAGTTTTAACACGCTGATAACTCTGAATTCTCCATGGAATTGTGTGTTTTAAAACACACAGGATGCTTGGGAGAGAGGAGCTAACAGCATTTCCTTGGGGGGGGCAAAAATGAAACATCTCCAAAAACCGGTTAATTACCAGCAATGTATGATCTGTTTTCAAAAACAGCTCATGCTGCTATTTTCCATGTGCAGGAAACTTTTATCTTTCTGACAACTAAGAGTTGCAAAGTGTGCTTACAATTTCTTTGGGTTGCCTGTGCCTCCCCATGCTGCAGGGAGCCAGTGAAAGGGTTTCAAGTAGTGCAGTGCAGCATTTTTCCCATTTCAACTTTTTGCATTCTGCAAATTGGAGAAAGTGACAACGGGTGCCCACATCGAGCAGTGGCATTTACTGCTTCAAGGAAAAGAAAGCTTCAAAATCCTGCTTGGCTGAGCTACAGCCTAATTATAGCTATAGAAGCACAGGTATTCCAAAAAAAACAGAGAAAACAGGGAAGACAGCCTTTGTCCCACTTTGCCCAGATAGTTGCAGCATTGTGTAGGAGGCTGCTGGCAAAGAATTCCTTCCTGCATTTAATTGCAAAAATTGATCAGAAGCTAATGGTAAACACATAAGCAAATCCAACTAAACATTTGTATCTCCCTTTTGCCTACATAAATTACTTCTGTGTACTGGTAGCTTGCTTCTAGGGATTGTAATCTCTGTGGAGGTGGGAAGGTATTGCAATAAATTGAGTTTTAATGGAAGGCCTTTTCTTAGAATTTCTTTTTTCCTTGAACGATCACTTTTTTCTTTCTTTTTGTAAGGAAAAAGTCTATTCTCATTCATTACGTGAGTGTCTTTGAAGGGGCAAATGCACACAACTGCCAGGTCACGTACAGCACGGGTTCTATGCAGGGTTTTCTTCAGCTGAAGCATGATTGGGAGCAGTAATTGAGATTAGCTCCCCAGGAGATGGGCCTCTGCTCTCCTCCTGGGTTTTTCCTGAGTAAAATAGTTGCACTTAATGCATTTACGAGCAGACTGTAAGTGCTAACATACTTTCTTCCCATACCCCTGCCATTTCTGTGGCAGGCTTACTGAAGAAATAACAATACATAAGGCTGCATAAACATTTAAGGTCTTAGGTGTCTGCTGCCACTGGCACTTTCAGATTTTCTATTTGGAGATAATTTCATTTCACACTTTTACATCTGAAGTACCTGTTTTTGAAGACCTGAGATTATTTTTTTTTACATATGTTACAGAAGTTTCCTACTGGCTCTGTGAGTGCATTAAGTAACAGTACTTCCGGGTGTGATGCAGAGAGGTGAAGGGACATTGTGGAGTTCTTGAGTGAGTCAGAGCAAAACTTTTGAGTGCAGATACATCCATAAATCCCTGAATAAGCAAAAGATGGATTGATCACCCATCTACAGCTACATGGAGTAATCCAACACGTGAAGCTCGTGCTTCCCTGTAGGAAACTGTGGTCCAAAGTCAGCTGGTAGATATGCTGGGATGTGCTCCCCAGCTTTGAGCGACACTGAGAACTTGAATGACTTCAAAGAACTTTGCTTCTTTTTTGAGAGGTGTTTTTTTCTGAATATACTACTGGCATTTACAAAGTCAGATTGTCACCTGGTAGTGCACCAAGGTGACAATTCAACCAAGGCCTACGAGCTGCAGCAATTGCTGCTCTCTGAAGGTGAACACCTCAGGTATTTGAACAAGAGGTGACATGTTCACCCAGCTATAGAAAAGGGGGCCTGTCTTCACTCGTGTGGTGTCTCCTGGCAAACACTTAGGGAAAAAATTAGAAGGGTGAACATATGTATGAAATGTCCCAGCTTTTCTTCTCCAGAAAGGCACATTCAAGGAGTCCTTTGCCATAAGTGGATTCTCAGGTGGTTTTCTAAAAAAAGATAAGCAAAACAGCCATTGGCTTTCAGCAAAAGTGAGATGCCTAAATGACTTTCAGACTGTGGAGAAACCAGTCCTTTATCCTTCTGTATTAGGTTGCAGTGGCAATATTGACACTCAGTAGGATGTTATTGGCATGTGATTTTCTCTTTTCATCTTGCACAAGGGCATGAGGCAGAATTGCCCTCTGCTGCCTGCGAGCAGAGGAGCTGTGGATTGATGTATCAGCACTTCGTGTTTCTGGGTTGTTCTCAGGAACATGTGCAAAAGGAAAATAACTGTAGGACAAGGACACTTCCCAGGTTAGATAATGTGCTCCATTGACATCCTTTACTTTGCTTTTAAGGGTGATAAACATAATGAAGCTGAGAACAATCTGGTGTTTTTCCACCACTTTTAGCAACCTCTTCTCATTTTAAGCTGCTGATGTTCCTTCTCTGGTGCTACCTGGTGATCCTTTTTACATGTTTATTACTGTTGCTTCTTCTCAAGAAATTAATTTGCTGAGAGTAAAGAAAGTTTCTCATTAGGGCAATGCAATTAAAGGAAAAGTAGACATCATGCCAAGTTCCGTTTTCTCTACAAAGCGCCACCTTGGAGATTGCCTGAAACTCAATTACTCATTGCTATGCTTATTAGGGAGAACAATATGCTGAAATGATCCCTACTTCTAATAACCTTGTTTTCTACATGTGAATCATGTTAATACTTTTTGCTTTAGTGCCTTAATCACCATGTGTAAAATGAGTCTGTTTCTGGAGGGGGAATAGGGAAGGTGGGCCACGTGGAGGGTGTTCTCTGAATTGCCACTCTCCATGGAGAGTTTCTTGTTTCCTGCTGGTCTACAGTCATCTTTGTGGCTTTTTATTTGTTGTTTTCTTTAATTACATGGAACAGCATTTATTAAAAGATTACGTCTTGATAACCAGATTTCCTCTGGTGAAATGCTCTGTTCATCCTCTGCCTTGCTGCCTCACTTTGGGGGAAGGAGTGCGCAGTAATTTTTATGTCTCAGTTTCTTCTGCCTTACCCCATGACTTCACCAAGACAAATAACTTCTGCAACAGAAAGCTGACATTAACACTTGCTTAATAACCTTGTTCTGATAATTAGTGTGGTGCCCAACTTTTCTCCTCAATGTGTTATGCTGATGTCTTCCCGCTGTCCTAATATGATGACTTCAGCTTCTGTGAACAGGCTGTTCCTATGGCCCCAAAAAACCTGTGTGCCCCTGCACTGAGGTGTGTTACAGGGAGCTGTAAACACCAGGACTCTGTCCCAGGCTTTGGAAGAGACCTAAAGCCACGAGAGAAACATGATGTACTTCCAGCCAGCCCACAACACAGATACCCTTCTTAGATTCGTTCTCAAGCCTTCTCCTCTACATGTGTGGGAAACCTTCGTTAATGGAATATTCCATCAGAAGTGAAGGACTGAAGTCTTAATCTTGGTAGTAATTATGGTCAAAACTGACATGGGAATTTGGGGAAATTGCCTGAGGTTCAAGCTCTGTGGTGGTCAAGCTCATTTGAATACCAAGTTCCCCTGAAATTCTCTTGTCAAAAATGCCAAAGCACTCACAGAATAGTTCTGTGCAAACTTCACTTTTGATCAAAATCGTGGATGAAAGTGGCTGAATGTTACCTAAGGGAGAGAAGGAGGAAGTCATTTGTTCCTAAGCAAGAGAGCTTGACTGGCGAAGCTTCACTCCCAGAGTGGAAAAGAACTGGAGACACGTAAGGCTCTTCTCTCTTTGGTGCATTCCGTCCCTGGAATTGTTCAAAGCCACGTTGGATGAGGCTTGGAGCCACCTGGTCTAGTGGAGGGTGTCCCTGCCTGTGACAGAGGAGTTGAACTAGATGATCCTTAAGGTCCCTTCCAAACCAAACCATTCTATGATTCTATGGTAGGAAGAGGAGATTAGTCCAGGAGACTAGTTCAAGGACCAGTAGTGTCTTATATATCATGTAAATTGCCAATTATATGTCATGTGAATACAAGAAATCACTGTTCCTAAGAAATGCTGTGTGTGTTCATCTCAGAAGGAAGTGCATGGCTGTAGAGTTAACCATTCCTTCTCCTTCCTCCATGTCAGAATATTTCAGTCCTTTTGGGTAGAGTGCAAGCAGACATGATTGAAAAGGAAAGTCTTACCCTTTGATGTTTGTTTGTTGCATTATCCACTTTTCATGGCTCTATTATTCCAGAATCCTATTGAGCCATTCACTGCCAAATGGAAATCTCAACTGCTGTCAGTAGGGAATTTCTGCCTCTAAATCACTTAATTTGGCCCCTGTTACTTAACTTGGGGCCAGATTATCAAAAGTGTTGAGCACCAGCTTTCTGAAGGCTTAGCACCTCCCACTGAGGACAGATTTTCAAACTGCTCTACACAGAGCAGCTCCTGTTGTGACCCTTTAAGGACAGATTTGCAAAAGAACTCAGCAGTTCCCTTTCACCAAGGAGCTGAGCCCTTTCCAAAATCTGTCCAGCTTTGCTTAGTGCCAGGCTGGAAGATAAGGACTTTTGAAAACGCAGCAAGCTCTCTGATATGGAAAATTACTAAGTTGCAAACATTGGGAAGGATTTGAAACAAATGCTTTAAAAGAGACAAACCTCCACATTTCAAGATGTGCCAATTTTTATTGACTGATAGAGGGGATGGAAGAAAATTTAGGATCTGAACAGGTTTTCCCATAATTGCCCACTAGGAGGTTTCCTGCACATTCTCCTGCAGCAGCTGCCAGGCAGGATGCTGGAGCAGAGCACTGCTGTGCTGAGGCAGCATGGCAATTCCTGTGTTCTCAAAAATGCATTCACTTAGCAAAATGTGATTTGCAAGCAAAGTAGCACAAAGTAGCCATTATTCTTCCACCCACCTTTCTGGGGAAAAAAAAAAAAAAAGATTGATTTGCACCTTGTAAGAATGGGTTGAATTTTTCTTTTTAAATTTTAAACCCAGGACTCCCCTTGCATGCACTACACTGCCTTGTTCTCGAGAGAGCCTTTCCTGGTGTGGCTAGCAAGGAAAATCTCCACAGAACAGTCTGTGTAACCTTGAAAGTTTATGGGTTTATAGGTGAGTGTTAGTTCCTTACCTGGAAGTTACTGTAGGCAGGTGGCAATGGAGGATGTGATGATGGGGAGAAGTATTTCAGTGTATAAAATTCAGTATTTTGAGCTTTAAGCCTAGGCAGCACATGAGCTCTTGGCAAGGTAGTTCTGATACTCGTTTGTGTTTTAGTAAACTAAAGCTGCATATCTTGCATGTGTCTTCTGGAAGGTGGGTGTTTCCCTCCCACATGGGAGCAGGCAAAGGAACTCTAAAGCCTCAGCAGCCAGTTCGGGACCTGGCACAGTGCAGTGCAAAACAGCCATTTGGTTTTGGCCTCCTGAGCTGCAGAAAATACCCAGACAACCTTGGCATATACTGCCTTCAGTCCTCTGAGTCCCCTCGTGAACTCAGGATGGGCTTTTCCTTTGGTTATCCAGCCCCACTTTGACATAAAGTACTTTTTAAAATAATGAAATGGGTGTAAAAGAAACAAAGCAAGGGGGGAGAGGCGCAGGCTTGGTAAAAGCCTTTAGCGCTGTCACAGGACTGTGCAGCTTCTGTGATTATCCCTTGCCTTGTTCAGCAGTGTATAATTTAATGATTGCATCCAGGGCATGCTATTAACTTTCTTTTCTACTTCTGCGACCCCAAAGCTCATTAATTCTTTTTACTATTCCCCTCTTGACGCATGTGTATGCGTATGGGGAGGGCAGTGGCTAAAGAAGTGTTATGGATTTCGTATCTTTGCTTCGTCTGCCACATTATAGCAAATGACAGTTGATTAGGTCTTTCTATAGATCATTACCAATTGTTTTCTACCTTGCAGATACTGCTATTACGACAAATCTATCATATCCCAGAGATCCTATGCAGCTTGTTATTTCTGTGTGATTTATTACACTCGCAGTAGAAATGTTGTTAGCGAACATTGGGGAAGCAGTGAATATATTGAGAAATATCAATGTATCCTCATGTTCTGGCTTGCAGTGACAGTCAGTGATCCATCTCACTGACACTTACCTTGTTAACATTTTGATCAGATGGCAAATTTGTCATTTTTCCTGGTAACAAGTATAAGTTTGTACAAGAATTGCAGAAACATGGGGAAGATAAAGGGCCCCTTTCTTAGTTTTTTCCAATGTGATGTAATCAGTAATCTTTCTGGAAAATGAAATAATTACTCTGTGAAAAAGCTTATCCACTAGAAAATGTGCCAGTGTTAGAAAGCTCAGATTTCTCTTCATTTGAGGATTGAATGAGTTCTCTTTGCAGCCATTACTGACACTTTGATTAACACACCAAACCAACATGAAATGATAATATAGAACTAAAAGGTTTACAGTCAGATTTCCTCTCCTTGATTGTAGTAAGGAACACAAGGATCTTGCAAGTAAAAGTGAAGGCATTATCTGTGGGAACAATGGAGTACAAAATACTACAAACAGAACACTGCAAATTTCTTCTAATCCTCGCAGTCAAAGCTTTTTCTCAGCTTGGCTGTCAGGTCTGCAGCTCACCCGTTTCAAAGCGTGGGCTTGAAAGCTGTGCTCAAAACACAAGTGAGCTACACAGGGGGAAATTACAGCCCCTAATGTAATAGAGTCATCTCAAAGAGCCAGTGACTCATCTGCACAACCCACAAACATGGGGAAGGGGGCAAGAAAAAGAGTGGGATATTGCCTTTGGAGAAATACAGCTGTTTGCCATCTCTATGCATGGCAGTAAAAAGGGCTTGTCCATGCAAGGGATTGCACGTGGCAGCACTGATACAAAATCATAGTCTAAGAACCATTTTGGTTGGAAAAGACTTCTGAGATCGTCGAATCCAGCCATTAACCCAGCACTGCCAAGACACCGCCGAACCACGTCCCTGAGTGCCACATCTACACATCTTTTACTTATCTCCAGGGATGGTGACTCAACCACTTCCCTGGGCAGCCTGTTCAGTGCTTGACAACCCTTTCAGTGAAGAAATTTTTCTTAATATCCAATCTAAATAAGCCTGGACAGAGGATATGTGTATGACTCAAGCTTCAGTTCAGGACCAAACCAGACTGAACCCAAAAGAAACAGCCCTTCTTCCAGGACTTACATGAAAGTTGCTTTCATTCAATTATTCTTTTTCAGCTTTATTCATTGAAAGCTTGGCTGCATTATTTCAAATGGCAAGTGCCAAATGTAAGCTCTCAGTCAATTTGATGTTAAAAATCAGGAGTCAAACAGTTCTTCATTTTAACCTGATAGATTAAAAATACAGACTAGGTAGATCTTGAGAGTACTTGGATGAGAGTTTAATTGAAATGATACAGCTTTTCACTCTCATCTTCACCTAAATGACTTGGGAGATCTGATCCTCAGCTGGGTTTGGTTTTATCTTGTTGCTGCTTTTCTAACTTTCTGTACAGTGCATTGTCAGGATGTAAATGCTGTGAACATACTATTAAAAAGGCTCAGATTGTATTCAGAGAATGCATACAGAAACTCAACACTGCTTCAGTTGTGTCATTTCAATCATAATAGTACAGCTTTGAACTGTTTAATTCTTCTAATGTTGTGCATAGCAATGCAATAGTTCAGGCACCAGAGAACTCGAGGAGCCTTAGTGCTCTGCAGCCATTTGGGAAAGCACAATGTCATCTACTAGAAAGTCTAATTGCTATGATTAATATTTAGCATAGGGAAGTCTATGTGGAAGGGCACAAGTGACATCTGCTTGCTGAATTGAATGAATTACTGATTTTTCATTTCCTTTTATTGTTGGCATCCCGTTGAATAGCAGAAAATGTACAAGTACATGTTTGCTATAGCAAAATCTCTTGGACTAAAGGCTGTGCCTCTTACAAAGCCACTCTTCAGATGCCTGGCCCAGGGGAGCGGGTGGGCAGCAGCACATTTGCTGTTTGCTGAATTGAGAGCTGAGGACCTTTAGCCCGGAGACATTGAGGTGCATTAGAGATGCAGCTGCACCAAACTGCAGAGACCAGACAGATGCAGGAATGGGGCTGATGAGGTGATGGGAGGCAGGAGGAAGTTCTGGAGGAGGGTAAGGGGTGGCTTTAACTTCTTGAAACCACCGTGGCAGGGCATCTCACAGATGTTTTGGGCCTGATGGAACAATCTTTCTATTTAACTCTGCAACACCAGAACTGCAACTGCCTAAAAACTCTGGTCACTTAGCAAGTGCTTCTTCTCACTGAAAACAAAGGGACTTAATTAAAAAGGAAGAAAAATACCAAAATTCCAGCAAGTATTGCTGAAGAAACTTGGGCAAAACGTTTTCTGGGAGAAAAGCTAATAGTGAAACAGGCGCAATGAGAATACACAGTGAAGTAAGTTTAAGAGAGCGGGTTGACAAGATATTGCTGCAATTTGTCTTTAGGATCACACAGAAAGCTGACAGATTTCACTAGGTCTTGGTGACATTCATATAAAAAAAGTTTACTAAATCACCAGCTGAAATTTCAGACAATGGTTTGTGATAAAGGGATAGCAGAAAGCTTCACCTTCTGAAATTGGTGACTCATTTACCATTATCTTCATTGAACAGCTGAGATCTTCCCTTTTGGAAGAGAGATGAAAAATTATCCTCTGAATGTACCATATTGCTTCCGATTCCAGAGAGGAGAAGGGAATTAATGCTGAGGATGGTGTTGCAGTAATTAGTTTCTGATGCAAAGGGCTGAAAGTAAATCCCAACAAGCAGCAAGAAGGGGACTCACCAGCAGAGCAGCTGGAGGGTGGTACTTATTTTTTTTTTAAATATGCAATCAGTGTTGTTCATCAGTGTTTTGCTTCTTAATAATTAGAGCAAGATTAAAAAAAAAAAAGCAGAGCAGATTATTGCTGGGAACTCATTTATAGCTGTATCAGGAGTTAATGTTGAACTCTGGAGGTGGTTAACACTTTTGACTGAGTTAGCATATGGGGGTGGTTAGTGCCTGATGGTGGGAATGCAGACCACCAGCTCCTGTTCAGTGGCTGGCAGCACATGTGCCTACACAGGCTGCTTGGAGTCCAATCCCATTCCCATTTAAACCAGTGTGAAGATATATTAAGCTTGATTAGCATTAAGCTGGGCTCTTGAATTAAAAATTCTCCATTGAGTACACGTAACATAGCTGAACCTTCTCTTTCCTCTTTATCTAAGTGGCAGAACTCCTCCTCTTGGGCTATTGGCATCTCTCTTTTGCTGTCATTGGCACAGAGGAATTTCCTGGGCCTGAGGACCCTGCTTTATCAGGCCATGGGATTTGCTGGCGGAAGAGTGTATTATCAGGCTGTGTTATGAGCTGGCAAACTGCACCTTGTGACTCTCTTAGGGGTTTTGTTTAGTCATTTAGGTTTTACCTGTTTCTACAATGCAATTTTTTAGTCAGCCCAACTTGTTTGGGTTTGTAAGGAACAATCATGTTTGTCCTCCAGTTTCCATTAAGGAAGGCTTTCTTTGCACTTGCATTTCCTTTCACTACCATGAAAACAAAACCCAAACCAAAATAAACCAGCTGCACTGATGCACCAAGAAGGTGTGATTTAGTAAAGATCTGTGGCTTCTGAGGGCTTCGGGTAGCTGATTGCTGGTGGCCTGGGAAATCTGGCAACAGTCTTGCAGTGAGAGCTCCACTCAGGTGATCCAAAAGAGCAGCTGTACTGACTGGCTGTTTTGATGTGCAGAAAGCTGAGCCACAGTCCACCTTGGGAAGCAGAGATCGCTACCTCAGAGACTGAAGAGAACCAGTAAGGAGGCTTCTCACTGGGACCTCTGCATTTGCAAGGAGTTTTCTCTAGATTAAACCCTGCTCTCATAAGAAATACGGTTGGGTGCCTCTCAGTTTCTCGGTTCAGATCCACGTCTGCAACGCTGGTGTTTCTCCTTGCCCTCCCACCTTGAGGGTGTGTACAGGATAAAAGGGAGAGGGAGCTGGGGGCTCCATCAGGGTAGCCCTGCTGGCATGTGCAGGAAGCAAAGTGAGGTCAGCCACAACACAGTTCCTCGACTTCAGCTCTCAGGCAGTTTGCTGGGGTCCCTGGCTGACAGCACTCCCTCCCTGTTTCTGCTACTCAACCATCTATTTCACAGTAAAGGCTGGTTTCATTTCATCATCAGTATGCTAGGAATGCTGTGACCTCCTTTTTAATTTATTTGTTTTACCTGGAATTGAAAGATAAATATCATTTCAGTACAAAGCTGTAAGTAGCAAGATTTCTGTGATTTTTCCTCCTTCACACATCGTCAGCCTTATTCATGGATACCTGACAAGGAGGCAGCAGCAGGTGTTAAAACAGAACATCTTGCCAACAGTAAGATAGGCCATCATCAAAACAATGTTTTTGTATGTGTGGTATTATTTTTTATTTCTGGCATCCAGGATCAGTAAGGAGGTTTTAATCTGAAGCAGAAAAAGCCTGAACAGGGTCTCTGAAAGCCAGGCTTATACCCAGGTGGGTCAGGAGAACTCTGAACTTGAATGAGGTTATAGACAAATACTGAATTTTGCTCATTGCAAGCTTGACAGCCCACTTAGCACAGTTCAGTGGCCCTTGCTAATGGACATTTGGTAATGTCCTGTATCTCTCATAGCCATGACTTGAGTTTGTAATGGATTTGAGATCGCTGTGGCTGAGAAGTCCACATATTGACTTCTTGCTAATAGTGCTTAACATTTCTATGAAACTCAGGTGTGTTGCTTAATTTCTTTTTCATGGGAATATTACAGTCATGGGACTGCTGAAATGAGGATGTAATGGATTCCCCCTTCCGCCCCCAGATTTCCACTCCTGAGAAAACCTTCCCTTGGGAGAGACAGACTTAGATTGTTGTGGGCATGAGATAGATAACTTGGCCAGGATCCGTTCTGTGGAACTACTGTGGGGTTTATGTTTGCTTTTTGGCTTTGTGGTGGGCTGGCAACTCTGTAGCATTGAGCTGAGTGGTTGCCCATGTCTGTGTGGTATTATTTGTCTGCAAATGCTGGATTGTCTTGTCAGGAAATCAAACCCACAGAATATACTTTCCTTGCCAAGAATTATGTAAAGTTCTTTTTGCTTTGGGTTTTGGGGGTTTTTTTGGTCTTTGATTTTTGGGAGGTGCTTTTTTGTTGGGTTGTCTGGATTTTTTTTTCCCTCAAAATAGGAGTTCTGCTTCTGTCTTTGCCTTGCCAGGATCTCTTGCCATCATTTCTATCCTGGCAGGGCCAGCCTGACTTCATTTTGCCAGAAATCTAACAGCACTTCTTTATTGCAGAGTTGTTATCCAAGTGTGTTTTACAGCAGGTGGGGGATGCTGGTGGATCTCAGGTGTCTGTAGGTGCCACAGAGAACCTGCAGGTCCTTTCATGTAAAACTTCTGCTTGGTTTGGACAGCAATTTAAGCAGTGGTTCTCTTAGTGTGGAAATACACAAATTTGACCCATCTGACATTATTTATTTGGCTTTCTTGAGAGTGTGCTTATTCCATTTAGATTTTTATTAGGGATTTGGTGCTTGTTTATTTGGTGTGCTGGCCCTTGGTTGACATTCTAGTGTGCTATAAAGAGAAGTAAATCTTCTCTGCCACCATTTTTCAAAATATTCACCACTAGAAGATAGAACTCCATTTAAAAAAAAAAAACAACTGTGTGGGCTTTGCATGTCAGAGCATGTTGGATTCCATGGATTTGCAGTGTGTACGTGGAAAATAAGGAGTTAAGTCAGAGATGTTCACTCTTGCTGCAATTACTGGGATGGCTGCCTGCATGCCAAAAGAATACCCCCACTTGGAAAGATTTTAAATAGACCGGACTAGATACATGGAGAAAAAAAAGATGGTCTGATGGGAACATTTTGTCAGGATGATGGACTGAAAAATACAGCAGGTATTTTCTGTCTTTTAGTGTGCAAGGCTGTGTAATGCAGTTGGGCTCTCCCACCTGAGGGACCTGAATGCCAGTTGGCACCAGGCTCCCCTCTGGCTGGGCATGGCTGCCTTTCCGGGCCAGCCCTACTGAAGGAATGTGATTTGCTGTGAAAAATGTGTTGATCAGGCTTGATTTTGTGCCACCAGGCAGATTAGTGAATTGCCTTGTCTGCCTCCCATTGCTTTATTTCAGCCAGCAATATCTAAGCCTTTATGATTTTGCAGGTCTTCATTAAAAATAGCTGTTTCTATATCTGATTACTGAGCCCCATCTGGGGAGAAATGAGCCTTTCATCTGTGTATTATGAGGCCGTATCTGAGCACTTTGATTCCATAACAGAGTAAAACCAGACAAACTTTCTGTTCAATTGCATTTCCAGCCCATCTGCAAGTTCTCTATGAGCCCTGTCCTGTCCCCAGCACATAATGTCTAGGGTTAGGGCATTTTTTTTGTTTTAATTGCTCTTTTACTGCTAAATGCAATTTTTGTAATTGGTTACATAACTCCAGGGGTTTATTTTAAATTAATCTAACTTTGCAATCATTCTACATATGTTGCTCTTAACATTTGCCTATTATTTGGATTAATTTCAGTAATTTATCACCACTGTTTAGATATGCATTGTTTTTATAATCCTTGCTACTGAATTAAAGCACACTTGTTGGGCTAAAGGCAAAGTTTGTTTCACTAAATCAAGTGGATTTCTTTTCCCTCTCTGTTACTATATATTTACTCAGACAGGGGTTTTGTGTGTGTGTGCTCTGGTAGTTGGCTGTAAAAATGGCAAATATTCTGGTAAATACATTCAAATTATTTTGATTATAGAGTAAAATTAATGGCTAGTGCTGGCATTTTTTTTTCTTTTTGTCAAATTCTGAAGTATTCCTCCATAATTAAACACCTAATTAGCAGCCAACCTCTTTCACCTAAGGTTAGCTCTAAAGTTTGGTGGTGGCAGTAGTGGAAGGGGTGGAACTCATATTAGCTCTTATTTTTAGTGGGTGCCTGGCTATTCATCTCTTGAGTATAATTTCAAATGGTCGGGTAGGGACAACCCAAAAGCCAGTACAGTCTGTCCTCACGAGCAAGAGCTGTGCCATCAGGTGCTTTCTTTATGCACAGAGCAAATGGAGACATTTAATGGTGCTGATCTCTCATCTTCCCATTTTTCCCACTAGTGCATTGTACAGAGACCAAGCAAATACATAATGGGGGAGTTATGGGCAAATTACTTTCTTAAAGGAAAATTTCCTTTGAAAATGGGCTTCCACTGTGAGCAGGCTGTACTTCCATGAGTACAAATACAGAACCAGAAACGCTGACATATTTCACTGGCTATAAATTAAAGCTGTCTTTATGTGCATGGAGGGAACAGCACACAGTTTATTGTTCAACAGCCCCAGCCAAACTCTTTTTACATGAATACATGCATACACTTCCGGGATTTGGCATGTTGAAAAACCCTTGTGGGATATCTCTTTGGGTATGATACAGTATTAAAATATAACAGGAGCCAAGACCAACTTTTTCTCAGCTGAATAACTCGTTGGTTGATGGTCACCCTGCAAACAACAGGTATGTGAGTCAAGGATTTCTCAGATGTGCAGTAGAGAAGGTATTTCAGCTTTCCCATTGCCTGTTAGCAGGCAAGGAGGATTCACATAGTTACAAAAAGATTCAGGCTGGATTAGTAAAGGGCAACTCATATTTTGTCTAAAATGAGGAACAGTCAGGGGATTTCTCATAACTGATCAATTCAGTACATGTGAAAAGATCTTTTTAAACAGAAACAAACCAATTCCCTTAGATTCCACTTATAATTGCATGTAATACACAGTGAATTTATTTTGCTATAGTGTTAACAGAGATTGCATATAGTTATTTTTCTTCCAGCATGTGGTGCTTTGATGATTTCTCACAAATTACAATTTTTAATCTTAAATTGAAAATGTGTCCAGAAATTTAACTAGGCCCACAGTTGCATTGTAGAAAATAAAGAAAAGGATTGCAGCTCTCATAAACCCTTATCCATGGGTAATTATCTTGTTATGTTAAAGTGGTTCTCCTGAATATTAAAATAATTAGGACCAACGATCTCAGCAATACTTTCCTCAGATGTTGTAATTGGCAGGGGGTGTTAACTAATTAAATGTATTTCTATTGCTGGCTGCCTAAAGAAAAGGATGAAGCACTTGTAATTGCTGAGATTTAGCAAGAGCACTTGTTTACTACAGTATAAACATATAGATTACGGTGTTTGTGATGCGTTAATAGCTGGAGACAGGAACCAAAACGCTTCCTGAGGGCATTTCTGGTTGTTCAAGGGGAGCTGGAATGCGGGGCTTTGGCAGAGGGATGGGGCTCTCCCCGTGGGCTCAGCAGTGGCTGCTGCAGCAGTGGAGCTCGCAGGATGAGTCCCAGCGCGCTGGGAATTGCTGTGGGTGAAGGGAGAAGGCACACGTCTCTCTGCAGGTCTGCAAGGGCTAGGCTGTGATGGAAACAGACTGGGAGCCAGTGAAGGCGGCCATCCACCCCTGAGCGGTGTTTTATGCCAGTTCTGGGTTAAACACGTGCCCCGTGTGCCCCATCCCTGGGATCTCACTCCTGCCCTGTGGCAGCAGACACCACGTCCGGCATCTGTGCTGCCTTCCCTCCTCTGCAAAGAGCCTCTGCTGGTGTCTCAGAAAGCCCTGTGCTCGTGGTCACTTGCTCTTATTTCAAAAGTGGCTCTTTCTCTTATTTTTTTTTTAAAGTTCATAGGAAAGACTTAAAAAAAAAATTGCTCTAAAATTGGCTATTGTCTGATCTCTGAAGTAATCAATTTTGGATTCAGCCCCCTATAACAGTTTGACATTTCAGGGTCAGCAGAACAACTTTCTGGAAGATTGAAAAGCTGTGTTTCTGGCCCCAGGGTAGATTAGAGTAACACTGGGCCAAGTAAAATGAGGCTTCAAAGCATCTCACTTCCATTTCACTGCTGTTGGAAAAGGCAGTGAGGGCTGTTTTTAGGGAGCACAGATGACAGAAACTTCGCCTATTTCCCTGCTTCCCAGTCCCCACATGTGCTTCCTCCTCTTCTTCTGGAGTAATCCCAAACACAGCCATCACTGGGCTGGAGTAACCCAGGGCAGGCTGGACCAGTCACAGCTCTGCTCCAAACCATCCCTAAAAATGTAGAGGAGGGCCAGTCCCCTTGGAGAGGTGGAACATGAAAGCAGGGTGATGCATTCCCCATGCCCAGCACTTTGCTGCTTCCTCTCCTCCTCCTCCATCCTCCTTTATTCCTTCCCTGCCTCCTCTCTCCTGCCCCTCCAGCTTTGTTCTCCTCTGTTATTTCATTCTGCTGCCATTTCTTGTTTTCTCTGCCATCCCTCCATCCACACTCTCATGGCAGCACAGAACAGCAGCAGTCTTTTCCCTAGCTGGGGGGAAACTAGAGCCCATTAGCTGCCTCAGCCAAAACCCATCTCCCCTGCTTGCTCCTTGTTTTCAGCCTCCTCATAAATGAAAATTCAGTTCACTAGAAAGGACATATGTTTACAATCCCACAGCTGGTAGGTACATGTGTACCAGGAGCGTGTGCCAAGGTTATACAGACACATGTCACTTTTATCCCAGAATCCCATTTGGCGCCTGGGAACATCGTCGTGCCGTAATGCTGTGGAGGTCATTACTACACCCTGTAATCCTCCATGAAGGTTTTCCGTTTCCATTTATACACAGTCATAAAATACACATCTCAGCATCAGGCATTAGGATTAGTACTGACAAGGCTTTAGCTGAAATGTTTTAAGGATGCATTTCCAATGTGGATAGAATAGCTAGCACGCAGCGTGCAATTATGCTGCCTTCATGGAGGGGAGGATTTATGCTTCAACACTTCATATCACAGTGACACCAACAGCATAAAAGGAACTTTTTTTTTTAAATAAAGATTAAATTAATTTTTCCATTGTAGTACTAATCTAGTATTATTAATTTATTTTAAGTTTCTAATGTCGATAAGCCACCAGAAGTGTGAAGAGAAATGTCCTTTCTAATTTCATCATCTCTTCTTTATTTCTTTGAGGAAGTCGAAATCCTGGGAGCCTGCGATGTGGGTTTGGCTGGCTGGGTTCAGAGCAGGGACTGCTGGTGTGTTTGGTGGCTCTGGACAGAGCTGCCTGGGGGCACAGTGGTTGCCTGGCCAAGACCCTGAGCCTGCCTTTCTTTGCTCTTGTGCTCAAGTCTCATTGCATCCAACAGGGCTTCAGCCCGTTCCTAAATGTGTGTTAGCACGAGCATGCGCCTTGCTGACCTAGTTAGTCCCTGTGCATTTAGAGCCCAGCTTTGCCTGCTCCAGGCAGGCCGGGGTGTTCATCCCCGGTGGAGCTCACAGCCCCTGAAGCACAGTTGCACCCGCAGAGGGAGGGAGTGCTGTGGGCTGGGGGAGCTGCCCTCCTGCCTGGCTTCCATCTCCCCTAAATGTCACAGCCCTGTTTCAGCAGCCAGGAGAAGGCTCTTCTCTCCCCATCCCTTCTGCCATCTGCTTCTCCTCTTCCTCAGCTGCAGTAATAATCCTCTGGAGCATCCTTGGAGGATGCAGGAGGACTGGATGAATTGTAAAAGAAGGGGAAGTGCTTCTGGTGCTGTTTCCACTCAGCAGATGGGTGTGACAGCCCTCACTCTGCTGCCCCATGGCCAAAACACAGGGTTAAAACGAAGTCAACCCAATAACATGAAGTATCTTGCCCCAGAGGGAGTTCTGCCTCCCAGAAATTCCCATCACACACCCCAGTCCTTAGCAACAGGAGGCTTTAGACCTCTCCTCCCCCATCACTGCATGGCAGAGGAACAGGTGGCCTCACAACAAAACATAAATTCCTAGTGCAAAATGAATGAAAAGGAGCAAACGGATCCATTACTGGCAATCATCTTTTCCCAAGATTTTTTTGAGGATGCCAGTTACTTGAAGTGGAGGAGCCAGGCACAAGCATGGTCCCTAAGTTATATATTCACTTCCAGTTTCTGGCCATTCCACAGTGCAATAAGCACAAGTGGAGCCCAGCGGGTTCAGACTGCTTTTACATTGCTAGATTTACAGTTGCTGGCATACTGGAGATATGAAGAATTGAGAAGCAATTTCATATATTGCTGTTGCCACTGCTGGCAGTTTCCTGCCCTTCAAGATATTTGTTGTGATAGGATGGAACCACCCTCTCCAAAGGATATATATTTAAAAAGCCCAAGCTGTTGAAGAAATGCTGTAGCTCAGTGTGCTTGCCTAGGTTTTAATATATATGTCATATTTTCTATTTGCTTTCTAATTCATAGTTGTTTTTTTAATTGAAGCCTTAACTTCCTCTTTATTTTAGCAGAAATAGAAAAAAATCACTCAGCTTGTCATAAGAAGGAAAAAAAATAAGGAGGCCTGAGGAAACCTGAGTTCATGGTATTAATCTTTCTTTCCTGACTTCCCCACCTCTTGGAGTGAAGAGGTGCAATTTGCTGCCCTGCAGGATGGGTGCTATTTTGACAGGAATATGTGTTCTCTCTCCAGAGAATTTTTAGGTGTAATTTCCTTTGCTTAAGGGAAACTCAAGTAGTTAAGAGCTACGGTGCCAACTACCTTAGACACCCCTCCACGTGTACCTGCCCCTCACAATGTGATGGTGCTGAGGTCTGAAACTGCCTGAAAAATAGTGTATGGTGGGGAATGGCCATGCTAACACAGCCCTGGTGCACCTCTCCTCATGGCTTTGGTACTGAGCACGTCCCAGGGAGACCCAGCAGCTGCACTGGGCAATGCACAGCTGCAACAGCAGCAGGGCTGTAGTGGCAGCTGCACAGTGCCTTCTGCAAAGCACCAGGCACTAGTGTAATGTTTCATGGCTGGTGGAAATTCAGCCACTGAAAAGCCAAAAGAAATGTTTTTCAGATGTTGTCTCAAGTCAGACACCTAAATATTGCAAAGCCTTGTTGATCCTCCTGGTGGATCAGGTCTGTGAGTAACTTACTGCGCTCTTAAGCCCAGTTTCCAGCAGAGCACCAGTAGTGTTATCACACTGTGATGCAATTAGTTCGTGTTGTGGTGGTGTTTGTTGGTGGAGGGGCAGTTCCCAGATCCTGGAGGGGCTGAGAATGTCGGTGTCTGGATGAGGGGCAGGGAGGCAGAGGCAGCCCTGGCTCTGCACGAGGTGCTGGCACTGTCCCGTCACAGCTCTGCACGCTGTCCCCTGGCTGTGCTGCTGCTGTCCTGTGCATCTCTCTCGTGTTCTTGTCCATTTTGTGGCTGAGATGGAATGTGTCCCTGTGTTAGATCAGAGGGATTTCTGTAGCTACAGAAATGGGGGCACACACACATCCCCTGACCCTGGACAGAGTGTTTGTGCCCACAGGTGTGACATCCCATAGGAGCTGCCAGCAGCCTGCATCCTGCTGCCTCCCTCAAACACAATTGCTGTGGATTTCAGGGATCATTCCTCCAACGACCAAGTATCCAGATCACAGGGCCTCTGCTCTCTTGACAGCTCCCTACACAAACCCAACCACGGCAGCAGAGTGCTGTTGATCTTCTGAAATTTAGGAGTCAAAAAGCACATTATTGTTGCAATTCATACTAGTGTCATGTCAGCTCATGGGACAAAGGAAATCTGTGAAAAATGCTGTATAGCAGGTCCCTAGCACAATGAATATTTTCCTGGTGTAAAAACTTTTCATGATGAAATGGCCTCATCTCTGAGCAAAATCATTGCCCAAGCTGTTGTCAAAAACTTTTATGCATTGGCTGTTTTTTCTACTTTGTCTATTTACAATTCTCCATTCACCCCATTGATCTTCATTTTTGCAGGAAATTTTTTTGGGGTAAAATATAACCATTTTTTAAAAAAAGGTAAACATCCAAGAATTGTACTCGGGGGAAGATATACAGTGTGGACTTAGTGACAACTTAATAGCCTGTAGTATATCAGATGTCTTCTATGCTGCCATCTTTTTGGGGAAAGTATTTCTATACTGTGCATAAGACTGTGCACATAGAAAGCTGTATACACTCCCTTATTTTTTTCTTTCAGGTATAAGCATTCCTGGCACTGGCAGAACGTGTGCGGTGTACAGGAGCTGCACAGCTCCTCTGCAGCTGCAGGAAATAGAATAAAACATTAATTCCATTGCTCAAACATTCACAACAAGCCTGTAGATTAACTGTCCTTTCACTGAATACTATTTACTCGTTTCATAGAAAATACATTATTTCCTTGATTTAGCTCCTATTTGGTATGCTAAAGAAATCAAATTTCCATATAGAAAAGTATACACAAAGGATATGACCTTTTAAGTTTAGCAGAGAAAATAACTGAGTGCAATGTAATTAATATGCCATATAAATGCCAACAACAACATTAATGCACCATAAAATCAGGACAGTTAAAATGATATAGTCTGGAAATGAAAAAGTTAAGTTTCTGGTAGCTTCATTAATTTGTTCACATAGTATTTCAGATAAAGAAAGCACTATCTCCTTATCTAAACCATAGTTATGGAATGAGAAAATGTATTTTTGTTAGGGGAAGCTGGATCTTGCTTAAGACCTGACCAAACCCCTGAGTTGGTAGCCCTACTCATGCAATAGTATCATTTTTCCAAAGCTTATACCCTTTAATTTTGCCCTAAGGTTTCATGCCTGTCTCAAATCCACAGCCTGTCCACACCAGTAGGTGTGCAATAGTATAGTAAAATACTTGGATTGCCAGAGTTACACCACTACAATGTAGCTCTCTCTAGACTAAATATTTTTTCTGCAGCAAATTTCCCTGTCTTGTTTGTAGTCCAATTTCCTTCTCTGGGTAAGACCTTCACAGGGGATAAATGCTTCCTGAGGTTCAGATGGGCAGCTGGTACCTAACTCCTAACAAAAAGGTCTCCAGGGGAGAAGGTCTGGGGATTTTTTTGTGGTTCTAGAATGCAAAAGTAACAGACAAATTAATACCTAAACTTTCCATCGAGGTGTGCAGGGGTCAGCCAGGCAAAATGTGATCCCCACAGTAAGTACATGAGGCTGTTACTCAAAACCTGAAACTTCAGTGGAAGCCAGTCTGTCACCTCTGTACTGGGGGCTGGCAAATGCTTCCCAGCACTGCAGGGCTGCCTTGTGGCTGTCAGCATGACTGAGGTGTGTGTCCAGCTGGTCACACCTTGGGTTAGTTATTAGAGGTGAAAGAAACTGGAGAAAAGAGGCAAAGCTTTAGCTTAAAATAAGAGGGGATCTATTCTTCCCACTGTGTGTGCCCAGCTCCCATTAATAATAAAATGTTAATGATAGTTATGTGTTCACATCAAAGGCAGAGCAGAGCCTTTCATCTCACTTAAATCTTATTCAAATAATTAATGGAAGTAGTTGTCTACGTAAAAAAAGATATTAAGAAATTCCTTTGTAGAGCATTTCAAACTTTGCTGCCCCTAGGGAGCAGCTCCTAGAATCGAGGATGCTAACAAATTGCATTTAAGTGGGTCTGTCCCTGCTTTCCACCAGCCTTGACTGCATTGCATCCTAAAAAACTGTGAAACGTTATTGGCATTGCAATAGATAATCCAACCAAAATCAAATCAAAAATCCCTGACAAGGCCTATGTTACGAAAATAATCATAAATCTTATGCTGTGGTAGCTGTGTGTACCAACATTAAGTATTCTGCTCAGGCCTGTGTTAATATAAAAAAAATGGGGAAAAGAATGTCATTTGAAGTTCTCAAATCAACTCTGCATCTGTCGTTGTCTTGTGTGCATGGTTCTGCCACTGAAGCACTGCCACTGCCCCTTGCTTTGGTCACAAACACAGATCTGGAACAACTGCCCTGGTGAGGCAAAGAGGAATAAGCCCAGTCCCCAGCTCTCATTAGCTGCTCTTAGAGCCAGCCTCGCTTCTGGTGGCTTTTAGACTTCCTGCAAAGGCCAAGGTGCCCCCTGACACCCCTCCTTCTGGCAATGCAATGGTTTTTGTTGCAGAGTTGCTTCTGGTGGTGCTGCATGAGGGAATGGAAGTGGAAACGTGCAGCCCAGCTGGGCTGATGCTCCAGTCTCCTGCAGGATGGCTCCACAGTGCTTATCCCTGGTACACAGCCTTGGGACCCAGGAAAAGCCATCTTCATGGGCAGCAGGGCTCCAGGGCTGCAACAAGGGGCTTGAAGGTAATTCCTGCCAGAAGGAGCTGCCTGCTCCTAACGGCTCTGACAGTACCCACGCATTTCTGCTTCTCCAGTTCCTCTCTGGCTTGCGTGATCCCCAGTCCAAGAGAAACTCCTGAGACTTAGCACAAATATTGATTTCAGGAAGAAAGTTTGCTCAGTGTTTGGGTTGGTATCTGGAGCTCTCCCCACCGTGGGTCACTGCTGTGTGTACAGAGCTGGAGCAAACAGGGTTTGCTGGAGATGCAGAGGCACAAGCCAGCAAGTGCCTCCTGCAAATAATGTTCAGTATAATTATCCTTCACACGTGTTCACACACTTGTGCTCTTTTGCAGAAAAAGTGGTGGCAGGAAACACTTTGCTGTTTCTTATCTTGTTAATCCTGAGTGACAGATTGTACATCAGTGTTGTACAGGAGACAGGGAGCACAGGGAACTGATTTCTGCTCCACACACTCATCACATCCCCTGTCCTCATCACCTGCTTTGTTTCCTTTTCATGAGTTATTAATGGGATAAGTAATCTGAAAATGATGCTGGTGTGGACAATGTCTGTAACAGAGTGTCATGTCCAGAGGGAGCATTTTGGTTCTTTGGCATTAATTTATCCATGTTGTACAGATCCCTGCCATTTGCAAATCATTGCTCCTTTAGATCGCTGACTTCCTCTAAAAAGACCTTGAAAGTAGAGGACAGTAATATATTTTAGAACTTTAGAGATCAGAAAGTTTTTTTATACAGAGATGTGCACCATAGAAGTACCTATAAATAGATATTAAAACATGCAATTTATAGCCTATCATTTCATGGCCTTTCAAGGCTGGAAATAAAGCCATATTCTACTGGGAAAATGAGATTTGTAGTTTTCCATGGCTTAAAGCTCCTGTTACTAACCCTGATGGGCTGCTAGATATTGGACAAGACATCTGTCATTTGGTCTGGAATATATATATATATATATTATATATATGAGTGTATATAAATTAGGGGAAAATGATGAAGTTTCTACCAGTAAATGAACAAGTTAGGAGATTGTAAGATAACTTGGTGTTGCCTGGGGGAGATATTCCCAGTGAGAGTAATTTTTTTCCCTCCGTAATGATAACTTAACAAAGGCAATTAATCCACTCTGCCCAGAAAATGGAGTCAATGGCATGGCAACCTCCTAATAGTGCTCCAAGGTAAAACGAGCTCTCTTAATGCACTTCTGAAATAATTCTGAAGCTGCAGTAACTCCCGTGGCAGTGGGGAAGGGCCCTGCCTGGAGGATCTGGCTCCGAGGTTGGCTCGCTCCGGTTTCCCTGGAGCTCTGTGTGGGATGTGCTCACACCAGGCTCCCACGCTTCCTGTGGGAAGGAATTGCCGGCACGGCTGCAAAGCAAAAGATTAATTAACAAAATGAGGGACAGATGAGCAAGGGGCTCAGTTTCATCCTAATACCTGTTTCTCATTTATTTGTCTCTGAGTGTTTCACGGGGCTCCGTGATGTGTTTTATTTGAATTAATCCATGCAAATGTGTCCAAGGTGGCTGAGTGCCCTCCTCAGTCACAGGGACCTCAGCTTGTCCTTTTTGCAGGGGGAGGGGTGCTGGGCCACGTCACTTGAATTAAATGCCTAAAATTGGATGTCTCACTTGCTGTCCTCAAACTTCCTCCTCTCCCTGCGTCTGATGTCTCCAGGATCTTTAGATGCAGCTTTCCTTAGAAAAGATTGGGATTTGAAAGAATGTGTGAACAAGATATAGCTCAGCTGCTAAAAATTTAAGTAAATAATTTAAATAACTTATCCAATATATATAAAAATTAAATGCCCAGCAACAGTATCTGTCTTTCAGCATTACATATTTATTAAAACAATTTGGAGGTGTAAATTATAATTAGTCATAGGTATGTGTCCAATCCTGAATTTTAATCTTAGCTGCTCCATCTCATCAAATTAGTTTTAAAAATGTATGATTTTTTCATCATCTAAGTCTAGCAAGAACTTTTAATCAGAAATGGTTTAAAACATAAGTGCTCTGTCCCAAACCAGGATTGCAAATGAGATTCTGTCTGTAGTTAAAGCATAGTTTCTGGTCAGAGCATTTATTTCGGTAAGATCATAGTGTCACAAGTGTTAATTTCACTGTAACTTTGCTAGATGTAATAGTTTTTGAAAAAATTGTTCTTGCTAATTAAAACAGGCCCGTGGAGATATTAATTTGAACTGTAGAAGAACTGAAAATTACTATGTTGTGCTTAGGACACACAACAAAGATGGGAAATTGCAGAAGAAACCATAAACATTTTTGATATGTTGAAATGCAGCATCCGTTGTAATCTTCCTTCCCTTTTCTTCCCGGAACTCACAGCTTTCTATGAACAAAACTTCCTCTTGGGCATATGGCATTTGTCATATCTGGTTTCAGCACAGCATTGCATTTTTTGGGTTTAGGGAAATTTCAGTGAAATCCATTAGACCAAATAGCTTCAGGAGAACCCACGTGACTTCCCTGTGAAGGCAGACTAAACAGGTTAAGGTCCTCTCGTTGGAAAAAGGAAAAGGAAAGAAATAGATCTCTCAAAATCATAAGACAACGTGGAGAGTGTGCCCAGGAGATGGTTATTCACTGTTCCTCCAAAGAAAGGGCAGGAGGGAACATGTGAAATTTTGCAGCAATACATTCGATACAAACAATAGAAATAGGTGATGCATAATTGAGCTGTGAAGGCTGGGAGCAGTTTTGGAGGTGTGCTGGATCCCCTGGCCGCTGCGAGTGGCAGTGGTGGATGTGACTGTGACTCACATGTAGGTGAGGGCTCACGTTTGTCACCCTGTGGAGCTGAGCAGCTCTGGCAGAGTGCTGGGGATGGCCACAATGGGGCCTCACCCTTCAGCTTTGGAGAGTGAGAAAATGCCCCCCTCAAGGGTACAGACCGATCCCCAAAATGCTGCCTGCTGGTTTAGGATTGCTCTATAGCAGAGACTTTGTGACTGGGCTTGGGGGAAAATCCCTGACGCTTGGGTAAGGAGTGCTGTCAGGGAAGCAAAGGGTTAAATCCGGGGACAAAAGCAACAAAAAGCGCATTTTGTTAATAACCTCCATTAAGCCTGGGAGAGGAAGCAAAGCAGCCTCCCAAGGGAACTCTTCAGTCAGACATTTGTCAACACTGGCAAGGACAGCCTCTGGGTTTTTCAAGAACACGTCTGCAGTTGGGTTTTCCCCAGATCCAGGTTTCCACTGCCAGGCTGGCACGGCACGAGGGACCTGCTCATGTAGGACAGAGGTGCCGCCTGTTCGTCCCCTGAGTGGATCAAAGTGCCCTGATCTGCAAGAGACATGCGAGGGAGGGGTTTTAATTGAAACATTAAATTAAAAACTTTGCAAATTATAGGCACATTTTCAGTTTTTGACCTCTTAGGTTAGGGTACTTGCTCTGAGACTGCCTCATTAACTGCAATAGCTCAGCCTCTAGGATCTCTGTGCTGTTTGATGAGGCAGATATCATATCTTTCCTGTAATTTAGGAGAAGATATGTACATCTTTCTTTTTTTTTTTCCTGAGAGCTGAGGTCCTCTAGTGTTAGACTGCATCTGAATTTCGCTGTAACGTGGGAGTTCAGCAAAGTCACAGGACTCTGCTGACTAGATGATTGGTGTCTCATGGCTTCAGAATGTTTATTTGTGAAGCTGGGCATTATGAATGAAGGTAGACATTGGTAAAGGGACGTATTTGCTGTTTGGAAACTTTCTAGCAAAATCTTCAAATTAAAAAGTTTGTCTCTAGATGATGAAGACTGGCAGTTTTCTCTCATTTGGATGCTAATAGTTGCTCTTCCTCTTCATAATTTGCATGGAAATCCTGGCAGCTTTGTGTTAACAGTTTCTGTTCCTTTTTTTTCTCTGAAGCTGGACTTCTTCTGTCAAGGAGAATTTAGTTTAGAAAACTTCATCCTCACACACTATGTATGAGTGCAGCTCATTTCCTCACTTACAGATGTATTTCTGTATGTACACATCCATATTCTTCAACAGAGGAACACAGTTATTGAGGGGTGTGTGGGGTGTTTCTGTAATTTTCACATTTTGGGAAGAAAGTCAGGCACTAAAGAGATGAAATATACTTTTAAACTGGCAGAGCAGTATCCAGACACTTTCTATAGTCATGTCTTTTCAAAACTGCTGGGAAAAAAGGTACTGAAAGCAGAAGATGAAAAATTAATCTGTGAAAATGCAGCAGTACCAGTAGTGGGTGAAGCAGGGCTGGGAGACAAAGCCTCTTATGGTTCACCAAGAAGGACTTTGTACTGAAGAACACAACTCACGAGTCCACAGAAATATCTTAGATGTACAAAGTGAAAAAAAACCCGAAACCCCAAATGTATTTCTGGATGCTGTGGAAGAAGCTGCTTCCAAGGGAGGAAAACCTGCAGGACTGACTGCAAAGAGGAAAACAGAAAATGGACTTGAGGCTCTCAGAGCCACAGTCCCACCTGGAGGGGCAGCAGAAAGGACCCGGCCCAGCTGAGCCAACATGAAAATGCAAAATGAATCTGGGACAATGCTGTGTCTGCAGGGATGCAGGATCAGGCTCCAGTGCCTGACCTGGCTGAGCCTTTAACAGTAGAGACATTCAGCATCACCACTGTCACAGCTTAGGGGCCTCATCCCCAGCAGCTGGTGATCTTTCTGAGGATGGCAGGACCAGCTGTGCCCGTCCACAACACTTCTGAGGTCCTTCATCATCTTCAGATGTGCCCACACCTCACTGGTCCCCTGGGATGCCCAGGCACCATTCTGCAGTGGCTGGAAGTCCCAAGTTGGGGCACTGCAGTGACACAGGCACTGCCTCTGTACTCATATTTATTAGCCCCATGCTCAACTTTCTAACCATACGAAGAGCAGGTCTGCTCTCAACTTTTCTTATTGAACCATTCCCGTGGTTCTTGCAAAGCTTAACATTTGTGCATTTGGGTTTAAATTAATGCCCTCTTCACCCTCAGATAAAACTCAAAGTTGAATAAGGACCAGTTAGAAATAGGGGATATGTAAATAAAAGAAGGTCCACTGCAAGGAGCTAATGCATCTCTTGTTGGTCAGAAAGTGAAGAAGGAGCATGTGACTATTGGGTTAACTCTGTTTGTGAAGGCAGAGGAAGTAACTTTCGAAACACTTTTTCAGTTTTTAGCTCAGTGCCTTTTTTCCATCATCATTATTTCCCCAGTATTGTTGAACCTGGGGTTTTTCTTCTGATTCAGCTGGGTTGTTTTGCCCCAGACTATTTCCTCACGGCCAGTTCCATGGCAGCAAATCTTTACTACATTCACTCAGAGTGAACTTTCACAGTGAAAGTCACAAGCATGTCCAAAAACTGTTAATAGTAAAATTCGGAATTTGTTCAAATATTTCTTTTTGTTCATTCGCATTTGTTGTCTGTAAGAGAAAATAACAACAAAATATCAAGTATGCATTGTGAATGGGATGCCTAAACTCCCGAAGCAAACCAACCCCAAAATTTCACTTGGTACTAAAAATTGAAAAGGCAAATAATAAATTTACATGTTCTAATCAACGTATTTTTACTTTACAGATATACTAAAGACTAATTAAGGTCTGATGTTAGCTGAGCAACTTAAATTATTAACACTTCTGTTCAGATGCATAATTTATATATAAATGGAAAAAGTAATTTTGTAATGCAGTTTCAATTTTAAGTGCAGTCTCTGTGTATATCCTTTGTTGCTATCCATTTTAAAAAGGAGCTTTGATAACTATTATTAATCTGTGGCCCTGCATTAAAGCTTTTCTCCAATCTCATGTTTTTCCAAACAGTTAATAAATGGTACAAATCTCGAGAGAGACAGAGAATCACACAAGGTGCAGTACAACCTCACCGTCCCAGAAAGACAGATTAGGATTTATAAACTCAACCACTGCAAGGATAAGAGTGAAGGGAATGAATATTGAATGTATGAGAGCAATGCCAAAACAGATTTGAAGGTGTAAAGTCTGCAACATATAAATCACGTTTTTCTCTTGGTGGATAAACCCCATTGCAAGAACACCCAAATGTTGGACGTTCCAACAATTTTTGCTGCAATATTGTATGTAAATAAGTGTTGGGAAACACGATGGAAATGGTGTCACACCAAGCTGTGACTCCAGTAGTAGGAAAGGAAGGCTCTGAGAGAAAAAATAATTCACTGTTTGAATGAAAAGCACAATGAAAGCAGTGATAGCAGAAGCAGTGCTTGGAGGACATGTCAATTTGCAGCTGAATTCCTGAAATTTTCTAAGAGTTTCATGATCCTCAGCAGCTGAGAACTGCTGAGAAGATGTACTGGCAAGTTCTTTGCCAGGTGGCAGACCCGTGTGGAGAGCTGAAGTGCCTGATGGAACCAGTGATCGTGCCCTGCATGCAGAGCTGTGGATGGAGTGTCCCGGGGAGGAGCTGGCATTATGGCAAATGAAGATGAGTTTAGGGCTAGTGAAAGACTTACATTTGGGATGAATTTGGGATAATGTAAGGGTGGAATTGGGGTTAGTCAGAGCAGCAGCAGGATGCAATGATTCATCAGTGCAGGAGCAGAGGGTGCACTGGCCCAGGGCTTTTGGCTCAAAAGGGCAAAGTTTAGCCAGCAGCTGAATTCAAAGCTATGCCTAATGCCACGCTGAAACTATGGCAAGTTCCTGTGCAGGTGTAGGAGAATGAAATAAAAGAGATTATAGAAACATTTGTTATGGAAAGAGACAAAGTCTGTGAGGGAAGGGAATGGTGAATATTGAACCTGGTATGAAGGGCAGTGGAGCTGCCTGCATGCAGACCTGCAGAAGGATGACTGCTAAACAGTGAATATTTTTAAAGACAAACCAGAAGAAAATGCAGTGAGAAATTCAGTTTTAAGAAGTGCTTCAGCTGACTTAACAGCTGATACACTGCTTCCCATGCAGTGGGTACAGAAGCATTAGAGTACAGGGAGAGAACAGAAAAATCTTAAAATGGAAGGAAACAAGGAGCTTTAAATGCTGTGTGTAAACATTTGTATAAACCCCGGATATCTGGTGGGAGAGTTGGGGCTGTGCGGCCTGGAGAAGGCTCTGAGGAGATCTTCTGGCAGCCTTCCAGTACCTAAAGGGGCTAAAGTGAGCTGAAGAGGGACTTCTTACAAGGGCCTGGAGTGATAGAACAAGGGGGAACGGCCTTAAACTGCAAGAAGAATTAGATTAGATGTAAGGAAGAAATGATTTGCTGTGAGGGTGGTGAGGCACTGGCAAAGGTTGCCCAGAGAAGTTGTGGATGCCCCATCCCTGGAAGTGTTCGAGGCCAGGCTGGGGCTCTGAGCAATCTGGTCGAGTGCAAGGTGTCCCTGCCCATGGATAATTTCAAAGGTCAGTAATGAGATTAAATAAATATTTTTAACAATGAAGACGGAGTGTGAAATGAGGTGGGTTTTCATTAGACAATGCCAATTCTGCCTCCGAGATGAGAGAGTGCTTAAATATTTCCTAGTGCCTGGGAAGCATCCGTGTGCCCCGGCCGAGCGTGTGGTCAGTGAGGGTCACGGCAGGGGCACTCCTGGGAATGCTGCAGTTGAGCTGTGCAGGGACAGTGCTGGGGCTTTCTGTGCCTGCGGAAGTGTGACAATGCACTTTGTCTTCGGCAGCAAGTTTTGAAAGCTTACAGTAAAGTTTGGATCTCATCTGTAACTCAGGTTATACCCCCAGCACCGTGTCCTTAAGGAATCACTCTTGTTTCTGTGATGAGGAGGCAAGGGAGATTATTCCTTCTGATGCAGGCTTGCTATTAGAAGAGCAGCTGAAGATGGTAATTTTTTTAATCCCCTTTTTAAAAAAACTCAGAGAAAGCAGACCTTTTTTTTTTGTTTTCTGCTTTGCTATTGTTATATCAAAGAGATTATCTGGAGCATCACAGATTTACTTTTAATAGGTCTACTCCAGTACTGCAAGTTTGGGGATTCAGAAACTGACAGATTCTGAAAATTGCATAGAAAATACAGAATATTTGTTACTGGTTTTTTATTGGTCTTCTTCAAGGACTGGGTGTTCTGGCTTGTAGACTGAAAATCAGCAAAGCCGCACTACCACAGATTTAAAATGTTTAATTACTTTTTAACTTTGTCAATAAGGGCCTCTAAACCATGCTAAGGATCAATTCTGATTTCAAACTAAAACATACTTGTTATAAAAAGATTTTATTCCATTATGAATAGCATATTTTATTGAAAATAATTTTAATAGACTGTTGAATAAATATCTTTTAAAATGGAAGCTATTAGTTTTTCCATTGATAAAATGCATATGTTAATGTTCATGCTCTAATATTTTTCTGATACACTTGAATAATCTGTTGCAACAAATCTAATACAGGTACTTAACTTGTTCTTTGGTCTTATTTTTAGGCATTTGAGTAAGGGACTGAGTCATCATAAATGCCCACTACCAAGAATTTCTGTTGCCTTCAAGAGGTCACACCAAGTGCCTAATCAAATGTTTCCAGTAGAAAAATTGCAAAAAATATGCAGAGCACTTTTATAGGGGAATTTCTGGGGTTCACAAATGATGTCCTATGGTCCAACTTGTTATTGGGAAGTTAAAATCCATAGGCCATTTCCCATCCTCTCTTGCTCAAAAAAAGAAAAAAAAAAGGCAACCTCATACTTATTTTCTTTCTCTTCAAGCAGGGGCTCTGCACAACCCTGTGTAATGGAATTCCAGTGTTGGATGTTCACAGATGAAAATGTTCTGTTTGACCCTCTATAAGGTACTCAGGAAAGCAAAATGGAATAGCCTAAAGGCATTGAAACAAAAAAGGACAGGATCACACTTGAAATTAAGTTGATGGTTGTAAAATAAAATTATTTTTAATGCCTTTTCTGATATCTCCAATCTGAAATATACAGGGGGTAATTTTTTTTTTCTTCATGATGTGCTGCCCAGACTGTTGGTGGTTGCAAAATGATACACTGATAGAAATAGTGTTTGGAGATGTGCTGCAGGAAACTTAATCTCCTTTATCTAGTCTTTTGGGTATTTACATCATTGTCTTCACTTTGCAGTAGCTATGGATGCTGACTCCATTAGCTGTTAATGGGGAGGAGGAGGGAGAGATCTTATTTCAAGTTTTTCCAGGGTGCTTGGGAATGTATTTTCAACCAAAGTCAGGCAAGCTTCCATCTTGCACAATTCAGGGTTTTCTCTTAATTATTTTGCATCAACTGTACTAGAAAGTAGCTGCTCTTTCATTACAATTATTTAGTAGTAACAATAAAAAATGAGATGAAGGCATTAGCTGCATTACTCTGTGAAATAAGAAAACCCATTTCCTTTCTCAGAAAGACTCCACCCAAGCACCCTGCTTGCCCTGTGGTTTAAATAAGCAGGCTGCCCATGTCAGTCCACCTCACTGAATCAGAAAATGGATTTCAAGCAAATAAAATGTCACTCTAGTTTCTAGCAAGTCTTGAGAGCTACAATTTTATTTAGCTGTAAATTTACTGAAGAAAGATTTCTTTAATATTTTATGACTCTAGTGGATTAAACCTTGTATAAATCAACAAATTAGCAGTCACACTATATTTGCGTTCAGAAGAGGGCTAAGGAAGGTGAAGGCAAGATTACTCCTTCCTGGCAGGCTGACCAAACTGGAAAGCTAAATTGAATGACTTGGGCATGCTTAGAGCAATGCAGCAGTGAGGTGAGGGTGATAAATAATACACACTGGCTGCAGCTAAAGCAGGTGCAAAGTAGGAGGATTTTCATTCGTCTTTGAAGTTTTCTTTTACACCTCCTTTGGTGTGGATCAAAGGCATCTCAGTTTTGGGGGTTCTTTGGGAACTCAAAATCCGTGACACAGTGACCTTCATGCAACTTTTTCTGCCCTGACATATACACACCTCTAGTCATTTTTTAACAGTGTTGCTTGCAACAGCTGGCCAAAACCGAAGAATCCTGCCTCTTTAAAATATTCAAAGTACGCCTTCTCATAATTCCTCAACTTTTTTTGTTGTTTACATAAATAATTTAAATCAGGAAAGAAATGCAGATAGATGAAAACAGGTGCTCCAAGTGTGGAGTGGGCTATGGGGACTGATTTGAAACAGAAGCAAATGGTCCTTGGCATCTTGCAAGAATTTTGAACAGTTTTATTGTATTTTCCACCCACCAGTTTGGTTTCCTTCCTTATAAGCTACAGAGGCAGAGGGGATGGCTCTGTGTCCAGAGTGGAGCAAATGCCCTCCAGTGAGAAGCTGCTGTTGTGTTCCACCTCCTGTTACAAACATAGTGCGGACCTGCACATCTGAGCCTGCTGCCAGTTCGGTTTTTTGAGATCCAAAATCAGAATGGCACCCTTGGGAGAGAGAACCTGAGAAAGAGGTGTGCTTACAACACATGAAAACATTTGAAGTACTTTAAAAAATTCAAGCCTTAAGGCAACTGGTTTTCTGAAAACAGAGTATCCTACAGTTGGTAGTTTGGAAAATTAATGCAAAAACACCATCTGCTAAACTTCAGATGTATGAATACTATTTGGTCTATAGAGAGTACAGACTGTACAGGAAACTATTGATCCCCCATCTGCTTCAAAATGATCTTTTAAGAATTTCTCTCACTGAATCAAGTACTACATTAGTAACATAACATTATACAGAGCACAGCTTCCCAGTTGCTCCTTAGAGGTGCAGCAAGTCGAAATGTTCTTCTGTCATCCTTCAGCCACCAGAGCACAGAAACACGCTCTTGGCTTTCTGCGTGTTTATTTTCTGTGCAGCCAAGACAATATGGTGTAAATCTCAAGTAGATGCCCTTGTCTGCTAGTGTCAGGAGTTTGGAAGTGTGTGTTGTCAGATATTCCTGTGGGGAAACCACACCGCACGGACAGTGAGCTTCCTTCATGTCTTCTGCCTCCTAATTAATAATTAGGTAATATCCAGATGGTGAATCAGTAGGAAGTCTGGTTTTCGTTACTGGACTTCATGCAGTTCTTGTCCCTGGGTGCATTGGGGCTGAGATTTGCGTTCTAAACCTTCAGCCCTAAGACAAATACTCCAACTTCAGCTTGTGCCAGTGGAATTGAAGACCAAAGGGAAGTGCCTCCCCGAGCACAATGTGCCTCTTTCAAAATCCAGCCCTTCTCTCTATATAAATCCCTCCCTATTCCTAGACACTTTTGCTGACACTCTCATGGGTAGCCATCAAATATCTAGAATCATGTTCTGAAAAGGAAAAAATATGTCATTTGTACTTCATTGTAACAGACTGCATATGATTAAGAATAGTCAGTGTAAAATAAGCAAAAAATAAATTACAGAAGTATCCCCCCACGGAGAATATTCTGTGTGTGTCNCATATGATTAAGAATAGTCAGTGTAAAATAAGCAAAAAATAAATTACAGAAGTATCCCCCCACGGAGAATATTCTGTGTGTGTCTGCGTGTATTCACAAGATAAGATACTTAACTTGTTTAACTTAAGGGAATACTACTTTTTTTTTTAGAAAATACATGGGTTTTAAAATGTTAGGTATTTATTTCTGTTGCTTTACTTCTCCTGGAATAAGATCTGTGCAGAAATAAAAATATCAGATTTTCACAATAACTTCAGGTTAATTCTTATTTTGAATTTTCAAGCTGTTGGATTTGAATGTTGGCTTGGCATAACTGCAATGCCAGCATAAACCCACAACTCTGGTTTTCCAGCCTTTTGGGCCAGCATCCATTGTCAGTCTTCATAATTTCTTAGGGGTGGCATGCAGCCTCATCAAGGAGCACTAAATCTGAAATACCCAAAGGGTTTTATTTCTCTGTGGGCCAGGTAAGGTTTCCAGCAAGGGCTGCACAGGCTGTCAGCAACCTGTGAACCTTAACTCAGGAAATGGTGACACACAATATCAGTCATTCCTTGTAAGATTCACAGCCCCTTTTGCAGATCAAATTGGCTACACTCCATATGGAGTTCCATTTATAAATTAAAGGTTAATATATTAGCGTTAGCAGTGATATAGCTGTTCATCCAGGAGCCAATTGTTACACAGCCCCACAGCTTCAAAAAACAATTATCTCCGTGACTTGGGACCATCTCTAGGGCTTTCTTTTATTGTATTTAGGACCTTGTCTAATGCATTATATTCATGTCTGTAGTATACATATAATAACCATTAACCACTTTTAGACTTTTATGAGTAACTTATAAAAGCAACCCGATGCAGGAAATTCAGAGTGAGAGCGAGTTTGGGGAAGTATCGACATATGCTCAACCTGTTCTTTTATGCTTTCCTTGGGACCCAGTAGCACTCATTGATGGAGATGGGTCCTGAAGTGGAGGGAGTTGTGGTTCAAACCATGCCCCTGTGGATTTGCCCAAATTCAGTGCAGCCAGGGAGAGGTTAGTTTTCTTAGAGCACACAGTAATTTCATTTGAATTCTTTGGTTCTTGTACCCTCCAACCCCCTGACAACATCAAAAGACAGTTTGTTATCCCAGCCATTGGCTAGCCAGTGTCTGTTTTTAATTGATCCCGAGAGGGAGCTGGCAGACATTTTTATAAGAATAGTTCAATAAGTTCCATATTTCCGAATTTTGCACGTTGTATTCTATCTCCCCAAATTCAAGGTATGTGGATCCCAGATGCCACACTGGCGCATTTCTCCCCACCGTCATTCTAGGATCAAGCCAGGTTTTCTAACAGCAGATCACATCTTCACTGTGTCTGCAGGGCTTTGCACCTAACCAGAGTCCCCCAGGGTCAGCCCCCTCGTTCCTGGCGCCCAGCTCCTGCAGGCAGGGGGGCAGTTGCCCATTCCCATGAAGACCCTGAGACCCTCCAGCACTCCCTCTCTCCCTGTAGGCAGCACAGGGGCTAATTCCAGCCGTTCCCTGCATTGCCAAATCTCCGGGGGATGAACCCAGACCTGTTTGGCATTGAGATGGAGGAAAATTAAGATCTACAGCTTCAGTTACAGCGAAGTGCGTGGAAAGAGCCCTGGATGAACTAATTTTACCTCCCAGGTGTCTTTGTCATTCCTGCTACATACCTGAGGCGTTTGTGTCTCCCTAATGAAACACTAATCAGGACTCAAAGCCATCCATGTGTAAGTAGGGGATAAAAGACCCAAAGTACCACACGAAAGTGTTAAAAGTGAGTAAGGTTGATGGTTCCACTTAAACAGAAACTGTGAGAAATTAAATGTGTTGTGAAATGCATATAAGCCTAGGGACTGGGGTGCTCAAAGACAATTAGCAACTAAACATTTCATTAATGAATAATGATTAATTATAATTACTAATTAAAATTCAGGATTATGGTGTTGGTTTTGAGCATTAACAGGAGTAATGACATTACCGTTTTTAATGAAATTCCAATAAAGAAAATTATAATGCAACTTAAAAAATTAGGTACAGGCAATAGCAAGATTAGGAGTTATTGTTAAGCCCAGAGGCATAGAATTTTCCCAGCTGGTGAACTTAAGTTAAGTAAATTTAATGCACTGTAATTTAATTACTAATCACAGTTTTTCTTCACAATGGGAATTGATACTAGGTTTATATTTTACAAGAACAAAAACCGGAATTTGAATACCTGCTCTGTGATGGGTGATGACATTCTGTTATGGGCTACAAATAAAACAGTATTTTGCAGACTTCTGCATAACATTTGGATTTAGATATATTACAATATGATTTAAATATTATTTAATTAATGATTTCTGGATTAGAAATTAAGTAGTCCCCATAGATTTTGTAATACAAATATAATGCAGCCTTTGTGAAGAACATACTCAATACAATTTTATATATATATATATATATATATAAAATATTTCTTCTTTGAATAATTCATAGTGAGGCATATTAGTAAATGTCAAATTCCCACAAGAAGATGGAATTTGACCTACATTAATAAAGCTATTTAGGATTCATTAATTGTAGACAGATTTCTTAAGCTATTTGCTATTACTCACCTTTTCATGCATAATGCAATATGTAGGCTTAAATACAATTCCTAATTTACATACTGTTGGATCTGTTGCCCTTCTTGCTATTCTCTAATTGACTTCTCTTAACCTGGCTGACTTATAGGTTCTCTTAGTAATTTGCCATCTTGTGAAGTTCTCAAATATCAAGGTCAATTAGAAGTTGTGTCACAGTTGGTTGAAGCTGAGCAATGGATAAAATTTCACTTTTTCTTGAATTTTTTTGGAGAATAAGGAAGGATTTAATGAAAACATTCTAATGAGAGACCTGACTCATCTTTCCCTTGACAGTAAGACTGTTATACTGACATCACTGATCGAGGAAGGTGGATCCCACAAAAGGAGATTTCATTTCATTGGATGTGCATGTAAGGAATATAAACAAATCTGAAGAGTTCTGCCAACACTCAGTAATACATTTGTAATTCTTCAAGCTGAGCTATGGAAGCCACATATATGCTAAATGTGTGTAGGTTCAAAGAAAATTTGCCTTGAGAGATAAAAGGCTTTTTATTGTTACTTATATTTATGATTAGGTCTTTGTGCTCCAAAGAGATACTACATCCAAAACAGTGAGCAAATCAGCACAGAACGTGCCTGAGTATGTACAAGTAGATATAGAAATGCCTCTGTAGGGAACGTGTGAATCCAGTCCAGTGAAAAGGTTGATGTGGTGGCAGCTCAGGAATATTAAAATCTGACCATTAAATTGGTCACTAGTTCTCCAGGCATGTGAGGCACACTCGGGCAGCAGAGGAACGTAGAGGTGAGCCATTCTCTAAATGAGGTTGGATATGAAGTCACCGTGGGACAGGCTGTGTTGTGAGTCGCTACCGTAAATTAATGGTGATGTGAAAGCCCCAGGTATACTCTGGAAGACAGGTTTTTGAGGAATGATGCTTCCTTCTTGTGTTTGGAAAGTAATCAAATCTTCCTGAGAGCAATGGGCTTTCAATCACAGCCATGTGTGTTTGTGTTGGAGCCTTGGAGAGAGATCCTGTCAAGAGATGACAACCAAGCCTTGACATCCCAATAACTGCTTTTTGCTATTTTAATCTTTTCTTCTTTTTGTGTTTGTATTGGGGGTAGAACTCAAATCAACAAACTAAGTGTTGTTGTGATTTCAGCAGGTAATTAATTTGAGGGAAGCTTAGCACATTGCCAGCTTTTCCTCCTGATGGTGCTGCTGGCACTGTCCTGTTTTGCTGTTTTGAAGAGACCCAGGAACTCAGCATATCTGTTACCGTAATAAAATAACCCCATACTGTTAAGATACATAAAATAGTGCGGGTAGGCAGCAGAGGAAGCCCAGTTTTGCAAACTAGGCTCCTAGGTTTTGTAATTAGTCTGCAGCAAAGATGAAGTTTGACAGTCTTGCTCTTATATTGCTCTCTGGGGTACGAGTGCATGTGTAGCTTTCCGAGAAGAGCTGAAAATCAACTAGTACCTGGAATACTAATCTGTTATCTGTACCCTTCTGCATGAGAAAAATGTGACTTCTGGCAGACTGAGAAATGCATTGGTTTTGTGCCTCTCCTTTGCTCAGTGGCTGTGTACAGTGGTCACCACGGAGTGCCCAATACCTCGGGAGTTCCTCCTCACGTTAGCATTTTTCCATGAAAAAATTGCACACAGGCATAAAGTACTAATAATACCTGTGACATTAAATATCAGCTCATTTGTATTCTTTTTCTGTCCCAAGAGTCCTGGTCAGGCTGCAGACACTGGGGGTAAACTTTCAGGCAGAAGGAGATCTTTCCCTGAGAAAAATAGCAAATAGTGGTGACATCCTGTTGTCCCCACTGAGCTGAAGCAATGCATTAACAAAAGCAGTTAGGTGGTGTGTGCACACGTGTTTGGCAGGGTACATAAATACAAAAGGATCTTATTAGTTCATAGAATGTAAAACTTACAATATGTGCTAATTGCAAAAACTTCTAATTAGGTATAATTATAATCTTCAAAGCATGTTGAACAGGGTAGTGTTTGATCGTAGGGTTGACCTTTTCAGTCTACTTTCAGGAGAAACCCTTAGAAATGAGGTGTTGTAAAATTCATCAGAGAGCAATTAATTTGTGCAATTAGAGGAATATAATCTGAATTAACGTGTGTGTACATATCAGAACATAAATGGACTTTAATGTGACTGCACAGGCTTCAACTGGTAATGAGAATTCATTATCTGACAACGAAGAGAATACATGAATAGGACCTTGCTCATGCGAGACAGGCTCGGTGGTAGTCCAGGCATAAATGGAGAACCAGTACAAATTGTCATTGACTATTTGAAACTTTTTATCTGATATGAAAAGGCAAAGCAATCTATTTTCTTAAGCCCAAGTTCTTGTTGAAAGAAATAAACCTTTAATATCTGTTTTAAAATAGGAATTTTCTGTTTCATTTTATATTTTCCAGAGAGTAAGATGTCCTATTTTTCTTTGGCCTGTGTGAATTGAGTCCACTATAGTCCTCACTTTAAAACAGGGCAAGAAAGAACTACCTAAGCCTACTGCTGCTGGTCCTGTGTCTTTGTCTCACGATATCATTAACAGATAGCAAAGAGCACACCAAAACTAGAACACTGCATCATTCATGTGACTCTGTTCACTTTAGAGACTCAAATCCAATCTACAGGCACCATCTCTCATTGCACTGTTGCTCTTAGGTATAAATTTTGCTTTTCAATTAAAGGACAGGAAGAAGGATATGAGATAAAAATTGCATAAAGCTATAAATAAGAAGTAGAGGCTCTCATGAATCTGTTTTTCTTTTGCATCTCTCTGGGAAAATGTTTTCTATTACTGGTAACTGGATCAAAGACACAGATTGGATGGGTTTTTTTCTGACACATGTAGTCCAGAAGCACAATTTTAAAAAATATATTCGTTTTAATTCAAACTTGATGCTTCTAGATTTTTTTAAAAATAATTACCCTTTAGTTATCAGATATTCCTTTCATACTATATTTTTAGATAATCTTTTCAGCCCCCTGCTCCACTTATTTTTAATTTTACTCCATTAGCTCTCAGTTTCTGTAAAGTGTGATCACTGCCCAGCATTAGGTACAAATCCTTGATATCAGCCTGGTGTGATTTCAGACTCATCAGCTGCAATGAGTGCTCACTGGAACTGTCCCTCTGTGAGCATGTGATGCTCCTCTTGTTCAGTTCGGTATTTTGTAAATTACTGAAGCACAGATCCAATAAATAAGCCTACCTTAAAATCTGTGCCAGTCAAAATATTTTTCACAGTTTTATGTGAAGGCATACATTGTTTTTATGCAGCTGTCTCTTTCTGAACTAATTTTATTGCCATACATCAAGCTTTAAAGACCATCTCATGTGAAACTTTGCCAATGCTTTAATGGGCTTAAAGTGCTAAGTATTCTTATTTATTTCTCTGTATTTACTTATAGGCACTGTAATGACAAGTAAATGTATGATCAGTGGTACAGACAGCAGTATATTCACGCTGAACGTACTGCACATGAGCATGTGTATCCTGAGGGTAAGGACAATCACAACCAGGTGTAGCCCATGGCTGTCTCCTTCTCCAGTCTGCACATTCTCATCTCGTGTGGGGAGGAGGAGCTGGTGGATCCACACACCTGCTCCCAACTTTCACTGTGAACTGGGAGCCCTGCCTGATGCCCAGCTCTCAGCCCACAAAATCCCACAGAGCTGATTTGGCCTGATAGGGGCAGAAGAGGCTGTTCCTCTTCCAGGTGAGTGATGAAACCCAAGGGCAGCTGTGGCACAGCTGGGGAGCATCAGCCCTGGGACACACCCGCAGCTGGAGTGAACCGGGGGGTAAGCTGCTTTGCTGTCCCATAACAACAGGCCTGGCACCAGAGGGTCATGTTTTCACTCAGGCTGGGTGATCAGGTTGGTGCTGGAGGCAAGTGAACTGAGCAGGATCATAGCTGGGTCCTGAGACATTTATTTAACTCCTTTGGCAGTTTCAGGTTTTGCTGCTGCTCTCCTGCTGTCTGGGTGTTGTTTCACTCAGCCATGGCTGCATATGTGGTTTCTCTCCCTTCCTCCCATTATCATCTGAAGGTCAGATCTGAAACTCTCTGCTCAAAATGCAGGTGATTCCTGTGGCTCCTGTCCTGAGCCTCACACCCTGGATACAGTTGGCATGTGAAGGGGTGCTGTCCTAGTGGATATTGCCACGTTATAAGTGGGCATTGCAAAAGAGAGCACATGCAGGAGTAAAATTAAGTTGTTGAGACATTTTAACTGAAGGAAGAAAAGAAAGACGTCAGATTGATAGAGCAAAAAGCTATTCTGTGCATCTCTTGGAAACCTGAAGCGCACAGTCATGCTGCAGAGGTGTCCCTGATAACCTGAATGACCCCAGGGAGCCAAGCTGAGAAACCTATGCAGGAGCATTCCCCCCACAGATAAGGACTTCCTGTCCCCTGGGGAAAGGCCTTGCACTGACCTCAGCCTAATGGCTGAGGGCAATTGCATACACAGGGTGTCATTTAATATCTGGGCCAGGCAAATAAAATGTCTAGAGGGTTAGATAGGCAGAAAACATGGTCAAGACTACGGTTAGAAAGCAGCTGGTTTTATCTGCTAGATAACAAGATTTAAAGCTTTGCTGTGGGTTGGCCAGCAGGAAGCAACCACTGGGACCTGCTGAGACTCTCCTGGGCTGACTTCACCTGTAACTCTCTGTGCCAGAGTCAAAGGTTTCCCTGCTGCTTTCTGTTCTTTCTTGTACCTTTATAATATCCATGTCCATTTCCTCCTCACCCTTAAACAACTTCCAACATTTTCATTGCATGTCTAACTTAATGAGAAACTTCGGATGTGCCTGGAGCTGTATCCAAGGCTGTGCTCAGATGTTGAAACCACTGCCTGAAAATTGGCTTCCTATGTAATAACCTAGAGCTCAGTGTATGAAGTGTGCTGTGTTGTAGGTGTTCTCTCGGTGCAATTTCTTTGAAGAAATAAATTACCACTGTGTTTTGTGTTGGGAGAAAGAGTGTTTTGTTGCTCTAAGTGACCCATAAAGATAACAGTTCCAGAATTTGGCACTTTACCTTTGTGGGTCTTTTTCAATAGATTTAAATGATGATAAAGGATTTCTTATTATAAAGGTCTCTGGATTACTTATCTAATTTATGAGTGAGGTGGATGTTATCCTTCAAAGGATAAGCTTTCTGCTTGCTGTGTTCTCAGACAGTATTTTCCAACAACGTGGTCTTCAGTGTTTTGCCCATTTTTGCACTGTAATGAGATGTATGCCACTACAAAACTGCATTAAAGGACTTTTTAATGCAGTCGGGAGCCACAGCTAACAGGCCTTCTATCAATGTAAGTGCCATAGCTCAAACTGATAAAGAGCTAAATCCCTAACAAGCTCTAAGTTACAGCATGGAAATAGAAAGTAGACTTTCTCCATACACGTTTTAAGTACCTCATTAGTTCTCAATATGTCTACATGAGCTGAAAGTAATTGATCTCATTACTATGTATGTAAATGTGGAAAATTTCTTAAATTTTGCAACTTAGCTGTGTTCAATTAACCAGTTTGTTAAAATATATGACTCTTCCATTAATTGCAGAGGTGAGAGCGTGAGAGGGAATATATGCATATGTTAGGGTCTAGAGGACAGAGATTCTGAGTCTCATCCAAATCTCAGCCATGGAATTTCTGGATGTTGAGATACCCACCCTCTGTGGAACACAGTGCACAGTAAGGGCTGTTTGCTGCCGAGGTGGAAGAGCAGTCGTGCCCTGCTGTTCCAGGTAAAGGGGGAGACTGTGACAGTTTCAGTGATGCTGAAGACAGTTCTCTGTATTATCCAGAGCCTTCATCACACTACGTTTTCCTTCTGAAAACTCGTCTGAAAGAGATGCTTTGAGGACTGGGAGAACCTGTAGCTTTCTACAGCACTTAGCCAAGTCTGCCCCAGTGCGCTTAAACTTGCTTTGGTGGGTGCTAACGATGCCCCTGTGGCCCAGGTGCAGGAGTGTTGCTGAGGTGAGACCTTGGGTGCACAGGGGTGTGTAGTGAACAGGCCTTGTGTGCACCCTCTGCTCAGAGGATTTCTTTCTCTGTATCTCAGTGCTGCAGAGCAGTAGATTTGCAGGCTGGATTTCACAAGCTTCCTGAACACAAGATGGTTCTCTCTAAATGCCTGCAAAATGGCCACAATGTCATCAAACAATCACAATTAATTCTTCTACATCCTCTGCATCTCTGCAGTGCAGCAGTTTCTGCTCCCCCAGGGCTGAGATATTTCCTGTCCCCTCCACAACAGCCCGGCAAGAGGTGCAAGGTGGCCTGGGGTTTGTGAAAGGATGTGTTGGAGGTGTGGGGGACTTGTTCTCATGTACTCCCAGCCCTGCTCTGCCTTGCAAGCACACTGACTTCTGTGGAGGCCCTACCAGTAACAGGGCTCTGGGCTGTGAACACGCTTCTGGAAGGATTTAGATACCTAGCGAAAACTCCAGCAGGGCCAAAAAAAAAAGGGGCTAGAACAAAGTAAAACAGTTTGAGGGGAAAATTCACTGTAATGCAATTTCTGAGATACCGGAATAAATGTGAAAAGGCTGGAAAGTCCAGAGTGGGGCTGTTTAATACAGTTTTGTAGAAGGAGGTCTGTAAGTAAAATTGTAGTTGTGACCAACTAAGGTGATTTCTGATAGTCCTTGAGGCTTTATTTTTTATGTAATGCCCATTGATGAAAAAATGAGCCATAAGGATGGAACAACTGACACAGGGGTTTCAGTTTTAACTTCAGGAGTTCTTGAGCTTGCCTGAACATCACACCTTACTGTCTAAGGCTGCCCTTAGGCAAAGCTCTCCTTGTCTGCAGTGAAAGCATTGCCACACTCAGAATGATGAGATTTGGTTCTGTGGTTGTTTCTTCCTCCAATGTTCCTGACAAACTGTTTTCCCCTCCTTAGAACTTGTGACTTCTAAGAATTTTTTGAACAAAATGATTTGTTCAGTTAGTTGCACTACATAAACCATAACTATAAATGTTTGCAGCATACCCTGCTACTTCTACTTCAGTAATAAAAGAACATGTGCTTGTTCTATTAATTCTACTTTTGGAGGGCAGGGGGTTATTTGTTTTGTGAGTAATTTCTGTGTGCGACTTTACCCATAAACCAGATGTTAACACAAGACTCCACATGTTTGTGATCATTAGACAATATTAAAAGCTATCACTCAATCACCATTTGGGAGCAAGAACACTGAGGGTTCTGCTACCTGCAAAGCAATAAAATTGTTGTCTGACACATTTACAATCCCAGAACTAGCAGTCTGCTTTTACATGGAATAAGGTGTGTTGATACAATACAGTGTCTTGCTGAGCTGTTCGTATATAACATTTGCATTAGATAATTTAATTTAAATACACAGAGAGAGCACAGTTGTAGGTCTTATAAATAAGAGAATAAGATAGTGTTCAGATAGGTACTTCTGTAAATAATTGTGTCATTCTGAATTAATTCTGAATTTTTTTTTTTTACCTGTTTACTGTTAACCTTTGCCATTTTTGGCAAAGAAATTATAAAAGGCTGGATATTTGCAAACACTTGAGAACTCTATTTCTCTTTTATTTAACCATTCTTTTAAAAATAGAAACAGTATCAGCATATTTTCCAGTTTCCAGAGGGTTTAGAAAAGAATGATAGGAAACCATAAAACTCCTGAAAGGACTTTACCTTGGCTGAAGACTTTATATATAAAGAGATCAATTTTCTGATAAGATTCTCTGGAATGAAAGGACATTTTGTAATTTTAGCAAACATGAATACCAAAACTAGGGAAGGCTGATGGGAACCTGGAGCCTGATACAAACCTCATTACAGACTACAAAAAGTTTCCTGGAACTCTTATGGCCTTTGGATCTGGTCCTTTAATGTGTCTGGTAAGGTAATGGTTGTAACAGTTTCAGTGTTCTGGCCTGTTCTCTGAATGTCACAAAGCTGCCAATTTCTGTGGAAGGGCTTTAGCTCTCTGGCAAGTCATTTCAGGGGGGGGAAATGTTCCAGTGTTGGGAGCAATTACGATGTGATATTACACCTCCTACCCGTATCTATTCCAACCTAACATCCACGAGAAGCAAAGTCTGGTTATCTCTACTGATTACACAATGACAAATAACTTCTGTACAATCTACTGCTTTCATGGCAGTAAGTCAGTGCTCAGATGACACAACTTGCACAAAGGAGACTTGGTAAAAACTCTTGGTAAATGCTTCCAGTGAAGGTGCCCAGCCTGAGAGCTGTGCTGGGTCCCTGCGTTTGCAGGGCCAGGGCTCTCACGGTGACCTGCCCCTCGCCCCTGTCTGATGGGAAGGGGGAGGAAGGTGTGGGTGTGTCATGAATTTTTGATCACTTTGTAAGGCATTTGCGTGTGTTACCTGCTGTCCAAAACTGGTCCTGGTGATGCCTTCTATAATCAACTCTGGCATGTCAGGAAAATGGACTCTTCTAACCTAAGGCCAGTGATAATATTCATAGGTGAACAGAACTCCAAAAGCGTTAATTTCAATTGCCTGTGTATAGTATTTGGATATTAAATATACTGATTTTACCAGAAATTCCTCAGCTTGTTCATTTAAGAACAGAACTGGAAGTCTACTGAGTTCAGTAGTAAGGTAAACTTGCTTCAGTGCCCTTCTGTCAGGTCAGGGCCTCCCTTTTCTCCATGAACTCTCTGAGAAATGCCTGCGTGAACTCAAAGCAAAATTTTTCTGTGGTTCTGCGGAGTTTAGTTCCAGGCATAGGCTGCTTTTGGCCACAGTAGCTATATCATAATTGATGCTTTTGGCTCACCAACAGGAATTAAGGGTGGTGACCAGACCACTTCTCCCCTGAGCCTGGGTTTCCTCCAGCTGTCAAGGTGCACAGCACTTCCTGCAGCATCCCTTTGCCAAAAACTTGCCTCCAGTGCTGTGCTTGGTGTTGCAGGATGTGTCACTTCCAGCACTGTGGATGCTGTCGGCGTCTCAAACCTCAGCAACCCTCCAGTGCTCACACAGCTCATCTGCACTGCCTGGTGAATGTTTTAACTCTGTCAGCAGGTAGTAAGTGCAATTGAAATATAAAGATGTCATTCTGCTGAAAATGTGCATAGACCATCAATTAGCAGGTAGCCACAGAAGTAAGGAATACAGGATAACCTGGGATAAACCAAAGGGATAATTGTGAGTGGTGAATAGCCTAGGGAAACAGGGAATGTGCAGATAATTGATACAATAACTGTCTTATTTATTTTCCTCGTGTATTACCCAGGTTTCTATTTTTTATTATTATTATTTTTGTGTTGCTTGGTTGCTGGGTGTTCAGTGCTTTCCAACAAGAAAGGTTCTTGACAAGGAGGTGGATTGTGTTGCAGGTCGAAGTTCTGGATGGCTGCCATGCAAAGTGGTTTAGACAGAGAGGCTCCAAGTAAGTGCTACAGTAGTTGCAAATTGGCAGATCTTCTGTGTGTGGATGCCAAATAGCCAATTCCCACTTCACAATGTTGAATAATGAGCATTGTTTCCAAATTCTTTCAAGAATAAATTCCATTAAGATGCTTGGAATGTAAATACTTCCTCTTAGAGAAAGTAATTATTTTAATTTGTTTTAATTCTATTATTAGGTCTGTTAATAAAAATGTCTATTTAAACTATTTAAGACATCTACTGAAATTCTACAATATTAATTTTATGGAAAACTTCCAAAAGAACTCTATTAGTTTTCCTCCATTAAGATAACATTATGGACTTTTAATAGAGCTCTTGGCTACAGCAATTTTTATTGACCTAGTTAGTAAATGAATTAATGTTAGTCCCAGTGTCTTCAAAATATGTGATATACTTTTAAAAATAAAGTTTTAGAAAAGTGTTTAATAATTAATTCATTACAACAACTTTACCACCCTTTGATAACATATATACAGGCACTGGGTGAATTTTAGGTATGATTTAGTTCTGCTTAAGACTTTCTGGACACCTCAGATAACGATTTTTTGTCTCTCCATAACCTTATTTTTTAAGTCAGGCAGAAAAATCAATTCTTACATGATCTCACCCACAAGTTGCTTCCATACAAATAAATCTCAGGATGGGATGTGTTAATTCTTTTAATAATGCTTTTTCTGCTCAATCAGATTGAATAAATGCAGCTAGGTTGCCTACAGTGGATTACTTGTGGTAGCTGATTTTTTTTAAATGAAATTGTGCATACACTTAGCCATGGTTTTTTGCATCTTGCTTCTATTTTTGATAGACATTGTTTTTTCTGTAGTTTTGGACCGAGCTTGCTCTGGTTTCCTAAGGAACTGCGCTGTGTTCCTGCCCATGACTCCAAGGCAGACCTAATCCTTTCCAATGAGTTCAGATCTGGTCTGCTCTGACAGCCCAAGACCCTGCTCAGTCTGGGGATCTCAGCTGGCATCTCAGCAGGATGTTCCAAGCAAAGGATCATGACTGACAGTATCCTAAATTCATGATGAAAACACACAAGTCTTCTGGTCATGGGGATGCTCTGTATTTCTGCTGCACAGGCATTGGACACCCATGACATTTGCATGCTCTTTAAAGCAGTGTGCCACTAAACAGTCAATCCAGTGGTCCACTAATGGGAATTGTGCTTGAAAAGTAAAAGCAAAATAAATTAATGATGTCTGAGTGTCAAGGTCAGTAGTTAACTGAAGCTTATTTAAATGCTAAGTTAGGTTATAGATGAAAAACGTAACTTTTTTCCAAGGGCTATTTCATATAAAACAGCCCTGTCTTGTCTTCAACATGAAGACTGATTATTTATGTTTGATTTGTTGCTTCTCAGTGCATCCATCCACATTGCATTTCATATTCTGGACTGTCACGTTTATATCAATATGAGCCAGTAGCACATCATAGAGCATTTGTGTAATGCGAGTTCTTTGTAATGACCCATCATCCTCAAATCGGAGCATTAAACAAGAGGTAGCCAGAAAAGTGAATTTGTATTGCTACCAATTCTTTGTGTGCTGTTTTGTTTGGGTACACTGGGTAGATTACATTTACTGCCTTCCATGGCTGACACCAGAGAGATGGATGTTTAGCCACTGTACAGAGTCCCACCAGTAATTCAGTAAGTGACTTGGGCCTTTTCTGAGTGCCCTCTTGAGGGCTTTTAAATTACCTGTAGGTTATTTACTGGGTTTCTGCATAAGAATCAAGCTCATTTCTGGCCACTGAATGCCCAGATGTGCCAGAGTGACTGATTCCATGTTGTAGGAACTAGTGGTTTAGGTCTTGATCTCTTAAACACTTGCTACTTAATTTAGCTTTATTCCTGGGCACATAGTCACTTCAATTTCTTTTCATTTACAGCTTTATTGGATCTGTCTGATGAATGTTAAGCACAGCATTTAAACATTTGGGTGTTCTGAGGTGAGCAAGACTACATGTACAAACACTGTAGCTAAATCCTGTTTTGATACACCAGGATCTTCTTGGGAGTGGGCTGCCAGAGACTACAGATGATGGGCAAGGAAGCAAAGCTGGATATGGAAAAGAACGAGGTTTAAATGTGTCATTGCTGTCATTCTCTGCTCGAAAATGCCACTGTGGAAGCTATGTGTGAGCACCAGACCTTGCTAGTCTGAAAGCCTAAAGGTTGTGGAGACTTGTTAGTGGAGGTCGATGGAGGGATGTTTATTTTCAGCACTGTTCTCACACTGACAACTTGAGAGTGAAAGGGATCCTCAAAGGCGTATGCTTGGTGATTTCAAGTAGCACTCTTGCCACTTAGCTAGAGCTGAGTCATTTCTGGCCAACACATCTATGCCACTTCGCCACTCATGTATCATAGCTTCAGGCCTAAGAGCTAAATTTGAGATTGTTTAATGTTTGTTTATTAATATTTTTAAAACAGTGTAACATAGCGCAATCATGTTTGACTTTTCAAAATATAAACCAATATGGTGATATTTGTGCATCATTTCAGTCTGTGCTAAGGACTCCTCAGGTAGCAGGGGACTTTTAGGGATTGACTTACCTACACTGTGTGTAAAATACAGGGAGCCCATAAGACAAATCTAACACCCATGTTGTACCTAGCATGCACTATGGAGAGGTCAGGTCAGCTGGACATTTGGGCTAACTTGTGATAGAGTGTTTGTGTTGTAGATAAGTGATTCCTTGTGTGCATGTGCACTCATTGTGTGGCTGATGGAGATGTCTGTCTGTCCCAGTTGTTTATCAGTGGTTGTCAGACTATGTGATAACACATTCCCTTCCAGCCCTCTTGCCTGCAAATTGCCCTGACAGGCACCAGGCCTAAAGGACCCTTTAACAGTTAGAGTATCAGGTGCCTGTAAACAATCTGACCATGCTGAGAACAAAATCTGCAGTCTTTTCAGGGTCCCTCCTTATTTCCAGCAGTGATTCATCTCAGCATTGCATGCAGCCTTTCCTTGTCTTTTTGCAGACTCTGCAACCACCCCATGCTCCTTTGTACTCGGTCTTGCCATAGTAGTTTAGGAACCTTTGCTGTTGTTTCTACCATCTGGAGCAGCCTCTCTGTATCTTTCTGCCTCATCAACTCTCCATCTTTTCAACTTTTGTCTTTCTTTTTAAAGTAGATTTTCTCATCTGCGTATGCCTCAGTTTTAATTTTTTTTCCTCACTCTGTTATGGGCTTTGTTGCTCAATGCCTTAATTTATTCATCATACAGTGTCTTTACAACACTTTACATCACTGTATCACAATACTCACATCTACTGTGTATTGCCTGGATTCACTTCTTCCTTGTATTTAGTGCTGTCCATCTGGGAATGCAGTTGGCATGAAAGGCAGGATAAGTTATAAAGTTGTATTATATTGTGAGAGAGACAGCAGCATCTGCTGCTGTACATATAAATGCTCTAACTTTGCAATACTTCAACAAAGCAAATCATTTGGGCTAGTTTTAAATGGAAAAATTATTATGTGATAAGATGTATACAATGAATTTCAAAATTGAGCTTGAGACCTTTATGAACAGGGTTCAAACACAGGGTTTGTTAACTTTTACTTTTCATATATTTAATATTTGCTAATATATATTTATATATAATATATTTAAATATATATATGTACGTGTGTTTTTGTGTGCATATATATATTGTATGTAACTCAAAATGTTCTTGGAGCTATGGGATCAAAGGAAGCCACTCTTTCTTCTTTTTTCGTTTTGTTCATTTTTTTGACAATTTTGAAAATCTGAGCTTTCACCAGGGGAGCTCTGCATCTGACTGTCCTGGGTCCCAGGAGTGCAGGCTGCCTTTCACTCCTGCAGTTGTGTGCTCGAGTTTGCTGTGGGCACACCACCTGAGCTACTCTGAACCTGCTCATCTCTTTTTTCAGGTAATCTGAATTCCTGGAGTTAGAAGACAGATTTGAGAAATATACCTCATAAAACAAATACCCGTGGCTTTGTTTGCTCAAGTGAGAATTAAATTCAAAATTTGATTTTTAGAAATCTCATCAGTCAGGTAACAGCACTAATACTGTTCTGACCTCCCAGTTGTGCATTCCCAGGGCTGAAAGTCTCCACCTCTTCAAACCTCTGAAAGCTCCGAGTTCTTCTAACACCCTCAGGATTGCACAACTTGTGGATGCTTGACTTTGATCTAGTGAGTGCCTTCTGCTGGCAGGGGGCCCTGCAGGGCTGAACAGGTTTGCTGGGACCAATCCGTGTTCCAAAGTTAAGGCAATCAGTATTTCAGTGTTCAGGGGACAAAAGCAGTTGAGCATGGTTTGTGCTCAGAGAATCCTACTGCTGCTCCTCCCAGGACTATCCCATTTTAATGATGTAGCCAATATCTGTTTGTTCTGGGGTGTTTCTGCTTATTCAATTTTTCATCCTTTGTCCAAGCTGTTGTTGTCAGAGCTTCCTTCATAAGCTGAACTAGAATAACAAGAGACAACTATTTAAAGAAAATAATTTAAACATGAGAGTGTTGGTAATAAAAAGAGTTCATCTGTGCAACAATATTACATTTGCCATTGTATTTGATTACTAATGAATACAGAGTATTCATCTTAGCTACAAGCAGAAAAGGGGAGGAAAAAGCTTTTGTATTAAATCAACTAAACGATGAAGTGAGTCAGCGGAGGCTCTTTTAGTGTTCAGAATGCAAAATGTGCAGCTCATAACCATGAAATTTACTGTACCTTTTATAAGCATATTTTGATTGTAAATGTGTGTGAGATAAAAATGCTTAGTTTTTAAGGCAAGATGGACAGCTAATTTTTTTAAAACCATGACATTAATGGCTGGAACTGTAATGCCCTTGTTATTCAATCTTGGAAAAGTTTGCTTACAGTTCACTTCTAATGACTCTTTCATACCATTATCAAATGACTGATAGTCATTGCAAGCATTTTAGCAGCTTTCAGATCTGTTATATTTTTAATTAAATTGGCTGTGAATTGTGTAAGTAGCAAAGGTTGACAAACTAGCACTCAGTGCAGCATCGCCGCTTCTCAGTGAAGCTGTCACAGGACGTGCATGGTCTTGATTTCTTTAAACACTTTATGGTTCTTTTAATCTGTATCAGATGTTGACTTGGAGCAGTCAGTAAATAGCTCTGGAGAGCAGGATGGGATGTTGCAGAAATACCCCTGAGGGGCTTTGATGGAAGCAGCCTGGTTTGGAGTGCATGGAGCAGCCTGACCCGCGCGATGGCTGTGGGTTTGTGGAGAATGTGGTCTCTGTGCTTCAGGCCACGGGACTTGTGTGTGGTGTACGAGTGCATGCTGCTAACACCGTGCCCTACTTTCTAGCTGGAATATGTCAGTAAGGTCTCTGGAGCTTACTGTTATTGGAACAACATCCACAGTCCCCCCAGGGAATTGCAGAGGTGCCTTAACCACCTGTGGGCTGGTACTCTGGCAGCTGCTTGCTTGCTGAAAGGAGAATGAAAAATCAGAGGCCTTTCCCTATATCGGTGTGCCAATTATTATAAAATGTTTCTGTGAACGTTGCCTTTGCTGCCTTTGCCTCTTTCTGCTAAGCTCCATTTCCAACTGGTAGAGCAACACTGCAAACGTAGGAGAATGTGGCTCTTCTTGTCTTAGGCTGATTTGCAATGTCTCATTCAAAACTATCTTAGACCAAACTAGTTCAGCCTGCCCAAAACCGTAGGAACCATCAATGGGAAATAATGCTGTGATTTTTAAGAGATTAGTAAATGCTAAAGAAAAGAAACTAACATTTGGTATTTTGTATTCTAATGTATGGGCCAAATCTCGAAGAATTTTTAGTCTGTCTTTCCTTGGCCAAAACCATATCAGAGAAAAAAGATCTGGGAAAAAAGATCCAGTCTGGAGTCCGGGTTTTACTCAAGAGTTCACCATTCTTTTCCCCTTTCTTTTTGCTGCTGTGTTCCTTTCTGTACTGTACAATACATCTCACTTTCTAAGAATATCATAACATATTCTAGAATAGACAGAAAAGTGCAATTTTTAGAACAAAAAGCACAAAAATTATGAATGTTAATTGTTCTCTGAGTTTCTGCTCTTACTTGACCCTTGTACTTGGTGTCAGTGGGCAGCCACAGTTTGTCTGGGGCTTTGATCCAAGCACCATGATATTTTCCCTCAATGCTTAGCAGGCACCAGATCAACTTCTCTGCTTGCTGTGGGGTGGGTGGTGGGGTAAAAGGCACTTGTTCTCCATCAAAGTGCCCTCCAGTGGTTCAGCCACGGAAAAACAGCACCGGGGGAAGTTCCTCAGGGAGCTGCTGTGTCGCAGTTTTAAAGCCTCACCTGTCAACCCCAGGCCTGGCTCAAAACAGCAATGAAAATTCAGGCATATACAAAGGGAGGTGTTTTTGAAGAACAGAGACATTTGAATCTAAATTCAGCCTCTACAGTGGTTGGGTTCAGCCAATGGGGTCAGATTACTGCCTACTTCACCAGGGTGGTAGTTTGTGCTTAAATGGATTAGCAGTTATCCATATCCTCTTGTTAGCATTGCAATTACAAATTAGTATAACATAAAAGCTTGGTATAATTGTGCTGGAAATGAAAAATATCTCTTTATGTTGCACATTTCACAGCCACATTAGACTCACAGAGTATTGTGGCAATGATTACTTTTTGCTGAGGGGCAGAGAAAAAGATAAATGACTTCTAAATCACCACATGACTCAGCCTGCAAGCTCTGAGTTTATTTGTAAGACATTTATCTCCTTGTATACTCACCAGGAAAAAAAAAATTATCATTTAATTAATAAACTTAATAGCCTGAGGTATTCTGATCAATACAAGAACAGTATGAGAACAGGGCCTGATGCAATGAAATACTGAGTTGTCTGCAAACCCATGATTTTCTTTAAAGCCGATCATGCTCCTGCCTAGTTACTTAGGAGAGGCTGCATGGTAAGGTGCAGTGCTCTGCTGAAAATCAAACTGATAGACCAGCCTGAACAAAAAAATTGAAGCAGCTCCTTGTGCCTTGAAACAATTTCCCCTTTATGTTTTCTCTGTGTGACCTTTTGAGCTTTGTTTCCCTGCTGGCTCTGAAATGCTGAACGAGCTTCCAGTGAAGCCAATGGATGTTTTTCCACTGAATGCTGCAGAGCCCGGTTGGGTCAAATTCTGCTGCCAATGGGGCCTGACTCGCCTGTTGTGACATTGGGTCAGAGCCCCATTACAGCTCTGCAAATCCAGAGGTTCCATGCTGGCTCCAGGGCTTATCCTGGATAATGCAGAATAACCAAGAGCAAGACGTGCCCCCGCCTCCCGATCCTGGCAGCTCCGACGTGAGCAGTGGCAGCTGCCTGGCAGGATGGGCTTTGTTTTGCTTTCTCTCAGCCCTGTTATGATTTCAGTCCTTGCCAAGGCAGCCACGGGCTGATCTAATGCTTGCTGAGGGAAATATGCAAGTGTGTCATTTTTTTCATTCAATCTGTACTAAAAATGTGTCCTTAAAGGAAAAACCTATGGATATTGGGTGCTTTGTAGGCATGCAGGAACAGCAGGAATTTTTCATTTCAGTTTGCACAGCAGCTTTGCAGTGGCAGATAGAAATGGAAGCAATACCCCTTTTCTCCCAGACAAATGCATCGAATCAGCTGCACGTGTCATTCTGACATCAGTGTTAAATGGTGTATGGGTTTTAACTTGAACATGCTTTTTGAAACAGTCTCTTAGAAAAAAACAATGCTGTGCACACCATACATTGATTGGGAATTCGTGGTTCTCAGTTCTTGCTTCCTGCATGGAAAATCCCAGACTCCCTCGTGGCTGTTCCCTCTGCATTGCTGGATTAGGTACCTCGTGCTGGGTGCTGCACAGCTTCTGCTTGGGCATCAGATGAAGCTGAAAGTGAGAAAAAAAGAAAAACATAATGAAGGATGGAAAAATACACAAAGGAAGAGGTAAGGATGGCCAGCATGGTGGTGGATCTTCACGAGCAGCAGGGTGACAAGTATGCTGGCCTCAGTGTGGTTGTGACTGACACTGAGTATCTGGAGCAGAAAGCAGCACTCTCCTCCCTTCCTCTGGAGCCTGTTTCACCCCTTTTGTTCTCACACTGCCTCTTTGAAGCTCCAAAGTGAGATGGACATATTAAAGTCAGTATTATTCATCTCAATTTTCACAAAATTAATGTAACTGTGGAAGGGCCAATTAATGTAATTGTGGAATTATGATCCACCAATTATGATCCACCAATTTATGATCCACCAATTTATCCTGTGTTAATCACAATACTGAGTTTACAAAGCTGCCTTGTTTGGATGAATGCAGGCTCCTCCCTTTCTGTGCTGTTTTTATCAACAGTGATTGTTACAGTTTTCCAGATTGTTGTGTTAAATCTCACATTTCCCTGTGCTGAGGGAAACAATTATGGAAGACCTGCAGACCCCAATTATCACTGCAGGTCAAAGGGCTTGCTATTGAAATGCTTATGAGTAAACACTGCAAGATGTGGTCCTTCCCTGCTGGTTCTCTTCTTACTCCCTAAGCACCACGTATATTTTTAATATTTTTTTATGGAAACGATCAACTGTTCATTTGCAACAACTGAAACATGACAGTGGTGAAGTGTGATAATGAGAGAAGCTTCTGAAGATGCCAAAGAAGAGACACTAAGAATGAAGGAAATGTTTTTCTAAAATTTCTCAGAATGTTTGGGTATGAACTAGCAAATAACATTTTCATGAAGAATTCCATCTAGTTTCTCATTTTTTTCCCAAGTGTTAATCCAGCAGTTTTCTGACTCACGCGATGACTTAATTCTCTGTGCTGTGCTCACTGCTGTAATATGTGAGCATTCAGATGTCTTCACTCAATCACTTTAATTAAAGCAGGAGTCCTTACCCTCAAATGTGGACAATGAGTAACACAGCCAGCTACGCTCGTTAGGCTCAGAAGGTTTGGGTTTTTTTAATTATAGATGTGCCTACTGGTATTCAGTGCAATCCCATATTAGCATTTAAGCTTAAGTGAGTTCAAACAGCTCTTAAGCACACGCTCAGCATTGAGAACTTAAATGCCCTGCTGAATGGGGACGTGAATCAGCTTCAGATTTACTGACAAATTTATCTAGAGAGAATGTCCTTCCTTCCTAGGATCTTATTAGATGAGTTGGAGATAATAGCCTTCTCCTACTGGTGCCAAAATCAGCACAAGATCTGCCTTCCCGTGGTAAGCAGCAAATTGGCACTATTTTGCTTTCTTTAGCTTATTCTCAGCCTTTCCCTCTCCCTTTATTAAAGAATGAACATGAGATGCTTCACAGTGTTAATTTTCAGAAGGCTTTTTAGGTGTGAACTGGGATGGGGTTTTTTTTCCAATAGCAGATTTATCCAAATTTTTACTGATGTTCCAAAACCTCAGAGATTAGTTGAAAGGATCAAAACTCCTGACTTGATCTCTGCCACCGAAATAATCCCTAACAGAGAATTTATAGCTTTCCTAATGTTCTCAAGGCTATCTCCTGAAATGTCTCCAGTTGCTGGGCACTGTCATGTACATCAAACTTTTAAGGAAATAAATACGAAATTATCGGTTCAGATAGTGCCAGTGAGCTGTGATAGGAGGCAGTGAATTGCTACCCTGTGGGCTCGCTCTGGCCCTGCGGCAGCTGGTAGTCCTGCCAGTGCTTTTGCAAGCAGGATGGCTCCGGCTGGGTACCAAAGCCATGAGAAAGTGTGGGAAGAAGGCTGGAGGGTGCACTGGCTCAGGTGGACCACCACACAAAGGTTTGGTCCTGGACACTTGCTCAGGGACAAAAGTGCCCACTTCATGTAAAGAATTCCTCCCCAGCTTGGCTGAGGGGACCAGAGCCGTTCCAGGAGCCCAGTGACACTCGACGAAGAGTATGAGTAAAATCAGGCTCGAAACAGGTTTTGACATAAGAACAGATTCATGCATAAATGCAGTGTGTTATTGGTTATAAATGGAAGTAGTGAAAATAGGATGTTAGCAGAGAGCTTATTTTTAACTACTATTTAGACTTTCCAAAGTGTTGTATGTGATAAAAACCAAGGGCTGGTAAAAATTCAGGTAAGGGCAAAATGTTACAATATTCAGTATTTTCTGAGAGTAGATAAAATACCACAGAGAAATGGTGTGATAAGAAAAAACTTACTCCATCTAAAAATGTTAGTTTATAATTCTAGCTAAATTAAGCCGTTGTTGATTTTTAATATATGTTCTGCTCTTACTGGTTTATTTAATTTTTTTTTTAAGCTTTCCGGATTTATTATGGGGTGCTCTCATTTTGAGTGGCAATAGTGAAAGATACGTGTTCTGTAGCATGCTGGCTGTTCTGCCAGCAAAGTAAACAGCACTCTAGATAAGATTTGGGCTTGCAGCTTCTCTTAATCAGAACATCATCTTTCAGGGTGTGGATTTGCTCATGTAGCCAAATACGCCATGCATGTCTCTATTTATTATAAAAATTAATATACAAGCAGGGCTTATGTATCTATATGGGCAAGCTATATTATGTCTGTGTCCCATCTGCATAACTTAATTATAGCAGTACTCAGTAGCTCAGAGAAGGAATGACAGTGAAGCTCTGGGGCATCACATGGGCTCTTCAGCTGGAGAAGGAAAATCCAACAATCCTGATATGAGGAGGAGCCATGTCTATAGTCCCACATGTCTCTGCTGGTAATGCTCTTCTTCACAGTGAGCTCTAGATGGTATGCACAGCACAAAATGCTTAGCTCTACACTGAGGTTAAAATCAGCACGGAATAGAACACAGGAATTGGTACTCTGTGGTATTTGATGATAAAATTAAATTGGATGCCTGTAAGAAGAATAACAGCTATGCCATATTGCTGCGTGGATGCTGTTATCTTACATGTGTGTTCATTTTTCTTAATGTTAAAATAATGCTGCAAACATGGAGTGAAAAGGAAAATAACGTCAGATTTATAAGCTGTTCGAGGATGCTGCTCCTTTTACCACAACCGTGCTGCAAAGCAAGAGCTTCCTCGCCATGTTTCCCCATTAGAGAGGGAATGATATTAAATGGCACTGTGTCTTTTCGTAAAATTCATCAGGAAAACCAAGGAAAGGAGAAGGAAAGAGCCATGAGGTCCAGCAGCTGCCCTGCTATGCAGAGAGGGAAGGCACTGACCCATCTCAAGCTGTCTCAGGGGCATTTGATAACTCTGAGATCATCAGCGAGTTAAAGGTCTGTTCTTCTACCAGTGCTACAGAATGCACAAGGTGTATTATGCAAAAGCTTTCTTTATTTTACAATAGCTATTTGTGTAATTGTAGTTCCATAGTAGCCGAAAAGACAGTGTGTTCTCCTTCCAGGCCTTTCGATAAATCTGCACGTTTTCCAATTTTTTTTTTTTAGATTAAAATAATTTAGTTGTACCGATTCAGTTTTCTCTCCTAATATAAAACCTTCAACAAAAAAGCATTCTTTAAAAACTCTAGAGATGGAAAATGTAAACCAAACTTTAAAATTTGCTAATTGTAAATCCCTTTGTCTTTGGAGTGCTGCATAGCAGATCAGTTCCAAGTAATTATCATGTGAAAAATGTAGGACTTTTTGGTTCATATATGTATCGAAGAGATGCAAAGCCAATATAAAAAGAATTTTAATTGGTTTGAGATAGTAGCAGGAAATTATTTTCCTTCATTTGTAGAATCAAAAAAAATGCAAGTATCTCAGCTATTAAATTTGGGAAAGGAGTGCATATTTCAGTACTGCAGTTACTGATGTGTGAAATACAGAAAAATGTTAATTGAGGTAGGCTTGTGAAGTGAAATTAGTTGCAAGTGGACTGTAGATGAGCAAAGGGATTCTTAGGGTGTTGCACCTCAGCCATACTTTGAGATTAATTCATTAAAGATAATTGGAATGTTAAATAGTTTTCTAAAAGGAATCGCTGCTACAGTGGTCTAACTCTTTTAATCTGATTGAATCAAATGCTAATTACCAATATTCAGATTTATGCTATGCTTGTTTATGTACTTGCCACCCTGATTACTTCCTTGACTGCTGATAATATTTTCTGTCAAGGGTGACAGCCCTTCAATCATCTGAAAATAAGGTCTTGAATGAGGGGAACTTCAGCAAGAGCTGCCTGTCCTCATCTCTATCCATGAAGTCTGTTAAAATACAGGAGCAGCTGAGCAGCCTTTCAGTGCTTTATAGCTGATTAAGTCCTCACCAATAACTCCAGAGTAAATGCAAAGTTTTTGGTGTGCTTCTCTGTGTGGGCTTGACAGCACTTAGCACCACTGCACCCAAAATTCCAACAAATGGGCTCTTGGCGTAGGCATATTGTGGTCTGGGGGCCTTTGGGACCTGAACATGGCTTGTTGCACTCCAGTCAACAAGAGAGATCCATGGTCTCTGGAAAAAGGGAGAGGAGGTCTGGTCTTCCTGGCTCTGCCCCATCGCCCACCAGGCAGTGTGGTGGGACACAATGTCCATGCCCTCATCCAGGAGGGAGACAAATCAAATAATGCAGGATAGTTCTCCACTCTGAAAGCAGAATACCAAGGTGAGTTGGCAGGAATGAACAGAAATGCTGATTTACGCCAGAAAGCCAAATACAAATCCATTGCCTGTCACAGATTTTCTTTTTCCTTCCCTTTATTACTGTGACATAAGTGCCCTCTGCATCTATTTACTCTTACCTGGGGTCTCGGGCTTGCATATTTCATTTGCCCAGATGGGCTGCATCACTGTGTGAAGAACAATCTTTCTGTGCTGGAGAGGTGTGTGTGCCAGGTCCCATGCATGTTATCTCTTATTTATTGCCTCCCTGGCGACAGGCTGTCGCCAACAGGCGGATAATTAGAACGGCTTGGGCTGGAGACCTGTGGAAAGTCTGAGTACTTTCATAATTGGCCAATAAGTGCTGTAGGTTTGTGCCTGAATCCTCCATGATTTCTGCTATCAGAAGCTCGAGTTTCTTTCTTCAGTGACATATATATCTTTTTTTCTTATAAAGAGAGGAAATCCTTGCATTATGTATCTATTCTCATTTTGTGTTGACTTACTTTTGATGACTTGTTATTTAAAACAGCCAGCTTTTGCTTTTGGAGAACCTTGGAGTCATTAAAACAGAAAAATAGTCCCTTTTTCTGCTTGTGCTCCCACCCTCTATGGAAACAGAAAAAACAAAAAGGAAAAAGTAAGAATAGGAGAAAAGTGTTACCAGAAACAGCTAAACCAATAGCATAATCTGCAAGTTCTGTGCGTACTGTTATGATATCTGAAACATAATTATCAAGCTTAAGTTAATTAGACTAATGCTTAGAAAATCTGGCATGGCAGATTGTGGTAAGTAATTATATGTACCGATTAAAAGATGTAATATGCAGTGAGCAAAAGCAAAAAGAAAACTCCATTTGATACAGCCAGTGAACACAGACAATTAAGAAGTCAAGTAGATGAGCACCGACAAAGATACTGAACTTTGTGGAAGATGATGGGCGAGATGCCAATTTTTCAGTGGAACAGATTTTGCATAGTATCAGTCAAACTTTTGTTTTATGAAAATCCGTGCTACTGTTTCCTAACTGAAATACATGAAGGGCCACTTGCTTTTGCATTAGGACTAGCTGACATGAATACAAGGGTATGTGCAAACAAGAATGTGACATTAGAGTACTAGTTTACATATATATAGAAGTTGTGTAAATGGCTTTTCTTAAAAGCAATTCACAGGATGTCATATGAGAAATAAAGCTGTGAACACAGTGTCTTCTGCAATTAAGTGTAATAATTCTTATGGGTCAGGATGAATGGGGAGAGCTTGTGAGCCTTTGTACCCCTCAGTGTGTGCACAGGAAAACCCTAAAACACACTGAGAACATGATTTTTTTTGTGTGTGTGACTTTTGCTTGAAGAATAGTTTAAAGAAAAAAGACCTAAAGAAAGGAGAGAAATGTAGCAGCAGAACTGTGAAAAAAGTTCTGATCGCAACTTCAAAATGTGTCTAAATAAATAAGATTATTTTTCAAGTTCTCCCCAAAGTGTGTGACTGTACAACAGATTCCCCAATCAATTCCCTCCTGAAGGAGGAGTGAGAAACCTGCACATTCCTGGTCTGGTAAATTCAGATGAAGCAAGTCCATGCGTGATGCGTCCTCACAGCATTAAATCCACAAGTCTTTGACTGTGCTTCTGGAACAACGTACAGCCTCTTCTCAGCTGAGCCACGTGTTTTATTCATATCTGCTGGAAATTGCTTTCATTTCCGTTGGTCTCATTGTTTCCCAAGGCATGAACAAACTGATTGAACTGAAAGCATACAAAATTACTTTTTGTCTTTGAAAATTGGGAATGTTTGGGTTGCTTTAGGTTGTCTTTATACCTTTCCTACCCTGCGTCCTGCGTGGTCATGTGCTCCCCCCAGCCAGGCTGTGTGGGATTTTCTGTAGCTCTGGAGCGTGTCCTGGGGATTATGCAAAGAGAAGGTGGTGATCTGCTGCCAGGCTCTCATCACTGGAACAGAACTTGCCAAAATCTTGCAAACTAAAAAAAGTTCCCGTGACTTTTTCAGATGAATGTTTCTAAAATATCTGTGCTCAAAGGTTTTAATATTAATTCTGTCCAAAAGCAATGATACTGAAGTCTACATATTAGATAATAATTGTTATGCAAATGCTATCAGTTTATGATTTCTATATAGAAATATGCGATGTCTGGGAGGTTGTAGCATGGGCAATGGCAACTGCTTTTTCCTAGGCAGTTTAATAATATTTTCCATCTATTTTCATCAAAACCACCTTTCTACTAGTAGAAGCTATCAGCCTTAATTAACTGCAACATCTATCCAGCTAAAATTAATTCTCCCCAAATTCACAGTCCCTTCACTTAAATTAATTTCAGAATATTCTGGTCCCTGGCTATTATGCATGGGCATTATGTGGGTACAACTGTGGTCTTATTCTCCAGAAGAAGAATTTGAACAAAAGGTCAACACTGCAGCTTGGAAGGGGAACAAATAAATTTCTCCTCTTCAAAGTGAAGGCAGCCTGTGCCCCTCCACCCCCTGAAAAGCCACTGTTATCCCTGTGTGTATTTTACCAAGTGAACAAGGGCTCCTGTATTGGTCCCCTTATCTGTGACTTTTTTTTATCATTTGATTTATCTCAGAGGTTCACCTGAGGGATGAAGGTATCTGTTTGAACAATACCAAACTGCTACTCACTTTCCCTCTTACACCTTCTGCATCCATCCATCCCAAACAGAATCTAGGAGTGTATTTGCTATGGGTAACATACCTTTGTGAAGTTTGCACAATAGGGAAAAATATTATTTGAGCAAAACCTCATGTGATGTCTCTTAAGAGAACTTCCTGCGTAAGTTTTACAGCAATATTAATGGGCTGGAAAAACTGAAGAGGTGACTGACCGTCTGAAATCTCCAATTCTGCTCCCATGTATGGGTCTGGTACCATCCACTGCCTCCAGAACATCAAGAAATGTGAGTTTCCTCTGGGTTTAAAAACTGTTGTAGACGTGGAAGATTTTCTTTCCTTTTACTGCTGCTACTTTACGAGATGAATTTACAGACTCTGGGGCATTTGCCCTTGACAAAACTTGTTTGGTTCTTATGGCACTAGGTCAGTGGAATATCAATAGATTCTTAATGCAGTCTGTCTTTTAGAGTTTCTTTCATTTCTCAGAGCAAAAGTAAATGCCATTCATATTGGCAGGTTGTAATGGGAACATTGAGATACTGGTTTTTAAAAATATACGCAGCTCCTTTTAAATAGTCTTTGTCTCTCTCTTATGTGTCTTCAGTGTGTCTATAGCAATTACAAGGTTAGATATCCCCTAAGATGGTAGAAAAGGTCATTTTGTTGTCTTTTCTACCCCATGCCTCAGTGAAATATTCATGGTACAGCTCAGGTGCTGGGCTTGGGTTTAATGTTTCGTTGCATCGCCATCTGTTTTGTTGTTGCAGTTGTTGTTGTTTTTTCCCTTGGAGGGGGCTGAGGGAGCATGGAGGCAGCAGTGAGGGATGCTGGCATATGGGTCCAGGCCTGATGGAAAAGAAGAGCAGTGAATCTGCAGGAGAGAGTAGCTCCTTTGATCCGAGCTATTTTCTTTTCTAACATTTAAAGTCCTTCTGGTGAAAATCTGCCATTATGCAAGTGGCCCATCAGTGGTAGATGTGGTAGGCTCTGTGTCTCCTCAAAGGCTATGAAGCCACATTAAAGTAGGCTTTTATATTATTTGTAAAGTTCATTTATATGACTTAGCAGAGACATTGAAGCCCAGCTCTGCACGGAGCCAAATGGCATTAACAAGTTCCAAGGGTGTGCGCAGTAGAGTTTTCCAGAGTATGGTGGTGGCTCCGTGGCAAAGGGCAGCACAGAGAAAGGATTAAAGGGGGGATGCAGAGCACCAAGAGGGCTTTGCTGCAGGAGCCCAAGTCCCTTGGCCACAGCCAGTCCCTAGCACCCAGCTGGTGGTGACATCCACTCCTCTGCCACACACCTGGGGACACCACAGGGACACAGAGACCTGGGCAGGGTGGGTTTCTCTACAATGGGTTTCTCACTAAAGAGTTTTAAGCTCTTTTGCGACTTTATTTTTACTGTAATGAGGGTGTTTGGCCCATAATCTCACCAGGATTTTTCGAATTCTTTTTGATCATCTTGCTCTTTTTCAGCTTTTCCCTCTTACTGCTGTTGATTTAAATGTCATGACATTTTAAACATGACTTATTATAACAAAACAGTATATAAAACAATATGCTGCATAATAAATGCAGCCGTATTTTTTTGAGTGAATGTTAAATGAGAGCAATTTATTCCTCAACCTATTTTAGTACCTACTTACTAGAGGGTATTGGCTGCCTAAATCCCAGGGAGGCAATGTGCAAGGTTGAAAGCTAAAGTATTTGAGGGATGCCCAGGGGAAAAGGCTGTCCTGGGGATGTGGCTTTATCCAGGAGTGCTGTGATCCTGAGCACTGTGGAGAAGCAGAGAGAATCATCCTGGGAAGGATTGTTGGCGGGTGAGGGGTCCCCTGAGAAGCACACACAAAAGAAGGCTTTGAAACCCCCGTGGTTCACCTCAAATACGTGGTATGTGTCGTTTTAGACACTGAAGTCTCCTTGAAATCCTCCTGCAGTCAGTGGAGGGAGTGACTCAGAGTATGAGTTACTCCAGAACACATTGACAGAATGTTTTCATCTTAATTTCAGGAAGTGTTAGTGAGGGTGGGGAATTTTTTTATTAGCAATAAGCTAATTCCCCAGAGAAGAAGAAATCCACTCTGGCCACTGTGGGCTCCTCCTGCAAGTCCCAGAGAAGTGAAACTTGCCCTGGGAGCTGGGGACATGCTCCTCTTCCCCTGCGTGGTGAGCTGACTCTGTGCCGATGGCGTGGGACCTGCAGCTGATATCCTCTGTGCTGTTAGAAAAAGACAAAGAAAGCAAATAAACCAAATCAACCCCCTTAACACACGTGTGTTTTCCTTGGCATGTCATGAATCCTATTGAGCATGCTCAGGCTATGGCAAATATTTGTCTAAAGTTAAGAAGATTAGTAGGGGAAGTTCTGACTTTGAAACTCGCAGCAGCGGGAGCCAGAATACATCAGCCTAATACGGGAACCTCGAGGTTATCTCTGCTCTTGGAGTGGGACATGCACATCTCTCTGCAGCTCTGACCTTTTGGGAAGAGGCTTTCAGTCAAGTAATACATGCACCTGCATGAAATTTTTGAATCACTGACTCTATCCTTGATTAAAGTGCTTTTCCTTGATTAAAAATAGCCTTTTTCCAAATGAGTAATGTTGCATAGCAGGCTGTGCACGCAGGATAAGATTTCCTCCAATATTATCACACTGATGACATTGCCATTTCTTAACCAGGTCTCTGTGCAACACATTTCTCCTGAGTAGACAGCCCTCTGTAGCCAAGGCCATTAGGAAACTCCCCACAATAATCCACGTTCTCTTCCCAGGTGAGGAAAACTGCAGAGGTGTTTCTAACGTTATCTGCTAGCTGGGAGGATAATGGGCATGGCGAAAATGTATCTAAACACTTTTATAGATTCTTTCCTGGATTCATATCAGGTTGTAAATAGCAGTTCCCCAAGTCTTTGGCAGGACTTCCTACCCCAGTGGATATTCCTTCAAGTATCTCCTTTATAATGTGCTCACTTTCCAAGAATTTTATCTCAGTTGGAGCCAAACTGGAAGTCTGTCAAGATCTGAGCTCTTCAGAGTGCAATCTACATATTTCACTGAATGGCAAACGTGTTTTCTATACAACTGCTGTTCTGCTTGTGGGCTTACTTGTCTTTTATATTTTCAAAAGCAAATTTCTTAAGATGCCTTTTATATTTATTCTTTTTTCTTATCAGAATTGTTAGAAACTAGGGTTTGCAGAGTTTATTTTAGCAAAGCACTTAAACACATATGCTTAAGGGTTTTACTTAACCTTTATGTGTCTCCACAAAATTCTCTTCATCTAAGTACTTTGCTAAAAAGGGTGCAGTTATTCATATGTCCATGTGAAGAGTGAGGTTCAAGTCTTTCCCCAAAGCACAACAATAAAACTGAAAAAATATTTGCAGTCACTATGACAAAGAGTCGACAGGAGGGAAAAAAAACACCACTCTCTAAAACACAGCTTTGATAAACTGAGATTTCCAATGGAATATATGCTTTGCAGCAATAATATCAGCAGCTGGGAGGTAGCAGCATATTTCATGCAGAAGCAGTAAAACAATTGGAGAAGGATTTTCCAGTAGATAGTTAAAAAATTGTCTCATATAAAATGGAGATAATTTAGACTTTTTTCCCATCTCCTTAAATAATTCAAATTTAATGCAGCAAGTAAAAACCACCCCAAAATCAGGGATTTCTGATTCATGCAAACGCAGATATCTGGATGATATAGAATCATAAGCGAAGTCAGCAGATGAGAAAATTATAGGATGTGGGTTTTTTCTGCAGTGTTCACTGTAAATTAGAGCAATTAAATTACAGCAGTTTTGTAGCTGTAATTAAATATGGAGATGGGCCCAGAGATGTGGAAAGCACTGAACTGCCTGAGCTGTTCAGGCTGCAAAAGGGGCTCAGAAAAGGGTCCTGATCCCACAGCAGCTGATGGGGGCAGTCAGGCCTCCAGCATTGTAGTAACACAAAGTCTGCTGGCCTCCTGTGTGGTCAAGGGGGAGCCTGCTGTGCTTGTTCTCTCCCTTATTTTTGCCTTTCCTGGGCCCTGAGCAGAGCAGCTGCAGGGGGGATGCTCAGCTGGGACAAGCTGAGAGCTTCGGCAATGGTTTCCCTCAGGTAGATAAGACAGGATGTATCAGGCCATGTGATTCCAGCATCCCTGAGAAGCTGCTCCGTGAAACTGCTGTGTTTCATCCATTATTCTTTCATTTTACTTTGCAAGTCAAGTCCAGACTTGAGCCACAACTGAAGGCAAGCGGGTTTGGAGGCAGGAGGCTCAGACTGGCAGAGGAGAACAGCTACCAAAAAACTCACAGCCCTTTCAGCAACAGCAGAGACTGAGGAAAGGCTGGAGCAGAGCAGGAGGCACAGATAATAGCAGTAAATGCTGCGTTTAATTGCACTGTGGGGAGGGGTGGAAATGAAGTCTTACTAGGAGGTAATAAGCTAAATACAAAGAGAAGTGAGAGGAAAAAAAGCACTGGGAGAAAAGAGCAAGGAGGAGAAGACCAGGGAGAAGAGGGCAAAGGAAGCAATTCAGGAGTTGCTGTAAAAGCAATGCCAGAGGAGGCTGAGATGGCTGGAAGTCATCACCAGGACCCTCAGTATCACCAAAGGGCCGAGGAGCCATAGCCAGCTCAGCCCTGGAGTTTTTCTTCCACAGGATGGGATGCTCAGGGTGAAGCCCCACCACAGCTGCTTGCTGCAGTGAAAGAGGAAGGGCAGGGATGTTCTGTGGAGTGTGTTGGTCACACAGCTCTGCGGCCATAAGGGAGTTGGAGGAAGCAACGTGTAGCAGCCCTGGGATCAACTTTGTCTCCAGTCTCTGGAAAAAGTTTGCTGCTGACAAGAAGAAATTAGATTTTCAGCTTCTTCATGGTTCATGTGTTAATCTGATGCCGACATATCACTCTGAATATTTCACCACAGTGTAGGATTTAAGTATGGAAAAATCCCTGGGTATCCCAAGGTGTATTGGTGATAATGAGCACCAGCAGCTGGGTAATATCTAATCTCTGATTCAAGCCGCTGGCAAAAATTCATTCTTTTTTTTTTGTTAGCTGCTGGTTTTGATAATATTATATTTTATAATTGCTGAAGCAGCTGAGTTTTGTTATGTTGCTGCAGTTTTGTGTAATTACTCTCCATCACTATAATTTTTCTTTTAGTTAAATGCATTGGAGGTTATAAACTCTTAACTATCAACTATAAATATTCACGGGGAGTGAGAATAGTTCTAACTACCATAAAAGCTTTTTCCCAATAGTTTTGGCTAGTGCTCTACATTTACACAGGTTGCTTTTCTCATGGTGTTATGGCATAAGTAGAAAAAAACATAATTTACATATTACTTCAAACAACAGCCAGCCACAGACCCAGGTCCCCTATAGTCTGCTGTGTTGAGAATTCTGGGCTCCTCCACAAAGGGCAAGAAGGAGAGGTCCCCCAATGTGAATGTGCCATAAAACAATATTGTGTTTCCCTTAAGAATTGCAGTGATAAAAACGTAGACCATTCTGCAGCACTAGCAACTTTAATAAAATAACATAAAGCACAGCTGTCAGGTCTGCCAGCATCTCACACCAGGAGACATGAGTGAGAAAATGAACACTTTTCACAAGCAGAAATATTCAAAGAGCTCCTCTGTTTACATGTAATCAAGACTGACAGTCATAGATTATCGGTGGAGGAGCATTTTCTGCTTGAGGTGAAAGAAGAGGATAATTTATCAGGAAGCCCAAGAAGTCAGACATCAGTAATGATCTGCTTGAAGAAGGGCATATCTTAGAAATAGTACATTTATTTGTACTGCAAGGCAAGAAGATGTTCAGAGTTATAAACAAGAGTCTAGTGCTTGAAGAATGTTGAGCAGATACAGTGTGCAATTTGCTGGGCAACTGCGATTACAGAATTGACTAATGTGTGTCTCAGTGCTTGTTCAGAATATTAAAAGAAAAATTTAGCATAATAGGGATTGTCTAAGAGAGCTGTTCATGCTTTCTCATCCTGTTCTCCCCTTTTGGAGTTATCCGAGCTGTGCTGAGGGGGTTGCTCACCTTCCTGTTAATGCTCATGATTTGGAGACACTCCCATAGTACAACACCTGGTTTGGCTTCAGAGAATGGCGCTTTCTGAGTTTTGCAGTAAAACATCTTGTCCATCTGCTGTGATGCTTTTGCATCACCTTTCTCTTATGAAAACAGGCCGAGTACCAGCTGCTTTGAAATAGTAACTAGCTTGGAGCCCTACAGGAAAGGTTTTATAGACTCGCCTTGCCTTGGTGTGCTCTGAGTTTGAAGAAGTAGAATTGTTCTACAGAAACTATCACAGACTCCAAGCTCGTCTGTGTTTGGATATATCTGAGCAAGGTTGTCAGCTCAAGTTGTCCAGCTTTTACTGTCTGACAGGGGTAGAAAACAAGGGGAAGTAACTCGGTTTTTTGGATGGATATCTGGCAAATAGAGGCACTTGTTTTCCTTTTAGTTTGAGCAGAACCTCAGTGTTCTCTAGGTGCAAGAGAGCATTGCTTCCCCTGTTTAATCCAAACTTTCAATAACAAGTCAGATGTTTGTAAAGATTCACAGCTGGGACTTGGATGTGTGCGTGAATATGAGCACACTCCAAGGCACAGAAGTCCCTAAGAAACAAGGATCAACTGTTCTGGCTGTTTCCCACCTGAATTCTAAATTGGTACAATTTCTAGCTGAAATATGTATGTTCTTCTCTCCTGAAGCTTTACAACTTAACCAAAATACTATGGAGACTCTCTCAGCCCTTTTTTATTAAAACAAACAAAAAACATTTACATAAAGTAGCTTTTGCTTATAGAGGCTCTCATATGGAGAACTGAACCCAGTTGAAAAGTACTTTATATAAGAATACATTAAATAACCAGGTGAGACCAAACCCATCCATGATCACAATACTTTGTCACCATTAGGGATCCATAGCAGATATCAGGAGACTTGAAGAACCTGGAAGGTGCACAGGTGGACCTGCGTTGTGCTTTTCAGCCTCCATGCATTTGAAGCATGTGCAATCCCTGAGCTAGAGTTGGTATCAGCAAGCTCTATTTTATTTGTCTTCTGTTTGTGGGTACTGTTGATCTTGAACCTGCATAATGTTTAGCATCCAGAACACCACAGAACAATAAGGGGTTGGAACGGACCTGAAAGATCAACCCAAATCCCTTCTGCCGTGGGCAGGGGCACCTCCCTCTAATCCAGGCTGCTCAAGGCCTTATCCAGTGTGGCTTTGAACACTGCTAGGAATGGGACAGCCACAGCCTCCCTGGGAAACCTGTTCCAGTGTCTCACCACCCTCACAGTAAAAGTTTTCTTCCTAATACCTAACCTAAATTTCCCCTATGCAATTTGTACCCACCATTCCTTGTCGTGTCTCGACAGTTCCTGATGAAGAGTCCCTCTCCCTTCCCTGTGGGCCCCTTCAGGTACTGGAAGATGCTGTGAGGTTTACGAGCAACCTTCTCTTCTCCAGGCTGAACAACCCTAATTTTCTCAGCCTGTCTTTGTAGGAAAGGTGCTTCAGTCCTCTTCCTGACTTCGTGGTCTCCTCTGGACTCCTCATCTAGCAAAATTATCCATAATTTAACTATTTTGCATCAAAGTGGCTGGCTCTATGGTTTGGCTTGTACTGGAGCTGCAGGATGGTGGTGGTAGGGAAGGGTAGGAGGCCACCAGAGATGGTTTTCCAAATACCTACAGTGTTACTCAGGTAATATCACAAACTAAGTGGCACTGGGGTGAGAACTGCCTATTGCACCTCGGAAATGACTGACACGGTAACAGGTCTGGACACAGAATACTCCTGGGATCCTGTTTGGGGGTAGATGTAGCAATTCTATACTGAAATAATACTCAGCTATAAGTCAGGTGACCAATGAATACGTTGGCTGTGGCAGTGATTTAACACCACAGGCTGTTGTTTGACATTCCCAGTGTGTCCACGGAACGTGGCTGCACCTTTTCAGTCGGAGGAGCCGCGAGACGCCCCTGCCCAGCTGAGCGTGCCAGGCTGGACTTGCTGTGTGTGCTGGGCACTGTGCACTGGGAGCCAGGGCTGCTCGGGTGGGCTGGGCTCCCAGGCATGGTTCAGGATTCATTACTGCTCCCCATACATCTGTTTTAACCTCAAGTCAAAGATTGATTATTTTTAAAGGTTAGCTGTTAGGTAGTAGAAGAAACCCTGGCCTTTGCCAGCTTTGAGAAGTCACTGTGGTCTGCAACTGCACGGTTTTAATTTAGACAACAACAACAGCCATTTCAGGTTAACTCTCCTTATTTGAAGAGGAAAAAGAAATCACAACCTGTGAGTCATACCCCCACTTTACTAGTGTCCACATGGAGTCAGCTCTTACCTGGGCTGTGCAGAAACAAGATAGCAAGGGAGAACAACAGCCAAATCATGTCACTAAAGCAATTCTTGCGGGTTAAACAAGGAGACCTTGAGGAACAGGGGCTGCTCTCCCTTGCCTTCTGGCTGCTGCCTGCTGTATCTGCTGCCAGTGTTAGGTTGAATGAGCAAGACACTGCTTTTTTTCAGAAAACAGCTCACACCTCAGCCAGACAATTGATTCACCATCACTTGCCTTGTCCTGGTGCATCCTCTTGTGAAGTGTGAGCATTCCCAGTCCATGGAAAGCACAGGATGATGGATACTCTTTCCCATGACTCCCTCTCATTGCCAGGTCAGCTGTGGTACCTACACACTGTGTAGGTGTGAGCAGAGGGTGAGAGCAGGCACGTGGGCACAGAGGGTGTGTTGGTAGCGTGTACACTGTGCCAGTCCCTGGCTTCTAAATCTTCCTCTTTAATTCTGTGGCGTTATTACAAGATGGATTTATAACACACTTAGTGCTAACATAACAATGAAGATTAGTCTTCTCCTAGTCGAACAGTAATACACTTTAATTTGCCTACAGCTACTGTATTGTACTGGCATGAAAGGAAATGGCTTTCTAATCAACTTCCTCTGCTGAGCAGAGGGAAATCTGTGCTGCAGAATGTAAAACTACATAGGACTGTAGCTGGGAGCAAAATTTGGAGTAGGAGAAACATAGCACAAATAAAAGTATTTGTGAGTTGGAGGTATGCTAACAATCCTAGTTAATTGCTAAACATGCCATATACAGTCATGCACTTTGTTTGGCAGGTTCATGATTGCTTCATCTTTATTTTTTCACTACTTCATCTTCCATACTAAAATTTGTCCTGGAATAAAAGGTGTAAATTCATTAGTTTCCAATTTTGTTTGTGACAGTAACAAAAGGTTGATATTATAAAGTTCCTTGAAAGCACCAGTACTGTTAACACTGTCTGTGCTGTGCTCTTGTTCCTAGAGAAACAACTGGAATCTCAAGACTTAATCCCTTAAGCAAATGTTTCTGCTGCCGGGTGTAAATGCTGCCTTCACTTGACAGGTGTCAGGCATTCTTTGAATGGACACGTGCAACAACAGTCACTCAAGCGCCAGCAGTTACCACAAAGCAGAACTCCCCTCTTCAGGAAAGCAGCAAAGCCATCATGGCAAAGGAAGAAATTATCATGTCTGGGACAACACCGTTTCATACTTACTGCATATGGGATAGTACTCATTTTTGTGGGCCTATTTTGCAAGCTGGATGCAAAAGTTATATGTTTCACATACTTTTTTCCCCCCCAAGAAATCAATAAAATATAATTATGCTTAAAATAGCAGGTTTTGTTTCTAGACCAGGGATACGTCTCACTTTCAACAAGGCCAAGGAAAGACTAATAACTTGCACACAGAGAGGAAATGTATCTCTTCTGAAAACTACTGATACAAACTGGTGGGAAACAGTTGCAACAGGGCCTTGTTATCACAATAGGTATTTGACAGGAAAGGTGGCCCCGTGGGCAGCGAAACAGCCAGAGAAAAATTTACAGGCTATAGTTTCAAGGTGTCCAGCTCACTCCACCGGTGTGGTGAGCACTTCAGCGTCCCTGAGTGTGTTTGTTACCACATTGTTTTACCTGCCAGCTCTGCATCACTGGCTCACGAGGTGTCTGACCATCAGCCCACACACCTGAGCCCTGTCACTGCCTGTCACTCACCCTGGCATCTGCTGTTATCCTTGGAAATGCAGCAGAGCCAGTTAAGTATTGTCAGCACTCTAAACCAGCAACCTTCACCCTTCCTGTCTTCATCACCAGGTCTTTCTGTCTTGCAGACCTATGGAATAACTAGATTGATTGCCCTAAATGTGACATTAAACCTGGAAAAAAATAACAGACTTCTTTTCTTCTTTCTCCCTCAAAAAGTTGCAACGACACGACAAAGAGGATTCCCCTGACAAGTGGAGAACAGAAGAAGAAATGGCAGCTGAAGCAGCAATTTTGAAGAAGTATTTCCAGGAAAATTAGAGGTAATAATTTGCACATTGACTTACTCCTGCAATGCCCAAAACTCTGCTCATGCCTCCATAGGACAGAGGGAGAATATCTAGAATGGAAGAAAAGAAACCAAAACTCTTAGGTTTGTGTTGTTTCCAAAAGAACACATGCTCCTTCTTGAACAAATCAGCACCATCCTAGAGGATTTTGTTTCCAGACGGCAAAAAAATGGTGTATCTGGAAATCAGAATCATCAGCATTTATGTAAGGAGTCTTTAACCTAACATATTGTCTTGGTTTTAGGACAGAAGATAGCCCTGGTACCTCTATGAAGACCTGAAAACTGGTGTGTGTGTGTGTACAACCACATCTGCATATGCACCTATATATACAAAATCCCAGCAGAATTCAGACCATAGAGTGGATAACTTCACCTCTCAAGTACTAAATGATCTGATCAGTTCAACTTCCAAAATTAAGCCTGTTCTGCTAAATTTTCCACTGGCCTTAAAAGAAAAAAAAAAAGATTTGCAGGGAGGAATAGAAAAGAGAAAACACTTGGCAAACGCTAACATTGGTGCTCTAAAAATTGAGAGGTTTTCATTTTGTACCTGTAGTCCCAGAAGCCAGGTTCTTCCAGCAGAAATGAACTGGCCCCCAGAGATCAGTGTGAGTTAGGCTGGGATGTAACACTGCAGCACGGATGCCAAAAGCTCCCTCTCGCCTGCTTCCCATATGTTGTTTGCCATCATCCAGCACTCTCACTTCTCTGTCATTTCTGACTGTTTCATATTTTTCCTCTGAAGAACCAAAATCCCATAAATAACCCTCCTCTCTGTGTGTGACTCACTCTTGCAGCCCAGCTTGAGAAATCCTGTGCTAAACTGCTCGCAGTATGTGTGGCACTGTCATGGCAGCTCGTCTCCTGTGCCATTCTGCCGTTTGGATGACATTTTGGATGACTCCATTTGGAGTTCATCAGACTTCCCTTTCCATTTTTTCTTCCATCCTGATCGTGCTCTTGCCTTCTCCAGCCAAAGTAGCAGTGCCAACCCTTCTGTGGATGGGCCCAGAAAAAGCCATGTAACACATGGAATTCCCATCTGTGAAGGAAATCTGTCCCCAGCAGCTGCAACCTCCAGGGTTTGGACCAGCAGGGGTTGGGCTATGCAGCCACATCTCTGCAGTGGCTGCTGGAGCTGCATTTAGACTCCCACTTTTCACCTTCTCAGAAATGTGCTTCTCAAAAATGAGTTACTCAGGCAGGAAGAGCATCCCCTTAGGTAATGCACGTGTAAGCACTCCTCTCTAACACAGGCATTATGTGGTGCTTCATCTATGGCACAGCAACAGATGAACAGTACTTAGGAGAAAATGACACATCCCTATTCCAGTGTGATATTCTTTCCCATTACTTGTTTGGTAGGTTTGGGGGGATATTTTTTTTTTTTTTGGTCTGGTCAGAAATAAATTGGAAATGCATTTTTTTTCTAGAGATTCTCAAAGGGGTTGGAATTAAATCCCCATGTATCAACAAAATATTCTTTATCTCTTCTGATACTAAAGACAAAGCTGGATAGATGGTCTAAATTCATTCCTGCAAGCAAATTCATGTATCTGGACATCTATTTCCATTTATTATGAAAATGAATCAGCATGTGTCTGCATGGATGACCCCTTGATAAGTTTCCTGTGATGTTAAGGTCATTACCTTTCCTAGAACAAACTGGTAAATTAAATCTTACTGGCATCATTATCATGAGAGTGCCTAGTACAGGCAGTCCTTCCAACCCTGGATTCCCAACACAAGGCATCACTGTCAATCTGTTCTCCCTGACATTATTTCACTTCTGAGGTTTAAGGCTCTGAACTTGAGATAAAGGTATATCTAAGCACCTTCTGCATTTTTCAGCCTTTATCTACTCTCTTAACCTTGCTTCTAAAGTGATGAAGATTGAAAACTTCTGGCAAATTAACAAGGTTATATGCATCCTTCTTTGAAGCTATTTTTGTATTTTACCTACAAAGGATTTATTTTGCCATTTATAGGTTTACCTGAATGACACTTGACTGGAGGTTTTTTTTCAGCAGCGCAGGGAAATTCAGAAAGAGCTGAATGTGGGTGTTCTGCAGCCAATAAATAGCAACTTTAAAGCCTCATGCATTATTCTTCTACTTCATCGTTTTGTTCAAAGAAGCCCAGCTTAGCTAGATTAGCCTGGGCAAACCAAGCCGTGTTTTAGAGCTTTTCCAGCTACCCTTACATTTATCACAGGTCCTTCACCACCTGCCACAACTCCTGTGTGACTTGACCAGGTACAGTAGCACCTTTCACCTGTATTTATAGACTGTACCATCAGGAAGAACTTACAGGTGACTTTTGTTTTCCTAAGAAATACTTGAATAAGGCAAGAAGCTCTTGGTTCTCTCCCTACTTCATCTGTTGTTGCTGATCCCTCTTGTCTGGTTGACTAACTACAGTTAAGTGCTTCTGCGTCGGTCCCCAGATGACCCAAAATATCCACCCACTTGCTTAAAGAAATGAACCCATTTAGCCTTGCTAAGTTTACACCCTTGAGAAAGTGCTTATCTTTAAATATTTTATCCATGTGTGCAATTGGCTAGAGTGGATGAAACAGAAATCAGTGAGTGAATTTGTGTTCTGTGTGTGTTTCTGGTCCTTCCCTGGGTGTCCCCGTGCCACTGTGCCCCGTCCCATGAGAAGGACTTGTCACTTCTTGAACAGCCCCAGCATGTGCAGGCTCTGCAGGGCTGCTCAGGGAGCAGAAGAACTTCACGTGATTCGGGAAGAGAGCAAGGAAAGGAAAAAAAAACCTTTCTGGGGATAGGATATTTAATACAGAATTGCCCCAGTTAGTCACTCTCCTGTTTAGTAGCACCAAGATTTTGCTTCTTTAGAACCTCCTTAAGGGTCGTTTCTCGTTCAGTGTTGGCTGTCCTATGGTCAGCTGTGTTTGGTAACTGGTTGCTTTTTGAGGTGCATCCACAGGGAAAAAGTCCTTACTCAAAGAGCAGGATTTGATGCAGCATCCTAATTTCCAAGCCTATTTTCAGACGCGCCTTTTGAATTTTCTAACTATGTATAGCTGGGTGTTTTGATAGTCTGTTTTGTGCATTTTAAATTGCACATGCCAGCAAAAAGGCTAAAGATTAAAAGAGTTACTAACCTTCAGATAGTATGTGAAAAATGTTTCTCTTCAAAGGCAGTTTCACTCTGTGTTGTTATTTCTGAAGAAAGAACCAGGCTGCACAAGTTTCAGTAGAAGTTTTCCTGGAGTAATACTTTTATACCATTAGAGAAGTAGTCAGTCTTTAGTACAATGTCAAAATGTCCCTTCACATAAAGTTGACAGTGATATTCTGTTGCCAAGTGCTTTTGGAGTTCCAAATATTCGATAGCTTTTAATTGCTTAACTATCTGAATACTTTGTGTCATGCAACATGCCAAATTCATGTAAAAATATCTCCAAATTATGTGTTCTGTACAGTCTTGCAGGATTTCTGATATCAATTCCCCTCCTAGTCCCCCATCTGGCAGTGTTTCTGGATAATATAGTCTTTCCAGCTTATCTGGAGTGTATAAATTTTATTCCTTTCTTCCCCCCCCACTCATTCTTTGAGAGCATTCATCCTGCCTCATAGCTGCCTGTTCTGCACCAAGATTTTGGTGTGTATGGAAGGATGCTTGTTCTATTGACTTCAGCAGGGAAATCACCACTGAGAGCAGCGGCAGACCAGGGGGAATTTAAACTGGCAATTTGACTTGCATCTCATTTTGCTCCTGCACCTCTGGAGCATGGAATCCATACTGCATGCATGAGAGTGAACACCAGAGCAATCCCATCACTTTCCTTAAATTTGGGCAAAATGACTTGCAACACCCTTCTTTGCTTGTTTTACTGTAAGAAAAAAACCCTTCCTATTATTTCTGGCACTGCATAAAACCACAAAACAATGGCTGTGCCTGGGGTGGATCCACAGAGTGGACCTGGGACACAGTGAGGACACAGTCTGCCCCAGGAGATGCTGTGGCCCACAGGCCAGGTTGTCCCCTGGGTGGGCACCACAGTGCCAACACAGGCACAGTCAGAGGTATTTTCTGCACAAGACGCTGCCTGTTGGCAAAGCAGAGTCACCATGGAGTCATGAAAAACAGCGTGCTGTGGTGTGGGGAAGGGGAGCAGGGACAAGGGGTGCAGCAAGCAGAGACCCCCGGCAATTTCAGAGCCTCACTTCATGAGCAGGGCAACCTTTTGAGAGCTTACACTGGAGTTAGGGAGGAGGTGGTGCCAGGGCCTGGGGAATTCCCAGAGGGCATGTTCTAGGATCTGTTTGTATGTATAATCCTGAAGTAAACACACATCCTAGTAATCTGCTATAGATTTCTCTGCACTCCAGACTTAAGTGCTATTAATTATATCCCCCACTCAGAAGCCTCCAAGCAGCATTAATTAGAAAGCAGGAGCTGACAGTTTGCTTGTCTGTGTGAAACTATTATGACCCGAGAGTGAAGTATAAGCTTCAAAAGAAACATGTTTTATGAAGGTCACCTTGAAAAACATCATAACAATCTGTCAGAAGAGAATGCAGCACTCCAAGTGTGCATTTCAGTGTGACATTATGCTTTAAGTAGTTGGAAATAGCAAAGAGATGGATCAGATCATAGGGTCTATGCTTTTTCACCCGAAATTCTCTTTTTTTCAGTAAGTACATAAAAAAGTAATCTTTTTGTCATTTCAATGGGATGCAAGGAAAGTTAATTATCAACAGAAATCCAGCAAACAATCTGGCCCTTGCTGGTGTTTTTTAAGTGTAAAATATCTGGACTTTCCAGCTCCGCAGCAGGGAGAAGGTTTATACACAGGAATTGCATTACCTCTTCAAGGGAAAATGTGAACAGCCAGAAGTGGTGCAGTGACTGTGTACAGCAGTGACACACAGGCAGAAGGCTCAGGGCAAGAGGCTTCCCCAAAAAAATGTGCTGTACTAATGCACAGTAGCTTCGATGTCAAGATTGATTATTTTCCTGGTTGAAGCATATAATTATTTCTTAGGCAAACAAAGCTACAAGAGAGTTAGCTAGAGTTATAAATGAAATGCCATCCTCTTGTGGGAGGCAATAATGTGCCACTCACACCTATTCCAGGGCTCTGTTTGGAGGCTGGAAGCAGTACTGTGCTGAAAGCTGTACACCTTGTTCTCTGGACTTTCATTCCCCTATAGGTGGCCATTTAATTCAGCTGTCCAGTACATGAATTCCATACAGCACTACTTGGATCCTGTAATTATAGCTACAGTAGAAACATCAGGGCCAGAGACAGAGACAAGATTGTAGAGCATAGAGGCAAAGCAGCAAATGTGTTACTGTTGGTGAAGAAAGCTGACAGACAGCCAAACGTTCTCTTAACCTGCACATCCAGCAGCCTGAAAGCCTACCTGGGCTGCCTGTCAAAACCAAATATTGTCCGTGTGATCAGTTCTTGATTCACCATTAGGCTTTGTGTGTCACACTGTGTGAGAGGGAAGTGGGGAAAGCTGAGCAGAAGTGATGGGCATCATGTCCCAGGACCTGGGATAAAAGAGCTGAGGTACAGGACACTGCTGAGCTTCAAATAAGGAGGATAACAGCTGTGGCTAAGTACTTTTATTCCCAAACCTGTGCTAATCTCTTGGCCCCAAAGCTGCCAAAGGATGCACTTACTGAGCAGCCAGGCCCTCCTTGAAGCAGATTCACAAAACACGTGCCAAGTGATTCACAGGCTGCCATCGAACTGTCAGTCAGGAGGGGCTGACAATGGAAACTGTTGCTCAAAATGCCATCGCAATGGGAAACATATGTTTCAGTGAGAAAAGACAATCAAACAAAGGAGTGGGTGGCTGGGGAACTGCAGCCACAACAGCAGCAAGGATCCGAGCCCGCAGCCCTGGGGACGAGTTCGGGGGCCGTGCCCTCGTCTAACACTTGGATAACAGCTTTGTGTTTAATAAGCTGCAATAATTTTCCCAGTATTGAAGCCAGCTCTAAACACGTTCTGAAGTGAAGGCACAAAACTGAAGATACCAAGCCAAAAACCCATTTCACGCTCAATTATTAGCAAAGGTTTGTATCGTGGCATCCTATTGCTGTAGCCGCTGCATAATAGCACTGCCCAGAGAGACATTCGAACCAGCAACTCGAACATGACCTCAAAGCTTGAAAACTCCCTTTGTGTGAGTCTTGGTATCTAGGCTGTGTAGGAGGAAAGGCATTAATAACTCCTCCAGTAAGTAGTTATTTGAGAAAGGAAGGGGGTGATGGACGTTGGAAATATGTTGGACTGAGCGTACTTGAAGCTCTGTTGTTTGCCAGGCTGTCAGTCTCTACACAAAAGCAGAGGTATTGCAGGGATAAACCCAAATACCCCATTTCTGTCAGCAGCTGGGGCTGCTGCAAGCCTCCAGCTACCACTGCAGTAGCAACTGTGCTGGGAGTTTGTGCAGGGATTTCACACACAGCTTCCACAGCTGCAGTCAGCTGCAGTTGTCAGGCTCTCAGCATTTCTGTTCCTCTGCTTCAGGAGCACCTTGCAGGCCTGTCATGGCACCTATTACAAGTCTTTTACAGGATGGGCCACCAAGAGATGCAGAAAATTGGAGCAGACATGGCAAGAAATGCCCCATTCATTCTCTAGCATGTGAGGTTGGGGGCATTTTCAGGGTGACGGTCCCAAATCACCGGTGTGTAATACCTTAGCATTAGACAGAGTGCCCCACAGGGTCGGGGTGGATGAGGATATACAAGAGATGATGGTGTTGAAAGATTATTTGTAGGAGCTTATATAAGAGATCATGCGCCCCAAAGAGTCTTGCATGAGGTTATTATAGAAAAATAGATTTGAAGAGTGAGAAGCTGGATTTGATGACACAAGATGCCCTTTCTAATCCTTTGTTCCTATGAGGAGCGGTCAGCAGAGCTGGGCACTGTGCTGTCTTACTCAGGGACATCAGAGAGGTGGCCTCACTTCATGTTTGTTTTTTGTAAAATGATCCTGACCTCTGTCCAAGGGTGCTTTGTGAGTTAGAAATGAAAAGCACGATGTGAAAGGCAGGCATTAGTATTATTTGGAAGTGAACTTTATTGAAAAAGCAGATAATAAATCAAACAAACCTCTTTCTTGCTCTGGTAAATAATTTTAAAATAGTTGTGTGCAAGGCTTTTCTCCTTTCTCTGTTGCACAGGCTGTACTAGGAGCTGCACTGTGCTGTGTGGGGGTTTAACACTGAACATCTCCTCTTGCCTGTTGCTGTCAGTGACTCCTGTCAGAACACACTAATGAGCACCTAAGTCGTTAGTAATAAACAGCCTCACATTTTGTCTTACTAACAAAGATCAAAGCTGCTATTATATGTAACGATCTGCTATGTTTGATATTTCTCAGGTAACAAAGTGTTTGGAACACATCCCATGACATAAGAAAGTCCCCAGAAAGAACGACCTCATTCTCCAGTTCTCAGTGGCCCTGGAGCTGCAGCTCAACAATTTTATTATGTTCTACAAATATGGGATTCTTCTGTGAAAAATTTTATTGGACCTTTGGATATCATCAAGGTTGAATTTCAGCTAAGACAACTAAACAGCACTAGTTCCAAATATTGCTCTGAGTTGTAACTCATATTTTTCTGAATTGTGTACTTGGGAATGAATCTTTTAAAATTGTCCCTTGGTCTAAATTGAAATAAAGTGCTGGGAAAATCAGGTAGCTACTGCATTTAGGTACATTATAAAGTGTTTACTCCATGTTGTGCTCTTGATTCAGTTATTGCATGTAGGCTATTTTATCATAGAAAAATTAGATCTTTTAGCAGTATGACAATTCATACAAACCAAGGCTTTGTTACAGACTAGCCAAGATAAACCTGGAGACCTGTTTTTTCTTCAGATCACCTCTATAGCAAGAAATATTAAGCTTCCTGAGATCTTTCTCTTCTCTGTTCTTTTAATGCATTATGACTTCTGGAGCTGAAGATGATTCAAAACACTTCTGTAAAACAATTAATATGTAAAGTTGCTCATGAGATAGTAATCACATTAGGGTTAGACTGGCACGAATGGCTGCTTCCAGCAACAAACAACCTGAGTGGGAGCCACCCACAGGGAAAGATCTCTCGGCAAGAAATGCCATGTTCAGAACCCTGCACAGGAAAAAACCCACCCTGGGTTAGTTGTTGATTGCTAACACGTAACACAGGAAGAGAACTCAAACAACAGATGGAAGAGAGAAGAAATGAGTCTGAAGATATGCTTGAAAAGAGCACCCATAATCCTCCTCTGGAACTGCAGGGAAGAAAACAGCAGAAGCTTTCTGTGTCCCCCAAACTCAGGATGAAAAACAAAATGCTCCCAAGCCTTTCCATAAGAGTCCTGCCGAGGGAGGCTGTAGGGTACGGAGTCTACCTGAGGGCTTGAGGAGGTCAGGCTGAGGTCCAGACCTGAGCCTGGCAGTGCTTTGCATGCCTGGCAGCACAGTGTGGTCACAGTCCAGAACAAATTAAACTGATCCATGGAAGTCTGTCCTGGAGGGTTACAACCTGACCTGAGAAGTATAAAAATGCACAATGGATGAGCTCTTATAATTTTCCCCAAATCTTTCTCTGCTCTGTACTGCAGAGCCATTCAGTCCATTGGCTTGAAATCTTTATGCTAGCCAAATATAAATAGAAATACTAGAGAAAAATCACTGGTGTTTGATTCCAGTTTTTACTGTGGTGCTATTTAAATATTGCTCCTAAAAACCAGTTTGATTTAAAGACTTACCATGACCCAGTGTGGCCCCCAATATCTTCCATTAGCCCTTTTTAAAACTGTACAGATTGTAACACCATTTCTTTTTCTGTGCAGAGTAAATGGAAAGTCCATTTTGATGGTGTCTGCACTTTTTAGACCCTGAGCAAGGGCTGAATAAACAGGAAATGAAGGTCAGGGAGCAAGAAGTGACAGAGAAAGTAAGGTGAGCAGACAGAATGGTCAAAGATGCTGGCCAATGGGCCAACATGAATGGTTGTCCTTTTGCACTTTAGCATTTCAAGTAGCTGTGATTTCACATAGAAGGAAGACAACGGTTGTGCTGCTGGGGAACACTAAAAGAAAAACCTCAGCATCAGTTACACTTGCAAGGTATTTTCAAACCTGATGCTCAATGGCTTCCTATTCAATATGGAATATTCTGTATTAATTCCGTAGCCTGTGATGAGCGGGCGCTGCGCCAACCATTTTGCATGGGGGCTGCAGAGCAGATGAGAGCTGAGCTCCATGGAAGATTTCATTTGTGTAAATGAGGAGGCCGTTATCACAGCACTAAAGGTCCTGTTTTTTAAAAAAGCCTCCTGTGACATTATGCACAAAACAACCTATTTATGCAGCATGAAAATATTTATGTGCTTCGCTCCAGCTTGAAAAGGGAATTTGCAATAGATGAAGGACATGAGAAAGGATTGGAGTGAGAGATAAGGAGAGATTAGAAAAGGCAGATCATGAAGTACATGACATCCTGCAGCAGTATGTGGAGTAAACCCTCGCCTTCTTTTAAGACCTGGGCCTTGAGGATGGTGTCTGGATCATTTATATACTTCTTACAGACTTAATTTTCCACAGGCAGGGAGCTGTATGCAGAGATGCAGCTGCTGGAAGCGTGAGGAGAAGCTGTGCTGAAGGCACTGATGCCTTTGTAACCATCTTTGTCCTTTTCAACCTTCACGGCTCGCCCTCGTGGGGTCGTGCCCAGGGCTTGCCTTTGTGCTGGGGGATGCTGCAGAGTGCTGAGCTCCCCCACCCAAAACAGGAAGCATGGGAAAGATCACCTGTGCAGGGGCTCAGATGGACACGGCACAAGAGGAGTGGTCCCAATGGCTTCGTAACAGGACAGAGGTAACTGTGCTCACTGTTTGCACAGCTCAGACCCGCATTCCCTGTCCTTACGCACAAGGAAGTTTCCCAGGCTTTTTCAATTCCTAAGAGGTTTTTTCCTGAAGCAGCAGTTCCTCTGAAGGGCTGCAGGGGCTTTGCCTGTGTGCCTCTGTTTTCATGAGCAAACCAGCTGTGGTTCAGCCAGAGTGCTCCTCACTGACTTGCAGGAGCAGGCTTGGAGCAGGATGTGGCTCCACGTGTCCTCGGTCCCCTGCCTGCCCTGGAACAGACATTGCAGAAGAGATGTCTCAGGAATGATTATTCCCATGCGCAGGAGAATGGATGAGTTACTGGGAGCACACATGCTTGGTTTCCAGCGTGCTCCTCTGACCACAGTTATGTTTCTTTGTAGAAAGGCAGCTTAGCTGGCTTGTGGCTGTGCAGTGAATCTGGCTGCAGCATTGTTCTTGCTGCAGATGCAGATGCACCACCGGCCCCTGGTCCTCCACGGGACAGCTGATGCCACCCCAGGCAGCTCAGAAGGGTCGTGTGCTGACAGATCAATGGGCTGGGGTCAGGCCATGTCAGCTCCTTGAAGACTTGGTGTGGTAATTCAGAAATTTGTGCTGCTTCTAACCGCCCCCAGCACACATTCACCCACACCCCTAGTATCGGGCTCTCTTTTGACTCTGTGCTCAAATAATGAAGTGTTTTGTTTTTAATTAATGTTGGAGAGAAGGGAAAATGTTCTGTTGGTCTCTGTGGGAGCCTGACTTGGCTGCAGACTCAGGACAACGCTGACACGGAGGGTCCTGGCTGCGATGGGGGGAGCCAAGGTCAGCTCCTGGCATGTGACAGTACCCTGAAATGTGGCCAGAGACTGAGCACTGCTGAAATTAAAATACCTGAATCCATGTGGGATCGGGAGGGTGATCTCACACCACAGCTGTAAAGCAATAAAAATCTTAATGCCCCAGTACCCACAGAGCTAATGAAAAACTTTCAAGCCCAAACACACACATAGTGACAGCCATGAAAATACCAAAATAATTTCTATGTCAGCTTTCTGTGTGCTCCTATCCACTCCCCACCTCTCACTGTCACTGTGGTCGATGGCTGCTGAAAAGCCTTGTCCAATTCCCACATCTGATTCCTGACGTGCAGGCCAGCCACGCTGTGAAGGAGAAAATGCTGCTGCTCTTGTAAGCTGTCCTGTGTGTTGGCAGGGCTGTGAGTTTCAGAACAGAGTGATATATTTCAGCTCTTGTGAAATTTCTGAATAATCAGCTCATCAAAAAATATCATGCAGAGTTCCCTTGTAGTCCTCTCCAACTTGCCACCTCTCCTGCCAATAGCTCCGTAGGGTGACCACAGCTTGGCAGAGCCCATTAGCAGAGCTCTGCACAATCACTCATGAGTAGAGCTGGCTAGAAAATACAGTCTTCTCCCCTGGAAAAAAATAAAAAATGTGGTGGGGCAGGGGGGATGTTTGGCTTGACATTTGAGGATGAGGATTTTCCCCACTGCTCCCTCCAGAACCCTATTCTCCTCCCCCTGCCTGCACCTCACCCTTTTTCCTCTCAATTCCATGTTTTAGAAGGTGACTCCAGGAAAATAAAATTCAACTTCAAGTAGCAAAGACATTGTGTTCTGTTCAATCTGCTGGTGTCCTCCTGCTGGCCCCCAGGGCTAGGAGTGTCACTGCAGGATGGGCACCAACACACTGGCACCTTCTCCACCTGAGACTCCTGAGCAAGCTGTGCTTGGACCTGCACATTTTACTGCAACTGCCCAGTTTCTTCTTTGGAGTTTCTTCGAGATATTCCTCGAGCAGCTCAGAAACCTGCTGTTTGGGTGTCTGGGAGCTAGTGACAATGTCTTTGTGCATGGCGAGATGGTGGCTGCCGGAAGGGCCTCAGGGAAACCTGACCAGAGGCACTGTGGAGCAGCCAGAGTCACTTCAGCTGCTCCTCTGAGTCCTGGGCTGCCTCCAGACATGTCCCCCTGTGCTTTCCCATTCATTTTGGACACGTTTCCAAGTCCCAGGTGATCACTGCTTTGGCTGGGAAGTGCAGACTTCCTTGCTGCATCCTCTAATGATGCTCAGCTGCTGACACTGGGGAGGAGGCTGGGCTGGTTGCAGACCCCCTTAGGACTGGTGCCAAAAAAAAGTTCTGCGGAGGAAGAAGGTGCAAAAATCAATGGCCAGTGTGTTAGGATTAAAGCTGTGGCACGAAAGCTTTGTATGACCAGGATTATTGTATTTTTTAAGTCTGTGGTAGCTGCACTGACTGTGGCACTTGTGTAACATGGGTTTGGTACCTGTGTCGTATTGCAAACCCCTGTGTGGGACACAACTGCATCCATCAGTGAACAGTGGCTCTGGCACAGGTTTCCAGCACTGCCTGTCCCCTCTTGGATCTGCCTCGACCTGGCCGCAGCTGCCGAGCTTTGCTCTGTCCCTCTCTGCTTGTGTCACCATACCTTTCTGCTCAGGCTTTAGTCATTTCTTCTGTCACCATAGTGACAGGAAAAGAGTGATGATTGCTGGAGTAATTTCCCATATTAGCTAGCACTGGCTTTTCAGCCTAAATCAGCACTTCATTTTCCCCGAGCCCTGGCTGAGCGTCAGTGCAGCGTCATTAAAGAGCAGAGGCAGAGGGACCTCCGTGCATTGCCGTGCTGCCAGGGCTCCTCTGGGACAGCTGAGGCAGGGGCAGGGCCTTCAGGTCACTGCATGTCCCACCAGGAATGCACAGAGAGAAAGGGAAAACAAAAAACCCCACGTTTGCAAAGCTTTGTCCCTGAGTGTGTTTGCTCAGTCTCGTGGTCGGTAAAACCAGGAATTTGGGCCCTTCTGTCTGTTCTGGGGCACATGAATGTCTGCAAGGTGCATAGGAAAAGCTCCCCAGAAGTAGCTGCTCACTCTGACTGAAGTAGTGAGTGGGCAAAGACCCCACACGTGCCCCCAGCCTGCTCTTTCCCTCTGCAGTGCAGCCCAAACCAGGGCTGGGACCAAACCTGGGCTCCCAAGGGGGTGGCTGGGTGCAAATCCTGCTCTCTCCCAGGCCTCGCTAGCCATGTAGTGCATCTCAGAGAGACACCCAGGACACACACACAAATACATACTTAAAAAGCAAGATCATTAAGTCAGCAAATGTGTTTAAATAGCAAACAAGCTACTGAAAACAGGGAAAGGTCACAAAATGTGAAATGAAAGCATCTCTTCTCTTCCCTGTGCTGGCAGCGCCGGTCCCTGCCTCAGAGGATATATTAAGAAGAGTCAACCTTCATTTCAAGCACGCTGCCTTTTGTCCTTCTATCACAACATTAACATTATCCCCACATAATTTTATGTATTTAATTTTACAATAGACTGTGTCAGTGAGCACTGCCTGTAAATATTTGATCACCACCATTCCTCTAGGATTATCTTATCAAGAGTAAAGATATTAAAATAGAAATCTTGTCATGTTGCTGCCTTTATACTTCCAGCCTAAGAGTTGATTGACAGAAAATGAACTGCCCGAACTAGCTCTAAAGTGTCTTTTCACTGAGAGTTTTAATGCCAGAGGCTATAGAAAAAAAGGTTAGCTAGTGATCGGAAACTAATGCCTTGCTGTAGTTATGGAGCTTTTGTACTGAAGATTAAAAAATATGAATCTACTAGGGGTATTTTTACAAGTGTAAAATGGCGTTGGTCTTTTTGTATCTTTTTGCCATCTCTAATGAGCCTTCAAAAGAGCCTTTCCTTTTCTTTCTGCACCTGAATATTAGATGCAGTTTCACTGCAGCTCACAGACGCAGGCTGAAGTTTTGCAAGGGTAAGGTCTTGACTCACCTAATCTACAAAATTTCTTTTTGGTGATAAAATGGCTTGCGAGCCAGGACTAAATGTTCTTGCCTAGCTTGGAATATCAAACCACTATAGACAAGTCAAGGTTTCTATTTATGGCCAGTTAAAGACACACGGGTAATGCTGTTTTAATGTTACAAAATTGCGCTGAAATTGTCATGTGTCTGAAGAGCACCATGCTGCAAATATATAGCCGGTCCCCGAGGGCTTACTCAGCCTGTGCTCCAGCACAGATCAATGAGAGTTTTTGCTGGAGTAAGGACCCAAGCACCAATTCAGGAAAGCACAGCACGAGCAAACTTTAATCACAAGCTTGGAAATCAATAAAGACAGAAGCTGGCTGGGGCGAGGAGGCAGGGAGGGCACATCCCTGCAGCTCCTGCACCCAGGTGGGCAATGGGGCAACAGTTCCTGGCATCCTGGCATCCTGAATAAATCTGGCTTTGTCTTGTCATGATCCCGGAGGGCAGGAGACGGTGGTTGGTTCAGAGATCTGTCCCATTGCAATGACAAACTGTAGCCACTGGCATTAAATCACCCAAGGTCTTCCAGGTGGTAGCAAAAGTGTTACTGTGGGATGGCTGAGGCTGGAGTGGCCAGAGACAGAACTTGGAGCATTCAGCTTTAGCCAGAGCAGCCTTCCCCTTTTTTCCCCTCCAACACGGACAATAACTGTATGAAATGAAACTAATTGCACATTAAGCAGCCCATTGTTGAGCTGTCATAAAGGGATTTACTGGGGTGGCTCCATTAACAGCAATGGGTGGTCCCCTCCACGCTCTCCACGGGCTCGGAACGTAGAGAAGCTTGTTCTAACATTTCACTCATGAGAAAGGTCAAGAGCTGTGCTTTTTGTTCAGCGTGCTCAATATATTCAATTAAAATATACTGCTGTGTTCATCAGCTATTAACTGTCTTTGCAATAGCTGTAATTAAACAGGTACTTCCCTGTGAAAGGAAATCTTTTAAGACAAACTGTGACATGGGGACAGAGGAAAGCGGGAATTTCCCAGGTCTCCTGTGGGTTTGCTTTGTGTCTCCACATGAATCCCTCAGCCACTGGGAGTTTTCCTTTCCCTGTTGCTGGAGCAAGGATGGCTTGAAAGTGATGGGCTGGCCAAATCCAGGTCCCACGTGTCCCTTTCCTGGGAATGCTGTGGGTGAGCTGAACACCAGCACTGCTGGATGCTTGGCAACCATGGGGGAATAAAACCAGCCAGGCAATTTCCTCAACCAGGCAATTCACTGGCAGAGACATCACAAAGTTCCACTTAGAGCTTAGAGGAAAGAAATGGTGAATGAGAGGAAGTCATTTGCTCAGGAGAGTTTAACAAACTCAGAGATTTTACAGGGTTTAGCAGCTGGTGGCCTCCAATTCAATGGGTAGGAGAGTTAAAAGCCACACACCCTGCTTTGAAAACTTCCTCCAAAGAGTCTGAAATGAAGAAAAACCCCAAAAGGCAGACTAGAGGAAAGCAGAGGAAGGAACTGAAGGAAGCAAAAAGAAATTACCTGAGCCAACTGTTCTAATTATATACACACAGCAGTCAAACAGTGATAGCAATTGTTGGCACTCTTAAGACGGGTAGCAGGGAAATGGAGATACAGTAGAAAATAACACATATTAAGGAATTAGTATTCATTATGCTAAAGAAGGGGGTGTGTATTTACATTAGTCAGAAATCAGGCATGCAGAGAGATGGGTGACAGCAGGGAGAACTATAGCAAGAAAACCGGAGTGTGGCTGTGACAGGTTTCCCTGGCAGCTGTGAACAAGGGGGTGCTGAGCCAGGCGTGATACCACCAGCATTGCTGGGTTGTGTCACAGCTTTTTGTACCTGACAGCATCCAACGTGCAGCTGCAGCTGCCTCCAGCACAGGGATGGAGCAGGGCGCGAGGAAGTCCAGAGCCTTGGTGCATCATGTGATCAACTGAGTGTGCTCCCTCTTGCCAGGGGGCTTTGGGGGACAATAGAGTGCCTCTTCCCTTGCTGTACCAGTTGTGTTTGACCTCCTGTGTGCTCGTGGTCTTCCAGGTCCTTTCACTAAAATGTCCCAAATCTCCTTGTGTGTTTGTGCCATCCTTCCCACCAGGTTCCCTCAGCAAACACCCCTTTATGCAGGCAGAGTGTGATCAAAGTAGGCTTCAGCCCAGTCCTTGAAAAAACTCTCCTTCCACTACTGGGCCCTATTAGCCAATTCCTCACCTATTTCTGAGTTATTTAATTAATCCCCATCTTCTCCAGCACAGCTTATACTGTTAGATATTCAGAGCACAAAGGCAGGGGATTCACTGAAATCCTGGAGGAGGAGAACTGTTGGATTTCCTTTATCTGCAAGATCAGTTAGGGATTTCAGGTTAATCTTTCTTGATAAATCATGTTGCATTTTATCCCATTTGCCTTCATGTCTCTGTAAATGGTCTTTCTCTCAGAAAAACGTGACCAAGCTCTGGGTACTGGACCCTGATCATTCAGCAAGCCCTTCTTAAATACATGCACTACACAGGACACACTCCTCGTACACAGTCCCACCCCTGAGCTGATAACGTGGTTAAGCACCCACTTTCAAAACTGCAGGAGAGAGACTGCCCACTCTCTGCTGTTGAGCACCCAAGCCCGCCCCTTAGGTGTCCCACAAACCCAACAAAGTGTGTCAATACCCCAAAAACATCCTGTTGCAAGCTCCTGCTTGATCAGAAGCTATAAAACCTAACTGGACATGGGCTCACAGGTTTGGGATTACATTTCTGCACATCTTTCTTAACCTCCAGTTTTGCATTCAGTCCCTCTTCCATGCTGCCTTTAGCCCATGCTCCAAATCTTCCTTCTCATCCAAAAGCCAGGCGCTTTTCCCGCTTAGAGGAAGAGGGCACATAACCTGCCCATATACTCGTGCCCTGTGCTTTGGGCCAGCAGCCCTCCAGTCTGCTCTCATTTGTCTTTCTCGTGTCCTGTGTTTGTAAAAGTTGTGCATTTGAGTGGTCTTTCCCAGCTCTAAATCTAAGCAAGTGTCCTTTCATCCTTTCCCCTTCTGACCTATTCACACAGCTGGCTTTGTTGCCACGGCTTCCTTCCTTGTGCCACTTAGATTCTGCTAAGTCTTGGTCTTTTTAAGGAGACATTTTTCATCCAATTCTGCTTTCAGCTCCTTCCTATAAGTTTTTTTCCCTTTAAAATGATCTCAAGCAGGTGGGGCCCTGCTTGCTGTGTGATGATGCAGATGGTGGAGTTTCAAGGCTCCTTGGGTGGTCAAGCACTTCATAAATTTCAAGCCAGAGATATACAAAAAAATGGCCAAAAAAAAAGTCTTTGCAGGGAGCACAAAATCAACATAACAGCTTTGGCTAGCTGCAGGTAGGCAGGAATGTTGCACTGCCTTGAGTCTGTCCAGGCGTGTGTGCCCTCGTTGAGTTTTCCAGGTACTGCCCCATCCTCAGTCTCCTCCAGCAGCACTTGCAAGCCCCAGTGAGCCCCATAACCAGAAGAGAAGGAAACGCTGAATCCCAAACCTCTCCTGAAGTAAACCAGGCTGCAGATGAAAAACAAACCACCAGTATCTGTGCTACAGACACTAGACAGAAGGTTTCTAGTCAAATCCAGCAGCTGAGAAGCAAAGCATCCTTTTCCACACCTCGGTCTCCTCTCTGAAGACCCAGCCATCGCTGCTGGCCCTGCAGCAAGGCTCTGGCTCTGCCCTGTCCTCAGCCACGCCCCACAGTGAGTTCTGGACTAGGCTGAGGCACCGATTGTCTGTGAAACAAGCGGGGAGATGAACAGCTGTGGGACAGCGAGCCCCGGGGGTGTGCACACCTGTGCATCTCCCACAGGACAGACCTCGCACTCCTCGTGTTTGTCAGCTCTAAACACAGACAGATGCCAGGAAATGCTCAGAGAGGTGGCAGAGGGGGATTGGAAATCTCGTTTATAGAGTGGCACGAAGGGACAGAGAAACAGATACAGATGCTCAGGCACAAGCTCAGCCCAAGTTGCTCTGGGCACAGGAGGGGCAGCAGCAGCACCGCCCATAGGGATGGGGACTTCCCCCAGACCTTCTGGACAGGTGAGGTGGGCACTGCTGAGCACAGCTGAGCCAGGACCAGGGCCACAGCCCTCTGCAAATGCTTATGTTCACTACATAGAGATATATAGATACAGAAAGTTTTCAGGTTGTTTTATGCAAAGGTCTTTATATTTCTAAACATATCTAAACCCCAATATTTGTTAGTGTTTAAAACGTGTGTGTATGTGTATATTTATGTGCATATACATATATATATATGCTGGTTGTTCATGTACATATAAAGACCTTTTAAAAGACCTTTATACATATACACACATATATGTATACACACATAAAACCTTTCTGTATATATGTATGCACATATATATTACATTAACCTTACATATGTATTATATATCTCATACCAATATAAATATATAAAGGTGTTTTAGAGGCTAAATATGGATGTACATTCATATATTTATATCCATATATATACATACTATATAAAGTTATTATAAGCAATAAATATAACTACATATACATATAGTATAAAATATTAAATTATCTAAATATTATAATGCATCTCCTAGTGTTGAGGAGTTGGTGCTGGCCTGTGATGGGGCAGGAGAAAAAGTGGCTGGGATGCATCTGGCATTGCCCCACTTTGAGCCAGGAGAAACCACCCAATTGCAGACACCAAATTTTGCACATTTTACTTTTAAATCCACCAGCTGCTGCTTTCAGGCATGACAGGTGCCCTTACACCTTCCTTTTTGTGCTGCCCCCCATCCAGGAGCTGTGCTGTCTGTCTGTCCAGATGCCATGTTCTGGTCACTGCCAGAGCTCCCCACTCACATGTTCAGCCCAAGCCAGGATGGAGGAGCTGTCATGCCATGACATTTCTCTCCTTCTCTGGCAAAGGGATCCTGCTGAAAGAAGTGAGGGAATAACATGAAAACCCCAGCCAGAGGCTGACAAGCAAACTGACATTTAGCAAAAAAAAAAAAAAAAAAAAGGTAAGGTAGGAAGAAAAGCCTGGGTGAGTAGTTCAGTTTTTGGCCATGGCTGCAAGTCTTTTGGGTGAGCCTTTCTGACTCCAAAAATGCAATTCCAGACACTTCTAGTCCTAAAATGCCAGGACAGGTGTTTCCCCTCTTTTCCTTTTCATTAGCAGCTCTCCTTGAACGCAGCAGCTCTCCCCCACCCAGAAGAGAGGTGGTGTTGAGGCAGCTATGTCACCATCTTCAGCTCCAGCAGCAGAAGGTGGGGAGGCAAGGGTTTAGTAACAACTTATTTACGAGTGACAAGGGCACGCGGAAGATTTTTTTCTCCAATTTTCATTAGGTGACAGACACTTTACAGGCAGTTCTGCTGTCCCTGGGAACGTCAGTCTGAAATGGAGAACCAGTGGCATTTACAGACTGAAGTTTCTCCTTGTACTCAATGACAAAATAAAGGGGAAAAATTTTTAAAAAGCCTAACCCATGAATGTTTTTAACCAGGAGCACCTCCAGCCTGTTTTTATGCTTGCTCTAACTCTGGCTGGTTAGACTCACTGCTCACTGCAGTGAGACATGGATTGAGCTGCTGGTGGACAATGCTTCTTTCCACTCAAGCTATTTCTCACTCAATTATATCCTGCACTTACACTTTTACAGAGAGCAGATGTGAAGGCCTACCTTGGGACAGATACTTTATGTATAGAGCATTAACTTCACACCCATACAGTCCCCATTTTAATTACGCAGACAGTGGGGACCCAGGATGGTTTCCTGGCAGAGCAGTTGGTTTCATTAGCAATTCCCAAGGCCTCGGCTGCCTGCAGCAGCCTCACTCATGCAGGCTGAGCTGCACTGGAGATCCAGCCCATGGCAGCCAAGGATGAGCCACGCACTGCCTGACCTCTGGGCACACCCCCCAAAATGACTGCAAGGCCAAGTGCCAGGGAACACCTCTGGGCTGGTACAAGCTCCAGCCTGAGTTTCATCTCAGACACAAGTATTCTGGGAAAACCCTAATGTGACATGAAACGTGAGGCCAAAGGATGTTGAAAGACAGCTTGGACGTACGTCGCTGTGGAAGTTTGTCTGATCTCTGACCCCTGTCAGGGAAACATCAGTGTGACAGGTCCTCACAGGCTGCGTCTCGCTGCCAATAAAAACCTTTTAGCAACTCTCAGAGAAGGGGTTTGATCACAGCCTCGTGCTGGGTTTAGCAGACGGTGAGGCGCAAGGCAGCATTTGGTCTGTCACCGCACGGCACGCGCAGTGTGAGTGAACAGGGCCCGGCTGCAGCAGAGGGGCCCTGCAGGGTGCTGGGCGGTATCAACCATCACCAGAGAGAAAGGAGCCATTATCCCTCTCTACCCAGCGCTGCTCAGCTCACACCCGGAATACTGTGCTCAGTTCTGGGCCTGCTGCACAAAAAAGGTGTGAGCAGGCAGAGAGGGGCCAGAGAAGGGCTGCAAAGGTGGCCCAGGGACTGGGGAGGGCTGCCATGTGAGCAAAGGCTGAGAGAACTGCGTTTGGTCAGCCTTGAGAAAAGAAGCCTTAGAGAAGATTTTTACAGCCATGTTCCACAATTTAGATGGTGGCTACAAAGAAGATGGAGGCTCCCTTTATACAGGAGTCACATGGAAAAGGGAGGGGTAATGGGTACAAGTTTTACTTCTGGGAAGACTCCAGTTAGGCACAAGAAGAATTTTTCACAGTGGGAACAATCAGCCATTGGAATAATATCGCCAGGGAAGTGATGGATTCCCTGACATTGGACTCTTTTAAGATTCAGCAGGACAGGGTGATGGACCATCTTGTCTGACAGTGCTTTTGCCAAGAAATGTTGGACCAGGTGATCCTTGAGGTCACTTTCAGCCTGGTGTTCTATGATTCTATGATTTGACACATCTGCTCTTTGAAGTGACATAAGAAATGCCCTTTTGCTCATGCTACAATAAAGCAGGGAAAACTCTGAAAGAGCAGCATTTAATCCATCAAACCCACTGCATCACACCCAGGCAAGGAGACTGTTTCTGCAGTTGCCCCTTCCCAAGGTGAACAGAAAGAAGGGCCTGCTCTCTCCTTTAAAATTTTTCCAGGTGACAAGTGGCTCTGCTGAACCCTTTCCCCACAGCCACCTCTTATTAGCAGGGCTGCCCTTCTCCCCGCCCAGGGCACAGCCACACCATCCTCTGGTTCTAGCCCAGGAGAGAAACCATCAATACACATGTCAGGTGAAATTAAAATTGTCCCCATGACTTATTCTATGACACAAGCTAGCACTGGCTATATCAAACCCTATTAATTAATATTAAATTAATTATTTTCCTTGCCTATAAACACAGAGTGTTACTGCAAAGCACATAAGCAATTATTATCTGGGATGCTTCAAGATGCAAGTTTTAGAGTCACAAAAGCTGCATTTTGTTAGAAACAGAATGACAAATCTGTCGCTGTTAGAGCCGTTCCACCAGGACAAGAAAAATCCTGAATAAACTGCAGGTCAACAATTTGCCAGAGATATCAGCTGAATCAGGAGCCTGAGGTTTCATCTCACTGGAACACTACTTATTATGTGCACAAAGAGCCCTACCTCAGCAGAACACTGTGTGTTACTTACCGAGGGGCCAGCAAGGCGTGGCTCGTGTTTCACTACATTCCACTCATTCAGCCTTAATTCTTTGCTTAGTTATCTCTCCTCTGCTTTGTGAATGGGTGGGGAAGGGCATGGGGGACACTTTGTGAATGGTGGGACACCCACACTCTGCCTCTTGCAGAACAGAAGCCCTTTGCAATGGCAGCTGATGGAGCACAGCAGTGGGCAAGACTCACCTGAAGCGTCCAACTTCCAGCAAACATGGCGCTGACTGCTCCTCACCCACCGGGAGGTGATGCAGAAAGTAAGGGAGCAGTTCTCTCTTTGTTCCTGCTTGCTGTGAAAACATTCTTCCAGCCAGCAGTGCTTTTGCATCATGTCCTTGCAGTGCTCTCCCACCATGGCTGATGTGGACAAGAGGGTGGATGTCATGAGCATCCAGAGCTGCCTTATTCCCACGGGATCCAGCACCACTTGGTGCACATGTGGTATAAATGGGTCGATCAGCCTGGTGAATCACAACTCACCTGCTACCTGCCAGCTCACCATGGCTGTGCTCCTCCAAGAGGCAGCAACGCTTTTGCTGTCCATCCCCCCCAGAGCGACTGCTGCTGACATTTATTCAGGTCGTGACTTTCTCAGTGGTCTTAGGAGACCCGGAAGGCAAAGCTCTCACACAAAAGCCTTGGTGGCCTTTTGAAAAACTCATCTCTCTGTTTCTTTGCTCAAAGTAGAAGAGGGGAAAAAAAGGCCCTTTACTGAAGTTGTTCTGCAATGAGTCATTTGCGGCGCAGAGGAGATGGGCCAGCTTCCCTCTCTGCGCCGCAGTGATTTGACTAATTACTCCTATCTGCTCCAGCAGAAGAGCAGCCTCCTCCAGCCTTTCCGCTGGGTGAGCCCTGTCTGTCAGCAGCAGAGAAGTGGGTAGTGGTGGGAAACAGCGTCCTTCTGTTTTGAGAGGTGGCATTTTGTCTGTTCCTCACCCCTGCTGGCTGGCAAGTCCCAAAACCAGGAGCTCAGTGAAACACCGAAGCCTCAAAAGTCGAGACTGGGTAGACTGGTTATTCTGGGGCTGTCACTCAGGTGTTCACACGCTCCCAGAGTCACACAGGCCCACTTAGCACAAGCCCGTGTCCCCACACGCCCCTGGGCTGTGTGACTGCTGGGGGACAGGACCAGGAGGACGCACAGCACATCCCTCTGTGCTGCTCCCGGCAAGAGCCTGCCGGGGATTTAGGCACGGAGCCGTCACGGGGAACAGTGCTCAGTTTTAAGGAGGTATTTTCTTTCAGCTCACATCTGATGAGTTCTCCTTGAGGATTTGGGGACTGAAGGGCCTCAGATCTCACTCCAAAACGTTGCCCAGTGTGGCTGGACAGAGGGAGAGGACAGGGACACGCGTGGGGCTTCTTCCAGCCCTTCCAAAATGCTGCAGAGTCTCCTCTGAGCTGCTAAACAGGGCTCAGGGCTTCCACAGCCGTTAATTGGAGGTGAATGTTATTAAAGTATATTAGAAGAAAAAGGCAGCTGCCTATGCAAACTGATTATACTTTTACACTTGTTTAAAATCACAACTCTGATTTTTAATTATAGTGGATCAAAGAAAAGAGCCACATTAATCCAATGTAATCACGTGCGAGCTGAGTTGATAACAACACTGTATTTAATTGGCAGTAAGCTCAGGCAACGTTAAATACAAATGAAAAGCACTGACACATTCTGAAGACTAATTAATATGACAGACTGGTAGCAAATGCATTGTTTATTACTACTAATTTCCAGTGGCTGGTTCAACACCATTTTGTTGCCACAATCCCTAGTGCTGTGTCCATCAATGCATGATATTTAAAAAGAAAATTAAATATGATTTAATTTAAGAAGGAACAAAGAAGTTCAAAGATAATTAAATTACGCATTTCAAATACCAAGTTGCAGATAAAGAGCTTTAAAATACAGGATTTTTCTCTTTCCAACTGTAAGTCCCCTTGATATGTGCATGTAATTCACATTAATGTGCTACATCAGTGACAGAAGACACTTCTTTCCCTGCACATTTTAATGCAGTTAACAAATGGTGATTTTTTTCAGGGCTGACACAACTCTCAGTGAAGTAAACAGAAGGATTACCCTCAGGACCCTGCCAAAGCCCAGCAACTCATTGGAAGAATTTCCCTTGGCTCCCATGGGCTCTCAATCATATTCTAAGCTTTTCAGATCAGGACCTGTTATCTTCTTTTTTCACCCGTAGAAAGTACCCGGCAGAAGCAAAGAACATTCATTCAGGTAACATCTTTTAAATACAGTGTCCTGAAAGTTTGCTAAGGCTTTCCAGAGAGTCATGTGCATTAAAATTCTCCTACCTGCCTGCACCACCTTCCACAGCTGGTTATGGACTGTAATGGCACATATTTGTCACACCTTGTTACAGCCTTGGTCAATAGAATAATGGAATAATCAATCATCTATATTTTAGTGTGAGACAAAATAAATACAGTGCATAATAGTCAATCAGGTCTTCACCGAGGAAAAGTTGAACAATTACAGTGGTTGTCACTGGTAAACTGCCTGTGATAAGTATGCAAACATTGACCCCAAGTGTTACACTGAGAACATGGATATTAAAACCATCTATCTTACTTGATTCAAAGTCTACCAGATAACAAGGATGGTATTTAAGGAAAATCTCAGCTGGACTCAGATTGCTTCTTTCTGTTAGATTAGAATTAAATTAGGTCAAAATATAGAAAATACTGGTTTAATTAAAGGTACTTCACTAGCTCATAAATTATACATTCTCTGTCCTGTTGCAAAGTGTAAGTTTGATATTAGGTGTCAGAACTGCAGAGGATTCTTAAAGGTTAGTTCACATTTATGTGCTGCATGAGCAGACTTCTGGGAACGAAGGACTAATTATTGAAGTTCCCAAATTGCTACCCCAGTCTGCTCAGCAAGTGCAGTCTCCCAGATTTCAGCAGAAGCAGTGTTTTCTTCAGCAGCTTAGTACTAATATGCAAAATAAGATGGTCAAAAGAGACCTTGGCCAAAAGCAGACATTGGCATGGAATCAAGCATGAAATATTAATAGATAATCATCTAGAAACTAATTACAAAATGTAAAAAGTCCAGCTATCTTGCACAGACCGCTGCAAGGAAGAATGTTTCAGTTTCATTAGCACAGCAGCAGAAGGAGAATCCTTGCAAAGTAGTTTTCTGAGCTTCCTACTGCTCATACCAATGTACATCTATGCTCGATAAAGCCACTTTCATTTAAATTAGCCGGGGAAAAAAAAATAATCTCACAGTGATGGTAATAACTCACTGAAAAACACTTGTCCTGGTTTCAGCTGGTATAGAGTCAATTGTCTTCTTAGTGGCTGGTACAGAGCTGTGTTTTGGATTTAGGATGAGAATAATGTTGATAACACACTGATGTTTTAATTGTTGCTAAGCAGTGCTTATTCTAAATCAAGGACCTTTCAGTGTCCCATGCTCTGCCAGCAAGCAGGTGCTCAAGGAGCTGGGAGGGGGCATGGCTGGGACAGATGTCCTGAACTGGCCAAAGGGATATTCCATATGCTCAGTACATCAGTTGGGGGGAGCTGCTGATTGCTGCTTGGGGACAGGCTGAGCATCAGTCAGTGGGTGGTGAGAAATCACACTGCGAATCACTTGAAATAAAATCCTCCTGATTTTTATTCCACTGTCTCTTTTCATTACAACAACAATAATAATAATAACACTAATAATCAAAATGTTACTATTATGGTTAATGTAGCTAATATACTTTATTTCCATTATTAAACTGTTTTTATCTCAATACAGGTTTTTATCGCAACACATTTTTTCCAGTTCTCCTCCCCATCCCACTTGGGAGGGCAGGGAGTGAACAAGTGGTTGTGTGGTACTTAGTTGCCAGCTGGGATTAAACTATGCCAATATTGTAGATACAAATAAGAAAGCAAAACAAAACAAAAGACAGAAAGAATGAGACCAATGCCTTCCTGGAAATGCTGGATTCCAGGGCACACTACTGGGTCATCTCTAGGAAAAGAGGCCAAAATGAAATGGCTGGTGATATAAAGGTGGGTGACTTGGTGACTACTTCTGAACTCAAAATTTCTTTTTAAAATGCACTTGATCCAAACAAAATTAAATGTAGAGGGATTTGGTCAGATTGAGATTTAAGCATGAGTCTAAAAGCCATCCCTGAACTCTCCATTCTTGCATTGCTGCGTCAGCACTAGTGCCAAGCTCTCCTGCCAACATCTCCACACCAGGAATTGGTTTGGGCCAGCACACATGGCCATGGCAGTCCTTCTTCTTCCTAATTGCAAGGCCAGGTTACAAAAAGCAGCCTTTTTTACTCCTGCAAGAGGAGTTTAATCATACATTTAATGTAAAGCTTAAGTCCCACCACGCTGACTGTGCCCTGCCCATACCCTCAGTGGTGGGCAAAGGGCACAGCCATAGCCACCACCAGTGGTGTTTGCTGAATCCACTGACAGGCTGCAAAAGATGCAACTGCAGCCCAAAAGTTGCCTGACAAATGCTCCCTTTGAGAGTGGAGCTACCCTGGGTGACACAGATCCTCACAGCTCAGGACCAGTCACAGCAGCATTTTCATCAAGACACCTCCAACACACACTGGCACTGAGAGAGTGGGTAGGAGATGCCATCAGTGCTGAGGAACACTGCTGGAGATGAAGATGGGAGAGGTAAGCTCCCAGGCTCCAGGGAATTTGGAGAAGAACTAGAGACATTACTGATTTGCAGCATTGCTGAGAGGCTCCCTTGCTGCTAGGCAGCGCTGGCACTCAGCAAGATGAGATCCTCCATCCAAAGAGTGCCTGTGATTGCCTGAACCGGTGTTGAAGATGCACATCTGTGCATCCTGAAATGGTTACAAAAGCTCCTTATATATTGACCCAGCAATTAGCAGGGTGCAGAAGAGGGAGCAAAGCCCTCTGGTGCAGCTTTTGGCTGCATCGTACCACGTTGTGGAGCCACAAAAAATCACAGAGCCACAAAAAATCCCTCTGGGATGGTTTCCAAAACCCAGAGCTGATTATTCAGATAAGCCACGATGAGATAAGCTGTGATATCATCAGAAAGGGTGCTGTCACACGAGGGAGAGAGAAGGGAAGGATGTGAACTCTATTCAGGCAGTCCCACAGTGAAGCAGTTTGCAGCCAGTGCACAAGTTACTGTCAGCTCTCTGCGAGCGGCTCCTTTGATTGCGCTGCTCTGTGAAGGAGCACTTGTCACTTTTTATTGAAGGAGAGGGGAAGAAAGCAAAGCAGCCTGTTGCCAGGAGAAAAGATGCCACTCACTTTAAGTTAAAATAGAGACAGTTGCAATGCCCTGGCTGCTGGTGATCGAGGACCAGCAGAAGTGTGAAGGAAGTATCAATGCAGGGCAAGAAAAAGAAAACAGCAAGAGACTGGAGTGAGCGCAGAGCAGGAAGGGACGGGGCTCAGACTCCCTGCTTGTAGCTGGTAATGCCTGGAATGCCTGGGCATGCACGAAGGGAAAACAGCAGCCATGTGCCCTTCAAAAGCCAGCAGCTCCTGTGAGGCTGGGTCAGGATGCTCTTTCCATGACCCTCGTACCCAAATGCCTGTGAGACACCTGGACTGGGATAAAACACAGACTCAGAATGACCCACTGCAGGGGAACATTTTAAATCCTGTCTAATAGAATTGCAATTGGTTGCTTGACATTGCCATGCTGTTGGCTGGTCACTCCTTAGGGCAAGTTATCCTCACTCAGCACGTGATGAGCTCTAATCGAAATGGGGAAGAGCAGTGGCACTGCACAGCCTGTCCCGCAGCCTCTGCCCTCCCACATCATCAGGCTCAGTGAAATCCACCTTGCAGAGCTAGAAATCCCTCACCCCAAAGCGAGAGTATTCAAGCTCTGTGATTGTATCTCCGTAACCCAGCAAGCAGAGGAAAACAACCTGGGAAAGGTACAAAGGCTCAACGGGAGCAGCCCCTTCCCCTGCTTCGTTTGTCAGGATTCTGCTTGCTCAAGATAATAAACAGCAAACAGAAAAACCCTGCACAAAGAGGCTCCAGTGGAGAAGGCCAAATTTCCCCTTAGTCTCTGCTAAGAGTTACTGTGGAATATTAAAAGGCACCAGAGATGACAGAAGTAACTGCAAAGATGGAGGAAATTACTCTGCAGACATAGAAAAGAATGCAAGGCAATATTACAGTATGCCAAGTACCTCGAGACAAAGCATTTCCCACTGGAACTGGGAAAGCTGATATTTAACAGCTGGATCCTGCAGACTAACCCATTTACTTCCATTTACTTTTGTTGCTTATAGCAAAGCAGAAAATATTTATAGCTACAGCTTTCCCAAATAGAGCTTCATCCTTGCCTAATTTGTCGACAAAACTGGCGCGATTTCTGGCAAGACTCTTAGGCTGTACTTCCCCACCCACACTGTGCAAGGTGTTTTGCAATTCCTAGTCGTGGTTCAACGGCAGAGAGGCTCCAACACCTTGTCCCAGCTACCTGTGCAATGTAAGATCATGAAGGGTCTGAGCACAAGTCTTATGAGGAGCAACTGAGGGAGCTGGGGGTCTTTAGACTGCAGAAAAGGAGGCTGAGGGGAGACTATCCCTCTCTGAAAGAAGGCTGTAGTCAGGTAGGGGTTCATCTCTTCTGCCAAGTGAAAAACAACAGGACAAGATGAAATGGCCTCAAGTTGTGCTGGGTGGGGGTTAAACTGGGTATCTGGAGTCTGAGAATCTCTGCTCTGGTGCCTGGATCTCCTCCTCCCCCTCCTTCTTCCCTGACCTTGCTGTTTGCAGAGCTGTTTCTCTCACAGATGCTCACTGCTCGCTCCAGCTGCAATCGTGCAGGGGTTTGGTTTTCTCTGCCCCTTTTAAACTTGTGATCCCAGGGGCACTACCTCCATCCACCATCACTGACGGGCTCATTCTTGGCCAGAGGCAGGTGTCTCTTGGCTCTATCAGACACTGGGGAAGCTTCTGGCAGCTTCTCACAGAAGCCACCCCTGTAGACCCCGCGCTACCCAAACCTTGCCACGCAAATCCGATACAACGATTGTACGATTCTAAGTGTAGAAATCACAAATGGTATATCTGCCCTCAACTGACGATGGATAAAGTCACTAAAACCCCTTACCCACTCACTTTAGCAGCGTTAAAACGTGATTAACTTTGCGTGCTGCGGTGGGTGGATAAGTGGAGGGGCTGATTTTTCAGTTGGTTCTAGTCATGCTGTACTTTTCCGTTCCTGTGAGGACAGGGGCTCACTCACAGATTCCACAGTGGTGCTGCTAATGCCAGCCTGTGACTCATGGCAGCACACAGCCATCCATCCTGGCAGTGGAGAGCAATTGCTAAGGAATTACACACACATTTGGCAACAGGCAATACCAATGTCACCTTCTAAACAGGCAACCAAGAGATGCAGAGTAAACAGAACAGCCTTTCCCGGGAAGCAGAGGAGGGCAGTGGCTCCAAGTCCTACAGTGTTGAGTTATCATCTGGACCTGGCTGCATTTCCCTGACAATCACTTCTCTTCATCTCAGCTCTAGCTGGGATAGGTGACATATGGACATCTTCAAGCTCGTGGCCCTCTTGCCAGAGGTCACAGTCGTTTTCTATTCCCCTGGCAAGCTGGGGGTGGTTCCTGGAAGTGTTGTGGACTCTTCCCATCCTATCTGCCTTTTGAGCTCGTTAACTCTCTGCTGTGCACTGACTTTGTGTGGAAGGACTTCAGGAGCAGCCCTGCCAGCTACAAAACCATGGGTTATTTTCCTACAGCAAAACCCCAATTTCTGTACAGAGCTACAACACACCACAGGCACCAACCGCCAGGGACATCCCACATCCCAGCGATGAGAGGGATAAGGCAACCTCAGAAATGTCAAACACAGCACGGGAGCGGTGCCACGGTCTGTGGGGACAGGCCAGGGCACGGGGACAGGCCACACTGAGCCCTGGGGGGACAGCCAGAGCCATTCCTCTCCCCTGGCACTTGGGGAGCACACAAGGTGTGCCTGAGCTGAGACAGCATCTCTGCTGCGTAAAGAAATGAAAATGCTTTTTTGCTGTCTTTTGAGGCTGTTTTTTTCCTTTTGTTTTTAAGAGAGAAGACTGCAGATCTTGTCTGTCTTGGGAAATACGTTATAAAACTGCAATTTGCCTGTCTTGGCTCTTTCACCCTAGCATTGACCCTAAAGATGAACTCCCACGAACAAGTCTAATCCTGTTTTTCATGTTTCCCCAGGCTAATGAATATTTATGAATCGTTTCTCCAGAGCCAAAGCATGGCCCTTACAACCGGCCATGATAGTTCAATTTGTTTGCTTGCCAATTCTTCGAATTATGTTTTTGTTGTTGTTCTTTTTGAAACTTAGAGGAAAAAAAGAATCTCATTCCCAGTTGGCTCTTATCAAAGTGTGTGGGGTTTTTGTTTAGTTGTTTGGGTTTTTTTTAACTCAGCGGGTTCTTGGAGAGTTTCCAATCGGCTTGAATGATTAATGTGGTGCCACTGACTTGTTTTGTGTTTGTATTAACAAAAAAAAAAAAAAAAAAAAAAGCACAATTCATGTTTTCCAAAGAGCCAGTTAGGTATCTCTGATTGACCATGTCATGTAAGTTTTAAACTGTTCTTTGTGTGCACAAAATGTGTAGTAAAAAGGAAGCATTTCCACAGAGATGAATGGAAAATTCAAGGTTAGAGACACAAGCAAAATACCGCCTCTCAGCAAGCTGTGTATTAGACTACAATCACTGCAAAGCCAGGTCTTAATATCTTACATTTATTTAAGGGAAAAGATTTGTTCTTTTGCCTGCTATTTATTTAGCTAGTCTAAATTCAGTTTGAATAGCAAAACAGCTTTCCCAGTTTAGCTGCATTACCAAGTCAAGGTCATTCCCCTCAGAGAAAGATCAAGATCGTCTATAAGGAAGAAAAAAACAAATTACTCTCTGCCCCTGATTGATCTACTCAACATCATTAGCTAAGGGTAAGAGATATCTAAACATGCTCTGCAGTCCATTGATGTGCATGGTGCCTTTTTAGTGTGAAACAGAAGGAAGTTATGCAATTACCTTGAGGGAAAAAACTGTTCCTTTAGTGGTATTTGGAAATAAAACAGAGTTGTGAACAGGGAGTTTCCTGAAGGACTCCTACAAGCTGTGTGTTTGTGAGGCAATAAAGTGGTAAAGAAATGCAGCTCTGTTCATTTGCATTATGTGCCTCTTCCCAGGTGAGAGTTCAGCCTTTTCTAATGCTTTTCATCCAATGTTATAATAATATCTGTAGAAGTTTGATAGCACTTAATAGCATGCATTTATTGAGAAATAATAACTGTTTGTGTATAAACTCGTTAGAGCAGGACATGCCATTGTAACCCCATCACTCAGAGACTGCTTGGCAGAGCACACAGGGGCTGCGCCGAGCGAGGGGAACTTTCACACCAGCCAATGTATATTGCATCATAAACCCCCAAACAACAAAAACTATCACACTAATTTTTGTGATGTTATCCTTCTGTCAGAGAACAAAAAAGGTCACTTGAAAACCTGAGAGTGAAGGGCAGCCTTTCCCAAATCGTTTTCCTGCAAGGAGACAGACCATTACCAGGGATCCAGAAATTGTTCCAAGGGTTGAAATGACTCACGGCATATTAAGGGGGGGAGTTCATCCACATGCTCAGCACTGCCCGGGGTGTGGAGGTGGGCGAGTGGGCTCAGCTGCAGCAGCATGGCCAGGGGACAATGCTCCTCATCCAGCGGCACTGGGGGATCTCCAGGGCAGGAGCCGCTTCCTCTGATTTATCTGAGCAAGAGCAAATGCAGCTGAATCCCACAGAGGCAAGTGACCATGAACTGCAGTTTGGGCAGTGCTGCAAAATCAGCACTGGGCAAGAAGGCCCAGGAGGCTTTAGCCAGGGTGCCCTGAGGAGGTGACACTGCTGGAGTGATTTACTCGCTGGACCCCCAACCCAGCCCGTGCAGGAGCCCTGTGGTGCCTTCCCCGGAGCACCCAGAGAGAGCTCAGGGCCTCCACAGCACCTCCCTGCCCATGCAAGCACCTGTGTGGGTATGGAAATAAAATAGATATACACACACCCCTCGGTCCCTGACAGCTTAATCAGCCAGACCTCGAAACTCTCTGTTAGGAGGATACCTGGAGAAGGTCTCGGAGGGCTCCCTTGCTTTTCAATTGTAACTCCTTTTTAACAATTGAAAGTGTAAATAGCAATTGCTGTGAAACAGCCTTTTCATCCACAGAAAGCTTTTAGATCCAGGTGGCTCAGCACCTTTGGAGGGCTGAAGGTGCTCTTGGTGTCTCCACCATTCTCACAGGTGTGTTGGTGCAGCAGGGGACCGGTCTCAGAGTGGCTCGAGGATTTGAGGAAGGGCCAGCACAGCTTAAACTTTGCTGGCAGGGTCTTGCAGAGACCACAGAGGCAAAATGGGCCAAACCAGTCTCCTCTGCCTCCCTGCCTGACCACTGCCCAGGACAAGGAGAGAACAGCCCTACTATGGCCTGCAATTAGAGCAAACAACAATATTAACAATCTGTTCCTTTGCCATCTGCCCTGGACCACTGATACCCCATGTCAGGGGGTGCAGCTCTCCAAACTTGCATTCTCCCCACTTGTTGTAACAAGTCAGTGGGCTCACATTACCCACGGCTGGAGGAGATAACCCAAAGTGGGAGTTATGCTAACCAGAACCCAAATCTCAATGAACCATTAAGGAAAAACATTTCAGAGAGCCCCATGAGATCCCTGCTGGCTCCTCGGGCACACGCACCAGGCAGCTCTGGCAGCACGGTGCTGGTTGTCATTGCTGTAAATCAAAGCAGAATTAGCGTAATTGTTCAGGTCTGGGGTTTGTTTTTACTGAGGTCATAAACAAGCTGATGACACTGGGGGTTTTTTACACCACACTGTAATTGTGTTGGCAGCCTAATTTTCAACACCGTGCTCACCTATGCTCAGCTGAAACCGTGTTAACGGCAACTTTCTTCGAAAGAAAACCAAATTGTTCCAGGAACAAGTCTGAATTCAGTGATATTTCTGTCAATCCAGTGGGCTGCCTTTCCTTCTGCCTTCCTTAGGAGACAATCATTGCCTGCTGGGACTTTATGCATAGATTGCTAACTTGCTGTGCATATGCTGATGCAAAGAGTGAGCTTTGTAATTTAAATAACAGACTGTGGAATTGATGACAGACAAACACGGTCGTTTCACCCAGCTGCAGAAAACTCACAGTGAAGGCTCCAGCAGGAAGGTGGAGAAATATATTGCTTTTTCAGGGAACAGGCACACAGCCTGCAGCCATGGACATCACTTGAGGACACTGCATGCAAAATAAAGCAGAACACCCCAAAACAGAAGGGTTTACACAGTATCCTGCTCAGAGCAGAGAGCCCTCCTGCCCCTTGCTGCCTGCTGCCATTCTACCTGACTGGATCTTCACATCCAGCTTTGATGTTCCTTCTTACTAGGAGATTAGAGAAATAAAGTGGCTTTTGGTAAAAAAGAGCTGGGTCTGGTGAGGATTTATCTTGCAGAGCAAGTCAAGGGCTCTGCAGACAATAAAAATGACAGCAAGAATACAGAAAATAACCATAAATACCTGTTCAGGTAAAATAAACCTCCCTAATCTGGTATGTCTTATTTGCATAACAACAAAGTCTTTGTTGAGTTTTTTTTTAAGGTTGATAAATACCTTTTCTTTTTGAAAAGAAACAAAGGCTCTGACAAGGCCTTTAATCATCAAATCAGTATAAACAACATTATAATACATTAGACTTGGAAATTATAATCTGTGATTATGCATCAACTAATTAAATTAGTACTGACAGCTTTCAAAGGGAAGGAGGAAAAGGCAAAATATATCCCTTGCTTTCAGGGATGATTTTTCCTGGAAGTGAAGACAGACGAGCTGTAAGTGCTTTCTCTCTGGGAATGAGGATCCACGCAGGAAACTCCCACACCTGAAACACAACCCCTCCTGGGTTCCACAAGTGGGGGCTAAGCCCTGTCAGCTGTGAGTAACAAGCAACCAGTTAAAGTCCTCCTTATAATGAAACCCAAGGGGTTTGCCCTGGAAAAGACCAGGTACAGCTGCTGTGCCACTGAGCGGGAGCACCCAGCCTTCCGGAAATAAATTGAGTTTCATTGTTCAGGAAGATGAAAGCCTCCACTTGGCTGAGGAACAGCATAAAAACAATTCATAAACTGGAGCAAGACAAGCTGTATTTATGCATAAGTAGCATTAATACCCTTTTGAGGGTTCTTCTAATAATTTAGGGTTGCTATGCAACACGCAGGTGCAAACACGATTCCAGGAGCAGCACCTAAGCAGATCCTCTGGTGGCTTTTGCAGGACCTGCAGCGACCCTGCACAGACACTGACGGTTGCACCCAGCACGGTGTCCCAGCTGCTCAGTGACAAGGGAACTGGGGCTAAAATGCAGCAGAAGCATTCCAGCCACTGCTGCACATAGCTGTGTTTCCATCCCCGGGAATAATAGCAATTGTGGAAACAGAAACGCCTCCCAGCCCAAACTCGTGTCATGCACAACACTTGTCAACTTGTCAAGATGTTACTTTATATAAATGAGCTTAATTTACATGTTAATAACACTAAAAACCACAGTGTGAGAGGGAGAGAGGAGACTGAAGTGAAAGTGGGGAGGCGACCTCCATTCGAAACCTTGTCAGAAATGGGAATTTTGAAATATTTCAATAAGCGCAAAATAAAATATATCCAATTAGTTTCAGTTGTATTTCATGTCTGGATTCTCTAGTTGCACACCAGGTTTTCATCTTCCAGAAGCTCTTGCAGGTGGCAAGATTAGAAGCTGGAGTCTAAATGCATTGGGGAGGAAAGACGTAAAAGCAGAATGCTGCTCTCACAGCTGTGGGAGCTGGAAAAGGGAGCACCCCTGCCATCCTGCTGGGGTCAGCAGGGAGGACGAGTGTGGTGGAGAAGCTGGCACCACAAATGGAAAACAAACCCCGGGCCGAGGATCCCCCAGCCCCACCAAGGGATTTCCAGCCTCTTCATGGATAGATTTGGGCTGTCCTCAAGCTGCTGGGATCCTGTCAATCCTCCCATGACATACAGCTTCTGAGGAGTGACAGCTCCTGGACTGAGTATTCCCATCCCAACCACAACCAACACCTTCCTCCTCCTCCTCCTCCTCACCTGCACTGACACCTCCATGTAAACAAACAGCAACAGGCTCTGGGCCAACCCAGTCACCACGGCCCTTCACAGCACAGATCTGGGATGTTCAGAGTTTTTCACCTTTTGCTTTCAGATACTGAACTCTCCCTCTTCTGAAAGCTTAAACTGAGTGGTGGCATGCAGGCATGATCCCATGATAACTGGGCTTGGGGTGAATACATGGAGAGAATTGGGTGGAGCAAAGCCAGTCCGCTATGTGTGTTTATCTGAGAGGAAAGCTGGGGAAGGAGGGGATTCAAGTTGCTAACATCCTTTCAAAAACGAAAATAACGAAAAATAAGATTGCAGTGAAAATGGCAACAGCCAACAATCTCAGTCATCCCACACTGCCACATTTGCTTTAGCTGCCCATCCATGGCACAGCAAAATCAGCAATACTTGCAGGATCAGTCCAACAATTCAGTTAGGAGACAGTAGAAAACAGTATTTTAAGTATTTAATTACTTTGTAATAACGGCTTGTATCATCATTTCAGCATTTGTGTTTGCCAGAGTGTTTCAGGGCTGAAGTAAAAGTAAAATTAAGGATTTCTTCTGACTCCTTGTGCTTGGCCATATCACATCCTTGCAAAGATGCCTAATCAATTCATTTGTGCGTGGAAAGACAGACAGAGCATCCTTCCCAAAGGGCCCTTCCTAGCACAGAGGTGACTTGGAAAGTGACAATTAAGAGAAAACTTACCCAGGACCCATAGCCCCTCTACAGCTGCACACATTTAGAGAAGTGTGGGCAGAGGGGCCTCTTCTTGCCTCTCTCCTTTCCCAGGGCTCATGGCTGGACATTTTCAGGAGCACTGCAGCCCCAGAACAGAGCTCCAGAGGTGCTGCCTGACACAGCCAGGGATGTGGCCCAGAGACCCCTTTCCTCTCCGCAGAGCTCTCTCCCAGGCCATGAGGGGATGTAGATCCAGCAGGTACAAAACACTCAGCTTTCAGAGCCACTGAAGCCAACTTTCTGTCCTTCTAATACACATCAGATAAACAAACCCATCGTAGAACAAGTACAACCAGTACCAGAAAAAGTCCTGCAGCCAGCAAGTATCTCCTGCATATTTTATCCTATAATCCACTGCACTAATACTTAACCACCACACCAAGCAGGTGGAAGTTTGAGGGCCATTGAGCACGGTGAATTTTCCCAATGCATCACAATTACCAAAACACCTGTGCTAAATAACTTTGCGCTGAGCTACTGTGAAAATTCACAGAGTGCTCAATAGCCCTTGAAATTTCTCATTTCTAACTGGCAGCAGAGTGGCTGAGTGCTCACACATCACAGGCAGCACGGCACACACGGACACTGGTTCAGGACCTCGGAAAGGCCCTTTTCTCCTCGGCAGGATGTTTTGCTGTCCCTGTGATTTTCAGGCTGCTCCTACTTTGTCTCCGCAATTACACTCACTTGGAGCTGGTGAACTTTTGTGTGAGCAGACTCCCGACACTGCCGAGCTCCCCAGCTCCCCTGTCCCTCCTTCCCAGCCTCAGGACTTCCCTTTTCTCCTCACAGAGGAGATGCCAAGTTAAAGGCACAAAATGCCCACGGGCCATGACAGGCTGAACCCCAGCTCGGCACCGGCCTCTCTGTGCTCCTCATCCCCTTTTCATGCAGCCACCAGAGAGGGATTACGGGCTCAGCTTCACTCTCAGCAGCAGCTGAGGATGAGTTCAGCCCTGGGATGCACAGAGCAGGGCAAGGCTCAGTGGATGGCCTTGAAGCCCTTTAGCTGTGGTAGAAGACGTGAAAGACTGCAAAAGCCCCTGCTGCATCCAGCTGGAAAAGAGGACAAGAACGAACCGGAGGGGCTTCTGCAGGCAAAAGCAAGAAGAATGGGAGGTTGATAAACCTCCCTTGCAGTGGAGAGCTACAGACATTCAATCCATTTAGTCTGTCCCTGGGAAGGTTAAGAGGTGACTCGAGAGTGGTCAGCAAATGCCTTCACAGAGAGAGGAGTAATAAGAAGAGGCTCTTTAATCTGACAGACGAAGGCATCTTGAGATTCAGTGGCTGGAAACAAAAGGCATTTCTACAGAGAAATAAAACTGTTCTTGGTGCAGAACAATTAAGGTAATTAATTAATCAGTGGAACAATTTACCTGAGGATCAGACAGATCTCTGTCACTTCAGCTCTCTAGATTGGACCTCTGTGGACATCTCAACTCCACCAGGGCATCTGGGTTTTGAAGACTGGAGGGGGAAGGGGAAGGGGAAGTCTTGCAGGAAAAATTGCTGGTTTGGGCTGCTGGGAGCTCCTTCTGCATAGCTAGTCCAGAACTGGAGATCTTTGGAAGTCAGACAGCAACAGCAGCCAGATGCTGCTGTATTAGAGACAAATACAGAAGTAATAGCACAGAGAAGTGAGAATGATTTGGAGAATAAAATGCATCTCCTCAGATGTCCCCCGAGCCCTTCAGCACAGGGCTGTGCCCTGCTCTCTGCCACTTTGCTGCTCAGAAAAGAGCAGAGCGGCAGAGGAGCATCTGCTCAGGGATGGAGGCTGAGCACGGCCTCTCTGTGTCCCAGTCCTGCCAGTCCCACCGAGGGTTGGGAACCCCACAACACAGCCTGTCCTGCTGGGCTGGGGTTTCCACATCCTGGGTGCTCCGCAGCCACTTCCAGCTCATCCAGCCCACAGCACAACCTCAGCTCCTCCACAGAGCTCCACCACTTATTTGCAACAAGTTGCCATGATAATGACGTTGAACTTCTACAGCAAATCTGTGGATACAAGTACTATAGATCTAACTTTCAGGGTTGCTTAGCTCATTGCTAAAAGGTTCGCTGCATCGCTACCAACCTCCAACTGAAATCCAGATTCTTTTTCAAGAGCTGACTTTTTAGAAGCCTTGGGCTTTTAGAAAAACCTTGTATTTTAGAAAAGGCATGTTTTGGAGCCCTTGACACAAATAGGAGGTGAATTTCTATGGTTCCAATTTAAATGTGTTTTAGAGTTAGTGATGTTTAAATATGATTATTTTTGCTGTATTAGCATAAGAATGTTGGGACAAAAGCCCAATTTTCTTGTGGTTCTCTAGTAATGAATACTCTAGACACTTCTGATAATAAAATTATATAAATACATCAATTCAGTAATACGAAATAAAATATTCAAAAACCCAAGCAAACGAAACAGAAACAAGCACGTCACATACAGACAGACAGGGAGGATTAAAACTTGGCTGGACAGGCACAACATCCCCCTGCCTTTCCCTAAGAGAGCTATCACACACGCTCATCAAAACGGGGCAAAAGAACCAAGAAAACCAAGCTCTGGAAAAGTAACTTTCTGCTTAATCCACGACTAATGAGGCAGGCTGGAAGATTCCCATCTCCACAAAAGCAACTGCAGAGCCCCGCGGCCCGCAGGCAGTCCGCTCACAGCGCGCTCTGAGCCGCGCTCCGCGCCGGGACCCTGCGGGGCCGCAGGCGCTGCGCCCAGGGCGCCCCCAGCGCGCCCGCGCTCCAGCACATCCTCGAGCTGGGCTCCTCCCTGCCTTGCTCTCCGGTGGCCACAGGCACCTGGGGAACGTGATCGTCCTCCCTGCCGCTGCCCACCCTCGGACAGCTGGGCTGTGTGACCTCAGTGCTGTTCACGGGTTGTCAGGCAGCTGCCCGAGCAATAAAACAATTTACGTTTCCCACGTATTTTGGTGTATTTGTTGTTAGGAAATAACAAAAAAACAAACATTTACCTTTCACTGATTGCCCGGGCTTTAATTTTCTTTAAGCAACTCTAAATGCATGGCATTGCAATTAACATCCTATAATCACAGTATTGCAGCCAAAGACAATTGTAGACCGTCCAGAAGTCTCATGACTTCACTATGATGCACTGAGAAGGACTAATCAAAGTCCCATTGTAATTATAACAAATCAAGTGACCTGAGTCATTAGGTCAAAGTCAACAAAAGTGACTCTCAGATGTCTGAGTTGGAAGGTTTACACAGATGCTTTTTCCACTGCAGTAGCAAGAGACCACTCCGAATGTCACTGGAAGGTTGTTTGCTTTTTAATAGGCACCTGAGCTTTATTTGGCTGGCTTCTAAATTATTCCCCCCTCCTTTCTGATTAGGAGAGCTTTCAGATCTTACACAGAGGGCTCTCAGGCTCTTTGTTCTTCAGGAATTCTTTCTAATTAAAAAAAAATAAAAACACGCAAAAAACCCCCTCACATCTGCAAACAGAAATGCAGGAAGACAGCCAAAAATCAGATCCTGAGCATTAACATTTAACTGTGGCTGTATTTCACTGTGTGCCTGTACACATCTTGTATAAAGGCAGACGCCCTTATGCTCCATGTCCCCTGGAAGTAGGCAAGTACACATGCTCCATTCATAATTAATGGCCCAGCTTTTCCAAAAGCACTAACAACTGCATCTGCTTCTGTCTGCTGAGGGTTTGACCCTCAAGGTTTAGCTTCACCAGACTAATGCTCTGCCTGCAAAGTAGCCACCGAGGACACGCTGGAGCCAGGCTTTATCACCTGGATCCCAGATGGATCCAAGCCAGCAGCAAACACAACCACACTTGTCCTCTGAAATCAGTGCTGGCACTGGCACCCATTTGGAGGGCAGTGAGCTTGGCCTTCAGCACACAGGTTTCCAAGGCACTCAGTGCTTAGGATTGGGACTAAGACCTCCTGAAGCCTCAAGCAAACTGGGAGCCCTCAGTACCACTGCCAAACTGAATTACTATATGATTTCAAGCCTTTGTACTGCCCAGAGGACAGACACACCACAGCCCTGCAGAGCTGTGCCTGCACCAGGCAGTCGGCACTTCAGCTCTCAGCAGGGCAGCAGCGATGCTCCTGGCAGGCAGGTTGCTTCTAAAAGGCATCAAAAGCCACCTGGAAATGGGCTGATTGGTTTTATTGGCTTGTTACCTGGTCCATGGAGTGAGATATGCCCTGAGTATATTTGTTCTGCTGAGGTAACCAGAAAGAAAGCCTCTCCAAAGCAGGCTCTCTACTGCCAGAGGACTGATTCCAGTGAGTTTTTTATTTTTAAGAGAACAAAAATATGTTGTCTAGTGCAGACTTGACCTGAAAACAACTCACCATTTCTTTTTCTCATGGCTTTGATTTGTGCTTCTCTCCACACAGCAAGACAGCCCCCTCTCGTGCCCCCATGGAGGGCTTCTCAAAAAGAAAATCAAAAGCTTGGCCACACCAGAAGGCATTGGAGGCTCTGGATGTGCTCCAGTCTCTCTCCTAGGGGAGAGCTCTCCATGCCAGGATGTTCCACACCTGGTGGCCCAAGACATGGTGGCACCTGTCCTCGAAGGCAGAGACAGCCTCCATCTCTGCAAGGGACATGAATCCTCACTGTCCATCACACCCCATCTTCACCCTTCATCCCCCAAGAGACAACACATTATAATTCTTTGGTGAAATATGAGGGAAGAAAACACCTGAAAGAAACACCCACAACTGTAGAAATTAAACTTCTTTGTCAAGAAAACCCCGAATGGGTCCAAAAGATATTGGTTAGAAGGATACACCCTGATACACTTGGTCTGTTTTTACCTCAGTGTTTGTTTCTCTCTTGTTTTATGTAATTCTGCTGTACTTTGGAGTGATCTTGGAGTGTAAAACTAAAGGGATGACATGAAGGGAACAAAGCTGGATAAAAACCTTAGAGTACTTGCCAAACTGAAAAAAGAAAAAAAAAAAGAGAGCAAGAAAACATCAAGCCAATCCAAATATCCCTCTACATTTGTGTGCTTTGTTACATTGAGTTTATTCCTTCCAACACTAGCCTCATACACTGCAAAATTCCAGCATCTTTCTGGTTTCCTTAACATTCTTAATATTTCACTCACAATTCTACAAGGAGTCAGGTCACTACAATGATATTAAGCTTTCCAAAAATTCAAGCTTTCTACACGCTAATCCCCGGCTGTGCCTGTCACTTGTGTCCTTCAGCCAGGATCACGAAACGCCCCAGGGAGGCAGGGAGCAATCCCAGCTCCCCGCCTGCTGCCCACCCTGCTCCCAGGAGCTGCTCCAGGAACGATAACCACAGTGCTGGAGAGGGCATCTCCCATGTGACAGGCAGCTAGAAATGAGCTGAGCAAGCAGGGAAAAAGCACCCGGGATTGAATTGCAGGAAAGCTGCAGGTGTTACGATAATTGTGAGAGTTTGGCAAACCAGGGGAACAGCACATGTTTCTAAAACGACAGCACAGGCTTTTATACTTTCATTGCACATCTGTGCATCAGTGTCTCAGCCACTCTCCCAGGCATTTTGGAAGTACACCAGAGCCACACAAAGCATTGAGCGAAGTTCCAAACACCCAGTTGAGTGATAAACAGGATCGCAACCCACTCTGCTCTCTCACACCGACTAGACCAGCTGCTGAGGATGGGAATGTGTAGCGCAGTGAGAGGTGGCTCAGGGGGATGCTTCATGGTGCTGTGGCCATTTCAGAGATGGGAACCTGTCCCTGCTGGACACTTTCAGCCATTTGGCGTGGTGAATCCCTCCCAGCTATGCAGGAAATAAGAGCATAGCATGCCTTTTGCAAACTAGCCCTAAGGGAAGTAGCCAACAGGAAAGGTTTCCACTTCTGCCAACTGCAACTCCTCATCATTCTTTTTTGTTTATTATTTGTTTTCCCCCATATTTTCTAACAATTTCCAATTTTCAAAAAACTTCTGTGTAAGAATATAGATTCTTTTCTGCTCTAAGACCCCAGCAATAAAGCAACATGTATTACAACTGGTGTTTCCCCATCTCTGCTGAAGAAGAATTTCTCCTGTGGAAGGGAAACCCAACCAAGTTTACCATCTTTTGCTTTTCTGTGCATCCTGTTAATACACATCACCATTTCCCGCTCATTAATCCTGCAGAGGAGCACTTACAGTGTATTTTAAATGGTTTTCCTCCTTTACCAGCTCCCTGTGGTGCCGTCCAGTTTCTGATCTGAAGGGCAATCAATAAATAAGCTCTGCCATCCATCGAGGTTTCCCGGCTGCCCAATGCGAGCAGCAAACCCCAACATGCTGGTTTATTACCCGCCTTTGGCAGCCCCAAGTGCTGGGTTTAGATGTTTATGTTTGAGAAACAAAGCAGTGTCGGGCTGGGAAGTCAGCAGGGCTGTTCTGTGCCAAGCTACACACAGATTCACTCGCCGAGCACTGGGGTTTCCACCGCAGAGCGCTCTCGCCAACTGGCTGCGTGGGGGTGGATGTCCGTGTCATCATTTTAATTGCTCGAAACAGCAAATGGGCAGATTTCTGGCTTGTCAGGGACACTGTACAGAAAAGAGACATTATTAATCTCTCCAAACCCTAGCTGGTGAGCGGGGCCTTAAAACAGCTGAACAGCAAGGGAAGCGCACTCAGCACGTGGGCAGCATGCCACGGTGAGGGACAGTGTGGAGCGGGGCTCGAAGGGAAGGTTGCTGGCTGGTGAGCTCTTCCTGAGCTGCTAAATAAATAATGCTAAAAAGTCTGGCAGGAGAGAGCATAAACAGAAGGTGCTGCTCCATCTCATACAGTTTTCAGAAAGAGGGATATATTTTCTTGAGGCACCACAAATGTACTTTATGCACCCCTGAACTGGCAGTGCCAGCAACTGCTTGTGCCAGTCGGGTGTCACCAGTGCCCAACCTGTGGGAGAGGACACCTTCTGATGGCATTCACCAGTGAAAAGAGTTGCTTGGCTGGCCCAGAACTGGCCTGAGGAGCCTGTGGAGAGAGCAAGAACTGTGTAGACAGGATCTGTCTGCCTTCCCCACAGCCAGGGGACTCGTGCTCTCTGCCATATCTGTGCTCACACGTTGACTATGGGAGAGGAGCAGGATGTGATAGGAAGAGCTGTTTTTTGCAGGTAACTGAGAAGAGGAATCCCATCTTGCCACACTGAGGCATTTTAAGTGAAAACCAAGCTAACTCTCCATAGGTGTTGACAGCAGGGAGCTGTATGTCTTTACAGGAAAGCACCACCCGCCCATCCCGGATTCATTCCTCTGTTACCTGGCTCCTTGGGTCACCGAGCTCTGCTTACCACAGAAAGCAAACCTTCACAGGAGAGCAGTTCAGTCCAGGCTGTTCCTCGTCACATGAAGGAAGGTACCAGCTTGGAAGAACCAGTTTACCCAACACATCCACTGGCAGAGGAGGAGGCAGGAGTCCCTGAGAGACTCAGTGTCCCCATTTTCTCAGCCTGCCCTCATATTACCATTTTCCCTGCCTTTAACTCGCTCGCCTCAGCCAGTGAACATGAAACCAGGTTTGCCTCTCTGCACACCCACTGCTCTCCTCCCCTTGTCCATCACAAAACCCCACAGTGCCACACCACTCCCCCAAACCAGTAAGTTTTGAACTTCAGATGCACAGCAAAAGCAGCAGCGTGTTCAGGCTCCAGCCAGCAGAGCACAGCACAGCCTCTGCTCCAGCAGGCAGCAAAACCAGACAGCTGCCAAATGCAGAGTCCTCTCCCACAAATGTTGTCAAACACGTTTGGGTATTTCAGGAGCACAGAGCTCAGACCAGCACCCAGAAGGAAGCCAAATCTCAGAGCCAAATCTCTCCCAGACAGCACTGCCTTTTGCTAATGGTCTTAAATCCTTCTTAACCACAGAAGTGCAAGAAGCAGATTTGGAAATAAAGGATGATAGTGGTCACTCAGCAGGAGACAGCATTATCCTAGGTGAGCCTCCCCCAGGAGGGCAGCAAAGATCATTAGAGAAATTGCTTGTCCTTATTTAAGCCTGCCCAGCCCTACCAGGAGCCCAGTTGACCTGCTGCTATCTGGTGGGTAAGCACAGATACAAGAGACTCATTACTCTAAGCCAAGGCATTGCAGGTCACTGTGCTTCCTAAGAAGTAAAAAAGATAAAATATTCCCAATTTTCCTGCTTCCTGAGAGCAGCAGCCGTTTTGCACATCCATAAAGCAGGTCTCATCTGAGCAATTTGGCCTATACAATAAGTAGCCAGCACTAACTAGCTGCCAGCTTAACACTAGCAAAAATGTTATATTCCTTCTTCAGGCCTATTTTTAAGCACTGACATTAAAAGAAAAGACATGAGGGAATTAAATCTGTGGGAAGTCTTTAAGAGAGAACACATTTCTTCTACCTGCACTTTGCAGATAACACCCTACATTTCCAGGTTTTCTGATTTATTCCCACTCATTTGTCTATTGTCCTACCCACCCAATGAGTGGGATATTAGCAGACTAGGCAGAACTGCAGACACCTCTCACAGGTAGATAGAGCATCCTCCAGATGAAGGTCTCTTTTCCACAGCTGCCTTCCAGTTCACACCCACAGTTTTACATCCCTCTCTTAAGCAGCAAAGTTCTTCCTCCTACCGAGCCCTCAGGTGATGCACTTCCCACCTGATCTGTCTGCATTAGCAACTTGGCTTGGTTTGGTTCTCAAAGGGAGTATCCAGATTGGCAGCTGCAGACAAGAAACAGTCACAGAAAGTTTGGTGGTAAATGGGCACAGAGGAGGGAATTAAACTAAAAGGTGTCCCAGCGGAGTAGAGAGATGCAGGAAAGCTGTCAGCCAAAGACCTGGCTGGAGGAGGAGGCAGATGGCTCCAACTCTCTTGCAAGAAAGTCAGCTGAAAGGAAGAGCAGCTGCTCTCCTTGGGTAGTGCTTTAAACAAGGAGACCTACCCAAGACCTTCTCCTTAAAATGTCTGTGTTCTAGGATTCTGCTGTGCTGTATTTTTGCTTGAGACAAGGCTGATGCTCCAGGCCAAACACTGCCGCCAGCAAATAACAGCTCCCCAGGGATTTCAATTGTCTGTTTGACAGGACCCTTCCACACCTCCCTCAGCAGGGCACCTCCCTCTCTCAGAGCCCATGAGTCACTGGCTTGGTTAAGCCTGGCAATTCCTACCAAGTTGGATGAGGACAGACAAGTGCTCTGGATCCAGAAGGTCCATAGCAAGGCCTGGGCATGGAGCTTGCGCTGCATCACACCACAGGTTTGCAGGGTGACACAACTTGAGTCTCTCTGTCCCAGTAAGTACTGGGCATGCTAACAGGCATTTCACAAGAAAGGTCTCCCAAATTACAAAGTTGGTTTTGGTCACTGGCCAGGTGGCCCCAGGGTCACCCTGCTCTGATGATGGTCCTCCTCCTTCACAAAGCCCATGCCACAACTCTCCTTCCTTCCATGCATTGCAGCAAAGCAAAATTTGAAGCGTAACGGAGAAGCCCCGGCAACGAGGGGCTGTGTCTGACCAGCAGTGCTGCTATAAGGCATAGGTTGCAAACAAAGCCTTCAAACATGCACTTCCCAGGCCCCTCTCCAGGCTGCTGCAGCACCTGAAACTCTCACGGTGGCTGAACCTGGTGGCAGGACAGCGGGCTCCCCGCTGGCAGCAGGGCTGGCCCCAACGCTGTGCAATGGCTTAAATAAATGCCGCAGTGCCGTGCTGTCAAATGCCTGAAGCACCAGTGGCTTCCTCGGCTGCTGTAATAGCCTCATCTCCCCAACTCTTATTAAGCCCAAGCCCCATGGATCTGAATCTTTGCTGAACAGAGCCCTAAATAAGTAAATCAATCATTCTCCAGTGCATGATCCGTCACTGCCCACTGAGCCGCCATCCGCGCTCCCCCCGGCCCCTCTCTGACAGCCTCACACCGACATTCAGCGAGCAGTGCAGATGGGAGCTGCTGCCAGGGGCATCCCAGAGGGGTCTGCAGCCCTGCAGGCAGCACCCCACAGTGCCACACGCCAGCAGGAGCCTGTGGCTGCAGTGCCTCACGCTGCGCTAATGACCACGACAAATCGCCACCAACGCTCGGCCGGTTTGCACCAAGCTGCTCCGTGGTCCTGGCTGATGCACGTGGCCATGTGTTAGTGACAGGGAAACATTAGTCATCCCTAGTCCCCAAATGCCAGCCAAATCCCCTGTCCCCTCGATCCCCTGCCTGCAGTGCAGCTGTGAAATGTGAGATTACTCTGCATTGCTGGGACCACCTACCTGTGCTGAACTGAGAGAAAAGCCATAGTGCTGGTGCTCAGCACCCTGCTCCCTCCACTGCAAAGGTACCTCTGTAGAGACCGAGCTACCTTGTAGGAATACTTCATCCATGATTCATGGGTTACAGAAAACCACTGTAAAGAACTAAGCTACGTGCATGGAAATGCCAGTATTCCTCCTCCTTTTCCCATACATGAATTTCAAATATCACTGTAGAGACCTCAGCTTCCAAACAGTCAGGAGTAAGAGCTCTGCGCTGTTAGAAGCAGGGACTTGTCTGTGCTAGGGAAGCTGATAGGCATTGAAAGCAAAGGCACAACATTTTCTTGTGCAAAGTCCATCCCACTCTATGTGCAACCCAAACTTAACCTCTGAAGTGCACCAGGTTTGCTGGGAGATGGAGAATCATGCGGGGGGCTATCCCAGACTATGGGCTGTAAGCCTGCAACTGTGCAGCAGCAGTGCATTAACTTCCCCATAATATTGGTATCTAAGGGAAGCACCCCTACAAATTCTCCTGGCCCCTGATAAGACTCTGTATGTGCCCTGTTTGTTTGCCTTTCTCCCTCACCCCACACACCCAGTATCAGCTTTTACCATTGTGGCCACAATCACTTTATGTCTGTGTATTAATTAGGAAGTCCTAAGTTTTCCTCCCCATGAGCTTATAGGAGTTCAGTCTGGGTCTACGAGTGCTTCCCAGGCAGAGAGGAAAACACAGTACTCTGCAGGAGAGGGAGGAATACCTGGTTGGCTGAGCTCCCACTATTTTACTGGATGCAGAGCAATCCAGGGAGATGTGTTTTGTGACTTTTTTCTAATGAGGTCAGGCATCACGGTATTTTAGCTGGATTAAGGGTCTGCAGTCACATGCTGGTCTTTGGTTTCCATGAGCTGCTCTCTGCTGTGTAGGGCCTGAGGCTGAATCAATCATTGCTGTAGTGGAGCTTCACCTTTCGTGCAATTAGCTCAGCATTTCTGGAGCAGCACGATGGCCTCAGCAGTGTGAGGTCTTTACACACATCGTTAACAGGACCTGGCTCTGAAGGGCTGGGTGACACTTCGGGCTGCCCAGGGTCCTGAGAGCTTGGTCAGGGTGTGCAGGACTTCTGCTGTCTTTGGGGAGCTGGGCTGCACCTCAGCCAGAGTCTCCAGGAGGGCTTCAATGCCAGCATCTGAGAGACCACTCTGCCGCAAGGAAATCTTCCCCAAAAATGAGGGGAGGCTGCTGTGGGATGGCTGGGAGCACTCTCACCCTACAAGGCAGAGAGTTCCCCTTCTCCCTGCCCCACAAAGGTTTCTGTCCCAGGGTGAACATCTGTCACAAGCACAAGAGAAACGTAAACCATGTGCATTCAGGAGTGGAAAGGTAACAGGACACCTCAGCTTCGAGCCAAGATGAGAGATTGTGGGAGCAGCATCCACCGAGGAGGGTTTTAAGAGGCAAACTGCAAATGCTCAAGAGCAATTTAAGCTCCCTCTCTCACACAGCTCAGTCCAAGAGGGCATTGGTCATTTCTTAAAATCCCTGGGAGAAACAAACTGGGGACGGTCACAAAGAATGCTGCAGATGAAAAAGGCATGACACACACAAGGGGTGAAGGCAGGCACAGCCCCAAAGGCAGCTCTCATCTCCTCACCACACCCTGCTCCCCCAGCAAAACTGCGGCAAAGCACTCTGAAACGCACCATTCTGTGTAAAGTTTTTGGAGGCAAGACCCAAACAGCTTTCATGGAGGAAAGCAGCATTCAAAGTAAGAGATAACTCAAAGGATGACACATCCTTAGTGCCTGCTGAGCAACTCCAAGGGGAGCCCAGCCCAGGAGCTCTCTGCATACTGAATTGTGCTGAGCCGCTCTCGCGGCACTGCCTGGGCACAAACATGCTCCGTATCACAGCATCACCTTAAGGCAAGTGCTTTGAAAACCCAGAATTAGACCTTGCTATTAGACATTACAAGAGAAGAGGTGCCAGCTTTTCATGTTGCTTCCAGCCTGAGACTGGTTTGTGCAGGTAGGAAGAAATGTTGTGTTTGTTTGCATTACTCACCAGGAGTAAAGATATTGGGAGCATCCATCGATAGCACATTTCTGTCTTTCATGGACATGCACCAGCCTTTGCTGAACTCCACCAGCAAAGCTGCCAACAGCACAGGCATCCTCTGACCAGTGCTACTGCGTGTTGCTTGTAGACTGTAAGAGTTTGTTTTGTAAAACAGAAAGAGTTTGTAAGAGAGGAAGACATTAAATATCTGAGTTGTAGTGCAAGTTGTGTCAGTAAACAACAAACTTTACACATCTACCTGGAACTGTCCTATCTGTGCACCTCTGTCCCATGCAGGATAACCTCCACAGCTGCTACCCTTTTGGTAAGAGCAGAAAAAAGAGCATTGCTCCAGGAAATGCATCCACATTTTTTCCATGAAAACGGGACATGGGAACAATTTTAAATCCCAACATTATTTTAAAATACAAGACCTGCTGGCAGATCCACAGTCATTGGGCTGTGCTCTTCTCCATAAATGCTCATGACAGAAAGAAGGCTGAAAAAGAGGTCCTGATCGACCCAAAATCAAAGTGTCCATACATCCACTCATTTACATATCACACTAGAGGCAAAAGCTGTGCCTTATATGACAATGTCAGAAAAAGAAAGTTAGACAGTGGAAAGGAAAAAACTTACTCCTATGTCAAATTATCAGACTGCCACAGAACAAACCTTGTCATATATCATTCATGCCCTAAATACAGCTGTCTCACTTCAGCAGCCTCTTCCTTCCTTCGTTGGATCTCAGCACTGTTTGCAAACAGAAATGAATAAAACCTCTCACCTCCCGTGAAGCAGGTAATTTGTTTTTATTAATACATAAATGATAGAGGAAATTAATTAAGGAACAGAAAGGGCAAGAGGCCCAAGATCACACAGCAAGAGCACTTTAATCACTACATTCTGGCCACTTAAGTGTAGCACTTGCATGTTAATGCTTTCCTGTAGGAAGTGAGCATTTCCAATGGACCACCCTTCCTCAGGCTAAGGAATCCCCCCTTCCTGGCTAGCTTTCCAACTTTGCAGCATCAGGGGCACGGAGTTTTCCTTCACATTCACACCACACCTCTGTCCCCTGGTTTAATTATTATTTATGCTGAATATAAATAGCATAGGAGATGATCCTAAGATGAATAATGTAAAGGCAACAAGAGACAAAAAAACTGCTCCAGTCAGCTCATATCCTACCTGCTTTATATTAAACACATCTTAGCACTGGGTCTCTGCATTCTAGAGGAGGACGGGTGAGTTTTAGGATCATTGCACAATATGAACTTTCCCAATGTATCACAGTTACAGAACGTCCCATGCCAAATAACTTTGTGCTGATCCACAGTGGAAATGCACAGTGTTCAACAGCCCTTGAAATTTCTAATTTGTACGTCCCCATAGAGGAGTGGTGCAGTGGGTGCATTTCTTGCTATGTACCCTGCCTTGGATATGGGATCAAGAACTCTTTGGAGCCTGACCACACTCCCCGAAATTTGTGGTTCTATTTTAATTAATAAGCAATGCATATCTATCTGCTTCCCCATTTGCATCTAGTGCTGTTAATGACAAGAAAATACATCTTTTTAAAATGCGAACCTAGTAAGAGGTATTAGGAAAAGCGAAAGCTATTACATGTGCAAATTTCAGAGCAATTAGTCACAGAGGCAGAAGCACAGACAGGAGATTAGTTCTCAAGTCCTCACTCCCATCTGCTTTCCCACTGGAGCCAGCAGTTTTGTGCAGACCCAGGAGGTGAAGGCCACGCTCAGCGCCACCAGCACGTGTCAAACCAATTTCCCCACACCCACCTTGCCATTAGCAAGTGCAGTGCCCTTCAGTCAGCATCTCCCACAGCTTTGCAAGGCTCAGGACTGGGTACAGGCTGTCAGAGACTGGCCAAGGGGCAGGACTCAGAACACGCTTTTATCTAAAGGAACAGTGGGGTTTTTTCTCCATTTCCCTGCAGCCAACATGATCCCACCGAAGAAAAAACACTAAGTGCATGTAGAAAGAGAACACAAATAGCTAAATTCAGTTCATGTGAAGATTTCTTCCCCTGACAGTGCTATTCTAGATGCATCACTGCATATTTGCAGTGGAAGATGGAAATACTTCTAGCATTAAAGATAGTGACATCCTTAATTTATCTCACTTGTGGAAAGGTGCATGTGGGAGGAGTGTGAGTGACTCTTAGGAGTATGTCCTAAGTAGTTTGATAAAGAATACTACACATTTCTCCTAGGATTTTTTTTTTAAATACAGCTCAAAATTGCAATAGAAGATTCTTGGCAAGAAATAACTTAGGGAAATAAATTTCATATTGTGCTCCATATTGTAGGATTTTTTAGTCCTCTATCTTTCTGTATAAAAAGATATTAAATTATTTTTTGGAATCCAAAGTATTCTGCTTCTACAACACTCTTGAGTGCTTGATTGTTCCCAGTTTTGAACAAAGCTGTGGCTACAGCTGAGTTGTGGCAAGGAAAACCTGTGCCTGAAGAGCCTGTGTTTGTCACAGATTTAGTCACCTGTACTGTGTACAGCAAACGCCTGGACCATTAAATTGCTCCTAAAAAGAAAAAAAAAAACAAGTGAAAAAATGGAAAAGGATCTGGTTTTCAGCATCTGAAGGGACTCTGGCTGTTGCCAGTTAAAATCTCTCCCGGCAGCTCTGGGGAACTTTGCCCTGTTTGAGCAGAAACAGCCTGGGAAGTTCAGCCCGGACGCTCAGCTTCGGCCGGCGCCGCTCAGCCCAGCCCTGCTCCATCGCCCCTCCACAGAGCTGGCAGGAGCACCTCGAGAGCAGGGCAGGCTCCCAGCTGAGGCTCAGCACATGCACAGGTGCCTCCCCACACCCCAGGAGCTGCTCCAGTTCCTCACAGGAAACTGCAGAGCTAAAGTGCCACAGGGCACAGACGGGGCTCCAGGTCCGCCCCCAATACAAGAGCTACAAATAGTCTATTTTCCTCTGGCTGACTATACATAAGCAGACACATTTTTGTTGTTCATGGATGTTCACAAAAGGCCTAAAGATAACCTAGTATTGTCAACAGAAAATGCAATTCAATTCCCCAAAAATATCAGGAACACAGGCTATGAAGAGTTTGTTTTTCCCCAGTAATGCACTTTTCATTATTGCCCTGGATTAAAATTAAATTGCTAACATAAGGACAAGCAGATGAATCCATGGTTATGATAGCATAGAAAAATGTCAATACAATACTTGTACACTGTATGCTCCTTCAGTATTTAAAGATTCTTATCTGCAGAATAATACAAACAAACACACTGTGAGGATGTCACGCTATTAAATGAAGCAGAGCTGCTCCTATTGCTTCACTTCTGGGTGCTGTCGTCAGCCAGGAAGATTATCACAATTTAAAAGAATGTTTCAAGACTGCTTCCTGAGTTTCCTGCATTGGGAACCAGCATAGCCATTGCTCAAAAACAGAGTACGACTGTTTTCTTGCAAATCCAATTGTAACATTGGCAAAATACTGATAAAAACCTTAACATTATCTATCACGCCCAATCAAAACAAGCCCATACCAAACCCTGGCTCACAGCATCTTTGTAGTAGAGGCAATGAGCTGTCAATTTTTGGTGACAAAGTAGCGACTCAAGTTCTGAAACATTTAAGAATATAATGATTTAAGGAGTCAAAGGAATTGTATAATTTCCAATTGCATGTAAGAATATAAAAGTAATTGAGAAACAGACTGTGGTTTCAGAAAAGCACACATTCATAAATTCTTCCAACATGCTTTATAAAGACAGCCTTTGCTCTGAAAATATCTTTTCTCATCTCAGGGTAGCGGCATACCGAGAGGGGGGCTGCAGCCAAACTCCATAGAACTGGATTGAATCTCATTGCCCCACACATTCCCAGGAGCTGGTCCTGACAGCTCCAGCTTCATCCTGGAAAAGTTCCTTTATAAACCCTGTTTCTCCCAGTGTCAGTATTCTCCTTGGTTTTCCTTTTTAGCTGGTGAAGGGTGATTTAAGTTGCAAAATCCATAATTTCACATGGTTCCAAGTAGTTTCATCACTAAGTCCTACGTAAATACATGGGACCAGTGAGTGACAGAAAAAGGTTACCAACAACAATCAATTTGAACTAAACTAATTGGGAAATGCTTCTGATGGAATGACATTCACACTGATGATGTCATTTCTTTTTAGCAGCCATTTTCCCAGGGGTTATTCCCAGGATTCTGTACAGATGAACTTTCCCCATGAGACCACTGGCTGGTACGGACACTTGGCAGTCCCAGAGAGAGAACTACCATGAGAGCAGGATTAAAGCATGGGAAGCTGCATGAAATCAGGCTCTGGAGTGTCTGAACTGAGTGCAAGCTGCATATTGCACATGCTGCAAGCAGCCCTGCTGGCTCCTGGGCTCTCTTAGGAGATCAGAAAGGAAACCACGGCTTTGTTCTAGGAAAGGCATAAAGGGCTTCAGAAGTCACATTACCAAAGAGCTCTGCAGGCACGGGCCAGAGTGCAGCATTTTGTTATGTAGTCTCACCTTGCTGGAAACATGCTGTTGGCTTCTAAGGAAAAAGAATAAGGATTGGATTTATTTCTGTAAAGCCAATTCTTTCTTGCTTTACTTGCTGGCCAACTGTTGAGGTTCATACTTCTATATATTACGCCTTGGAAAATATTAATCTAAAATAATGTGGACAAAAATCTAGCACTGGTTATTGTTGGAATCTCAGGGGAACGTGAAAAAAAAGAAAATTCTGGACAATTTCTGCTCTTCCTGTAATGAAAAAAGTAAAGGGAAGTATTAAAGTGACACCTCCATCTAGAAGAATTAAGGAATGACTTTTCCTATCTTGAGTCAGAACACAGCAAAAAAATTCTGACAACCTCAGTTTAGAAAACTGTCATAGGGAAAGCAGGTAATTCATTCCTCAACGCAGCCTTTTAATGTATAAGAAACAGTATACTTTGCAAACTAATATACCTACTGAATTTTACTCTACATGATTTTTGTCTCACTTTTCACTTCCATGCTTTCACTAATTGAGCTTCTGTCTTTTGTTATTTGTACAACAATATCTCAGGGGATCTTCTTGTTCTCTTTATAAAAATCTAACTAAAGTGCTCCCATTATATAACTATGTCTTTGTATTAACTTGTATTAGTGGGTGTACTTTAACTGCATAGATGGATCACTTAAACATACTGGAGAGGATGCACTGAGTATGTAAAAAACTTGGATGGTGTTTACATAGCCTTCCCACACATTTTGCCAAAACTGTATTGCTCCAAGTCCTGTGACATGCTAAACAAAAACAAATTTGAGAACCAACAAGGGCAAGCCTCTCGAGCAGAAACTTGTAATATGAGAATACTAGTGTTATTTACCATAAATCATATGGCTGAGATCTTTAAAAGAAGCTCTTTTCCTATAGGATCTTGATGTTACTGAAAGGAGTCACCCTTCAGGATGTGATACTCCCCATAGGAGAGCTGAACATTAGTGCTCCACAATTATGTTTCACAAGACCTCGCCATATGCCACACACAAAACTCACGTAGTTTAGCAACCAAGGCTCTATCCTGCCAGCAGCTTTGTGGAAGCTCAGCCATATTCATGCAAGTCCTGACAAGGAAAGGAAAAAAAAAAGAGTAAAACTAATTACTTGAGTTGAAATTTATGGGCTCAGGTATTTACATAATGATTACAATTAACAAGGTATTTATCTCCATTTTAATTCTTCATCTATGTGCTTGACATTTACATCAGTCATAGAAATTCTATATTTAAAAAAGGAAAAGGTAATTCAGGTCAGCTGGGAAAAGCTCTTTGGGATCAAACTGTGATAAGAGCTGCACAGAACAGGAGTGGTCCTTCTGCCTGTCTGCATTTAGCCTCCAGCATGGGAATCATCAGACCCGTGAGCACCCAGAGATCTGGTCCTCAGCATCCCCTCAGCCTGGCTGGAAATGCAAAGGTGGCAGCAGACTCGTGTTCCCACCAGGTGAGGATGCTGAGAGCGGGCTCGTGCCTCAGAGCAAAGGTGACAACAGTGGCCAAGGGCTCCCAGGCAAACAAAGACATTCACCCGCTCACAGGAAACCTGTCGTGTGAGTGCAATACATCTGAGGGGGAGCAGCCCTCAGTGCTCCACGCTGGGGACAGCTCTGGGACATTTTGTGGGAAAAAATGACCTCCCAAACACACCCCACAGTCAGGGGCACCTGCTCCTGCAGGGCTCAACAGGTGCCCAGCTCCTCACCAGCTGAGAGCACAACTCTGCAGGGATGGGACATAAAAACCTACAAAAATGAAGTCCGGGGACACAGGATCCCACAGGAAAGTGTCCATTTCCTAAAATATCCTCAGAGGGCCACTGACTCCCAAGTGCCACCAGAAGTCACGTGATATGTGCCATCCTCATTCCCACTCCCTCCACACCCACCCAAATCTGTCGCATTCCTTGCAAATGAAGACAGAGAGATGCAATGGCAGTGAGAGACTGCAGGGGTTTGGCTGTGGAAAGTACACTCTATAGCTGCTGACACTGGATTTTAAATTGATAGTCAGAGCTTCTTCTGAAGCAATAGTGAGAAAATATCTCTGCACTTTCTGCCTTTCCAGGGCAGATCATAAGGAATTCCTCACAGGACCATAGTGAGGAGGTCGTGCTGGTGCAAATGGATCACAGAAGTACTCTGTGTTGTGTCACAGTTTTTCCTGGCAGAGGAATTCAAAGCCCCTTGTTCTCCACTTGAATATCCTGTCTGGCACATTTTTCTGGGACATCCTATGGGTTGTATCGATCTTTACATTCTCATTGCAAATGAGGATTTTCTGTCAACAACCAGTTCTTTACACATTTTGGCACCTGACCTACACATGGCACACCCAGTCAAGCTGCATTATACATTACACTAGCTCTGGAAGGAAAGATATATATATACCTATACATACATGTGCACTGTATTGTTTTTCCAAAGTCTGTCAGATCACTACATTATAACAGAGAGGCTATTACAGACAGGTTTAGTTAGCTGTGCATCATTTCACACCTTCATTACAATCTTTACTGGGAAAATGGATTGCTTTTGAGCCTCTCTCCATTCTCATTAAACTTCCACTCTTGCAAGGTGTCAGAACTGTAAAATGCCTAATACAGCCAGTTAATTATAACACCACTCACTACTCCAGCCTTTTCAATTACCCGCGTTTCCACCGGCTGGAGCAGCCAAGCTCCCGCCCAGGGTTAGTCAGAGCACCACTAACAAGAGAGGCCAAGGGGTGGCCAGAGGACAACACACTCTGCCAGACCACGCAGGACCTGGAAAACTATCAGAAAGCTTTCCACCAGCAGGAGATGGCATTTCTTGGAAGGTGGAATGGGAAGTTTGTGATCATGCAAGGATGAAAGACGGAGATGCAGGGTAGTTTTCCACTTTCTTTGCTAATACAGGTAACTAAAAGTCTAACAATGTAAACATTATTAAGGAAGCTCTCCTTGGAGTTGCTCAGGGTAATAGTAGTACTTTGTCAGAAGAAAAATTGGCAGAAATTAGCCTGAAATCACATAAACAACTTTGATTTCTGCTTCAGGACACAAGCTGCCAGATAGGAGTTACCTCTCTCCTTGTCACATTCTTGCACGTATGGCAAGAACTGCAAAAACACCAGCTGATGGCAGCTCCCAGGGATCAGACCCTGGAAGTCTGCTCCTGATCCAGTGGGGCAACTTCCATTCCTTTCTGCATGTGGGAAGAGCAAGAGCTCAGACAGAGACTCTGATGCTTATGCAGAGCAAACTGGCCCTGTGCGCCTGGAGTTTCTGGTGACATTGGGGGGGTGTGGCATTCTGGGGATGACTTGAAGCTTTCTGGAGTTTCTGAACAGCACAGATACCGTGGTGACTGCAAAGCCTGACATACCTTCAACAATTTCTGCATGGGGGGATGAAACACCTCTGACCATCCCACCCAGCTCCTCTCCCAGAGTCACCCAACATCTCCCACCTGAGCTGACTCCAGCCTGCTCAAGGAAACTCAGTTTAAGGTTCCTCACAGCAGCAAACGCACTAGGACACAAAACAAGATTTTCCCAGGATAAATGGCCCTCCTACATTGCAGGCACAGCCCATGGCCACACAAAGGACACTGCTCTTCTGAGATCTTGTCTCTTACTACAAAAACAAAGCAACTAGGTATTTCCCAAGTCACACCTTGCTGTACAAATGAATATTTCATTTTCAACAGGTAATTCTCAATGTATTTATGAAAAGAGCATCCTTGCTGTAAAGGAACACCATGTTCCAGCAGAGACATCACAAACACAGCTGAGAAAGCCATCTCCCTCATGAGGGATCAGAAGATCAGAGTTGTGTTTTATTAGTTGTATAAAAAGTATCTTTAGCTCTCAGTTGAAAGGAAAAATTTGCATTTAAATAGAAAGATTAATAACTGTAATACACAGAGCCCACACTGAATAATTTTTTTGTAACAGAAAATAATTCATATTTTTATATAAATTGTTCACCTTAAGTCAAGCTACAAAAAATGATAATCATAATATCTTATGGAACAATTTTAATCTAATATAGCTTTGTTACATTATTATTCTCCAGTGTAAATAATGTATGTCTGGAGTTTTGGAAAAGGCTGGATTTAAAATACTTATCTCTGAAAATTCAATAGGGCATGTGTTTTTGGTGTGTTTACACTGTTCATGAGTTTTACTTATTAAAATAAAAAATACCTCAGAAGGATAGTAAAAAACCAGCCCTTCTACTGCAAGGGCAGACCAGGAGGTGATGCCTATGGAGAGCTCACTCAATTCTTTTGGAAAGAAAGTTTTTCTCTAGAACCCACAGATTTGGATTCACTCAAGTATTTCAAAACACTACTGAACTGTTGAGTTGTTTTGGTCAGGTTTAAAACCTGGTCTTTACACCTAAAAGAATCCATTTTGGCATTCTTTTGGCATTGAGGAACGGATTTTAATTTTATTTTGCAATTATTTTTCACTTACAACTGCATCTTTTAAACACTGACTCCAGGCCACAGGAAAACAACCTCCCTTTTTCTTTCAATCTAACAAAGCCTTTAAAAAATATATAAAAACACTGATGTTTCAGAGAAAACTTGCCAAAAATCCCCTAGGATCAACTTGAAGCATTTCCTTTTTTGTCTGTGTGCATTTTTGCTTTAGTGCATTGGGTATTTTCCCCGTGCCCAGGAAGACATCTGGGAGCAGAGGGTGGTATCTCCTGGTTACAGCCCCTGGATGGTCTCCTGGAGCTGTCCCAGCAGGGATATTGCACCCCAGGGGGCTGATGGATGCAGTTTCTTCCCGTTCCATCCTTCTGGGCTGCCATTCTGCCCCTGCTCCCCAGCCCACCAGGAGGGATGTGTGGGGGAAGGCATCAGGAAGGAGGCAGAGCTGCTGCAGTTTGGCAGAACAGCTGCATTTCCCACCCTGTGTCCTGGGAAAGAGGCCAGTGCAGCCCAGGGGCTGCAGCAACTGCTTGGAGCAGCTCTACTATTGCTTTTTAACTGCTGGAAGAAGGCAATTCCTTTGTTTTCCTCTCCTGGACTCCTGCCAGCAGAGCTCTGCCACACTCAGAGCATTTATTCTGCCTTTGCCCAGGGGAAGGCTCCATGGCCAGTTGGCTCGCACTGGCCACTCTCCCCAGGCACAGCAAACCCAGCAGGATGCACCCACAGCTGCCGAGGGAAGCAGGCTGCTGCTGGAAGTGCTGCGAGTTCCTGTTGCAATGGGAAAGGAGCAGTTTCTTCGCTGTGAGATGCAGAACCTATTTCCTGCTGCAGCACAAGCACAGAGCAGGGAACTCATGATGTTTCATTTATCACTTCCTCATATATTCCAGTCCTTACACAGAAAAACCTTTTAATTAGAGAAGAAGAATCAGGAGGGAGTTGCCTGGCGTTTCCCCAGTGCCACAGGGATAACAGCAGAAAGCAAACCCCCTTATTCTGCTCGGAGCCACTGGCACCACTAATTACTCTCCCAAAATTCAGCTCAGGTTCCTCTCGCTGCTCATTTAATCTTTGTCACTCTTGCTGCCTTCCATTTCATCACTCAAGCACTGAGCAACAGGCATAGACACAATCAAGGAAGTTTGGAAGAGCCACTGCTGGTGTACGGTGGAAAGCCCAGCACTGCTGGAATCGAGGGCTCGACAGCAGACAATCAGCAGAAGATGCACGGATGCTCAAAAACACAGCATGTGTCCATTAGGGAGCTCAGCTCTCTTTAGGCCCTAATGCATCTGGACTCCAGAGGCTGCAGCCTTCGCTGTCACTGGGGTATGTCCTACTTCCCAGCCAGCTTTTAGGTTGGATGTTGGTGCAAGGATTAAGATATTCATCGTCACCTTCCTGCTCTCACCCACTGTGTCACCACGTGCCCAGAGCCCACAGTCTGCTGCCACCAGCTGGGACACACTGGCAAGGCTGGCAGCTCCTGGGGAATCCCTCTCCATCACTGTAATTACAGAATTACAACAAAAACCAAAGGTGTACAAGAAGCCACATAGCTTGTGAAATGCTCTGCAGACACAAATGCATCAAAAACCTAATTTAAATGGCCCTTTAAACAGTCAAAACAAAAAGGCAGAGCCCTTGATGACAACTAGTGGAGAGCACACAGGAGATAATGAGGACAAGCCCCAGCATTAGCAGCAGCTCACCTGGACAGCAGGTGAGACTTGGGTGACCAAAAACCCGACCTGCCAGTGCTGGTTGGACTCCTCCAGCCCTGTCTGCTCCCTTTGGTTTGGCAGCTCAGCCACTTGGGGGACACAAAGAGATGTCAGGAGCTCAGGGGCAGCCCTTCCGCAGCGAGTGAGCTGGGCTCGGATTTGGTTAAGGAGGTGCTTTGTCTCAGGAGATTTGGTACCAGGGTGGTGAGAGGGATGGATGGCAGCAGATCACAGCAGCCAGACAGGCACACAGCTGGAATTACAGCTTTCATTATCTGCCTCAGGACCTAATGACACAAACAAGTACAAGCCAAAGCACATATCCCTTTGTTCCTAAAAATACGACAAATATTAAAAAAAAAAAAAGTTATGCTCAAGTAGGAATTTATGTTACAAATTTTCCCTTCTCAGAAAAGGCTTTTGAAGCATCTCAGCCGCAGCAGGGCTGGTTTAGGAACCAGCAGGGCAGTGAGAGGTTGAGCTGAAGTGAAGGACAAGTCACCCATGCATAGGCAGGGCTTGGGCAGGTCCCTTCCACCCCAGTCTCCACACCAGGTCCAACTCTTGCCTTTACTTCTGCTCCCAAGAGATGATGAGGCTTTTGGGGCTTCACAGGAGTTTGCCAGGGGCAGGGGAAGAAGTGTGCCATGGGTGAGGGATTTCTGCTCCAGGGATGATGCCAGCCCTGGACTGGCAAGGATGACGGGCAAGTGGTTTAGACCCCAGTTGTTACAGCATGGCCCCAACGTGCTGCTGTTACACACAGTTTCCCCGTGGCAGAGATGGGCCACCTGACACCTCTGCAAGTAAGAAAGAGCACCCTTCTCCAGCAGCTGTCACACCTTCAGGCAGCTTTGCAGGAATTTGAGGTCTAGTCAGCCTTTTTCCCCTATTGAGAGGGCCAAGTCTGATCAAATCTTTTCTATTTAAAACAGCAATAAAAGGAAACTAATTTTCTTGCGCACAACGTCAGTTAGCTTTACAATATTTTGTCATATATTCCTTAGCTACTCAGTGTTACTTCTGGAGCTTCTGAATGCAAATATTGCCTGACAAGAAGAAGAATGAACCCAGATGATTTTTTATCTCAGTTATACATTCACATATCACATATCCAAGTTAACAAGTGACTCTCTTGTGTAAAGCCATTTTCTACTTCCCATGCATCCCAAATAACAGCTATGAAAATCCTTGTCTATTCTATAGCAAGATAGTTTGCTGCCTTTATTTTCTGACCACGTGTGTATTGTACAAGCAGAGGACAGAGGCTTTTATGTTATCATCCTGCTCTCTGGTAATCTCATTCTGCAATCTCTGCTTTTTCATTGCCGTTTTCAGATGTTTAATGAAGCAACACATGGATATGAGATGCCCCTGGTATTTCTTTTGCCCAGTCTCTATCATTTTCAATCTCAGAACTACTGAATAAATGGAAATATATTTACTAGGCCTGCTTTGCACTTCCTGAACAAAACTCCCATCAGAGGTGATGAGAAATGTAGCTAAGATGGACAATGCTGATTTAAGTCTCCTTTTTTCTCCCACATTGCCTGTGTGGAAGAACATAAAAAGATTCACAGTTCACAGGCCTCATCTGCTCTTCAGCCAAATATTGCCGTTATGAACAATCTATATTTACACTCCACCACAGCCACAGTTGCCTTCCCCTTTGAGACGTCATGCAAGCACCAGAAAAAGTCCGAGACATAAATATGCCACACTCTGCACACAGGTGGGGATTTGCCCAAGAAAGCCATGCAAAAGCTGGTTTCTCACCATCTCCAGCTCAGAGCTGCTCCACTGACCTTTTCTTCCCACATAGCCAGGAATGACAGGAATGATCCGGCTTCAATGCTGAAGGTCAGCAGCATCAACCTTGTCCATTTTCTCCTTGTTGTACGGGTTCACACACATCCTTCCGCTCTCCAGGATCACACTCAGCCCATTGGTCTGCAAGAGCATACATTAAAGGGAATTTTAATGACTTGAACTCGTGCTGAACTTCCTCTTTTGGCTGCTATTTTAGTGATTTGTTGACTCTCCAAGGCTCATTCAGGACTTTTTTTTTTTTAGCCTTGACAGAGTAGATAGAGTAGACACGGATTTTTTGTGCCAACTCTTCTGTATTTTTGGCACTCCACTCGTCACATAGCAGGTCAGTGAAATAGAAGTTCAAGCAACAGAGGATGCCTCCAACGTATATCTGTGATGTCTCAAAGTAGCCTAAACTAATCTCTCCCTCTCTTCACCATTAGCAGTGACGCTAAGCTGGAAGCAACGGCTGAGGATGCTTTAACAGCCACACAGAATCTTAATAAGATCTACTTACATTTATATTGTCCATTTCAGGCTGGCTGGCTCAGTTTCCTTAGCCACAGCCTCACAAAAGGAGCTGAATACACTGTTTTATTTTTTGTGAGCTTTTTAATTATTTTAGCATTGTCTCTGATTTTTGTATCAGCCATCTGCAAAGTGTGGCAGGATGTGTGTAATCTTCTATGGCACACGTTGTACTTTCTCCATTATCATCAGATGGGAAAGAAAACCAAAGTTAAGGGAGATTAAGGTCAGCGTACTCTCAACATCCAATCGCTGTATAATCCACTGCGTTATCACCAGGGAAGATTATCAGCCTTGATAGGAACCATTCTGTGAGCCATTCAGCTCTGCTGAGGCACACTTCTCTCACAGAATGGTGTTTCTGTTCGATCTGAACGCACAGAAAGCATACATAAATTTTCCACCACATCCCATTAATGTGCAGCAAGTGACTGTCTGCGTGCAGGAGGCAGGAGAGGCACATCCCTGCAAAGCACAGCTGCGCTCTGGGCTGTGCCCTGTGCTGTACCCTGTGCTAGAGCAGAAAGGATGCCAGTGCTGCCCCACTGGCCATTTGGAGACAGCCCCTCCCAAACTGCTAAAACACCACAGGGATGAAGGCAGAGAGAAGAAGCTGCACTGATCAAGGGGCTTCCTACCAGCCAGGAAGGTGTTCCTGGGCAGGATGAGGCCTCACAAGGCACAAATCCCATGCTGTTTCTTGCAAAGGGCACACAGGCATGATTTTTTTTTGATATTAAATGGTCCAAAGAATTATTGGGGGAGGGTGAGGCACAAAGTGCAGCGTGCTTGGGATGAGTGGCTCCATGCCCTGCCTCCCCTCTCCCAGCAGAGATGTGTGACATTCCAGAAAATACCCTGAAACACATTATCTCCTAGCAGGAGCGATGAATCTCTCTCTAGTAGGACTATAACTCAGCAGACACGCTTCATCTACCAAAGTTCAGTAAGGCTGGGCCACACACTGCTTCTGAGCAGCACCACATTGACCCATTAATGGTCTCTGCGTGTCTCACTGTGACGGGTGGAGAGCAGACAGGACCGAGCAGATGCTGGGCTCTGCCACACTTTGCTTGGATTAAACACCTCCATGCTCCAAGAGTAACCAGAATACCCCACATTTCAGGATAATTTCTCTCTGTTTGTAGTTAATGTGTAGACGTAGAAGTATTTTCAAACTACCTTAACTCACAGTTCGTTACCCACTCCCAACAAGTTGATGACTGTTGCTCTTTCAGAAGTCGTCTCTTAGCAACAAAAAGGCTCATCAGCTTGGAGGATTCCCTCCAACTCCATGCTGGGAGTTCATATGGGATGTCAAAGAAAGGCAAGATGGAAGAGCAGCTGTTGACCCTGGGCAGGCAGCATTCAGCTCCAGGAAACTCCCTCTCAATTATCACATTGTGCACAAGTGAATGGGGCATCTTCCGCTCGGGTGCCCGGGAGCGAACAGAGGAACAGGCATCATCTCTTTCCCACAGGAAGATCCACTCTGCTCCAGGAGCCAGCACCTCATTGCGAGCCCTAGCCACAGAATCTGCTCCTTAAAAATTCCTGCAGGCCTGCAACAGGCAGTGGCTGCAGTTCAGGCAGCAGAAAAATGCCAGAGGATAACTTGTGATTTGGGCAGAGGTGCCAAACCAACACCTGATTTACTCATGGGGCTTTTCAATCATGTGCAAGTTACTTGTGTCACACCTACCCCTTAATAGTCAAAATTCCACAGCTCCTGTCCATGCATTTCCACTTAGTTTTTGTTTTCAATAACTTGAGATTGCAGTCTTTGTCTTCTATATCCATCTTAGCAAGGATAACACATGGAGCACGAATGGAAACCCCAAAACTGATTAATCTGGAACAGAGCAAATGAGCAAACAAAGCTAATACTGCAGAAGGAATCAAAATAACACAATTACAGCATGCTATGAGCAAATACGGAATAAAAATTCATAAAATACTTTCATTGTTGGAAAACATGAGGCAAATAATCCAAACATACCAAAATGTTCCATTTTTTTTAAAGTCAAAATATTTCATTTCAGCATCATCCAAATGAAGCCTGCAGCTTTTTCTCTCCAAAGCCTCTTTGGTGTGCAATTCAGTTTTAAAAAGAAGACCAAAAGGGTTTTTTTAAAGGTCAGATCACATACAAAGTAGCTACAGCATCCTTTGGTTAATTCACAAATGATTCAGAAATTGCCATGGGTATCATCTTTCCAAAATGAGGATTACCGTGGAGAGATGGGATCCACCTCATGAAATGGGGCAAGAAGAAATCAATATCCTGCTGAGGAGGGCATTCAGTGGTATCCACAGGGGCTGGATACTGAAGCCCATAGGAGAGCAGGAGGACTGGTAGGGAGGAACTCCGTGTGCACAGGGCGAGGGGGAGACCCTGAAAAGGAACTGGTACAACACGAGCTTCTAAATTATATAAAAATCAATTAAAACCACAGATAAGATTTTGCTACATTGCTTTCTTGGGCAATAAATGATGATAGCTGTCATGAGGAAGGCAAATGGGTATGAGGGGAGGCAGGCAGTGAAACAATTAAAACAGAGGCGTTTCCCAGTAGCAGAAATGATCTGAAGATCTGAGAGTCAGGTTCTCACCATGGTTCTGGGAAAGTTCTGCTTTTTGTCCTAGGGTTTCCTGCAAGATAAGAGATCACCAGAAATCCCATAGACCCCATCCCATCTCTACTCAGAAAGATGGGAAGAAGCAGTCATGGCTGAGAGGTGCCCAGACCTCTCATGTAAACAGGACCTGTGTGAGCACCGGCAGGGTCCAGGACAGGTTTCTCCTGAGACATTCCCAGCAGGGAGGGACTGTCCTGGACCCAAGTGAGCAGCCTGTTTTCTCCAGTGTCGGAAATCTTCCTGGTGCCTAATCAATTTTCCAGCTAGGGTAAAGTCTTCATTCTGATATACTTTTAATTATTTGCTTATATCTTTAGCATTGCTGTATCATATATAACTGTACTTTCATGCTTGGGTAGCAGCAGTAATAGATCAGCAAGATTTCTTCCATCTATCTCAGGAGGAAAAGTTTTATTAAATCATTAGATAAAATAATCATGTAGTCTGCCTTTACAAAAAAGAAGCTCAGTTTTAGAACTAAAACACCAGTGGGAAGGAGTGGGAAAGGAGTCACTGTGAACACTTCCCAAAGTAGCTGAAGTAGATGCTGCCTATCGAGGAGGAAATAGAGGACATGAATTCAAGACAAAAAAAGAGAAAAAGAAAAGCAAAAAAAAAGATCCTTTTGAATTAAGCCTTTTCTCACCTCTAACAACGCTCTAGAAACAGCACTAATCAATCCAAATGACACTTGACTGTGGAGATCTATTATATTCCTCAATGATCATATGGCTTTATATGTTATAATTTGGTTCTGAATTATGGCCTACATCAATTATAATTGAACGCTGCTTCCCACTCTACAATCAGACTGTGATGAGAACAGAAAGGCAGTGGACATTAGAGGATTACTATCAGAACGACCTAATTTAATTAAGGAGGAGATTTATTAAAATGGTAACATTAACAGGTGTTTTATGAGACTAATAATTAATAAGGTTTCTGTAGAACATTTGTAAGAGAAATAGACAATATGCACTGGCAGCAGAACTCCCTGTAATGGGATAACAATAAAGCATTAAGAACTGTAGATAAGATATTATGATAATAATCTGATACTGTAAATTATGGTTTGAAGAGGATTAAATATCATTACTGCAAATTAGTATTTATTTAAGCTCCAGCAGGCCTTTGCACACTGCCTGGAGGGAAAGGTGGGCTGCGGACAGGCTCTCCAGCATGGACACTTGATGTTCTCCTGAATCCCACTGCAGGGAGCTGGGATCTGCCAACAAAGCAATAACGCTGGCAGTGTCCACCTAGAAAACCCCAACAGGGCTATGAGGGAGGATTTCTAGACAATAAAGTTCAGTAACTCGTTTTTGACCTATTTGAAGTTACATTCAACAACTGGACACAGGCAGCCCACGCTGCTTCCCAAACTCAGGTGTGGCCCTGTGGGCAGAGCTCCACGGTGCCCCTGGGGCTCCAGCCCTCTCCCAGCACCCAGGACAGCAATGTGTGGGAATGGCAGTGTTGCTTCTCCCTTTCCACTGCAAAACCCACAGGCGCAGCAGGAGGTGAATCTCAGGAGCATGAAGAGAGAAAGCAGGGAGTGGGATAGAAAAGCAAGAGGGAGAAGTGTGCTTTCACAGCAGGGAGAAGTACCCCAGCTCACGAAAGGAAGGAGAGAGAAAACAGCCTCAGGATCTTTTCTGGAAATGAAGGTGCTGAGGGGTTTTGCCAGGGTTACTTAGCAATTTACAGCTCGTGTTAACATCTGGCCCTTTCTTACCTTTGGGCTTAAAAAAGTTTTATCCCAGCCCTGTTTCCAGCAGCCCCCCAGGTACGTGTGGGGAGACGGCTGCAGAGCACAGAGCCCTTTCTCTAAAGCAGCTCCGATCCCTGACACAGTGATGGAAGAGGATATTAGCAGTGGGAAATTTTTTCAAGGCCAGTACTTTAATGAGCTCCTAAATAATGACTTTATCTTAGAGGCACACTCAATATTCATTCAGCATCACACGCGAACAAAATCACTGCCTGACTTCAGTCAACAGAAAACAAGTTCAGAGGAAACAGCCCTCCGCTTTGGGAAGCAAAGATGGGACAGAGCACTCACCCTCTACGGGCCCAGGGTGAGACTCCTCTGGTGTGGCAGCAGGTGCAGTGGGCTGTGCCCCCCTCTGTCAGCTGAACGTGTGGCACTGCTCACTCCCACCCACCCTGCATCAAGGCAAAGCTGCGGCTGTTTCTGTGCAGCTCAGGGGGATGTTCACGGCACTCAGTCGAGCTCTGAGCCACGTTTTTGCCACTCTTTTAATTAGTATCTGATACCAACAACAAGCACAGTTCGCAGAGCAATGCAACAGCCACTTAGTGTCAAAGCAGGTGTTACTTCCCCTCCTGGGTGCAGGGATGCTGATTTTGGACCAGACTTCAGCTTCATATTTGTTCAGGTGTGGGTTTGATTTGCTTTTTAATCAGGCTGAGCCAAAGGAGAAGGCCTTTGGCTTTGCTCTTAGCACCCAGTCCAGAAAAGGCTTTGTCACAGTACTCTTTCACAAATGGACACTGAATGGTTTTTGGGTTATTTCAAACCTGAACATTAATCAGTTTTGCTTCTGTGAATCATTCTGGTTAGCACATCTCAACTGGGACAGTTTGGACCAAACTTTCCCTGTTTTTTGCTTCCAAGTTTTGGACCACAAATATCTTGGAGATTTATGCCTACCCCAAGATGAAATATTGTCTCTGCCAGACCTTGGGGACCTCCTGCAGGAGACTATTTCCATTAAAATTGCCCCAGTCCAGAAACAGGCTCTGGGCACATCATTTTTATTGTTCTGGGGCCCTTATGAGAGCAGATTAGGAACTAACCTGTCTTGACAGAGAAACCATCCAGCAGCCTCTGGAGCTCCCATATATCTACTTTCAAGTTTTATTTCAGTTTTTGCAGTTTCCTTTATTTTTGCATGCCTGCAGGAAGCAGAAACCAAGGCTGGAATGCTGGGAATACCTTGCTCTCCCAAGCAAGTGCCTCATGGGCAGCAGAGACTGAGAAACTCCTCTCATCAGCGCAATGTTGGAGACCTTGGATGTTCACAGCACATAACAAATCTCCATCCCATTTTCCATGGACAAGCAAGGACTCACAGGCATTTTGAGGGACCCATGCCCAGCTCCCACTTCACTGACTGGCTGTGAATCCAAACCTCCTGAGGTCCTTTGAAATTTCCACCTCTAAGAGGCACATATTCTGTGACTATTAATTAGCCAAATGCCTTCAGTTTCACAGGGATGCTGTTTTCATTGGCTTTGTATCACGGAGTATGTGAAGAATAGTCTGGGGTTTGTTTGAACAAACATCAGCTCTGTGCCCTACACAAATAACGTGTTCCCATCTACAACCCAAATATTCATACTTGATTTTAAAGGCTGCACCCAGCAGTGCCAACAGCAGGCATCCTGTTGGCTTCACAGGCACGATACAGGGCTGGGAGAAATAGAGATGTATTTTCAAGGGAAAAAGGTGCACAGTCTATTCCCTCCCTGCAAGGGAGTTCCTCTGGGCCAGTTTGAGCAAAATTGTTGCAAAAGCAAAGCCTGCTTTCTTCCCTGGTACTGCTATTTAAATTACTTCTATGGGATGCCAATGTCAGTCACTGAGTTTTAATATTACCACGGCAACATTACAGGAGAATGAGTGCTGAATCAATAAAAAAATTAAGGAAATACAGTTTTTATTACAGAGTGATATTTGGAATTGATCCCTCAGGCTTTCCAGTTGCCTCAGTTTTATTTTATATGGCCATGGATGGAGCGTTGTTCAAAGCAGTTTGAATGCAGGAACCAATCAGTTGTAATCTAATTTTAAATGGACCACAAGCAAACTGAGAAAATAAAGACAGGCAGGGGCATCATGTTGACAGATGTGCCCATGGTATATTGTATCTCTGCTCTGCCTAACTAGGAGAAATACTCTCTTAAATTGCTTTATCTATGTATAATGCCAATAACAAGAACAATAGGGGGGGATCTTGGTTTCTGCAGGGACATGAAGAATGAATTTATAGAAAAAAAAATGTGAAAAGAAAAAATAATGTCATCTCTTCTTGGCTTCACTTGTAAAATGCTAAACTAACAGCCAGCAACCACATGAAAAGCATAGAATAAGCAGCATGGATGTTCTACTTGCTCAAGTTAACAAGAATTTCTCTCCGAGGCCAAAATCCAATTGTTCCTGCAACTCCTCAAGTGAAGGGGCTACGATTTGCCTTGAGGAGCCGTGGACGAACAAAGAGATTGTGATAATCAGCAGGTAGTTACACAGAGCACTGCGTGCGGCTTTCTGCAACTTCACCTCACGCTGCAGTACTAATTAATTTCAGCTGCTTTCACCTGCTATTTGCAATTATGATTTCCTCCTTCATTCCTACCACGGCGAGCTCTCACAGCTGACCGACCCCTCCCCTGCTCAATCCAGCCTGCACAGCTCCGTGGAGCAGCTCCTTAACTCACGGCCTCCTCGCTGCTCCCAGGGCAGTCAGACAGCAGCGCTGACCTGTCAGCGGCGCTCCCACAGCCAAGCTCTGACCCTCCCCGGGTAGCCACGTCCTCAGCCTCAGCTTGGAACGTCTGGGTGCTTGAAGCTTCAGCCTCTGGCCATTCCTGCAGGAGGGCTGATGGTCTCCGAGGTGTGCCTTTCCCACCTGCCAGCCCATGAGGGTGATTTGCCCACGTATCAGATATTAGCTCAGTTGAAGTTAATCCACCTGGATTATCCAGCTAATTTCAGCTGCTGGCCCTTCCTGAGTCAGCAGCTTGCACTGGTTCTTTACTGGATTTGTACCTTTTACCTCTTTATCACCCATGGCTGTAATTCCTGCTCTGTCCTGACTCAAACAGCCGTATTTGCTTCCTAAACATAAAGAAAACAGAATTAGACACTTGTCTATAAATTTAAGACCCAGTTAGCATAGGATGCTAGTATGGTGCATTAAGAGCTGTCGCTCGGAGACCCCTCCAGACCTGCTGAAATACATCTGCCATGATATGAGGAAGAAGTTACATTACCAGAGGGGCTCAACTGCAGGAAACACTTTAGAAACTGATATCTTTCCAACAGAAAAAAAATACAGCAGTTGCATTGAGGTGGTTCAGCAGTCAATCTCCCTGGATAAAAAAAATAGATGGAGAGAACGAATCACCAACCTAAATATTCACCACGGATTCCCTACTAGTAATCATGACCACATTTCATTCCTCTCTGCAGATACCAGCTTGACCATTAACGCTGACTGCTGGTACTCTAGAAAACCAACAAGGCAAAATAGAAACTGAAAATGCTTTTCAGGCAAATAAACTCTTAGTGAATAATAATCAGGAAGCAAGAAAAACAAACAAACAAACAACTCTTTCAACCATGAAAGAAGGTTTCTTTAGTTAAAAAGGAAAAATATCCAATTAAAATGAGGGCTGTAAAAATAATTTTAAATTTCAATTACAAATGGAAAAGTCATGGCTGTGATCTCAAGGAGCATATATCAGCAGCAAGGAAGAGCAGACAATATGAAAAGGGAACTTAAAGGTATCAATGTAAATTCTAAAACTTGTAGAACAATAAAAATATGGAAATTTAATATAATAGCATGATATTAAATCCTAGCCAAGTTGAAAATTTCATAATAAATGAGGATGGAAAAATTGTCAGACATCATGCAGGAAATGCAGAAATAAACTGCAAACATTTCTGTTCTGTATTTAAAATGGTGGAAAATTTGTTCGTCTTTTACAGCGACATGGCAACACTTTCTATTTCAACAGTAACTGATTTTAAATAGACATTAAATTAAAAAGTTTAAGCATGAGATTGAATAATTTGCTCTGTAGACTATCAAAACTATTGACAAAGACCCCCCCGAAACAGCCGCATTCTTTTTGAATCATCTGCATTCAATGAGGAAGCCTCAAAGGAACCTCAAGAAATTCAGTACCACCCTAGTACTGAGCAGGCTTTACAGGGTGACCCCAGCACTTACCTCTCCTACATCCACAGGCTGGGCTCTCATCCCTACCCCTCCCCAGATCAATGGGAAAAGGCACTGTTATGTTTTTTCTTGGCTTTGAAAACTCTTTGCTGTCAGTTTGTTTGGCTTCCCTGATCTCCAGTCCACCTTGGAGGATGCTATTTGTTAAAGAGATCCTACTTGAGAGACTGTGAATATATTTTGATTGGATTTGACTGTCACATTTAAACCCCAGAGCACCTGGGCTGGCCAGGAACATAAATACAATTAGTAGTAGTAACAACACTAAGCAAAGCTGAACTGACTCAGTGCAAAATGCTCTTCAGGCCCTGGCCAAACAATTGCATTCGCTTTGCTTTCCTGCCCGCTGTGCTGCTGATGCTCTTTAAAAGCTGCATCACCTTCACCCAGAATCCGAGTTTGACTTTACTACTTGTTTGCCCTCTTGCTTAAGTTATGCCAGCCCATCTGCAGGCAAATCTAATCCTCTCGTTAGCCAGCAACTGGTAGCTCAGCTCTGCTCTGCTGTGCTTCGCATTACACAGATCAGCCAAGTATTGATGCAACATCACTGAGGAGAATCTAGATTTCTTTTTTTTTCCCTGTACTTTCTTCTTTGGAAACTTAAAATACATGCTGGAAATAATTTCAAGGGCTGCTGAGCATTGCCACTGGGGGAATGCAAGGGGCTTTCAATACTAAGACTAAAAGACAGTTGGAAATTTGCACGCGGTTGCCTTTGAAATTAGATTTTGAGGCTAAATTCAAAGAAGCTGGTGTAGCTTTTCCCAATCCCTGCAAATACCCGCAGTGCTTCTGGCAGAGGGTAACAAAAGCTCTTCTCTCTCTTGCTAGGTCAAGCCCAATGTGTCTCAGCCCAGAGCTTTGGCCCGGCTGACCCTCTGTGTGGGGCCAGCAGCGGGATCAGCCAGGGGAGCCAAACCAGCACTGCAAACCCGCAGCAGTGACAGCAGAGCCACCCTGAGAGGAAGGTGCAGCTCAGTCCTTGTTTGGTCAACGTGCAAACCAAACTCCAAATTTCTTCTAAGACAAGTCTCCAGCAGAGCCAGGATGGTGAGAGCTCACCCACCACACCTCCATCCCACCAGGTCCTGGATCACCAAAGACAATCTCCAGCCACCAGATACTGGTGCATGTCTTGTGGTATTATTTTCCATCCCTGTTCCATAGCTTCAAAGGAAGCCAGACCTGCCTCTCTTATACCCTTTTAATGATAATTCCTTTCTCAAAGCATTGACATTCAAACTAAGCAAGGTAGACCAAAAATATGGTAAATGCAACACTACAGCAAGATAAAACGAGGAACTTGCTGGAGTGCATAGAATTCTTCTGTGGCAGAAATAGAAAGTAGAGCCAGGTATCCTCAGCCCCAGCTTCAAGCTCAGACACTCCTACAATCCACTTATCTGAATTCCCCCACGCTCCTCAGCCCTCTGAGGCACAACAGTGCCCATCTCCTGTTAAAGAAAGGAAAGCTCCATTGTATCAGAAGAGGAGCTGGTTGGAGCAGTCTTTGCCCAGCAAGTTGTGTCTCACTCTTGGTACTAATTTCTGTTCGTATAATACAGTTTTACATTACAAATTTCCACATCTCACCTTCCTGTAACCTGAACGTAGCTCAGTGACCTTTGCTTCCGTGCCTTCTCCACTGTCATGCAACGAGTGAAGGACATGAGCCAAGCCATCCTCATGGAGAGGTCACTTAATTTTGGTTTGTAAAGCCAGATCTCCTGCCATCTCCATAATTACCAATCAACACATAAATAGCAAAATTAAGCCCCATTATTCTCATTTACTACAAAATTAAATTAAATAATTAAACATTGGAAAAGTGCTGATGTCTGCCAAATCATTATTTCGAACAGATAAAAACAAATTCAGGAATGATATGCAGACAGGAGAAGAAAATTAGCATTTCATCCAACAACCCAGTGAACTATTGCAAGGAAGACTGCAAATAACAATCAGTGGGCCAGGCTTCTCCATCTGAATGCTGGGCCAAGAGGAACACATTTTTTTGTTGTGGAGGAAGAAAACACTCTGAAACAATCCCCCTGTTTTTGTTTTTGCAGAACAGAAAAGGCCCTGGGCACTGGTAACAACAGGCTTCAGCAAGAATGGTTCTTTCAAACTCTGATTTGCAGGAGGACTGCTGCTCTGTAATTATCATGAATGGTTTTAGCTAAACATCTCAAAGGAAAAAAAGAGGGTGCAAACACGAGACAAGTTGTGACCATTGGAAGTTTTTGCAGGTGGACGAATAATAGAGGGGAGAGAGACTTTCCAAGACTCAGGGGTGGAAAAAATAGGGAAAAATTGAACTATTGCATTGAAGAATTTTGAAACTCCAGCATCTTCTCCTGTCCTAATGAAGATGCATCAACAGCCTGGTTCTGAAGTTACAGTCATAAGACAAATGCATCACTGCAAGCAGTGTTTGAAAGACACTTGCAATTACAGCTGCTCTGGAACAATGAAATATATACTGTTCCTTAAATAAACTGAAAAAATGATAACCTCTTTTAACTGTCGTGGTGTAGTAGAGAGATCTTCATATCTTCCTTAATGAGATTTTTATTGCCAGTGTAAATTTGTCTTGAACTGAATTTTTGTCTTGGGAACTCTGAATTATGTTATACCAAGTTGTTCCTGGTAAGCATGCAGGCTTGCACACATTTTTTGCTGTGAAAATGGCTCCTTCTGGCAAACTGAAAGCAATTGAAGCTCAATTTAATTAGCTGCCTTCTGTAAATATGCCATTATTCTTCTAGCTCAAAGCTGGAGTTATATTTACAAAGGGAACAGATAGCAATAATTATTTTGGGCCGTAGTTAGTCAGTATTAGTTAATGCCTGAGTGTAATTGAGAGGAAATTAAGACAAGTGTAGTCTTTGGGGGGGGAAAAAAAAACAATATATCAGTCTCCAGCAGTATAGACACTGCACCTGTATGTTCCTTCTTGGGCTGGAATACAGAGAAAGTTTTGGCTAAAAAAAGCAAACATTTACTCTGTGATCTGGAACCAGAGAAGGATGACAATAATCACTTTAAATTTTCAGTCATTCAAAATTTGGTGAAGGTTTGAAATAACTCTTACCAACCACCTTCTCTGAGTTCGCTTCTGAAGTTACAGCCCCATGAAAAAACAACCATTGCTGTATTATCCTCCCTGAGGAAAAGAGCCCAGAGCCAAGAGGCTCAGAGAGCTGCAGAGGATCCACAGGTTGAGCAGCACAAGTTTCTTGGAAAAGTTTTGCAGATGGTGTCCAAGAATCCTTACATGGCTCAGGACAGGGAGAGCCTGTTCCAAGGACATTTTCCTGCATCTCTGAAATGAGCTAATACTTTCCAGTGCCCATCTGAACAGGATTCTTCAAACCAAGCAACTGCCCCATAGTCCTTTTCATCGGTCTGGATCTGTTATTCAAATTAACTCTCAGAACATATTAGTTTAATTGCATCACTATGTAGATGCTTCTATTTAAAATTAAAGAGGCCTTAATTCAATTTACCTTAATCCACTTTCAAAGTAAATTATAGCAAATGAAGAGTTCGCTAATTCTGAATGATTGTTCACACTCAGGTTAAATGCAGTTTAACTAACTCTCTTTAAATGTATGTATCTACTCAATTTTCATTACTTTTCATTTATGTCACCACAACACGTTTCCCCTTCTTTAGGCTTGCAAGTGTCAAACTGTTAAGCGAAATAATAAAAATTAATTATTCAGATAGCGCATTCCTTTACGTAGCAAAAATTCTTGAATAAATTTATGGGAATTTTATCTTGGCATATGGAGTAACAAAGTGGGTTCACTGTTTCCATGTTGGAAGTACTTGTCAATGCAAGTTGTAGGGTAAGGATGGCTTGTGAATAGGTTATGGCACTGAGCAATAGAAGGCAGTGTTTTGAGATTCACATTTCCAACACAAGCTCTCTGTCATACTGGACAGCCCCAGTGGGTATGTGAGAGCTGAGGAACATGCCCAGGCCATCAGCATCATCCTCGCTGGGATCTTGCTCTGACAGCTGCTGTGCTAAATGGCTTCTGGCTCCAGGGCTCACTCGCTTGCTGGGCTGCCTTGCACGATGGAGAAACTCCCTCCCTGCTCCTCAGTCTGCTCTAAGACAGGGTCAGGAAACCCTTTTTTGCACCTGCTGAGTGCCCGTCCAGTTTGTGGGCTCAGGAAGCCGGGGCTCACAGCACCCTGCTCCCAAATGCTCTGTTGTCCACAACCATCCTTGAAACTCTCCTTGAAGTCATGGGTTTCTCTCTGCACTTCATGGTTGGCTAATCAGCAACAGGATAAGCAAGTGCACGAAGTCACATAATCTGCAGGTGGCAAATTAATGGGGTTTGAGTAGCAAGACACTGACAAGCCAAAAAGTACCCAAACTCCACTGGTGCTACTAACTCCTGTGTTTGTTTCTGTGCCATACAGAGCTCCACAGCAAATCAAAGGACCCCCAGGGTACCTATTCAACAGGTAACAAATTCAGCCATTATGCAAATGAAATGCTAAAAATGTTCTTTTGTTCCTCCGAGGTATTAGTACTACTAAGGCAAGGTGCACAAACTTTATAATCAAGTAAAATATTATCTTGTGCTACTTGCAAAGTGCCAGAAGTTTATTGAGTCTGTCTCTGGGAGACCAGCAATACTCACAGAGCTTTAGATGTCCTTTAGCCAAAGTTCAGACGAAAAATGTTTTCATAATTTAAAAGTCTGTTGTAAGGTGGGATGGGAAATGGCATGCACCTGGCATGCAGCTACTTAGAAATGAAGAGTTAGTACAATAACAATAAAAAAAGATCTAGTGTATCTGAGCACACATGGTTTCTCCTTTGTGTAACTTATGATTTCAGAGCGCCCTGCCAAAGCTAAGCTGAACTATGAATACCAACTATTTTAGTCTTCAAGAGTTATAGTGCAGGAAATTCACATCTCTGTATTCTTTCCCGTAGCTGTCACTCAGGCTGCTCCTTGTGAAAGACCTGAATTCAAAAGGCAGCTTTGGACATTAATTTGACAGCAGATGGATCAGGTAGATTGGCCCCCCGTTTTAGCAGTACAAAGCTGTAATGCGCTGCTGCCATGCATGCTGAATTGCTGCAGTGCCTGCCTGCACAACAGCCCCCCTTTGTCCTGCGCAGTGACACCGCTGCTCCGGGGGCTGGTGATCCAGGGATCTGTCCCAGGGTACTGCAGACCCACAGACTCTCATCCTGATGGGAAGGACAGCCACAATCTGCGGGGAGCCACTCTGGCAGAGTCATGGGAAACCATGGAGAAGCATCACTTTCACCCAAGCACCAAACTCCAAGCTCACAGCAGACTACAGAAAACTGCTCTTAACAAAGCCTCATCTGTTCTTGTGGCTTCTAACTGCTGGCAAAGTTGATGAAATATCCAAGAGAGGTACTCAAAGAAACATCTGATACTCTAATTGGACCATCTCTCACAGAAAATACATCCATCACACCCAGAATTCCGCTGATTTAAGTTTCTTCCCTGTATCCAACTTAAAACAGAGCACTTAATAATAAAATTGAGTGCTACGGCTGTGCTCAGCAAAGCTGTCCTGAGCAAGTGTCATCAACACCATGTCAAAACGTAACAGTCCACCAGGCACATTTGGAAATTTGGCTCTAACATCCACAGAACCCTGCTGAGAGCAGGTGTAAGATGTTCTAGCACTGGGACAGGAGATGCAGCGAGGGGCACAGAGCACAGGAGGAGGAAGGCAGTCCGAGTCACTCCAGGTGTGTGCTCAGGCTGGGTGAGACTCCAGAGAGGAGCAGGTGTTAAAGAATGGAGCTCTGGGTCCAGATGAGACACCTGAAGATGGCAGATGCAGATCATGGCTCCTGGGAAGATGCAGGGCAGCTGGGGGTGTGGATGAGGTTAAGGGGCTGGAGTAGCAGAAAGGTGTGGGCTAAGATTTCCAGAGAGGGAGGCAAGGACAGAGTGGCTTTCAAAGTCAGAAACATAGGCCTGATGGAAAGGCAAAAAGGGGTTCAGAGCAGGCAGTGGGTTAAATCAGATGCAAGAGACATGAGCTCAATCTATCTGCCAAGAGCCTTGAAACAGCAACAGGCAGTGAGCCTGGGAGTTGCTGGTTACTCCTCCCAGCTCAGCAGTAACTCTTCCCAAGCAATGCAACCACAAGAAATGCTTTTTTCTATACCTCAGAGTAATTCCAACTGGAGCATTAAATGGTTTTAACACAGGAACAAGCAGGAGTGGACTGTGAAGGACTCCTTGGGCAGTGAGTCCAGGCTTCTGCAGGACTCACCCCCATAATCCCTTTCACACCCTGAGGATGCTCCTTTAAAAATCCAGCTTTGGGTTTTGCCTGATGCTCCTACTGTGCCTTTGTCCTAGAACTGCCCTGATCAGACATGAAGAAGCTTCTAGCATTCTAAATTAATTCATGAAAAATCTAGCCCTCTTTGTTCTCCTGCAAGTATTATCCTCAGCTGAAAAAGCTCTTCCCCACCCGCTTGGGCTTTTGCCCCTTGATGTGCTCCCAGACAGAAAACTAATCTCTTCTCAGCTTTTGTTTTTCTTGGCTAAGGAGGTCAAACTGAAGTTTAAATCTATTTGTTAGCTAAGATTTTGTAGCAGTTCCCATTAGTTTTTTAAGAGAGTTGAAATTATGTGATAGGGGCCACTATTTTTTCCTGCTACAGGCACAAAACTAGAAATATAAACACCAGGCAAATGAAATTCATACAGGTTAGTTAACACAGCAAGCCAAAGCTCACTTCTACTGCTTACCTTGTGTAACCAGGTAAAATGGTTGAAAAGAAGCCAAATTTAGCCCTACTGAAACGGAGGGAAGCCTGCCAAACAGACGTGCCTCACTAATGTAAAATACCTGTGTTCAGAGGAAGCTATTTACATTCCTGTTAGGTCTGCTTTGCAGCTAAAAACTTCTAACGCTTTTGAAATGCAGCAGAATTAGCACTGAACACCGGGTGTCTCGTACACAGAGACAGACAAACTGACAGCAAGATGCTGTAGAGGGAGATCACAGCAGTGCAGTCTCAGAGGGGAAAATCAGATGTCCAAAAGACATACACGGGAACAAGGAGGCCTGGGAAGTAAGGAGATGCACAGACACAGCAAGGCACGGTGTCCCGAGGCAGCTGGAAGATGATGCTATTGCCCCATCAGTGAAGTTAAGAGACAGATGAGAAAACCTACAAGGGGCTAGATTCCCATTAGCTTGCAGGGGCCAAATGACCTCTTTTATTCCAAACTTACCTGGGTGCAACAAGCATTCTGAAGAGCAGCAGGTAGCTCAGGGCAGGCACAACCATGAGTACATAATTGGAGCAGGGCTGTGCTTTGTGTGGCAGGAGAGCTGTCTCAGTAACATGGATGAAAATATGCCATTAGATGTGTTATGCTGCTCAGCACTGCCACAAAAATTTATTTTGAAGATACAATTCACTACAAAAAGAGCTGAGTACATTTCTCTGCCACAGCAAGAAAAAAAAATATGGGTAGTTAGGTTTAAAGGAGAAGAAAGCATGTGCCCTGCTTTCTGACCCTGGATTTTGTTTATTGTTTGGATCCTACACCATATTTTTCTCATTCTCTCCTTCAATTATTTATTAAGAAAAAAAAGAGATGGAGTAGGGTTCTCTGTTCTTGTTTGTGCCGACACTCATGGCTGCTGCTGTGGGAATACTGCTAACAGCAACTACTAGTGTTTTATTAAAAATAATAAAGTATATAGTTATCATAAAGTAGCAAAGTGATCGAAAGCATTATTCTGTTATGCCCTTGTCTAAGTTTTAACTGTAAATTAGAGCTCAGGTAAAAACAATCTACAGTAGAGCATATAAAGTTTGGAAATTATAATCTCTTTCTATACAAACTGTTCAGGTATTCAGATATATATATTACAGAGCACTCCCCTCACAGAAAATGAGAATTTCACATATATTTTTTTATACTGAAGCTTTTATTTTGTATTTTATAGATGCACAGGGGCCGATCAGCTCAGCTCCATTGACTTTTGTAGCGCTGCTCCGGATGCAGCCCTGCTCCCCCCGAACTGAAACACATCCCCCCCACCGCCAGCATCCCTGAGAACAGGAACACTGCTCCATCTGCTGGGCTCCCGCACCAGGACAAGGACAGGGTGAGGGCTGAAGGAGCATTCCGTGTGAGCGATAGATTGGAGGCATATTGGCACCTGGCACTGGGGCATTACATCCATCGAGCCAGCCAAAGCGAAGCACAGGGAGTGCGTGGTCTGTGCCTTCCCAAAACAAGTGCTGTCCTTCGGCAGTGCTGGGATGCAAACCACGGCCTCACAGACAGCAGTGACTGCACACAAACCCTCCTTACACACATCATCCTTCCCAACTCCTGCGCCATGCCCCGTGCACACCTTTGCTGATGCTCCCAAGGTGCGTTCTGGGTTCCACACTCTCTGAGAAACACAACCCCTCTGCAACAACCCGTGTTCCAACCATCCCCTTTGGTTAAAGAGCTGTCTCTTGGTGTCAGATAAATCTTGTTTTTATTTTCAGCCCACAGCATCGATAGTTCAACTACTACTAGTGACTCCTCCACTACCTGCTCTCTCTTCTGGCTTCTCATATATACACACAGTAAATTGCATAGTCAAAACAGACCTGAGGCACGTCCAAACACACCTTCCAGCACTTGGTCTTCCCAAAGCAGGTGGGTAGTATCTCTCCCTGCCCCCTACACACTCATACTCCTCAAAAACAAGTGTGAATTAGTTTAGTAAGATGGTGTCTTTTCCCAGCAACACAACATTGCTTTACATTGAAACAATCTGTTAAAAACCTCTCATTTAAAATAAAAAGCCCTGATCTTTATTATTCAAAGCATATTCAATGATTCAAGTAAAAAAAAAAAAGAATAGACATTTGCACTTAACTTCTCTTTTTATTATGCTTTACTGTCTTCCTGCATTTCTAAGAGCTCAGCCAGTGCAAAATACAGGAACTGACTTCATGGCTTTGTTTTTACTTTTTAACGTATCCTCACCTTATAGTCAATTCACTTTGGGGTCCTTTTTCATTAACAAAAAGCACCAACATCTGGGTTGTAAACGCTGCAAGGTGAACACGTTCATTTATGTAAAAAAACGTTCTGCTGAAAATAAAGAAGCAAAGGAATGTAATTTATGAAGGTGTTTTTATTAACCCAGAAGCCAGCAAAGGTTGAGAACAGTATCAAAACAGAGGGACAGTGTGACCTGGTGGCCCATCTGTAACACTCGGATTGTTTTAAATTCAGAAGTTTGGGATATAAATATTGCCAGACAAATTTTTGGGGAGAACCTATTGCAGTAGGAAGCATTTGCAGAAGCCTCTGCTGTCACCTTAAGCCAGCTCAGGCTGCGGGTGAGCAGCGAGCAGTGCCCGTCACACCTCTGGGAAACAGAGATGATCTGGGAGCGCTCTGATCCACAGGAGCAGGATAACAGGTGGCAAGTGAAGGGAGCTTGGAGATGATGAAGTGAACTGGGTTTATGTATCCAGGATGCATAGTAAAGCAGCAGTCTTATCCCCTAGCATTAAGCATTATATTGATGGAGTGACTTTTTGGTCAGAAGCCATCTGCTGTTTCCAGGGATAGGAGTCCAAAAGAATTTGCAAAGCTGGCTATCAAAAAGGGAAAAGTTTTATATGGCTGTGGGTGTTTTCATGAGGCATGGGACCAGCAACAACATGGAGATACAAAATAAAACCATTTCTGAAACAAAAGCACAAGGCACCCTGCTGCTGAGGCCCAGGGTGATGAGGAGTGACTTTTGCCTGTGTCAGCTGCCCTTTGAGGTGCAGAAAGCAGCAGTCTGGTCTTTCTGGGAGAACTGAGGTAAATTCTAGTGTCTCCAGCTCTGAGGTGGGCAGGGGTTGGGATTGATGCATTTATGGATTTCAAATCTGATAAGGAGAGAAGGGGAAATGAGAGACAGCAAGTCAAGGACATCTTGGAGGGGAAGAAAAGATGGAGCAGGGCAGGAAAGAAGGAGTGCAGGAAAGGCAGGGAACAGGGGTTGTGAGGTGCTGACAGTGACTGCAGCAGAAACAGCAAGAAGCCATCCAAAGAGTGGCTGCCAGCTCATAGTGACATCTGAGGAATGAGGTGCTGGGGGCCAAGGCACCCCACAAACCCATGAGCAAGGCTGCAGCCTGCAGCAAGGAGCTCCTGACACCAGGAACACTTCTGGCAGAGGACAGGCAGGATGTTGTGCATGTCCTCCAGGGCTGGAGTGCCACAAGAGCCCCTGTGCCTTGAGGGAGGGTACAGAGGCAGAGTGGTTGCTGGTCTCTTAGTTCGGAGCTGTGAACACACCATATGCCAGTTCTCTGTGCTCCTGACCATGCTGCAGTAGCTGGACTTTTTGTCATCCCTGATGTGTCACACAGTCTGCTTTAAGTGCCGCGAGAAGTGCTCAGCCATGGGTGGGCAGTCAGGACCAAGGCAGGCCCTGGAGCGATCGCCCTGGCCAGATGCTGAGGGCATTTATTTGTTCCTCTCCACACTCTCGTCCCCGCCCGCGCAGTCACCCCGAGCAGAATAAGCAGCAACATTTTAAGGTGAAATGGAGCCTCGCAGAGCTGACAGCATAAGATAAGAACCCAAGTCACTGGTAAGAAGATGGGCAGCCTTTCAAATTTTCAAGAAGGTCAATGCAGGGGCATAGGGAGGGACAGGACAGGATGGCAGGAGCAGCCAGGACTGCTCCTCTGCTGTCACTCCTCTGGCACAAAGCTGCCAAATCCCTTCAGTTGTCAAATGTGCACTATGTTATTGTTAATGATGCTATTACTTACCATATGTTTAGCAGTATGGCTGGATTTATTCAGCTTCAAATGTGGGATTGAACATTTTGGTGTAGCACGCGGCCCCAGGCTCAGGGGGGGTCTGAACTGTGGGAAAAAGCAAAAGCTAATGCAGAGGAGGAAAAATGTTAGTTACTTAACAAGGTCAATAGCATAAATTCTTATTTTGCTTACTTCAGAGAGCACAGAAGCCAGTGTTTACACCCAGTTTCTGTTAATTACTTTCAGAGTAGACTGTGAAATCATTTGCTCTCCAAGTAAAATCGTGCTTTATGGTACTAAAAAGAGCTTCCAGACATTTCACCCAGGAATGACTACACCGTGTAGAAAGAGAAACTGATTCTTTTCCGTCATCATAGATGGGGTTAAGCTATGATATTCAGAGCCAGTGCTCGCAGGACCTGGAACACTGGTTCAGCCACTTGAAAAAGTAAAGGTTACTTGTGAAATTTAGATTCAGGTTCAGTTTTCAAACTTGTCCAAAGATTTGGGTTAACCAAAAGAAGACTGTTAAGAGCTGGCTTGCCTGGGTTTATCTCTTAATCACAAGTGCTCAAACCTGTAGCTCCCATCAATTTCACATAAACCTATGTTCTGCATGTTCAAAAAGCAAGGCCTGATAACCACTTAAAGTAACGCAATATTCCAGAAGGTGTGGAATAAAGTCTTAAGAAAAATCACTTTTTTTTGAAAGATAAATAAACTCAAGAACTGTCTTGCTTCCCTTTGCCTTGCTGCTATGAAACAGATACTAACACCATGTATCTTACCCATATAATATCCCCATTGGATTCTCACTCAGTGCAACCAGTTTAATTACCAGGATCTTCCTATCACCAGAAATTATACTGGTAACCAGGTACTCCCAGCTTATAATACCTTGCAGACTTGGCTGCTTTAACAGGAGAATGCAGCACATCGACCTTTTTTATCCCTGCCACTGCCAGAGTCTGGCTCTTCTTTGATATATCCAAGAGCAGTTCTAAATCCATCACCAGCCCAAATTTTTACTCTGGCAGGCCTGCTGATGAGAGTTCACAGAACGGAAACATCTTCCAAAGTTATCTTTAAAATCCCATTTTATTGGGACTTCTCAAAAAAACTAGTAAAACACAGAGCTGGTATAAAAAGCAAATAGTGCCAGCTGATTTGCAGTTTGATTGGATGATGTAGTGAAGAGGAAAGAAACAGCAAAGTTGCAAAATAGTAACTGCAACCATATTCTTTTCCAAAGCAGAAAGCAACCTTGCAAGACATCTCCAGCTATTTAAAATCAAATATTCTTCCAGATACTAACTCATCTCAGTATAAATTGTACTAGTTCAATGCCCATGAACTGTGCCTTCACTGCCCATGGTTTCCAAGGAACAGGCATGGCAGTAATTAGTGGGCATAAAAATCAATTCTGATGATTCAAAAGACAATCTGTGATTGTGGAAGTGATTGTGCCTGGAATAACAAGGAATACACTTTGCATTCAGAACAAAGACTCTTCCTTTGACCACAACCACACTGACATGTCACCGTCGTTTCAAGCCAGACAAGAGGTAGCTGAACCCAGCCACTACACAGAACTTCCAGGTGAAACACCATTCCTGAAGAAGTAAAAATGCTTGCTGAAATCAATGCTGCAACACCAACTCCTTGCCTGGCTTTCATGAAACTACCAGAGGTCTGCCTTAACATTCCAGACTGTCCCGAATAGCACTGTCCTGGTAGTGTCTGGGTGGTGCTCTTGGAGCAGGCTATATTTCTGCAGGAACAAGGAGATGAAGATATGACCCTCAATCCTTCTAATCCTCCATTTGTTTCTGCTTCAAGAGTGTAATAGGTCCACACTTGCCTACCAGTGCACTGATGATACAGGGAACTGAACACTCACCTCATGCCGAGTACCAATCCAAACCAATTCCAGCTACAGCACTGGGAACATGATGTCCCAGCACACACTAGATAATAAGGGAGTATTTCATACGTCATTTTAGTGGATCTTCAAAACATAAAGCCCATCAGCTTCTTCAAGACTAAAAGGTACTTTGGCAGAGAAGAGTAGCTATCAAGCAAATTTGCAACAAAAAGCATGAACAAAACCAGCAAGTTTCTTCCGCAAACAGCATCACATGATCTCCATAGATAGCACTGTAATTTACCCAGAGCATCACTAGCCTGGCTGAGGGGCTCCTATTTTACAAAAACACACTACAGAGGCCACCCCAAGGGGCACCTAATCAATGGATAATACAAGGATGGTCCTTGCAGTGCCAGGTCTTGGTTAAAACAGAAAATGTTTCTTTTCCAGAATGGCTGCAAGGCCAAGATGCTTTGTAGCACATACAAAACAGTAACTGGATGTCCTTACTGCCACGAACAAATACAGCACAATCATTTGCAAAAACCAGTTCCTCAGTAGCTGCCTTCATTACTTTTACCTTTACACACAATGCTGCAGATGTGGGGTCGCCAGCACAATGCCAAATAACAGAGGAGCAAAGCCTCAGCCCATTTGTAATTCTATTTGCAACAGCAAAACATCCTCAAGGGGACCATGACGGGAGCTGGCAGCCTGCTTCAGTGCCCCAGTGCTGCTGGCACTGCTGGCACACCACTGCTTGGCCAGGCAGGACCAGTCCCTGCTGTGCAGCCCAGCCTCTGACTGTGCCACTTCCCCACACTGCTCCAAGCACGGCCCCACTGTCATTACAGCTGGGGTGTAAAAGATTAACAGCACAGAGAAATCTCAGGCCAAGGGTATCAGAGTAAGCAGAGAAAAAGAAAACTTCCGGTCATACAGAACAGGGAAAGTACAATGCTACATGTAAAAAGACACTTTGACAAGACATTTCCTTTGGGTCAAGATCTAGGGCCTGGCTTAGTGAGGTAAAAGCCACGAGGAAAGAACAGTAACAGATGCAAAAGCATCTGGGACTGAAAAGGAAAAAAAATAAGGAAAAAAAAATTCCAGCCCTTAAAGTAGAAACTTAATAGTAGCAGGCTGTTCTTTAGCACAAATACTGCTTTGATCTGTCATAGCTGTGCCTATGGGTGTGCTATCTCGAGCATTTCAAAGAAATTTCTTATCATTGTGTACCTGCCTCAGAGAAATCATACCACTGAAGGAACAAAAAGGTTGATTGTTATTTTAATTGAATTTGTTTTCAATTTATTTTCAAGCTGTCTGGGGGAAACCTTTTACACGTGCATTGTTTGATTTGTTTTTAACTTTGGTTCCATTATCCTAATAATGAAGCTTTTAAGGCATTTTAAGAAGCCTGTTTGTCCAAAAAGTTACTCACATTGATCAGATCAATAGCTACGTAAGCGCCTGAAAGCAGGAAATAAATATGGATTTTAAAAAGCCAGCATTATTTTACAGAACTTGGGTTTTGTTGTGAATTCAGATGCTCAGCATGAACCGCTGACTTGATCTCTGCCAACACACACATTCATGAGCTAATGTGCCAGGGGATTATTTTCCAGCATCCCTTAATGCAGGCTACCTGCATGTGGTCTCTTTTTCAAAGGTGCTGAACACTTCCAGCTCATGCTGCTCCCGGTGTTAAGCTCCAGGCCAAACCAGGACAGAAGGAATCCTTGAATGAGATTAACAGTAAAGCCAGGATTTGTGCTACAATAGGTTAATTAGTTTTCCAGGTAGTTAGCTAATAGTTCTTTTCAATTTTATAACAAACCAGCTTTGTAGGAACTGTGGAGCCGCAGGAAAGGGCACTGCATGAGGAAAAGGCTGTCGGGCAGCTCTGCCCTTCTTCTGCAGCTCCCACTGACACCGTGGGCTTTGGGAGGAGGCCCTGAACTGCACCAGCTCTTCCCACACAGCCCCTTATGCTGCTCTGAAACCGTAAAAGGATCCTGCAATCCCCTGCTCAGGGCAGCAGCATCCTCCCCCCTGCCCTTCACACTCCCACCTGTGGAGCTGCACTCTGCCATGCCGGACCTTTTTGCAAACCTGCTTCTTCTGTGAGCCCAGCTGGAACTGTGGTGTGATGGCAGCTTCCTCACCACCCACCTCCCTCCCACTCTTTGAATATATCAATCAGGCAAAAAAAAATCCTATTGCACATGATAATTGAGAGGGGTTTATGTTAAGACAAAAAGGTTTTAAAGTTACCTTTTCACTTCTGAGCTTTCTTCTCCAAGTGATTCATGCTTCATTTTTAAAAGACATTTACAGTCTTCTAACACTTAGAACTAGTTTTCATTAATAATGAGTCTCAGCTAATCTTCTAATGATCCCTTCCTTTAGTACAGTTTTATCTCAGTTAATAGCTGAGTTTGCCTGTGTTGCCTGATGCAGCAGTAGTGGCTTATACCCAGCGCTTACATTCACTTTTTGCATTTATGAATGAAATTCATTATTTCTCTTCCATGGTAGTAAAACAGTGGAGTGACATTAGACAGACAGGCCTCATTTTATGTTATTATTCCAGTGGAGATCTATTTAATTTTTCTGAATATGAAATTTCTTGAAGAGCAGAAATGAAAGAACAAAAAAACTTGTAATGACTTGTTTCTGTCACTCTCTTCCCTTTCGTCTAGCCCGGAAAAGGAAACAAACTGTCAGCACCATTAATTTTTAAAATGCCATTTTAAAATTAAATATTGAGCTAGGTTTCTAAAAGACAGGACAGTTTTAAAAATTAAAGCACTAGAACTAAAGTAAGTACTTTTTCAGAGTACAGAGTATTTCTTTTTGGCCACTAAAACTATGGCTGCTTATTCCACCTAGCCAATTTTTCATTTTTACTACAGATCCAAAACATCCACGATTTACTCAGCTATATCTTCACCTAGAGCAGCAAACCAGAAGTTTTAATAATCTGAAGAGGAATCTATTTAATGTAAGGTCCTTAGGGAAGGACCTGCCATTAGTCACATGTTTGTTCAGCATAAAGTTCAGGTCTGAGTTCCCTGTGAGCCCATATTGCAGTGTGTGTAAGGAGAGCCCTTCACGGCTGTGGCATTCATTAGACAGGCTGTACACAAAGCAGAAAGGTAACGTGGGTACCTTAGGCCAAGTTAAACCCAGGCAATGACACCACGAAAGTTCATTTGAAGACATGGAGGACCTCTCAGAGATGCAATAGCATCGTTGTAAAGTCATGCCAAGGAGTCACCACAGTTCATGTTTCGCATCCAGGGGGATGGGTGAAAGCCACAGCTGCCTGCCCAGGGCATGGTACACGAAACACAGCTCCAGCCTCGTTTGTTACAGGCTTTCCATGTCTCCTCATGAGAGCAGTGAGCTGAGGAGTGTCACTGCTGTGCCCTTAGGTTACACCCCCCACCTGTATCAAGGAGCGCTTTGCTGTTCAGGCAGCCCCACTGAGATGGATAAAAGCCTCAAGAAGTTTTAGATATGCAGGAGGGAGCAGCCTAACCCAGAGCAAACACCACTGTCACAAGCATGACTTTTGAAGACGAAACCCCTGTTGCTGGGACTGAGAGAGTAACTCCACGAGCCATCACCAGCTCTGTGCCAGCCAGCTGCTGGAGAGGCAGATCTCTGCCAGGGCGTGCTGGTGGCAGCACCAAGCAGAGGATGGAGAAGCCCTGCCATCCTCACACATATCTGGGGGCACAGGGATATGCACTGCAGCTGTGTGGGGACCTGGTGCTACAGTCCAAGGCTTTGGTAGAGCCCAGCCCGAGGGCCTGGCCAGCCAAAACCACCCCTGCCATCGACAGCCCTGAGCTCTGGCAGTTAGTGCAGACACTGAGCAGTGCCCACGCTCCTCCAGCTGGAAAACCTTCATGACTTTGCTCCTCCATCACTTTTAGCAGCCAACAAAGCAGGAGGGACAGGTGGCTCTGGCCTCCGTGGGTGGGCACTACTGTCACCCTGGCCCCTTGGTATGTGCACAGGGGACAGTCCCCTGCTGGGGCCAGGAGCAGCACACCTGCACGCCAGCCTCCCCACTGTCCTCACGGACTGCTGATTTAGATGCCACTACACTGCCCTCCCACTTCAGCTTGAATTTCTGTTCCCTGCCGCTCACAGAGAGAACAATGATGCATTACAATTTTCAGGTGCCTAAGGCTCGCAGAGCTTTCTCGATATAATCAGCAGAAAAGAAGGATTTTGCATCGAAAGCCAGTGCCAACATCCCTGCAGTGATAACCATCCCTGTATAATTAAAATGAACATTTCACAAAATGTCATCTCCAAGCGGCATATTTTAGATTAAAAAAAAAAAAAAAAACATTTCCAAGATCAAAAGAAGAGACTTATAATTGGGAAAGCGTGGAGGTGGGGGAGGACAATGTGACAGCCCCAAGAAGTATTACTATTATTATGAGGAAAAGTTTGCTAAAATGCCAACTGCTTGCCCACAGTCAAAGGAAGCACCAGTTTACTTGTTAATCGCCTTAATTAATTAACTGGCATTGTCCTGGATTTCCTGAAGCTGGGTTTACTGTGGGAATCAATTTTAAAGAGCTTCCAGAAAGAAAATTTAAATTTCTGCTTAAAGACTTTACAGATTAGTAAACAAGAGCCTGCTTCCAAACCATTTGGACAAAACCACAGCCATGATTTATGGAGACAGAGTCTTTTTTCCCATAGAGTCTGTTGTGATCAGTGATATTGACCTACTGCACAGCACAAACTTCCCTGAATTAATCCCTCTTTGAACTACAGCAGCTCTTTTAGAAAAACATCCCATCCTGATTAAAAAACTGGCAGTGAATCAGAAGCCAGTGTCATCAGGATGTGCTGTACCAGGGGCTCCCACTGAAAGCTCTGCTCCTTTCCACCACTGATTGCTCAGTTCCATACTCCACCCACCGCTGGCCTTCCCTTCTGCTGGATGAAGGGCAATTTGGCAAGCCCTTGCTCCCTGTACAAGTACTTACAGATGGTGACTGAGTTTTCATTACCAGGGCTGTGATCTTCCAAACTTTCTCAATTAAATGGGAATGAAACAGGCCATGAGCTTTCTCATGGTCATCTGAGGTTATTCCAGTTCTTATCATCCCTCTCAAGCTCAGGATGTAGTTGCACCCAGTGGCACATATTAGGGCAGCATCATCTTCCTGAGAGTCCTGTTAATATACACAATTATCTGCTCTGTACCTTCCAACCACAACATTGCATTAGACTTTCTCCCATTCCACAGATTATCCAAGTATCCATCCTCTAAATTTTACTTTAATCACTGTTTCCAGGGTTAGCAATTCTCACTCTGTAAACTTGACGGCAGATCCCTCTTTGGCTGTAGTAAAACAGATCCTAAAGTTATCTGCAGACACATAACACAGAAAAGTTTTCACATATTGAACTTTATCTTTTTCTTCCTGAGTTCACCAGGGCTCTTTCTTTCCTGGAGTTCAGAAGACTCCAGCGTGAGATAGTACTCATCTTACTGCAGGCTTGACCCATCGAGGCCCAGCACCTAAAATGTGCTTTGTGATCAACAGGGTGACAAAGGTGCTTTTAGGGTTCATTTCATCTCACCTCTCTTACACATCTATTTTTTGGATGATAAATGACATCTCTAAAGTACTAGCTTCCTTTCACTCACTGTAGTAGAAGCTGCATGTGTCCAAACTAAGGTGAACACATCTGTGTCAGGTTAGGTGAGTCTCAGCCTTTGAGTCTAAATAAAACACTGCAGATAAAAAAAGCATAATATGGATGACCTTATGGAAGTGTTCTATCACATAAATATGGAAGTGCACACTTCTTTAAATAATGTATTTTAAGTGCTAATTTTGATACCAGATTCTGCTCTTACATGCATCTAACAAGACAAGAGGGAGCAAGGAGTTCTCCCAGCTCAGCCCTTGTAGCTGGGTAGAATCTGCCCCTCCCAAGAAGAAGCACTCTGGGGTGGCTGTTCTGTTCTCCAGTATGGTCAGCAGCACAAAATGGGGTGGACAATGTATCCCTCTCACCTGTGTACTAACACCACACTCATTTTCTGCCTAGAGGTGCAGGAGAAGACCACAATCTAGCAACATTTCTCTTCTTTATTTTGTGGAATGGCTCATTTAGCAATGACAAAATTTTCCTTGAGAAAACTATATTCCGTGGAAGAAGGGCTCAGCAAATCTTCAAAAAGTTTTAAAGAGAAAGCTGAATGGAAGGCACACCCTGCCATTTTTCATCTGTTTTTCCTTATGTGAAAATACAACTGTTCCCTACTCCTCCTGGCAGGAGTAGAGAAGCAACTAATGAAGCAATGCTGATCTCCTAAAAACAGAGAACTTCTCAGAAAAATGAAATGGAAGAGGTGTGCGGCAGCCTGCCTGCCATGCTGATGGATTACACCAGGCAGCTGGTTGCTTACCCTGCCAGGCAGCTACAGGAGCTGCAAAGAAAGTGGCAAGAGATGCTGTGAGGAAGTGGTAGAATTTGCATAAATTCTTGTATGTCTCGGCCCCTGAACGTGCACTTCCATGTAGGACTGAGAGTGAGACAGACATCCATGTACTGGTGTCAGGTGTGGTGTGAAATGTGTCTCTGGCACTGAATAGGCGCATTTACATCACGAGAAAAGTACTGGAGTTTGTTGTGTTGTTCACCAGCTGCAGGGAAATTTGGTGAGACTTGAGGAGGGACAACAGACACCGTGGGGAACAGAGGGAGAGAAGGGAGGAGCAACAAGGCCAGTAGAGGGATGGCCTACGTTTCAAATCATTTGAGTCCTTGTCACTCAACCAGGTGACAAATGGGAGGCCAGAAAAGGAGCTTAAGAGGAAGAAGGGAAAGTAAGAGTAAGGGGGACTGACAGATGTCAGGTAAATTCAGGAGTCCCAGGCAGAAACATCAAAGCAGCCCACACCCAGAGCGCAATTGGGAAGGGTAAGTCTGCACAGATTGAAAGAGGAAAGTTCATTTTTTGCAGTAGGAAATCAAGCTGCAGTGATGGATGCTGGGTAACCTGTCCCCAGTGAGGGCATTAATACACACCATGAGCAGTTTCCACCCTCTCTCCCCTCTGAGGCAGTTCCATCTTTTCTGGGGACAGGAAAGGCACAGAAACGCTTTCTTCACCACTGAAAGCTCTTCTGCTCATCACTGAACTATTGGGCCAGATGACACCTGAATAATCCTTCACAGCAGGGGAAATTGCTGCTGGACAATTAGCAGAGCTCGCCAGCATTATGGGCTTTGCTTAAGTTCATCTCCAACAATATGAAATTTCATCTGACAGTTTGGTCTTTTCTCTGCAAAAATCCTCCAGTACTGACACAGAGGCATGGATAAGTCATGTACTGGCCCACTGCCCAGCTTAGTGCTCGGCTTGGCTTCGGCAGTTCAGCTGACACACACATCTTTCTTTGATTTCCTTTCCCCAGCCCTCCCTTTCTCCAGAGTCCCTTCTCCTGCCCCACCACTTTCCATCACCACTCATCCCTGTGCACACACTCTCCATTCACAGGCAGGGCTGCTTGTGATGCCCTACTCTGCTCATACAGGCCCCTGTTCGGGCTGTGCTGTGCCTTACTCTGCAAACTATCACATAAAAACAACAGAATTAAAATCGATATTGAGTGGGACACACCAGACCTGACGGGAAAAGAGCAAAACAGCCCAGAGAAGAAAGTGGGAGATGAGCTCGTCATGTCACATCCAGCTTTTCTACACAGCCAAGTGCTGCCTCCTGTAGCAACAGCCCAGCCCATTAGACACACTCAGCCCTTCTCTCACCCCTTTAGACACCAGCCATTGATAATCTGTGCAATTAGTGTTAGGCTTACGGTTGGACTCAATGATCTTAAAGGTCTTTTCCCACCTAAATGATTCTATGATTAATCCTGCCTGTCAGTAAAGCTACAGCGTCTCTGCACACTGCAATACCCTACAACTGCTGAATATATTGCATAAGAGCAAGAATCTACTTAATGGATTTCTGCAGCAAGAGTGGAAAATGGGGGTGTTCCCAGCTACATATATCCTAGTGAGAGGTAATGAACAGCACACCCATAGCATTTTGCTAATAACCTCAAATACAGTGAAGAGTTCAGCTGGGAGGGGTGATTTTTTTTTTTCTGGTAAAAGTTTGATGAGCTTTCAGAATCAAATATTTCAGAGCTTGCTCATTGCTAATTAAGGGTTAGTATACTAAATTAGCAGTAAATTAACATTCATTTCTCTGCTAGTACACTAGAGCTGCAGGAAATTACCCAAATTATTCAGGTAGTGACATTCATCACTGGGTGGAATTACTGTAGCTTAAACAAGATTTAGTGCTACTCTGTAGCTAATATTCACAGCTGCAGGAAAAGAGAGGCAGGCTCCCTCATTCACAGCAATTTTGACAGCAGAGGTGCCAAGGTAGGGCAAAATGTTCATCTGAGCTGTTGATTACTGAGGCAAGAGGACAGGACAGGCCATGCATTGCTGAGAGATCACTGCATGCTTGTGGTGCAAATGGGGAGGTGGCACCTGGCTGGTGGCTGCAAGTGACTAAATGCAGCTGTAAAATGAAAATATCACCCTAAAAATATCTTTGTGCAGTTGCTGGGGATAATTGATGCTGGTGCAGCATTACTTCAAACCACTCGTAAAGCTCCATCTGTAGCTGCAGCTCTACAGACATTTCATAATTATGTTTAATATTGCAATCCCCTATTTCTAGGGAGGATTTGAGGATCTTGGCACATTTGTCTAAGTGATGAGTATTTTATCTAGGGCTTAGGAGCTTTCCCTCCTCCCTGGGGAATAGATGCTCTGGAAGTTGCTGACTGCCTTCAGAGCCCTCCCACACCTCTTTTTAGGTCAAACACAACTCAACCACAGCAGGCTGAAGAAATCAGACAAGTTTTGATGATCTAGGAAACAGGTAGTGGACATTTTACTGGAACCACACGCCCATATCCAAGGAGATCTTTCCTGACACATCCATGCCCACGGAAAAGAGTACACTAGATATCTGAAGCTTGGAGCTTGCTGTGCTCCCAGGCCAGGTGGCTCCCAGTTAGTTTTGCATCATGAAGAATGTAAAACTTGCACACTGGGGCCTTCCCAGGCACTCTGTGGTTTTGGGCAGGCAGCAGGAAAGGTGTGCAGGCAGGGAAGGTCCCTGTGTGAAGGACAAGGATGGTCAATGCCCCAGTGCAAGTCAGGCAGAGGGAGGGAGGCAGAGGGCCTGTGAGAGAAGGAAGGTGGCAGAGGGAGAGATGGAGACTGAGAACAAAGCACTGCTGCTTTCTCATTCACTAAAACTCTATGTCAAGAACAAAACACCCTTAATACTTGAGGAGAAACTCCTCAGGATACCATTTTACCCTTGACTATTAAGAACAGAGCCACTTTGTAAAATGCATATGCCTGAACAGACACAGTTACACAGGCAACAAGACATACCTCTTTTGATCACAAAGTCCACGTGCTGTCTGAAGCCTTGTGCAGGATGGCAGCAGGGGTCTTCACACTCTATTTTTAAATTTTCCAGCACTCAGACTATGGGAATGAGCTGTTGCCCCCTGCAAATAAAGACCCAATCTAAAGCAGGCATGTTTTTAAGCTCACGGATGGAGATTTCAGATGCCACCACTATTAATTTTCACTCTTCTGGCTCTATTCCTTGTCTGCTGCTGGCAATCACAGTGGGATCAGGAATGAGTCTCAAAACAGGAGGAAAAGACAGTTGTCTAGTTGTGCTTTTTACATTCTCTCACAAGCAGCCCAAAGCAGAGATGATAATGCATATCTTAATTAACTAAGGCCCTCCACAAACTGCCTGGGGCAGGTTTTTATAGATACTGGCTTCTGGCTGGACAACTGGCAAGTAGACTTTTACTGCCTGGAAACAAAGGCATTGCAGAAAGCCAGTAAGTTAAATCAATGTTCTATTAATTCATTTTTAAAGTCTCACAGGAACATTGTCCTTTTTGTCCAAAAAATGTTCCAGAGCTTTAACAGCTGCACTGCTAACATGGGAAGCAGAACAACAGAATCCTTAGTTGTCAGTGTGTGCAGGGACACTGCTCTCTTCTGTTTAAAATCCACCAGGTTTCATACAAAGCTGGTATTGGCCCACTTTTATCACTCAGCTTGCCCATAAGATGAAGAATCACCATATTGCTGTGCTAGGAAGAAGCGAATTTCTGATCTGTGGAGCAGGGAGAGTCCCCCAAGAGATTGTCCTTCCTTATCCTTCATGGCACAGGTATCTGCCCTACTGCTAAGCAGGGGCAGGAGGAACAAATCCACTGTCACTGCTTTTCAGCCACTCCTGTTGGGGAATAAGAGAAGAATCTATTTGCTTGCTCCTTTGTGACCTGCAATGGAGAATGAATTTTGCACAGTGCTCTCAGGAGGAGCAGCTGCTGTCTCCTCTCCCAAGAGGATGAAGTTTGCTCTTCAGACAATGTGGAGAGGATAGCAAGGGAACTGAAGTCCCCTAGATCTTTTTTAGGGACAGGACTGTTTCTCATTAGCCATGGCCTCTTCTGAGCCCCTCGGTATTGGCTGCCTCTCAAAGCCCTTCCTGCAGGACCTCGTTACAGAGAGCCTCAGTGGAAAACAGCACTTCCAAACGTCAGTGACTGTTGAGAGGAACATGGGATAAAAATCTGAGACTACAGGAAGAACAGATGAACAGAGAAGCCCAGATGTGCTATTTGGTACTGAAGCTGCGTTATGATGCCGTGAGGGGGCAGGAGAGCCGGCGGCTCACAGTGCTTGGGGCTGCTGCGGGGTGACTGCACCCCGACCTGGCCGCATGCACAGCCCCATCCTCGGGAGGAGCAGGAACCATTTCACCCCAAATGTAGTCTCGCTGCTCCCCAGCAGCTCACAGAGCTCATACACAGAACAGTAGGTTCACAGTCCCCATTTTGGAGAGAACTGAGGTTGCTGCAGTGACTTCCCTAAGCTCACCCAGGAGGCCTGAGCAGAGCCAAGAACAGACCGCAGGACTCCTGCATGCCAAGTTACCAGCTCTACATTAGGCTAAACTGTCCTACAAGCATAAAGTGCCTCAGAGCACAATTTTTGGGCACAGAGTAGGAACTGCACAGAGCAGAGCATCTGTGCCGGCACCGTACCCCGGGCTCAGCCTGCTCTGACTTTGTTCGTCCATCTGTACCCTCCCCTTTTCCCAAAAGGCTCTCCCCAACCAAACACCACTGTACATTTGAAGGATTTCCATCCTGTGGGTATTTCATATGTGTTTTTAACTTTCTACATTTTCAAAAGAAAGAAGAAAAAATAAAGCAACAAATGTCTTGCAATGGCAAAGAACATATGCTGTGACACTGGAAAACATGCAGCATGTGATTAACAAAAGCTGTAGAACTGGTCTGTTACAGGGACAAAGTCAAAGTGCCAATTTTTTAATGCTGTTTACCAAATCAAACAGGCATTCTGCAGCCCACCTGTTCCTACTGCCTCTGACTTCACAATAGCCATTTTCTGAAGCCAGAGAAATAATTACTGGACCAGTTTATTGATGGCAGCTGGTTTGGAGTGAAAAAGTCCAAAATGTGCAATAATTAAAGACTGTAAGGGATGCAAGCCATTAAGAAGACAAAGAAAGTAAAATAAATCGATCCAGAATGGGCAAATGGACACCTTCCACGGGAAGCCAAAACCTCTCCTGCAAGCTGATGTAGTCACAGTCAACTCACAGGGAAGTCCAAAAAGACAGGGTGGGGGGAAACCACAACAATCCAAACTTCTGCAGTTATTTTTTTATCCAGGAATTATTGCCCAGTCCTTGTCACTAACACAGAATTCAAAGTGCTGGAATCAAGCAATGGCCTAGAGACCAACCTGTGCCAGCTGCTTCAAAAGGCCCTGTAAAATCCCATAATTATACACCAGTAGAGAATTCTACACCAGTATGCCTGAGGGATAAGCTGTGTTTAGCGTACAGCCCAAAGTGCAAAGGATGAAACTCCATCCTGCCCAACTGTAGATGATATTGCTAATCATCCAAACAATGCCAATCTGTCAGTCTCAATATCCTACCTTGTGGCAATGAATCCCATAGGCTAATTAAAACTTAGGTTCAAAGCGCATCCTATTAAAGCTGTTCAATGCATTGACTCATAATTTAATTTTACATCTATCTTTCATATCCAAAAGAGGGAAAAGTCATGGCATTGGTGTTTTATTTATATCCATTACAGCCTGTCTCTCAGTGGCACATCCCATGTATTGTTCTCCCTAAAATAAACAGACCTAACCTTTGCAGTCTCTGCTGCATGCAAATCTTCCCTCTAAAGTACTTTTTGTGCTTCTGATTAGGTTTGTTGCCCTTTACTGAACCTCTTCTATTTCCTGCTCTATCATTTTTTAATTAGGGTAACCAAACCAAACATGCTTCTCAAGGTGAGGCCACATCACCATCTCTAGAACAACACTGTCATATTTTCAGTGTTGTCCTCTATTCAGCAAATTAATGTCATGCCATTTCATATTTATGCTTTCCTGATCACTACTCAGACCTCAGCAGATGGTTTCCATTGAGCTCTTTGAGATATTTTTTTTGTTTTGAAGCTCACCCCATTATAAAACAACTGTTCCATCCAATTAATAGTAACTTCCTTTTACTCACATTGCATTTTATTATCAGTACATTGATTAATATAGCTTTGGTACACTCAAAGGAAATTCTTAGTCACATTTAGATTTGATTAAATTTTGGAGTTTCAATTTTCAGCAATTTGCTACTTACTGTCTTTTTCAGATTATCATAAAATGCTGAGTACAGGCACAAGGGGTGCCTACCATACAAATGTCTGTATATGTGATTACTGAAGGTCTCCACAGAGATATGGTTTTCAAAAAAAGCATGTATCGTAACATAAATAAAAGCCTAATTTATTTTTAAAGCATTTTTTAATCTCAAACCTCAGTTTTCTGCAAACCTCAGCTTCTGCAAAGAGGGAAGGAGTGAAGTGGCCTCTGTCACTTCCCAGGGTGCATTCACATGCACACCACCAAGCCAAACAAACCCTCCTCCTCTGGCTGCTGGAACACAATTTTCAAGAAAGGTGAACATGACAGTCTTCAAAGGGATTTTAAACAAAACAATGTCAGGAAAGGCTTCATCACCCTATGTACCACACACTTCTATAGCCTCTGAAGAGAAATACCCTTCTCAGTGAAATTCAGACCACATAAGGTTTTTGAATTCAGAATGTCTTTTTATAATGATATATTCATGTTCACTGCCATCCATCAGAAACTTCCTATAGAGTGGATGCTTTTCTACCAAAAAAAAAAAAAAAGGAGCTGAATTACTTTAGAGGGAATCAAGTTTCTGAACGTCTACAGGGAGAAGAAGAGAGGTGAAGGGAATCTTCAGCAGTTTCTCATCTAAATGGATGCCTCTTTCTAAGGATTTTATCACAGAATGGTTTAGGTTGGAAAAGAGCTTAAAGATCACCTAGTTCCAAACCCCTGCCATAGACAGGGACACCTTCTACCCATCCAATCTGGTCTTCAACAACTCCAGGCATGGAGCATCCACAGTTCCTCTAGGCAACACGTGCCAATGCCTCACCACCCTCACAGTAAAGAACTTCTTCCTAATGTCTAATCTAAACCTACTCTCAGTTTAAATCCATTTTCTCTTGTCCTACCACTACACGTCCTTGTAAGAAGTCCCTCTCCAGCTCTCTCATAGCCCCTCTGGGTTCTGGAACGTGCTACAAAATCTTCCCAAAACCTTCTCTTCTCTAGGCTGAACAACCCCAGCTCTCTCAGCCTGTCTCTGTAGGAGAGGTGCTCCAGCCCTCTGATCATCTTTGTGGCCTCCTCTGGACCCACTTCAACAGGTCCATGTCTTTGTAGTGCTGCAATCTCAGAGCTGGAAGCAGCACTGCAGGTGGGATCTCACCAGAGTGGAGCAGGGAATCCCTTCCCTCTGCCTGCTGCTTTGGATGCATCTCAGGGCACAGCTGGCTTTCTGGGCTGCAAGTGCACACTGCCAGGTCATGTTGAGCTTCTCATCGTACAACACCTCCAAATACTTCTCCTCAGGGTTGCTCTCAACCCATTCCCCACCCAGCCTGTGCTTGTGCTTGGGACCGACCCGACCCAGGTGCAGGACTTTGAACTTGGCCTTGTTGAGCTTCATAAGGTTCATACAGGCCCATCCCTCAAGCCTGTTCAGGTCCCTCTGGATGGCATCCCTTCCCTCCAGCGTGTCCATCACACCACACAGCTTGGTGTTGTCACAAACTTATTGAGGGTGCCCTCAATCCCTCTATCCACGCAGCCGACAGGAATATTAAACAGCAGTGGTCTCAATACTGATCCCTGAGGAATTCCTCTTGTCACTGGTCTCCACTTGGGTATCAAGCCGTTGACCAGAGACATGGAAATAGATAGCTGTGTTCCTACTAGAGAAATATTCCCAGGTTCTTGGCAGCAGCGTCCTGCAACCATGGACAGGAGGCATCTTGGTGTTCAGATAACTGAAGAGCTCACCACAAATCACCACTTAGTGCTGTGGTTGTTGGCAATGGCTTCTGGGATATCATTAATTACAGGAATTGATTCAAAAAAATATTTTCCCCAGCATATGACATACTGAGTTGTCACAAGCTACTTTTTCCTAATGAGAATTTCTGCATATAGGAGTCCAGAAGAATAACTGGGTGTTATATGATAAAGCCATTATTTCTGCTGGGAAGGAAAAATCATCACATTTTCCAGAGACCAGTTTTCTAGAAAGGAAAAACAGCTACTTTCTTTTTAGGACAAAAGCAATAGTTTCTACCTCAGCTAAATAATCCCATCTGCTGCGAGCTCTGAGTCATCAGCTTATTAGCAAAATTGTCTGAAAGAAGCATAAATCTGATTTGTTCAGAAACCAAATCTGCACTTAGACAAAAATCACAAAAGTCAGCCACTTCCCCATAAATCAGGCTCCTTGCCTGTCCTCAGTTCATTCCCATGGACGATGGGCAGCACCTGCTGCCGGCCAGACACTCCCCCACACCTCCTGCAGCACCTTCCCTTTACCCAGCAAGCTTTTGGCCAGTGCCCACTCCCAAAGGCTGGTGCTTCCCTCCCTGACAGGCCCATCCACACTCTAATTTCTGGCTTATGCTGCAATTCCTTTTTGGCCATATGTACAGAGATACCCCGTTAGTTTTTCTTTTCCCTCTCTCTGCCTCTCTACCTTCTGAACACAACACACTGTCAGAACCTCACGTTGGTTTGTATCTTTTCACAGCTTCACCACCCGGCAGCTCCCCTCCCTGCTTCCCTTTTAATGGCACTTTTCCCCCCTGCTCTCCACTGAGCCATCCATTACCACTTGGATGACCAGCACTGCACACTCCCGGGGTCAGGTGTGAGATTGCAACTTTGCTGGGGTTAATTTCTGAGTTGGTTTTTGCTGGTACTTAGACACATACTCTTAGTAAATCATCAGAGCTAATAGGGGAGGGAGTCTGAGGAGGATGATGGAGGCACAATTTACAGGAGATGTTTATAGCTCTTTTTTCTTTCCTCCATCCAAGCCTGTCATCTGGGGAGGAAGCACATCCTGATCTCTTCCAACGCAAGATCAAAGCTTTCCAGGTCTGTCAGAACCCTGAGCCTGTCGCTATCCCTATTTACACATGTTTATTTTTATTATTGTTACCATTAATAGTAATTCATCTTGACAGCTCCTGAGCAGCCACGTGGGTAAGGACCTTATCCCACTAAATGCTGTAAAATCGCAAACCAAAACGACAAGAGCTTACAGCCTCAGGACAAGCTTGCAACAGAGAAGCCATTTAAATGATGGACTTTATTCAGGTTGATTTGGTGTAGGCAGAGCCATGCTGCACATGCCAGCCCGTCACAGGAGTTTAGGGCCCCATTTCTGTTACACTGAGACAGAATTAGGCACCCAGATGTCTTTGATGTTCAGTTCCTGTGCACCTCATTTTCACCAGTAGTGAAATTATTGGCCTGTTGGGTCCCTCATGACAACCTGCTCCAGGATCTTTATTGCTCAGTTCATCAGACACCCAACTCCCCCAAAAGCAGCAAAGTGCTCAAGTACCTGAGGGGTCTGGGAGCTGGTTTCATTTTGACAGAGCAATTCCCAAGGTGTGAGATGCCAGGAAGCAGAGTCATCATGTTCACAAGGGTAGAGGTTCCCTTCCAACCACTTCTGTGATAAACAGCACCAAAGGAGATGTGTGCCAAATGCAGTTGGAGTTTTATGGTTGTTCCTTTAGCACCTCTTCGGATTTTGTTTAGTTCACTTCTGCAACAACAGCTGGGAGTAGTATTTCCTTCAAATTACAGAAAGATTTAGTGTTATCTTAATGTGATACAAGTGTAGCCTGAATTATATTTAGGAGGAAGTACAATATGTGCTAATGAATAATAAAGACTGTCTACGAGGGTATTATCCTGCCTCTGGCTTCTGCTGCTGCTTCAGCCAATTCTCACCTTCTTAATAGTGTAGCAAGTCACAATGGCTCTGCCACTCACCAGCCCCTTCCCAAGCGACCACATTGGAAACATTCTCCATTTTCTAAGGTTTCAGCTGGAAAGAGGCCCTTATTTCCAAACGTAACAGAAGCTGAGCTGGAAAACAGACCTTCCTCTCTGCTAAAGATGTCCTGCAGGATTGCAAAGCCAACACCTGTAAACCAGGGTTGTCCAAACTCACCACTTGAAAACTGACAGTCACAGAAAGAGTTTAGGGAAGAGGCTCGGCCCCAGTTTCACTCCAAAAACTGGCAGCAAGTCCAAAATTCCGTCCTTATTTTGCCCTTCCCGGTTTGTCCATCTGCAATACAACCGGGCATTTGGCAGGACATTAATGTCTGAATCACTGCTACGGATGTGTGGCTGGTGGAAAACAGAAGTTCTGTGTAGTCAACAGTAAACTGACAGCTGCAATCAAGAATAGCACCAATATGGTTCACTGATTATCTGAATTACTTCAGGGTATCTTAGCAAATCCCTGCAATGTATCACAGCCACCAAAGGAACACGTGATTTTATGCAAAGAACATTTTTGAAAGATGCAACAAAAAACCCACTGATACAAATAGCAGAGAAAATGCAGTGCTAATGGATGTTCCTTTTCTTCTGCATTATTTATCTTTCATAAAATACTACATAAACACACTTGCTCCTACAGAGAGTCAAAAATAACATATTTGACTTATCTGTTTAGGAAGTAGTGACATGTGTCAACCAAAACGTTTCAACATAGGATTTTTTCAGTTTCAACAACTGTCAGAGGGCTCCTCTATTGAAAATAATCAATGCCTTTGACAGATAAAGGGAGGTAATATAGTGACTTATTTTGATACAACTTGACAGCTTTTTTTTGACAGTATTTTTCACTGTCAGTCTATTGGATTTGAATTTTAGCTGGGGCCCATGAGAAATATGCTTTTGGTCTTTAGCACTGAATCTCTGCAAATCAAAAGGGCAGCAGGAGCGCAGTACTTACCTGCTTTTTATTTGCCATTATCTATCAGTCTCCAGTTTTAATTATTCATTTTTAATACCCTTCCCAATTTTTATACTCATGAGATGTCATAATAAGGCACATTTAAACTACACTTTGCTGGTCCCTTGGCAAGAAAGGACATTTCACACAGCTAGACTTGGAAACGGAGCTATTACCTAATGTCACAGTGTTCGGACTGACAGTTCAGTTCCATCAAGAGCTCATCTGTTCTGCTCTTATGAGACTGCAGAAACTTAAAAGAAGTTATTAATATTGATTATGAAATATTCAAACACTTGCCCATGCAGGAGATTGTGGGGCTAAGGATCTGTTCATTAAAATTCTTTATTCAAAACACATCTTTCAATTAAAATATTTTTTTTAATATTCAACAATGAATCCAGATCAAACTCTCATGGAACAAAGTCAAAGCATTTGAAAGAATCACTTATATTACAAGCCAATCCTTCACTCCCGTAAAGCTCCACCAAATAGGTGAGGAGCTACAGAATTGCTGCTGGCAGACATTGCCCTTGGACAAAGGGAAGCAGGTGTAGGGTGAAAAGAATAAAGGGAAATTCCTCATTACCCTGTATTTTGATAACAGGCTTGTTCAATAATTACCATTTTGAACAACTTCCCCCACTGAGCAGTCAGTCAGAATCCACTTGCTCTGATCCAAATCTTTTGTTCCTGGCTGCAATTTCCATGAACATTGTCATAATATAATTTATTTTGTATTTGATATAAATATGTGACCTTGTAGGGTTCATTATCTAAATATTTATTTGTTTCCACACCTAAATTCACAGTGCGATGTGTGAAAATACCTTTTGGTATAACAATGCTCAAAGAGACAAGGCTGTGAGATGACTGAAGGTACAAAGGTGCAGGAAATAAAAGGACTTGTATTCCCAACTCATCATTCCCTATACTGCTTGAGACAAGAATCGCATCCTGGCTTTTGATGTATTGTTGTTGTATATGTTGAGAGCTCAGTTATGTTTAAATGTAGTACTTCAGCTCCTTTGCTTAACAACACCTGCTAACTTGCTTGACATCTCAAAGAGTTTCTTAAAATATTCTTAAACCTTTGGCATCCCTTCCTGCCCTGGGCTTCATGAATAAAACATTTATCCAGTCAGCAGCTTTAGCAAAGAGGAACAGCCAAGTTCCATCCATCAACGTCAGCAGCTGAATTACTGAGTGATTTCAGATCCTTTAATAACTCTGTTCCTTTATGACTGTGTTGGTAAACAATCAAATAGTGCTGGCACCTGGCTTTCAGTGAGCATTAACTTTTTTTGCATTATCAAATATTACTAATAGACCTCATTTCTGTTATTGTTATTTCAATTTTAAAAATGTCTGCAATGCTGTCCACCTTTGTGAGAATGCATTGAGGTTTAGTCTTGATTTGTTATGAAGGTCATCGAAAGCTACTCACATTAAACCTTCTGGGACTTTGGAAAAAAAAAAGAGCAAGGATAAATAGAGCCTTTACTTCCCATATAATGTGCTTCATTTATCATTGGGATCACCAAGTAGTAATACACTGCCCTTTCGTAAGATTGTTAATAGAAACTAAGCATTTTGGGGTGAAAAACCAATGATATAAAGCTTCTGTTGTTGTAGAAGTCCAATGAAGCTTGGAGGTCCAAGTACTATAAGGAAATTGCCTACAGATATTCCAAAGGAGGCTCCTGGTATGAGCCTCTGTGTGAAGGAGGGGGAATGGGGAGAAGAAAAGTCAGCTTTCTGAATTGAAAACCTAGACAGAATGTATCCAAGCACATTTGGTTTGAATTAAATGGATATTCAAGACAAAAATCTTTTAATAGCACTTTACTTTGGCAGAACAGTAAGACGAGATTTTCCACACACTTGGATGCAAGTGACAGTTTAGCCTCTAACCAGGATATGCAAATTGAAAGCCCTGGTATTCAATCCTCTAACCTCTCACGCAGGAAAATTATTCTTAGGCATGCAGGAATAACACACTGAAGTCAAAAGGGTCTTCTAAATAAGGATGAGTGGCCAGGGTACAGCCCCTGATCTGCCTCTATTCACCAGGGATTTGTGCCTGGAATATAAGCAGCAAATACCCACAGACACACTAATATGAGAATAACTTTGAATATCTGATCCTGCAAAAATGATCCTTCCCAGCTCTGGGACAGAAAAATTGCCAACATGGAATTTGCAGAGGATGAAAACCATGTGGTGTCCCAACAAACAAAAGAGCATGAGCCTCCCTAAGCTCACCGAGACTCTTGCTCCTAAGACCTTTGTGGTCAGATGAGGGTTGCCCTGTGGGATCACCCCAGAGACAGCTCTAGGGGGTTCCAGTGTTTTCTCTCCCCTCTGGGGAGACTCCTCTCCAGCACAGCATCAGCAATAGCTCCCGTCTCACCTTGCTCTGCTGAGGGCTCCTGTGCCAGGTCTGAGCAGAGCAATGTGTGCAGAAATATGGCAGGGGTTTTCTCACCTCCCAGTACACATTCCCAGCTGCAGAAAGCACAGGCTGATTGCACCAGACAAAGTGTGTTTTTTGCAGGTTTCTGCAGGTTTAAATGAGCTCTGTGCTACTGAAGTCAAGGGGCACACAGGTAGAAACCAGTAACATTTTCATTTAGAGACATCTCAGAGCCTCTCCATAGGAAAATAAACAGGCTCTTCAGTAAAATTACACCCAATTAAGCCACAGGTAAATAATTAAGCCACAGGCTTCAGTATTTAAGCACTTCCCAGTTGCTTGGATAAGTGAAGTGTCGCCATTATGGATTAAGCTTCTATACTCTAAGTTTTCTCTGTGGCATCTTAAAAATGAAAAGCAACACTTTGTTATATCTAACTGAAGACTGTTGTATCTAACTGAAGACTGTCTCTGACTCTTCTGTTGAAAAGAAGGCAGGTACTGCTCCTGAGGAGCACAAGTTAGCTCATTCTCTAATTCCCAGGAAGGGTGATGGCAAAGATTATTAACCATGAATGTGCTGGCTTGGTAAAACAAAACTCCCTGGCACAGAAGCCCAGCCCCAGACCCTTGGCACACACTTGGCTTGCACAATCGTACACACTAACTCATGCACGTGCTGACCACAGCTCATCATGCTGACCAAACCCACCATATCTTTTTCCATCTGCTCCTGGATACCCAAGGTTCATGCCCACTCACATCCTGCATGTACTGCCCCTCCCTGGAGGCAGCTCCCTGCCCAAAGGCCTGCACACCCAGGCTGGTCGTGACCACTTTGGGGACCACTGCCACTGGCAGAGGACAGGGAGGAGACATTCCCATCAAGATGTTCTCCCACCTGCACACAGCAGCCCAACAAGGACAAGAGAGCTAGAGCGAGGTGGGCTTTCCAGTGAGACCCTGTGTGTCCCACTGCCACTGGCAGAGATTTGGGGACAGCTTCTCAGAAATCTGCCTCCCTTGGTGAGCCAGCAACAGGAGTTTCCCCCTTGACCTGTTCCAACATATGCAAAGGTGGGATTAGCCATGGCTTTAAGGACTGGGGTTATTTTCTTTTATAATTTGCAATTCTTCCTATGCCCTGTTGAAGGAAAAACATAGGACCCAATGGAGGTCTTTGTGCTGGCTTTGGAGTAAGACCTGTGAATTTCTATTTTCATCTTAAAAAAAACAAAACAAAAAACCTCCAAACCTCATTCCATTTTCTTGCTTGATCCCCAGGCTCTAAAAGCTGTAAATACAAACTGCACATCACTCATTTGAAATCTGTAACCTCTCCATCATAAATCAATCTCCAGAGAAATTAGTAACTACATTTCTGGGGGGCAATTTTTTTGTTTTGTTTGTCCATTTTAAAGATTGTGGATTACGTACTCAGATATGTGGATACCGACAGCAGCTGCAGCTGGAATGCCCAAGGCAAAAAATCTTTTGCCTTGAATTTTAAAAAAGTCTAGTTTTTCCCCCCCATATCCCCACTGAAACACGTTTCACATTTCGCTACTGGAAACATACCCTGAAGACATTTACATCACAGGCTTTGTTATTATAAGTTATAGCAAAAGACAAAAGGAACAAGGTTTTGTAACCAGAGGGCAAACATCACTGCTGTTAATTTGTTAGGGGGTGACATTTCTCATAATGCCGTTTTAGTCGAGCTTCATATTGTAATTTCATTATGGCATCCAATCACAGCACTTAATAGGAGAGATGCACACGAACAGATCTATTACCCAAAACAAACAAAGATATTAGGAAACTTCTTGGGACTGAGTTGTATATTGACTTCTGGTCAGCATTTCCAGAGAACTTCATTAAATTTATGTCATCAAAAACATAACTTATGGACCTTCTGAACAGGAACTCGTACCGGCAGGAGTAACAATTGTTTTTCCCCATTTTGTGATTTATCATCCATGCCATTACATGCTACATGGACTGTCATTTTTCTTTAAATGTGTTTGATAAAAGAGTTCCTGTTCTACTGGGTCAGGTATTATTATTCACCGACATTATGTACTAACCAGCACGAACGCCAGCAGCAGCCGCAGAGCTGTTGCTGAATAGCAGAGTTAGCGCTGGGCTTTTCCCCGCCGTTCCCTGCTCCCATAAACTGGGGAGCAGCTGAAAGAGGAGCAGCTCCCTGTTCCCACCCTGTGCCGACAAGGGCACACGCACCCCCACAGCTGAACCTGCTGCTGCGAGAGAAAACAGCTGCGCCTTCCCACAGCGCAGCCCACCTGGAAGGGGCAGGGCTGCGTTTGCTCCCCACTGACGCTGCAGCTGCAATGGCTCCGTGGCAATCCCCGCTTGCACCCACAGTCGAGCTCTGCCCTAGCCTATTTCCCACGGATTTTGGAGCACAGGGGTGGCAGTGACAATGCCATGAGCGTGATACAAGGAATGAGAAGTGCCCCTGCCACCCATCAGCCTCACGGCTGAGCCATGGGCACAGGTAGCACCGGAGCTGGGAACCTCCTTCACATCTTCTGTGCCAGCGAGGGTTCCTGGCCCGGCACCTGTGAGATCAGGGTAGCAGAGCTCCGCAAAGGCAGGAGCCTCTCTTTGCACTGTTTGCCAGCACTTAGATGGTCCCTTATCTGCTCTTAATTATCCAGGCTATTTTTACACGGTTTGTCTCCCCATTTCCTAATTGCCTGAGCTTATATTCCTGATCGTTTTCTGCTGAAGATGAATTTCAGGAGCTCAGTATCTCAGGCCATTTCCAGACGTAATTAACACCACCACTCCCCTCATTAGGGAGTGGCCTACTTTCTCTCCAGCACTACCATCCCCCTAAATGTTTGGAAGAAGGCCTTATTATTCCCCTGTAGCTCTCTGGCTAACACTAACTCCTTATGCTTCACAGGGCTCTCCTCTCCCTGCCTGCAGCTGACAAACGCCTGCTGGAGACCCCTCTGCTTGCTGGCTTCCTTCTCAAGCCTCCACACTGGGTATTTCTAGCTCCCAGTCCTGGATGGAGAGCTGTGCTGCCTGTCCCACCATAAAGTCCCATTTTGCCACCTATCAGCAGTCAGGTGATGCTGCTGTAGGTGCTGCACAGACATATGAGTGATCCCATCCCAGATGGTTTGCAATCGGATCAGAGAAAACAAGGAAGAATCTTGGAAAGTCTGGGTACCAAGGCACAAATACACCCAGCCTACAGCAAGCCTGGCTTTACAGCTAGGTTACAAACCACCTATTTCTGTAAGTTCCCAAGTGTATCTCCTCCTCTCCACTCAAGATGAACTTCTCTTGACTTCAGCAGGAGTTTTCCTCAAGTTAGAGGAGCTGATTTGGCACAGCAGACTGGACCTTTCCAGGTTCCCCTTCCCACAATCCAACACCCTGGCACCAGCGTGTCCTGCAAACCCATCACTTAGGAAGCAAGACCATAGCTGTTTCCAAAGCTAACCTATCTAGAGCCCACATAGGAGGCTAAACTTAATTGTCTCTGGCAGTAACAATACCAGATAAGCCCTGCAGAGGTAAACAAGCAGACTTGAGAGATTAATATTTTCTTTGATATAAACTTTGCAGGATGCTCTGTTGTCAAAAAGTCCACAGAGATTACTTGTGCTGGAGTAGGTGGCACTTCATTTTCCAGAATCTATGACCCAGCAGAAATTACTGTCAACTCCCCGGCCAGCCAAGGGGTATCGATTCCGCCGTTACTACAGCAACCCATTAGTTATTCGATTGTGTCTCCTATGCAGTGACTAATCTGCCTCAGAGAGGTCTCGGATTTTGACACTTTTTCATTCTAATCTTTAATTAGTTTATTTGATGCGGCCTGCACATTTTATTTTTATACTAAGTAGTTATTGAAAATACAGTCAAACTGAGCAGAGATCAAAGGAGCAAAACCAGTCTGCTGTCAACTAAACTAGTTATGCAAAATAATAATAAGGAAAAAAGAGTAGCATGCCATATCAAACGTGTAAGCCAGCTTCACTCAACACTCCTGAAGTTGCACAGAAATCAACCCAGGACACTCTTCCATCCCCAGACTTCACTTGAAACATAAGTGCCCCTGAAATGTCAGCTCCTTTGTATTGCCCCTGTTTCAGTGATTACACTAAAAGACTAGAAAGCGTTCCCCAGCAACTTTATCAACTTCCTTTGATACGTGGCTTCTTGAGAGGAATAGACTTTGAGAGCTGCCTTCCCAAAATAGCCAGAGACTGGGAATCCTTTATGGCTTATCCTCTCTTTGATGCCAAGCAGTGAGTGAGGGGTCTGCACGACAACCCAAACCTGGACAGAGGAGCAGCGTACTTGGCTGAGACCTACTCATTTTCACAAACAACTCTGCACATAAAACTGTAGGTTTTGGCCACAAACGTAAACAATTTTAACTTTATATCACATTCATTAATAAGCCCCTGTATCACCTGACAAAAAAAAAAATCCCAGCACTGGAAACAAAAAAAAAAGTCACATTAATTCAGCAAGTTACTAACATTCAAAAAACCCCACTAAAAAATGGAGTACCAGAAGTACCAGCTCCCAAGTCTTTATACACCATTATATATGCAGTTATCGACATATAAAGCACATTCTATGCTCCTCTCCATGTCATATTTCACTCTAGCACATGAATAATCCGACATGCCTGTAAGCAGAGTCCAGATTCGAGAATATTAAGAAATCGCACAGATACAGCAATAATGAAACAAAATTCCTAAGCCATAGAAAAACCAGCTGCGTGTAATTCATTATGTCACAAGACTGTCATGTTGCTCAACAGAAAAGCATGCCTTTTGCCTGACTTTGAACAGACCTTTTTGCTGCCAGGAACCACACTAAACCTATAGCAAAATATAAATTATGCTTCAGGACATCATACATTTGTCTTGCAGATGTAACCTGACTTTAGGCACTTCTGAGAATAAAGGAACAGGCAATGCAAATGTACATACACTGGTAGTGATGTGACAAAACTACAGTTCTGCTGGAGCAGAACGTCTCTCAAGCACGAGTTCTGGCAGCATCACCAGCAGACTTGTCTATGGGCCACACCCTGACACCGGTACCGGTTAGTGTAATCCCTCTGCTGCAGGGCAGCTCTGCATAAAAGCCCCAGATGAGCATGTGGTTTAACAGTGCCTGTGTGCTAAGTGGGGGCAAGAACCAGTGGAAAAGAGAGGGAACAATGCCATAGCAGCTAGTTTATCATACTTGAACCAAGGACTTGCTCCTCTTATAAACTGCCCTTCACAGCTGCCATGCCTTGGAGGCATTTTCCCTGCTCAGGGAAAGCTGTGCACAGGAATGTGGCACCTCCCCCATGGTGGCTGGCTGTGATCCCATCACTGCTGTGTGGAGCATTAAGGTCAATACTCCTGTAACCATAAATACTGAAATACATTTTGCTAATGACCAACCATCGTCACTGAGCAAAGACAAATGTGTTCACCGCACACTCGGAGAGCGCCGTAGCATTGCTTTTAGAGGAAAATACACTGAAGAACCCGGACTTCTTGTCCCTGGAAATAAGCCATGTCTTCATGGCCTAGTCACCTCTATAAATACAATGAAGTATGGTAAATACATCTGGGATTACATTAGACACTGAGCAATTTGGGAAGATTGGTCGACTGTGGAAATCCAAAATGGTCTCACTAAAGCAGCTTAAGTGGTACTAGCTAAGCAGGTTTGGAGCCCACATTTCAATGCACAAACCATTTTATACAGGAACTCGCTTTACAAAACTGTCTAGCCTCAATGTTCATTACTAGACTACTTGATGATTTACTGTGTCATAAATTGGAACTTCTCCTAGTGCCCTTTGTGTTGATGATGTCATTTGAAGATCACTTCTCTTTATGGTTGGTACATGCAGTAAAAAGATTTACAGTGTTCATATGTCTCCAAAAATGGCTCTTACGCACAACCTTTTAAGATCCAAACACAGTTAGAGAGTGGGATTCACCTCACCTAAGCAACATCCCAAAGCCAAGCCAGCTTTGCTATATAGGTTCTTCTGTAGAAAACAAGAGGAGTAGAGGCACATCCAGATCATGAGTCTTTCCACCTAGATCAACCATCTACTTGATGAATCCAAGCCAGGATGAATCACATACTTGACAAGACTGTCGATGTTCAGAAGGATAGGACAGACATGCTAGAGATAACTCTGCCCTATAAGCAACATAATTTAGAAGGGGAGGGTGTTCTGGTGAGTGTATTAAGATGGCACACATCTACCTTATGTATATGTTTATAACTGGTTTAATCCAACTTGCATGATATATTAATGAGATTTTCCCTTCAAGCTTCAATTACCCTGGCAACACAGTGAAACACGAATACGTGAAAAGACCTGAACTCAAGGCATTTATGAGACTAAATCACATTACAATTTTCAGGTTTCTGCAGATGCAAGCCCCATAACAAGCAGCAAGAAGCAGTGGAGGTGGATTTATCCCAGTCCTTCTCCATCTCTACACGTACACCACCCCTGCCTCATTGAGCTTTGGGGTAAAAGTGCCCCAGGAATGGTTTACCCATTTTCACCAGTACGAGAGTTCATCACAAGCTTGATGAAAACCAAGCCACCGTGTCCCACAACAGCCACTGAGCTCAGCCTCAGCTGCAGTGAAACAACCCTGCCTTTGCACCACTGTGATTTTGCAGCCCAGCTCAGCACGGAAGCACTCCCTGCACGGTGGAGGCAATTCCGGGGGGCCTGGCCAGGGAGGGCAGGGGGGAGCTGTACACACACCGCTGCCTTAACCCAAAATGCTGCCCTGGCTGTGCTACTAGCAGAAAGTGGAAGGATACACAGCGGCAATTGTGCCAAATTGCAGTTTCTCCCTTGGAGGATTCGGTAGGGATCTTGGCACTACTTGCGCCATGGCAGAACTTAAGGCATCCCAAAAGAATTCTCAGAAAGCAACTTCAAAGATACACCGGAGGAACAGAGCAGTTGTATCAGTGCAGAACACTGGGCAGTGAAAGAACCACCCACCTCTTCCCAGTGGTGGCTCAGGATGGTCCCACCAGGAGCTTTATCCTCGTCTGGCACTGGCCGCTCCATACAGCCCCTCATGTTATTTACCCGCCTCTGCCTTCCAGGAATATTTGCATCTCCCATCTCATGGGAGTAACATGCAGTCTGGGCAACACAGAAAGTGGAGACATCCATATTTCTGGGTGCTGGGACACCCCTCTTCCTGAGTATCTTGTGGGACACCAGCAGGAACCAGACACCAGTCAGCAGCTCAGCCTTTGCAAGTACAAGTCCAACCTCTGCATCCACAGCAAAAATTAAACCAACTGCATAACCATATCCACCTCTTTAAGATCCTGTAGCAAAATTAGTAAAACATGCAGCTACTCTATGTCATTTTTATTGTATATAAAAAGAACCCATTACATTTATTTGTTACTTTTTGTTGCTGTCACGAATGCCTAAATAATCCTTCAGTGTTTAGAAACAAGCCACTAGGGACCAATAAGACACATTTATTGTAATTACATGATTCTTCTAATTAATTTTTGTCAGGAAATTTCAAAGTAAAAATCTCCAGCTAAGTGGTCCCCCCCCCTCGCTTCCCTCCAGCTAACAGACACATTCCTGAGCCTTGTTTAAAAAGCTCGTTTTCTTTTTGCCTAGTTGAAATAAAGTGGAATTGTAATTGAGAGTGGGCAGAAAGAAGAGAACATTGTCATTAGACCACATTGTTTAAATCAACCCGTAACAAGCATTTCATTTCGTTTGGGTCATTAACTACATTTGAGTGAAAAATGTAGTTTGCCTGGCAAATTGGTTGGTGGCCAAATGCCTCTAACAGGAGGCTTGCCTGGGAGAAACTCAAAGACCGCAACACAGGCACACAAATTTAACAGGTGGGAAACTTAACCATAAAGGAAACATGTTTCAAACAAGCATCAAAAAAAAGTGGATGCTTATCAAAGATATACACAAAATTTGGTATTTACTGATCTATGAGGTTGTACAGCCTGAGGCAGTGTTCTCATAATTTATTCTATTCTCCGCTGTAACACAGATCACTGAATGTCATGGAGTAATTCAGATAAGATAGCCTGTAATTAGGGATTAAAGCTATCAACTGCTGGATGCACAGTCACTTGTGACATATGATACCCAGGTGATTTTCCTAGAAGAGTTTACCATATCCCTGGATAAGCCTCAAACAAATTCATTTGAACAGTCAACCTCCCTTTTCCAAGCCACACCAGGATTTGGGAATAGTTCACTTTGTCTCTTGCTTCAATCATTTGCAGAGTTTCAAAGCTACCACCTCGTCCTGCTCTGATTCCCGTTACCTCACATTTAGCAAGTCCATCTCCCCGCTCTCTCCACACAGCAATGCCCACCCACCCTGCGAGGCTCCCTACAGCTCTCCTTCAGCTCCTCGTGTTTCCCACAGCCTACCAGGGATCTGATCTGCCAGATGCTCCACAAAAGCCTCATTCACCCCACCTCTTGCTGGTCCACAGCCGACTGTCTCTGACAGAATGCCCGTTCCAACCACCCACACCAGGAGTCTTGCAGCAGACAAACCACGACTGCAGCCTGAGTTATCAGCCTCTCCCCATGGCCAAGTCCTCCCTGAACAAGCTGTACCTCTTCTGTCAGGACTCTAACCATGGCCATTTTCTACCAAGCCCCTGCTATAACATTTAAATTATAACATTGATAACACACAAGACCTGAAGTTCCTCCCTTTTATTCCTTGTGCTGACATACTGAAAACATTTGTCTGATTGACCCATTAATTTTCTTCTTGTGACAATTATCCTTCCACCTCTCCCAGTTCTCACTCCACCAGTGGTTTGATGCACCATTACCCTCTGCCAATCCTATTTTCTAGCCTTCCTCAGCAGCAGCAAATCTCTCCTCATTGTCTGTCTCCTGCACGTGTGGTTCCAGTGGGACAACACCTAACACAGAGGCAGCATCCCTGCTGCTCCTGATTTCGTCCCTTGCTGCATATCACCTTAACTGCAGTGATGCTTATTTGAAACAACCCCAAGCTATTCTCTCCTATCCTCCTGTTTATGGAAAAGCACTGATTAACCAGAAGTATTTTTATTTAAACCTAAAAGCAATCTATATTATATAAGAAAAAAAAGGTCAGGTAGATACTCCATTTATCACTATTACAAAGGGCTGTAACACAGTGATGAAAAGAAAGAGAAATTAATTACAAGTCAGAGGCTGCAATAACTCTCTCTGTAATTGTGACAAAAAATTTAAATTAACATTTCTGTCACCAAGAGAAGTTTGATTAATTTTACAATAGTAGAGATGCTATCACCTTATATTGGTCGGTAAGGAAATTTTACTATTTGCAATTTAGATGTAGATCATTTCTTTAAGACTCAAAAAGTGCCTGCGAGGCACCTTCACACTTTATTAAGAGCTCAATCAGTGCCATGCTAGAAATAATTAGCCAAGAAACCATGTAGTAAATATATCTAGACTAGCAAACCTGCAGAATAAGAAGTACATGATAAAATCCAGACCCCTGCAAGAGAAACAACCTCCATCCAGCTCTGAAAACGACCAGCACTTCCCAGCTGCCTGCTATGGCACTCTGCCTTCAGGGGAACAACACAAATACCAGGTTTTCTGACAGCTTTGTTTTGTTTTCTGGTTTTAAGCCTGCACTCTGCTGCAAAGCCAGAGGGCAGAGGCTACAGATCCAAGCAGTGGTCACTGACATCACACCCTGCCACGGCAGCAGCCCCAAGCCCAGAGGTGCTGGCTTCCCTCTGGGGCTGCTGGGTGCAAGAGCTGGGGTGGTGAAGGGCTGTTGAGGAAAGCTGCTGCTGACAGATGGAGAGTGAAATGCAACGGGAAAGAAACTGAGGCAGGCAGGGATTCCCATGGTGTAGCACGGAGGACTCGTGGTCTGCAGCAGCCACACGGGAGCACAGCGTGCAGCAGCCAGCTCCTGTTCCCAGCCCGTGGACACTGGCATTACCTTGCCAGTGGTAAGGTCTGTTTTTCTTTCCCCAGCTTTCAGTCCTCACGAAGACCTGACCAGAGTCAGAGTCTCAGACAGGACTTGAGCATCCACTGGAACACCAGCAGGCTTTGATACTAAACAGCCCATGGACAGACCCTGGCCAGCCACTGCTCTCTCTGCAGCTTTAGAGTCTCCTGCTGCTCCAGACAGTACAGAGCCCCATGCAGGACAGGTCAGGACCTGGGCAGCTCTCCATACTAGCTGGGAGCAGAGGCACCCTTTGATCTCAGCCTTCCAGCTTCGGGCATTGCAGAGAGCAGCATCAGAGCAGGGAAGGGCATCACTGCCTTGGGATTCCCTCTGGGACCACTCGTGTCCACAGCCCACACATCCCTGTCTGCACTGTGCCTATAATGGGACAATTCGTGTATTTCTGTCCCCTGAAGACCTTCCCCAGCTCCAGCACACACAGGAGCAGAGGGGGTGACACAGAGCAAGCCCCACAGTCAGGCTCTCTGAGTGACACCACTCCCCAGCCTTTGCTACCAGAACAAGCCATGCAAAAGCCCAATGATATAATGCAGGAAAGTAAGGATCAGACCAAAGTCCTGGGAAGCTTTCCCAGTTCTACTCTGCACTATTTAGCAAGGGCCATTAATTTCTTCCTTTCATAAACACTGTGAATGATGAAAATCTGAGAAATAAAATGAGCCTAATGAAAATGTATTGGTTCTAAGGCAATCAATGCCATTCGGCTGAGAGAGGAAAGGAAACACAGCTCCCTCTCTGTGCTCTGCTCCCTGTAGTCAACAAGGCTGACTGTTTCCAGCATGGATCAATGAACCTTTCGTTAGGGGAAGTAAACTCGGACGAACAGCATTCATCTCTCTCCTTCAAGATCAAGCAGACCCGCACGGGAAGTTTCAAGAATGCTCTTGAAACTGCAAGTCCAGGGAAAGTTGGAGCACTTGAAGTTTCTTTGCACATTACTGGAACTGTAGTAAACCAATAATACTTGCTGTACCCAGAGACTGAGCAGGAGGAAGCTGGGACTGTGCACGGAGGTTGGATCGCCTCCTCAGCAGCGCAGAGGCAACGCTTCATCGTGGGTGCAGGGGCTCCTGGAAGGATTGGGGTAAGTAGTGGGGAAAGAGCTTTCTAATGCTGTCAGCTTGTAAGCAATATTAAACAGTTGACACAAATTTGTCACTGAATTTCTTTAGATAGAGAGAAGTTAAAGAGGGGAGAGAAAGGATTCAAAAAAGGAAGTGAGGATGAAAGGCAGGAAGGAAGGCAACAGTGTAATATAAGCAAAGCAGTGCACTGATCATTCAAAGAACTTAAAAAAATTGAACTTTGCCCTAGAAAGATGAAGAGCCTTACAAGAAATGCTATGAAAAAGCGTTTCCTCCAGTACTGAAGACATCTCCAAAAGCAGGCAGGAGCCAGCACTGCCACAGTCTGCTACGGCCTGCTCTGTGCCTCCAAAGCATTTGTGCTGGAGGAAGAGACAGAGGCAGCAGTTCTGCCAAGTGCCAGGCCCTTTCCTGAGACACATCACCACAGCATCTGACAAAGGGTACCTCCAGGATGGCTGACAGAGCCCGACACTGGGAGTGCAGAGGTAGCCAGTGTAATTCACCACGACAGGAACCCACACGGGGCAGCACAAGGTCCCCACACTGCAGTCGTTTAAGTAACTAGAAAGCCAAGGAAAGCACAGCCTGGCCAAAGAGGTGAACTGAAGTAGGCACATAACAAATGTTTATAGCACATGGCTAAGGTGCTATAACTTCCTCCTCTTTGAACTGACGTTCCTTTCTCCTCTTGAACTGACACAAAATTTAATGGGACATCTTTATAAGGATAGGCTACAGAAAGAGGCACTAAAGGCTGTTTCCAATGACATTTGGAAGTAGGCAACAATAAAAAGAGGAAATTATAAAATACAGATACCAGACTGGCTGCAAAACTTAAAAGTGGAATTTCCCCATGTTCTGAACATTATTGCAAGCCAGGGAGAAACAGCTGCCTCCTGAAAAACAGATGGAAAATCAAGATGTGGAGAGCAGAGTGAGTGTAAGAGGACAATGTAGCAGTGTGAGCTGCAGTCTGAGCTGCAGATCTCAACAGAATTGGACCACCCCAGAAAGACCAGTACTGGGAACAAAAACATATCACTGTCCTATCAACTCCAGCCACCAAAAGCATTTACCTATCCTACGGGGTCAGTATCATCAGGCAACTAAAACCAGTTTCCTCAAATTGCTCCAGTAACTTTAAGGCTGAGCTGCACCTCAGGACCGGGCACTGCCAATAGCCTTCAAGGGGAGAGAGTTCCTGACCTGCAAACCCTCCACTTTAGTGTGTTGGTAACACACAGCAGAAGGGGACAGTCCCTGGGGACAACATTCCCCCCTACCCCTGCTCGAGTAGATACCTTTTCCCAGTAGCCAGGCACTGCCAGAGGATAACATAAACTTCAACTAGTAGTCCTCCAGTAAGTATTTGACAGATTAAACATTGCCTTGAGCTTTATTTCTTCAGCAGAGTTATGAAAAAAATAACTTCCACTGGAATTAATGATTTGTGATGGCTTGCAGAATGACTGCCTGCCCATTGAGGGTCCACTTTGGAGAACATCAACACCAGGTAAGTGATCCCTCCAATCCATCAGGTCTATCTCCTGCTCTCACAGCACTGCAAAACCAGGAGCTGAGATCTAGTGCTCCAGCTGCCCTGCAGGGATGACCATCACGAGAACCAGGCACAGTTTGTGTGATACAGAGGCTGGGTTTGATGGTCTGCAATAAATATCACAGCACAATTGGAGTTTGTCCCAGAGGCCTGATGGAGTCATCTCCAAGGAGGGAGACTAACAGAGGACAAGGTGCTGTGCATGCACCCACATAGCAAGTGAAAGAAAAAAAAAAAGTAGGAGAAATAACGTGATTCTTATTTTGAGAGCTAAAGACACATTTAAAACTTTATGAATCACCCAGAACAGCTACACAATTGTGTGACCTGGCAAGATATGAGGCTTTCCAAGAAACTTACCATCTCTGGACAAACAGATGTCACAAAGTACTCAGCTTCTCTATTACATGTTTTCTTCTTCCTCATCTCCAAGAAGAAGTAGATTTTCAGCTTGGGCAGCAGCCACACAGAATCAATTGAACCTGCTTATTGAGAAAATACTTTCAAAGAAGCAACTGATTCCTTATCATAAAGGATGCACTTGGGAACTATGCACCATCTGTGAATTAGATCCAAAAGCTCTCAAAAACTTCATGTCTTTGAATGGTAAAGCTTTTAAGAGGGAAGAAAAAAAAGAAAAGGAAAAAAAAAAAGAAAATTCAGGTCCAATAACATTACTAGCAGCAGTTTACCTTTGACTACTGAAGGAAAAAAAAAGAAAATCATTAAATGTATCTCTGACAGAATCCATTTTACAAGCTAATGTCACTTTGCTTTGCTTTCAATCAGAGATTAAGGTTAATCTCCAGAACTACTGGCGCACATGCAGACACAGTGAAAAAATGCAAATAACTCCACCAAGGAGGCGCAGAGAAGAAAGCTCTTTCTTCACCAGAAATCTATTATACTACATTAAAATGCATCATCTGATTTACAATCCCTGTTGGATACTGAGGTACAGCTGGGAACAGGCAGAAGCTCTGGATGCAGCACCGTGACAGCGTGTCAGAAATGACTGCTCGTGCAGCCGTGTCCGGTGGGGGGGCAGGAGGCAAACACGGGCACCTGCTTTAAGGGCTTGTCCAGTACTGACCTAAACACACCTCATCTTCTGTCCAGTGTGAGAGCTCTGCCATGAGCCTGAATAAATGCAGAAAGGTCCATTCATGAAGATGCAACCCTAGTGGTGTCCTGCAACACAAATCAGCAGCGAGCACTTCCCAAGCCCTGCACGGAGCGGCCTGATTCCCTGGGGATGAAAAGGAACCCCCAGCAAGAGACCAAATGATGCAGACAAAAATATCACCTCCCGAGATTGCTACAGCTAGACACAGTTCCCCTGCACCAAAGGCACCGTCTGACCCCATGCCAGCAGGAATAGCTTGTGGAAGACAACCAGCATGAAGTCCAGGATTGCATCAGTATGTTTCTCCTGAAAGAGACTGGCAGCTTTATCCCAGGACTGGGCTCCACAGCACCATCCTTAACAAAAGCTATCCAAGATGCAAGGTACTTCAGGGGGAAAAAAAACAAAAAAAAAAAGAAAATAAAAAAAGGGGGGGGGTAAAATTAGCATTTTAATTATTCCAGTTAGAAAGCTGTCCTTAAATTCCATAAGAGAACTGGACTACAGTCCTTTCAAATAGAGGTATAGGTCCTAAAAATTAATGCTCTTGAAAGGATGTGTAACAGGTCAGATACACGTGGTGAGGAACACTCCACTTGGTGCAGACAAGCCACTTCCATCCCTTAATGACAAGCTTTGCTGTCCTGCCCTTCAAAAGGTTTTCAGAGACCATCCTCAAATAGATCCTCCAACTGGTTTGACTTCAGCTGTGCCCTAAATTATCCCGTCACTGGACTCTGATGCTGCTGCCACTACCATTCCAAAGCTATTTTTTCTCCCTTATTTCTCTTTTTCCTCACTTTTCTTTGCTTGGTTTTGTCTGTGCTTAACCAGAGCATGACTTTACTGGCCACAACTGACCTGGCATTTCACTGACATGTTGGTCTATTTACAGTTATATTGCTGACAGAACCATGTCCTGCTTCTTCTACTTTCCTTTTAACGTGAATTTGCCCCTTGCAGACCCATTAACAGCCGTAGGGAAGCTGGCAAATAATTGTTTTATACTGTGGAGTAATTCCCTATCCCCAATCTTCTTTAAAGCTGGCTGTACTGCTGCAGCACATCCACCTGAGTAGAAGCACACACAGAGTGGAGCAAACCCCCTCTGGGACTGCATGAAAAAGACAATCTGGAAATGTGTCAGCAAGAAAAGCCTGAGGACACTATTTTGTAAAATGTGTCTGAAAGCTGTGGAAGGTCTGTCTTGTAGTCAAGACCTCATCATTAAAATTCAATCAAAAAAGGCAGTATAACCTTCTAAGTTAAAACACTAAATAAAAGGAGATCAAGATAAATAGCAGATATCATCTGAGCCAGTCATAAGAACGGATGTGCATCAATCTCCAAAAAAGTCACTCAAGATTAATAACACCAAAAGACAACATCTTGATAATCAGTTTTACAGTGATGGATTGAGGGAAAGCTTAATGAGTCAACTACCAGACTGGAATTCCATTAGAGACTTTACCAGAGCTAGAAAAACCTGTAAAAATGTAAGAAAAATCTGCCTTGTAAAATACAGAAGTGCATATATTTCTGTCCACACAGTGAATTATCACATACATTTGTGTCAGGAGGAGTTTGACTGGAATCCACTGCAGAAAATCCACTGCCTACCACTCCACAATTTAGCAGTTGTAAGAGCTGATCTAACATAATGTAATTGTGTTTTAATGTCTTCTATGAGACAAAGACTCATTAGTCATCTCCTAAAGAGAAACACAAGCTGAAGCCACATGTCATTATACCAAGTTGTCAGGTGTGTGGTGCTCACCGCTATCCTCACACTAACCTTCAAGTCACGCTCTGCTGGCAGATGCAATCTGATGGAAGCACCCTTCAGGATGTGAAGCTGGATTTTAATTTCAAACTAAAATAAAACGTGTTTCATCTTCCACATTAGCAGGTATTGGGCTTAACACCAGCTCAGCCTCGCACAGCTGCTCACTTGCTCCTCCTCAGTGGGACGGGGGAGAGAATTGGAAGGGTAAAAGAAAATTCATGCATTGAAACGAGACAGTTTAATGGGTCAAACAAAAGCTGCAGACAAGCAAAGCAAAACAAGGCATTCATTACCCACTTCCCATGGGCAGGCAGGTGTTCAGACATCCCCAGGAAAGCAGAACTCCAGTGTGTAATGCTGACTTGGGAAGACAAACACCATTGCTCAGAACCTCATCCCCCTACACCTTCTGACTCCAGCTCTATATGCTGAGCATGATGCCATGTGGCCTGGAATATCCCTTGGGTCAGTTGTGACCAGCTGTTCCAGCTGTGTCCCCTCCAGCTCCTTGTGCCACCCACAGCCTTCTCACTGGTGGGGTGGGGTGAGGAGCACAAAAGGCCGCGACTCTGTGTAAGCACTGCCCAGCAAACACCCTCGAGTTACCAACACTGCTCCCAGCACAAAACCAAAACCTAACTCCATAACAGCTACTAGGAAGAAAATTGACTAATCCAACCAAACTCAGCACATTAGGGCTGGTAAGAAAACATGCCATGCTGCTTAGGTCAAATCCTCATTTTATTTAAAGCAGCAAAGTTACTCTGGATTCAGTTGATCTTCAGTTGACTTCCCAGCCAAGAGCTGGAGCTTGATGCTAACACTAGAGAATCATCCACGTTTGTTAAAGCAACTTTCTCCTCTTTACAGAATACAGTGGCTGCTCTTGTCCTCTGGAGGCTTTGCTCCTCCATTTGTTAATCCACCTGGCCATTTTCCACACTTGTCTGTGCACTGTAACTCAAAACACAAGATGTCACACATGCTGCTTCAGGAGCTACAAGGCCTACACGGAGCTCAGAACATTTCATAGGATACTGCAACATAACAAGAGGGTCCCGACTTGATTGTTTTCAGTAAAACTCTTATGTTTTTAAACTTTTAGTTTGAGAAAACATAGTTTTTCCCTTTTGTTGATCCAAATTCCACAAGCAATGTGAATGCTAATATCACAGGCACGCAGTGATTATCAAGCTCTCTAGGTGTTACATTAAATATGTTGCCAACAGCATGTTACTCACTGGAAGGCAAACTCACTTTGTAAGAATTTTTTCTTTTACGGCTGAAAGACTTTTCCTTATTACATTAAAAGTGTATAATAATGATCCAGCAATGTGAGCATCACGAACAAGAGCATAACCCTGTACACAAGCTATCTGTGCAAATTAATGACATAGGCAAAAACACCAGGAGAAAAGTTCAACTATCAAAATAGTTATATAGCCCCTGAGACTACCTAGCAGTGATAAAATAGCTTATTATCCCTTTTGTAGAATACCTATTTGTGAAAAATTTACATTTTTCATTCCCTACAAATGAATTATTAATAACAGCAAGCACATCCTTGCCAACAAAGCCCTGCCTCTGTAACCCATGTGGAGAGACAACTCGACAAGGTGCTTCAGCCTGGTGTAAGCACTGACTGCAACAGGGCAGAGCTTGTATCTAAAGCTTCATGTGCTTCAGTGAAATAGGCATCCCAGATTTTTCAGTTTTTACTCCAAGTTCCTACATCAGACTGGGCAGAAGGCAGACAGAGAGCATCTCCCCACCTCGAGAGGCAGCGGGAAGCCAAGCCCTGGCCAGGCAGATAACAGGACGAGGGCAGCCTGGCAAAAGACCAGAGGCAAAAGACCTCTCAGTCCCAGGACAGCGAGGTCCAGCTGCCACGAAGTTCAACCCTTCCCCCAGGGACACTGGCCACACCTTGGTGCCCAGCTTGCAAGGGGAGGACTAAGTCCACCTCCCAAACTGAGTCTAGTCAGAGCTAAATGCCAGCAAACCTGTACTGCTTTCCCCAGAAGACAGAGCAGTGCTGGGCAAGTGGCCCTTTCTGCAGCTTCCATTTAAAAAAAAGTAATATTCTGGCATGAAGAGAGACCTCTGTGCCCCTTGCAGGGCTCCCACTGCCACCAGACCCGGCCAGAGGGTGAGCCCCAGCAAAAGCCTGTCAGAGCGTCGCTGTGACACCCACCAGCAAGAACAGGGCAGGAAATCTTCTTGTAAGCTGTGAAAAAATGAACATATTTAACAGATGCTAAAGTGAATACCTCTCTGGAAACCAAACTGGCAGACGTTTGGGTCTTCCTAAGTGGATAATTGATCACAAGGCTATGCCAGTGATGTTACGGTAATGAAACAAAGAGGGAACTGGGATTTAAGGAACTCAAATAAGCCTGTCAAAAACATGTAATAATACTGTCAGATCAATTTGCTGTCAAATACAGGTATGATGTGATAAAACCACAGAGTTTTTAGTAGATTATATTATTGAAGCAGTAATTTAAGAACACCTTCTAGGTAATAAATTACAATAAATCAGACTTTAAAATTTGAAAGCAGGCACCAGAAGACCTACAGTGTATGACATGAGAAGGACAAGTAAATTTAAACTATATTCCCAAGCTGAAATAAAGCAAATTCAATTGCTTTAGAAAGATAATTATCAAAGCCTATTTTTGTATGAAATAAAATCTTGCAAAGTTATAAAGAAAAACCTGATAAATGCTTCTGCCCTTCACCCTCCTATGTGTCTTAGTGCAGCATAACCAAAGGTGATAAAAGAGTTCAAGAGGATGTCCTCAGAAAACACAGTGGTCAGTCATAAATACTGCACAAATACAATGGGTGGCATTATCAAGAGAAACAGTTTTATATAAGAAAAGATCAATTTCTGTGAAAACAGTTTCATCAAAAAGTATTTTAGGAGGTGCTAAAATGCTATGTGCTTTCCCAAAGAAAAACAGCTGGTTTTCATTTTTACAGTGTGGGGTTTTTTCATGAAAACAATTTTAATGTCTTCAAATTTCTCCAAAAGTGAGTGTATCTACAGCTCATAGTCCATAATTCACTGATTTCTGTCCCTTTTGCAAAACAAAAGGGGTAAGAATTAAAATCTGAAGTCACAGCTTGAATCAGATGGGAAAAACGCCATCAGCCAAGACTACTGATGAGCACAAAACAATTAGGACAAGTAGAACACATGGTACTGAAACTACTTAAATAGGAGGTAACCAAACAGCAGGACAAATCACGTCTGATATTGCCTTGGTGCCTGTCATGGTTTAACCCCAGCCACTCACTCCTCAACCCCCTCGCTGGTGGGGTGAGGAGCAGAACAAGCCTTGACTCTGTGTAAGCTCTGCCCAGCAGTAACAAAAACATCCCTGAGTTACCAACACTGCTTCCAGCACTAATCCAAAGCACAACCCCACACCAGCTACTAGGAAGAAAATTAACTCCACTCCAGGCCAAACTAGCACAGTAAAAAAGAAAGGAAAATGGTGATCGGTTATTGGATTGGCAGCCAGCAGAGGTCAGGGAAGAAAATAAGTGAAATCATGTCTAGATCAGTAGAAAAGTTTGGGCAGCCTTCAGCAAAGACCTTTCAGCAAGAGATGTTTCCTAAAACCATATTGCATCCTGTGATCATAAGTTATGAGGTTATTACTCATTTGTTTTCTCAGTCCACCCATTTTGCAATTGGAGTCAATTTTAAATTCTAAAAAAGAAGTTACATACATGTACACTCTCCCACTTCTCAGTGCATTCAGTAGCACATAGCATCTCTGCAACAGCCACTGGAGTTATGTGGAGAAAAATTGCATAAAGGAGAGTATTTCATGTATTTTTAATGCCTTTTAACATACTTCAGCACCTAGATTCCAGGATCCAGCAGGATATGGCCAGACAGCACTCTCCTCTGAAAAGGTATCATTTATTGCTTTACTCAAGGGAACATTCTTCCAGCACAGCAGGAGCACACGAGCTGGAGCCTGGAAGCTAATGCTCCACTGCCCAGGGATCAGAATCAGCAAAATGTTTCCTCTATTATATTTTACATAGGTTTTCTTACAGAGAATATTGTATTTCTCTGCCTTTGATGAACCTCTTTTCCCAGCAATCATTCGCCTCAGGTTTTCCCTTTAGAATTTGGGTCATAAGAAGCTTTGCTGACTTAACTTTCTGGTGCAGTATATTTGCCTCTGAAAAGCAGAGCCCGAGAGCCAGGTCAGTGTTACAGCAGTGCTCCTCTTTCTGCTCCGAGCTGGAACTGTTCCACAAAGGAGTGTGGATACCAAATTTCTGTCAGGGCTTGCATTAAAATGCACTGTCAGTTCTCATTTCTCACATTACTCTCTCAAATGGGCAGAAAAGGACAACTAACCTGGCAATCAGTTTCCAGAAAGAGAAGGTCAAACTGGACTATCTCATGTGAAGAGCTGTCAGCTGGCACGAGAAGGCCACAACAGCTGCAGCCAGCAGAGCAGCACGTTTAATGTGCTCGCTGGAGCAGCTCACCACTGGGCAGACCCATCCCAGGGGATGGAGCATGGAAAGCACCTCAGTGAAGTTGTCCTCCAACAGGCCCAGCCCCAGCGTGGCTCTGCTTTGCTGACTGAAGTGATGCGCAGAATCTCACGCGAACACATCACCCACATGAAGGATTTCAGCGGTTTTCCTTAAAACTACACCATGGAGCAGAACAACTACACACAGATGCCTACAACAACTACACACAGAGGCCACCTGTCCTCAACCTGCTCACAGGACACTCCCACTGCTGAAGAGCCACGGAGAAATGCAAACAATGGCACTGTACAGCACCAAGCACCAGGCACGAACCACACCAGGGTATGGGGACACTCAAGACAGGTAATGACTCCACCTCATCTGTGTGACATCACAGACGTGACAGTCCTCCCCTGGCTCGAAGCAGCCCCTCCAATGAATAAGGTACCCCTGTTTCAGAGGCTGAGCTTCAGACAGGCACTAAGTAAGAAACGCTGGTATTCAGCAATTTGACAAGAGCAAGGATTAAATTGAAACTAACCCCTTCCTTTCCTGACTGGAAAGCACAATACCAAAAAAAAGCCTGCTTGGCCCATTTACTGAACCCAGGGTTAGTCAGTGCCCCATGCTGAACCACACAGCACTCAGCCCAAGCTGCAGTGAGCTGAGCATTGTCACAAACTTCAGCACACATTCAAAGCTGGGACCTGCATCCCTTTCCCCACCCAGAAGGTGAATTGATACTGAACCAATGCCTTCTGCTGCTGCAACAAAATAGAGGTCGAAAAACCGGAGACAATGGAAACCATGGTGCTTTTACTGATTGTGATGTTTCCAGTTAAGTAGGTTTTGCCTGTGGCTGTTCCCCCTGAAGCACGTGCCAGCCAGGGGAAGCACTGCACTGCTCCAACCAATAACTTTTAGGAAATGGAAAGCTGCACCTGTTTAATAGATGTTTCCAATTTCTTGCATCACCATCAGTATCCGTTTGTCACTTGGCAGGTTTTCTATAGCTTCTCAGGTCCAAGCTGATTTCAAGCCCATTTGGTAATGTCACTGTGACTTCAAGATTTAATGATTCATTATTTTTTAGACCTGAGAGCGAGAGAATGTTAATTTTTTTGCCTGCATGGGCTCAGTGGTTTCCTTCTGGTCTATTCTCTCTATGTATCATTAAAAACAATGGCTGATAAGGACAAAAATCTCAGTGAAACACACCTAAAAGAGACTTTAGTTTAAAAAATACTATGAGTACTCTACCTTTTAAAACCTGCAGAGCAATTACAAGAGTAATGGTTATCCATGCAAAACACCTGGAGATTCCTGGTAAGGCAGGAATATTAGGCTCATGAAAATTCACCACACTATCCTTAGATAAAATTCACATGCACACGTAAGCATTTGACATATGCTAAAAAAATTTGAGCCTTGTTCCTTCTCCTGCTTATTACAAAACAGCAAGGGAAAAAAACAAGCCACCCAATCCCACCAACACACACCTCCTGAGAAAACCAGTGAGCACTGGTGAGTTCTGTAATGACCTGTCCAATCAGGATCTTCCACAGCTTGCTCTAGATCTGCACATCTCACTGGATCTTAACTAGCTGCATATCCACAATAGCCAGAGCCTGGAGAGAGAATGAGGGTTGGAAGAATTCATACAGAGTTTCCCTTTTTCCCTTAACTTTGTTGCTATGGATGGATGTGGACAAAAAAAAAATAGAAGAACTAGAGGACTGCAGCAGCTCTGGAAAAGTGATTAATTTGGTTGAGTTGTCACCAGCCAATCAATACTGTTCTCTAAAGAGCTGAGGCCTCTCGGGTGCCTCCAAGGCCAAGAAATCACCGGAAGTTGCAAGGGGAGAGTTCAGAGGGCTTTGGGTGGGCAGCTGGTCAACATGGGGTCACAGCCAGCACTACCCACCCTCAGAAGTGACCTCCTGCCTCCTGCAAATGGAGAGAGCAGACATGGTGCTGTATAGATCAAATTCAGAAGGCACAGGTCATGCCAGAGAGATGTTCCTCTCCTAAAGGAATTATTTTCCAAACAACCATTAACATCTGCTCCTTCATGATCAGTGGTTTTGGTGTCTTGGCAGGAAAAATACAGCCACCATTAAGATGTCTGCAGTTTTCCCCTCAATATCTCAACTCCTGCATATCTCAGGAGCTGAGAAAGGCTTTTTCCTGCCACAGGAATCAAGACTGGGAACTGAATGCACCAGAAACAAAGTGAGATATACAGTGGATTGAGGCATACAGAAAGAAAAGGAGGAAAATATTTCAATCAAATCTTTCCTAACTAGAAGGGAATATACAGGTTTCAGCACAGGTAGGGCTGGATTTGGAGTCGAGCCTGGGCTGATATTTCATCATTCATTGCTTGTAAGAATTGAGAAAACAGGAGAAGTCCACCCCAGAGGTGCCTGGTACAAGCGACTGCCACCGTCACCGGTGCTGAGAGCGGCGCTGGCTCTGGGGGAAGGGACCCTCTCACAGAGACATTAACATGCTGAATACACCTCGGCTCAATGGCCTCATTCAGCCCGGAATGAAGAAGCAGTTTCACAGAATTTAATGACTGATTAATATTCATTTAATAATTCTTGCCTAAAACTGCAGCAAATGATTTTAGATTATGCCATTTGGGAGACAGCAGACTCAATTCAGCAGGATCACTGGGCTCAGACTGTCGGAGTCGCTCCCTGGATTATTTGGTTCTTCCTTCCCTTGCCAGGTGACTGGCATGTGTCTACCTTGCTTTTCTTTCTCTGCTTGTTTCTGACTTTTTCTCTCTTTTTCTCATCCTCTCTTTTTCCATGTTTCTTTTCAAATACATGCAGCTCTAACAGGATACATTGAGGAATGGATACCAGAGAGAGGCAAGGGCCCTACTGTTCTCACAAACCTTTGGAGACAGCAGGCTGCTGCAAACCAAGAGGACAGGCCATGCTTGATCTGCTGCCAGCACACTCCAAAGGGAGCAATAAGAGGAGCATGCAGGGGAGAAAACATATCTGAGTTAGCAAGCAGCACAGCATGGATCTGTTCCTGCTCTGTAGAAAGACTGGGAATTTAATGGTGGTTTTTTCTAAAATACAAAACCAGAACAAAAATTAAAGTCTGATGGGTCCCTGAGTGCCCACCACTCAGCAGTCATAGCACCAAAACCGGCACCCACCAGCCCACAAAAAAGTCTAGCGAAGAACAGTCAAGGGAGAAAAAGGTGCAACAAAATCCACATATTAGCTTCAAACTTATCCTTGGGAAGCTGGATCTGTGCATTGTGCAAGGCAGGCAAGTCAGGCTTTTCACAACAAACCCATAAAGCAGTGACCTGCAGCATCATCTACTTCATCTAGAGCCCACACCGAGCTCCAGGCCCACACAAACCCCAGCACAGGCTCGAGGAAGGGGTGACCAACAGAGGATCTCTGGAGGCTAAGGACCCACAACACTACAAACAGAACCTAGGCACAGAATGTGAATTTCTGTACTCAGAGATGCCCCAAACCCAACCTCAGCCTCCCACCCAAGCAAAGCCCAGACAAGATTCCAGGCACGGAGCATCCTGCGGTGTTCCCACCTCTGTGTCCAAGCAGGAAAAGGCCATCAAAATATAAAAACAATGGTGCAGTGGTTCCCCTCAAATCCCAGAGAACTTAATTCCCTCTCCTATTTCATCCACAACCCATGCCAGTGCAGATAGTATCACCTTTACCTTGCTGTACTACGCCCTGGCAATGTGTCCCCCTTTATCCAGAGCCAATCTGCATTCCCTGAGCCTGGCACTCGCCTTGCTGGCACCTTCACCTGCAACTCCTTCGACATACCTGCATCTAGACAACTACAATTCTTCCCTTTTCAGTTTTTATTGATTTTGGAGGCACTCATTTCTGAGATGTATGGTATCATTGGATTATACTGTTTAGCAATTTATTTGTGTCTCTATGTTCTGGATTGATTCTTTTTTCCGCCAAGTCTCAAAAAAAGATGCTGCCACTGTTGTTATTTGGCTATCACAACAGCTCACGTAGCCCTGAACTATTAGGCATTGCTGCTCCAAGAAATTTTGTGCTGAGGTAATTTGGAGACTAAATCAAGTTTTATCACTGAATGAGGTTAGTGGATATTAATGGGAAGGCAGGAGTTTGCACTGAATCATTAATGTGGATAAATGGAGAGCGCCTGTTTAATACTTTATACAGCAAGTGCTAATAATGCCTGAAACGGTGGGGAAATATTGCAACTTGTATTTAAACACAGCAGAGAAGGAGGCCTAATTTGACCTGTTCTGGTACATTAGCTGTGACCATACACTGGGACCCTCCGTAGCCTCAGCCATCTCCCTGTGCTGCCCCTCTGTCAGCGTTCACATCCTCACTTTCAGCAATGTTTCTGAACAAAAGAAACACAATTGCTGCTAGGACAATATGTATTTGAGGGAAATTACTGCAAACAAACATTTCCAGGAACTTAAAATTTAAAATTGTTTTTTAAACAAAGAAAATTAACGTACAAAAGAAATAAGAGCCAAGTGTGACTGACAGAACCTGCCCAACAACCAAATGCAAAATGTTTCCCATACAGGCTCATGTGGACATTGATTAGGCCATCCAGAAATGCTCAGAACTACTGTGACCTCTGCACGCTGAGCAAGAAGCAGCTTTCTGGGACGTATGGCCTGAACTGCTCTAACACCCAACACCTTCAGAAGCCTCTCTGTGAAAGAATGCATGGAAAGAATGGACTTGGAGAGAGATGGACAAAGCCAGAGCAATGCAAAACACAGAGCATTAGTACAGTTTACTGACAGGAAGAAATTCAGTAGCAGTGGAATCACTTGCACTGCAGCTCTGGTGCTGTCAGTTTGCTAAGGAAGTCCTGCAACAAGAGGCACTTTCACCACCAAGCAGCTGTCGGGTCAATTATTCCCAGGTAATTCACACTAAGCAAGGAAAGTGAAGGTACATTATCAGAAGCAGACACACAGGTCCGAGGTCACCCACTACAGTAAGGAACATGCAGTCTCTGTACACAGAAGACAGGCTGCAAGATGATGGGATTATAGAGGAACACTGAAGTGTGCTTATGCTGGTAAAAGTAACACGGTATTCTCTGTTTTCCAAGCAAAAGCAACTGCTCAAAGCTGACATTGTCTCCCTGTAGCAGTAAGAATGAAGCTCAGCAGTACTCACCAGCTGAAGAGACAGACCACAGCCAGTTATAAAACAGCATCTGCGAGGCTGCTCTCCCACTTATTAAAAGCAAGCCCTGGAAAAAGCAAACTAGGAAAAAAGACTCCAAGAAAAAGGAAGCCCTGCAGGGGGAGAGTTAAAAAAGGACTAGCAAGTCAAAGAGGTGCTGTTTGAATAGGGATGACCCATGCTGTTAGAAGAGCTTAGGTCCCCTTTTAAGCAACTATGTGAAATGGATAGTACTCTGAATAGAGCCCCTCCTGACCCAGCAGGAGCTGAGCACAGGGCTGTTTGTCACAATAAAATATTTGCCATAGGTGAGTGGGGTGTGATCTGCCCTTCCCCAAACATGGCTGATAAATAAGCAGCTGATAATTAGCTGATAAAATGGCTCTCAGTATCACTGAGCTTTTGTTTCCTTATTGGCATACTGGTCACAGAGTTGCTGGACAGTGCAAATCCCTTTGGAGGTGTCCCAGGTGCTCCACTTTCTTCATGTCCTCAGCACTGCCTCTTCTAGGCTACGTTTCCAAAGGAGTGCAATGCCACTGGTATTTTAGGGTTTCTAAAATTCTTGGTAGGACACAGGAAGCCTCAGATACCTCCTGAGCACAACCAGTGCTCTGTTCCTGCAAGCAACAAGGCGGATGCTGCACTCAGTTTCCAAAGTACAGTTTTTCAAACCAATCTTCCGAGTGCAACAGGCCTGCTTTGCAATATTTAGCATTTATTAGCCTAAGTGGGTATCAGTAAAGTGATTAGTGTGAAGCTGATACAGTGGAAGTTTGGAGGATATTCTTAAGGACAGACAGTTTGTCTGTCAAAATTGCAACTCAATAGAGTTTTCTGAGCTGGCAAATCAAGCAAAAAAAGACATGCAGTGAGCAGGCTTTCAGAGAGGCACAGGCTGATGCTGTTTTTTTATTTTTCCCTTTGGAAATTCAACTATACCTTGAGTAGCTTCCACATGTTGAATCATAGTTCTTTGCAGGCTTCTCTGACTGCAGGTCTGATTTTGTATTAGAGCTCTACCTGGCCTGTGCAAATTGAACACACTACTGAGAGCACTCAGGAGTGCAGAGCAGAGGGGTAAAACTGTGAGGCACTGTGGTGGCATCCTCTTCCAAACAAGGAAGGAGACAAGCACAGAGCTGAGAGAAAGTCTGGCGTGCTCCATGCTTCCAGCTGGTGTAGAAACAATGAGACAATTCCAGGGAGACAAGTAGGGAAGGAATACATTTAGATTCATGCAGGCTACTTAATGTACATTGTGCCTGTTAAGTCAGCTACAGCTGGATAGCTGCTGACCATCAGTGTGACTGGTAAGAGATGTGATGGAAGTCCCTGACTACCTGCAGGCAAACAGTGTGCCCAGACTGCACAGTGAAAGGTCCTGGCAGTGAGCACCCCACAGCTGCCGCCACCCAGAGCCTGCTAGGAGGGCTGCTTCCCCTGCAAACTCTTCAACGATCAGAAAATTCAAATTGAGTTCTCAGAAACTTTCTCAGGAAATAAGGGGTTTAACCCAGCTGCAACTCACAGATCAAGCCCATGCAGCTGAAAATTTACAGCTTCATTGGCTTTGCCAAGTCATAAGCTTCAGATATCATCATATTTTGCTGAATGCATTTCACAGAGTGAATTCTGAAATGCAAAGTCAAAGCCCTGCTGCCAGTGTGCCATGATCAGCCTTGTCTAAGCTGACCCGAGTAATTCCCTCTCTAATTCTGATGGAGCCAAGCACTGCTGCCTTCTGAGAGGAAAGGGGCTGTTTCAGGAAGGAGTGACTCAGTTAAACCAAATTAAATTGTCCATGTGAGCTCAGTTGTTCTTTGCAGCTCTAAATTCAATTGCAATTCATTCACTATTTACCAATGAATCCTTCTTGTTATTTGAGAAATTCCAATCTATTTTCTCTTTTACATATTTACTGAAAAAGCATTGGTAAGTGCAGAAAGTGAAGAGTTAAAACGATGCTAACAGCTACATCAAAGAAAAACACATGGGAAGTGGAACATCACATAGCAACCAGAGAATGATGATGAAGAAATGATTACAGTGTAGAAAGGGCACAAAAGAACAATATAAAAGACTTAGTTATAAAAAGAATTTTGTGTAAGGGAAAAGTGTACATAAGTAGGGAAGCTAAAGAAAGTGCTTTCGAAACTGGAATCTTTGGGTTAACATAGAACTATAATATTTTACAATATTTTGTTTTTAAAAAGTTTTCACAGCTTTGCAAATTTATGCAGATCAAGGAAGCAGATGTTTATGGACCTTATAGAGGATCAAGGACAAAAGAGATACTTTTTCTTCTCTGATTTGCTTTCTAACAGAACAAGGACTGGAATTTCACTTTGTGAGTCTTTAGGAGACATCCCCTGTTGATTTAAAGAAACCACTGGTGGAAAATCTGCCACTTCTTCCTTTAAGGTGTTTCAATTATTAATTACACTCATAGTTTAAAAAATGAATCTTATTTCCAATGCAAACTTTGATCCCTTTTTCTATTTTCTGCTGTGAAATAAGACTCAGTCTACTAACAGGGTAAGTGAATTTTTAAAGATACAAATGATTTTTCTTAAATTGCTCTCTGAATATCTTTTAAAGAACAAACATTGGAACAATGATCACAGTTTACATTAATTCAATACAGTTTCATGCATTATGAGATTTTATATATATATTTTATATCACATGCTCTTATGAGGGCATGAAAGGGCATTGCTCGTTTGCACAGCTTTTCAAAGCCCTTGGAACATACCAGCAGTCCAATACTTCCCTTAAATTCTTGGATTATCAAGTAGCCTGCTGCCTGTCAGGAATACAGGGTGAGACGTGGTGAGGGACCATCATTTCTTGGCAAACTCCCACCACATCACTCCCTGCACTCAGACATAATGGTTGGGGTGATGCTTAATAAAGTATTTTCAATGTGTCTTCCAGCTTGCATAAAAAAGACCTCACTGCAACTTGGTTATCTGATGAGACACCTTCTAGAAGTCCGTCCTCTGGTTTCCTATCTCTCTTTTTAAATTCTTTCTCTCTTGGTGCCAAAAGATAAGAACTTGTGTTTAGAAAGGCAGGGAACAGGGAGAAGGTTGTGGCATTGCTGTTGGAAGATTTCCTGCACTCAGAACCACAGAGCACGAGGGAAACTGTGCCTCCTGTAAAGTGAGTAGGGGCTGAAATCTGTCTGGAGAAGGCACCAGCCTCTTGCTGAGATCTTCACCTTAAATCCAAGCTTCAAAAGCTAGGCTGGATGAGTTCCAAAAGCTAAAGGCGACCCTGCAGAGGTGGATGGTGGGTTCACAGCAGTGGCACAAGGAGCCATAGCAGCTCCATCTCTGCAAAGGATGGAATTTCTCCCCAGAATGAGGGATTGAAAAGTCACAATAATCTCTTTAGTCCTAACTGCAAATGTACCAATTTTTAAGGCAATATTGTTAGACCTGGAAGGTCTCTCTCTCTCTCTTTCACAGAAAATAAATTCAAGCAGGAATGCTACAGGGAGTGGAGAGAGGGTGGGTAGATATGTGTGAAAGAAAATAATTATTTAGAAGTCCTAAAATGAGGGAGAGAAACTTATTTTGAAAATAATAATTTCTTCCAAAGCAAATATTGCTCTCCAGCAGCTCCCTCCAGATCCTCCCCTGAGCACACTCAGGGTGACTGCAGAAATACTGCAAACACTGGGGTTGAAGAGTGGCAGAATAAGAAGTCATAGAGGGTCTACTGAGCAATATAACCCTACATGAAAAAAAATCACATTTGCTTTTTGTATCCCATTGAAGATGCAAGTGCTTTTCTCAAAGCAGCATATCAGTTTATAAAAAGATGGAAGTCCAAGGCTCACCCCACTTAAAAAAGCACCATTCCCAGCCTACAGACATACAACCCAAATCAGCACTGTCCATAAAACATTCTCCTATTATGGTCCAGGACACTGCAGCTACAAAGGAGTTGCTATCAAACGCAACTTTTTTTTATGCTTCCTGCAGGAATTTTATCACCATTGTCCTAAACCAGAGGCAGTTCCAGCTCTCTGGGGTCAGCCAAGGGGTGCAGCAGGACCTGTGCGCCTCAGGAATTGGGGGATGGCAAGAAGGGCAGATCCCCTGCAGGAGTGCAGTAGGCATCATGGGTCTGGGTGGAAAACTGCCATGTCAATAGTCCCACTCTACACCTTCCCACGGAAAACCCAACTCTTGCTCCATTATTCCCTATTCTCCATGTTGCCACAGTTGCACAACTGGAAATCATCCTCAAAGGGAGGGCTCTGCTACAGAGGGGATGGAGTAAGAAGGCAGCTAAGAAAGGGGCTGCGAGAGGGAGGATCTGCACTCACCAACCAGGGAGAAGGCAGGGACAGGCACAGAAACCTGTCTGAGAATAACGATGCCCAGCCACAGCCACCACTTGGTTCCTGTTTTATTTCCCAGGCAGATCCCCACTTTAGGCAACTGCCTACTTAACCTGTGCCTGAAGCCCTGGTGATGGGGCCTGTCTTGTGAAATGTGGCCCTAAAAAAATGCTACAGGGTGGCAGTTTCCCTTGAGGAATCAGTTGGGGAGCATTTCCAGGAGCTGGAGACTGTGCAGAAATCAATCAAGTTAAATGGTGGTATATGAGAATAGGAATGAATAAACCTCCAGGGATATCATTTGTCATTTACTGTACTTGTTAAAAGTTACAAAACAGCAGTTCAGCAGAGGTTAGAGAAAGGACAATACAAGAACACAAACTTCCAACCCATTTCCGAATCTCCCTACAGCTCCAGTATTTTCCAGGAGGATGAAAATTTCATAATGAGGAAAATAATAAGGACTAAAATGAAACTTATGTTATTTAATTGCAAAGAAATAAGCTGTTCAAACCTTTCAATTGCCATCGACAATTGCTTATAAGGTGAGAGATCCTGATCCAGCCATCAAGAATTTTTGGACAATAAAATGTCCATGAACAAATACATGAAAATGATAATAAAGAAAACTGCATAGCCAGAGGTCAAACCTACTTTATAGTAGGAGCTGAACTCTGATAATTCACAGTAGATTAAATTCAGCAGCAGCAGAAGCTTAGTAAGAAATTTGGAGGTTAGGAAGATTTAAGCTGGGAATAGGTCTTATTCTTATTTTACCAAAGGCCAGACATAGACTCATACATGTTTATGAGGAAAAAGCAAAAGTGACTGAATTTCAAAGAATGGGCTGCGTAGAAAATAGTTTGGGCATAGCAGGGTCTGTGGAAAATGCTGTCAAAAGTTAGAGGGCAATAACTTAAATTTTCATCAGCAAATTTCAACTTCACTTTCAAATGTCAAAAGCCAAAGACCATGGCTAAGAATACTAAGTACAAAATGGTTTTTGAGCACGGACTTCTCATCTTCGAATGTGAAACTGAAAATTTTGAAAGAAAGCAAATGCTTATGATCACAATTTTTGATATTACTCAATATCAGACTTTTGACTTCAAAACATTTTGAGGAATATTTTTCATTTATTATACTTTTAAGTCCAATCCCATTTCCTTTGGAAATAATACAGTGTTTTTGATTACTGAGAAATCTTCAGAGCAAAGCAGGAGACTCAGCAGCTCAAGACTGCACTGTGACCCCTCTGAGTGAAGTCTGTGTGGACATCAAGGAAGGCATCAGACTGAGGACAAACAGCAGCATTCCCCTGGATTTGCTCCAAAGCAAGTGTGACCATGTTCGCCACTGCCTCCCTTTATTCACTTGGCCAATTCATTTTATATGCTGTTCTCTGCACGAGAATTTCTTTTGGCAATTAGACTTCACACCAAAGAGTCCATCTTGGCATTTACTTTGAAATAAGGTGATTTTCTGTGGGCCAAGAAGTCCTATCCATGGGGCCGGGCCCTGCCACAAATCTTCTCACGGATGGTTCAGGGATTCTGTGGGAGGTTTCTGTGTAGAGGAATTGCAGGCTGAAATTTTCCGGTGACAGGACAGAAAGGAATTTGAAGGGCACTAGGGCAAATCTGCCTGTCATTATTATTAGCAGGTGACTACTACTGTAGCTGTCTGTCAGAGAATAATTACAGCCTGCTGAGATCTTAAGCTATTCCTGTCCATAGTCTCTTTTTGAGAGTCAGTTGCTGTTGAAGATATAATTTTGATACCTGCTTAATTTGTGTACATATATCCTGCCTGCCAGAATGATTTCCCTGGCTTTATGAATGGATGCATGTTCCTCTCAATTGGCATTCACTCCTCTGGCTGCATGAGCATCCGTCTGTCCAAAATCTTTAGAGAAACAGTTCACAGAGAGCAGTTAACTATGATCTCTCTCAAAAAAATAGTCCCTGTTTCTTTTCTGACAAATGAAGACATTGTTTCAACAATATTTTCCTTCTCCACTGAGAGTGCTAAATATTTATAACCTGTGCCTCCTAGAGATGCTGGTCTCCTCATGAATAAACACTAGGCTAACAATGAGCAGCTTCCAAGAAGGATGCAAGGGTGTAGCTGACCTATTCACACTCCTTCTCCTCTTCACTACTAGGTTCCCCATGACAGCCACTTAAAATCAACACTGATCTTGATACCTGACCCAAGTTTTTTGTGTTTGCCAGAAAACATACTTAAGCAGGCCCATCTTGGCAGTCTGTAACAAACAAGACCAAGCTTTGCATTGCAAAATGTTACAATCCAAGCCACACATTAAAAATGCAGAAATAAAATGAACACGTTGTCTGTTGGTAAACACATCCCACCTCTGCCAGCTCCCAGTTCGGTGTGTGAGCAAATATTGGTGTGGTATTCCTCCTTCCTCACAGTCTTTCCAGGTTTATCTCCTCAGCGTGGAGGCTCTAACCTGAAGGGGAAGGTACCCCTATAACCACCACGGCCTGAGCACATCACTGTCTTAGTGAACGTGTGTTCAAACCCCCTGCACTCTGAGCTTTCCAGGTGTTTTTTCACCACTCAGCTTCCCAGATGAGGCAGAGCTGCTGAGCAGCCCTGGCCAGCTGTGAGCCTTGCTCCCCAAAGCAAAGATTTTACTCTCTTCTGCATTTTTATTTCAAGTTTAAAAGAGGAACAAAGGAACAAAAATTAGTGTCTACTAATGTTATTTTCACCATTTACCACTTTTATTCTTCTGTAGTTTAGGACTACCTCATGCACTGGGAAACAGGTGCATCAGCTCTGCTTCTGTCCAAGCCCTCTGCCTTCCCAGGGCTCCACCTACAGCAAGGCCATTTGCAAAGATGTCAAAACAATCATAACATTGCATGTATAAGGTTCCTTTGCTGTAAAGGGTATCAGAAAGGCAGTCAGTTTACAGCAGGGAAAGAGCTTTGTATTCTTATTACTGCAAAGGAGGACTCCAGCAATAATCAAACTAAATAGGTTTTCTCTTCTGGGAGGTGAGTATATGAGCTGATGTGGAGAATTTTTCCTTATCTTAAGGGATTGGTTAGACAACTGGCTAAAGCTACAACACGGCTCCCAAAAGGGGCAGTTCCACACTTTCTACTCCTACGGCTGGTCAGCATTATTCCACACTTCAGGACTATTTTACCTTTTGTCTGTGAGCTGTAGTTGATGTTGTATTTATATAATCTCCCCTTTCCCCTTTCCTTCTCAAACCTCCAGTCACTGTGTGCCTGTTACAAGCCTTCATGAAGTTCCCTGCTTGTGTTTCTGCTGTTAACACAGCACTGCCCTCTTCTACTTGGCAGAGCTTTTCAGTTCCCAATCCCAGTTCCCTCTGGAAGAACCGAGCAGCCTGCAGCAGTTTTTCCTTCAGCTTTAGCCCTCTTCTTATCACATGCAACTCCCATTTGAAATTAGCCCATCAATATTTAACTTCCATCATTACATCTGGTACAGAAAATGCACACTCACATCTCTTGTTTGCTTGCTCCCACAGAGCACTGCTGAAAATGAGCCTTATAATGTTGGGGAACAAGCACAAGTAGGGTAAATAAAGTACTACAGAGATCCTCCTAGAAAATAACGCAAAAATTTCTCAGTAATTCAGTATCACCTTCCAGATGGAAAAGAAACTTTACAATTCATATTTAAACAATTGCTTTGTTTGAATCCAAGAACATTTACTGAAAGTAACAGAACAAAACAAACAAAAAAAACCCAACAAAACAGAAAAAAACCAACCACCCCAAACCTCTTTTCTCTGGACAGAAAATTTTATCAGCAATTACCTACTTTGCCAAGATCCCATCTGCAAGACATTATTTGATTCTGAGTAAAGAGGAATCCAGAAGCCTCATTCCCAACAGTGTTTAGATCTCAGATAAATATGCTTATTTATTTATTTTCTTAAAGATTAGCTTTTAAATCCTCACAGTTGCCTGACTTTCCAAAAGCTTAGTAGGGTTTTTGTTTTATTTAAAGGTCTATCACCACCTGTCAGTGCAGCATCAAGAAAACACTGTAATGTGCCATTAGTTCAGAGCTCGGGTAGGTCAGATGAGCTTTTTTAGTAGCTGTACTGTATTAATGCCTTGTTAGGGGTTCTTATATGTCTCCTGATAATAGGAATAACCTCTGGAGCAATAGCAATTTATCCATACATCTAGCTCACACTGCTTGTCACAGATAGTAACAGTTGATAACTCTCTTAGGCTGCTTTTCATCTTCTGTAGAAGCACTCTCATTCTAGAAAACATTATTTTAACCTGTCAGGGTATAAACAGGACAATTACTTAGACCAATGTAGGCTGAAAGTGTTGATAACTAAAGTTAAATCCAGCATTGTCACTCTAATGTTTTCCTGCTAAATCAAGCCCAATGAGGCAGCATGCCTTCTCAAATGAAAACATTTGTCAAACTCACTAATTCAAAATCGACCTAGTGCAGATCTCTTGGTTTGCACTGCTTACTGACAAGACCAGGAAAGCAATGGAAACAGTGAACTGATTACTGGGGCAAAGAGAGAAAATTATCAAGCAGGAAGAATGAAGCTGTTTTGTGTCTGTGAAGGGTCACCAGACTCCAAGAACAACAGCAGCAACCCACACATTGTATTCAGGTTTTGTAAGATTTACACAAAATCCAGGCATGCTCCTGCACTCGTGAGTGCTCAGGAGCAATATCTGGGTATTGTGTCCACAAAACCTGCTATAGCTGCCTCTGCACCCTTCTCTACCCTGTTTCCTACAGCACACGCTGCTGCACTGACAGCAACATTCTGCTCAACAGACCACCAGCAGTAAAACCGCAGCCCCTGCGCTGGATGCAGCTCACCTGCACTTGCTGACCAATCTCTATGAAGAAAAAGGGCAAAAGATGTCAACATCATTTCTCTCCTCATGTTTCGCACTTCCTACAGTGGCTCTGCCTCGTTTATCCCATGGGCACACCATTTCCTGCTAAGCAGAGCCAAGGGTAATGCTGCTCTCTAGCCTTTCTGCTTTCCCCTTCAGAGACTGTCTCAGTGCTCTCTCTCAGATTTGACCTTATCTTTCTCCTCTCCTTATCCAAACCAAACACAAACTCTCCTGAAATCATCCTCTCTGAAGTCTCTGCTGACCAGACCTGGGGATTTGTTCTCCATCTGCAGCTTCCTCAAGCATTCTGCTGCTTTGTTGCTATTGCCTGCAGTTGCCTTCTACACAGATATTCTACTTTCCTATTTAGCCATTAGCCCCTGTTTCAGCCCTGGTCAGACTGTGATGAGACCTTGTCACTTCATCCTTCCTGACACTTTTTACAAAGTCCTTAAAGAAATGTAGACCCAAATGCCTCATGTCTGCCACACCCCACCTGCTAAAAACAATCTCCAGGCTTTGTGCAGTGTTCTCTGACATGGGTGCTCCAGGGAGGACAAAAGCAACTGTTACTGAACCTAAAGGGGACAGGAATATAGTTTCAGCAAAAACATGATGCCATGTATGTTTTTTGTGTCAAACAGGACAGACCACACTAGCTAAACATTTTATACAAAATTTCAGAGGAAGAAGAGAGATATCTTTCTTTACCTCTCCAGGATGGACCACTGCAAACCAGGATTGCTCACAATCCAGACCTAGGACCAAGTGGAATTTGCTTTACCTTCTACACTATGCCTAATCCTACATTAAAATATCCTGAAATCTGGAAATATAAAAAACTCAGCTGCAAATAAATGAACATCGTTGATTAGGTTCCTTTCACTTTATTGCTGTAACACTTAGACCAGTTTTCATTTCCCTGCGATTCTGTGAATACAAATAGTTGCTTACAGAGATCTGATAACTAATATGAAGACTTTGAATCAAAAAGAATCTGTAAACTTATTCCTGTGTTCCTTAGAGTTTTTAAATATGAAAATTTATATAAAAGTACGTATCTTTTATTGTTTCCTTTAGTTCATAGCATTTGTCATTTTTTCCCAATTGTTTTATTTTAAATTGGCAACCAGACTTTGTAGAACACTCATCACACCCTTCAGTCTAATATTTAAATGGTAACACATCCTTTTATAATAGTTTGGGCAGTTAATTATAATAATAACCATATGTACACCTTATTGTTTGCACCTCTGGATAAAGCCTTTAACCCATGGCTTTCAGTAAGACTGGTGGAAAAATAAAGAGTGGAAACTAATGACCATATAAGTGCTGTATGAAAACAACTGGAAACAGGAAATCCCAAATAACCATCCATCAAGGCAGAAGGACTTGGGGTTCAGCACAAAAGGGAATGCAATGTTGGCTGGATCCCATTCAATGTTAATATTATCAGCACCCGTCCGCTGATGAGACTGATGGAAAAGAGATGATTTAATAAGCCATGCTCCATTTAAAGTCTCAGGTTTATTAGATATAGAGGCTAGCAACATAAATGTTTAAAATGCAATCAGGAAAGTTATAGATGGTTTCATTGACTATCTCACCTGCAAAGGCCTGGGCCACAGAAAATGAGGAAATCTGTAGGAGTTTTACATGCAGCACATCTTCTCATTGCAGAGTAAGCCAAATACTTGACACAGAGGTTAAGTTAATATATCTTTCCAGCTTCTCTTTGCACTGTTTTTTCTCTTCTTAAGCTTATTTTTGTGTCATTTCTCTTCCTTTTCTCGTTTGTAAACACAATTTCAAGGTCTTCTTTTTTTTTCAAAGTCTTCATTGACCTCTCTATGACTGGTTCTTTAAAAGGCCAAAGTCCTTATTCATCACTCTGTTACTCTCTTAATATCTACAGCTGATTCTTTCCTACTATTTGTTTCTCTATTTTACTAAGGGCTAAGCCCAAAAGTATCAGTTTGACAAGGGATAGAATGTATTTTCCATGGTGGCATTCTTCCCACTCCTTTAGGTACCTCTAAAGGTCTCTATGTCTAAAATTACAGACAGCAGTTGAGCAAACCAAGGAAATAATTCCCATCCAACCTTTGCAACCCTCCTATCTCCTGACCTGCAGGCTGTGGGCCCACTGAGAGAAATAAATAACCAATGAAGCTGTCAAAAAACTCACCAGTGCACCACCACTGTCACTGTACTGGATGACTGTAGGTAGCACATTCTTCTGTATGATAAAAGAATCCAATTATTTCCATTTAGTTCATACTATCATAGAATATTTCTGAAATGACAATTTTTTCTTCATTTTCTCTATTTACTATTGGTGATAAAACCAGAGGTATTTATTTATTCTAAAGTACTGCTAAGACCCAGCAGAGGCCTGACACCTGAGCACTACAGAATACTGTGCTGAAGGTCAGAATCTTGCAGTCTTACTTGGGTGTACACGTGCAGCATAGTGGAGAGCACAACAATAACACCTTGTACAAACAATCTCAGTGTGGTGTGATGGGGGAGTGGAAATAGTTCTAAATGGGGGAAATGCAAATAAATATCAAATGCAAAAGAGAGAAAGTTGGCAGCAACACGCTAGAAGCCAGGAATGACACAAAATTAATAAGGGAAACAAAAAGACAGTTGAAGAAATCAATGGTCAATAAAATGAAGGACAATAAAATGAAGTTTATAAACTGTGCTGTAACAAAAGTATCTAACCAACAGCTACTGGTCCATTACCACTATGGAAATGATAACATTGTCAATAATACCGTAAGAAAGACAACTCTCTTTGATAAACACTTCTGTTCTGTGTTTCAGCTAATGCAGTGATGCAGCCTTACGACAGATCAATGATGATTAAGTACTGCATTTTCCAGTATTAATTAATTAATAAGGACGTTAAACACCATCTTTTACAACCATCATCTTTAACTTGCAATACAGACATTTATATCAACGAGTTTAAAGGCTCTGTCTGAAGACTTCTTGTGAGCTTTTCCAGGTGACCTTGAATATTCACAAAATTCCAGTCTCCAGTGAAGTTACTGTTGTCATAACATTTTAAATATTTAAGCAAAATTAATTAATTAGTTATGGGCTTCAAAGCAAGAAGCCAAAATATTAAAAAAAAAATCTGCACTATAACTAACAAAGAATTAATAGAAAGTATTGGGAAACAGCTCTAAGCAACAATAACAATTCAAGGAGAACATATATTTTTGCTTTCTGTTGTTTAAGATTACAGTTATTTAATACAGATCATAGCTCTCACTAAATCAGATTTCTCCTACCTCATTTGGCAGGGCCTTCCACAGCGTTTTGGCAGAGAAAACAGAACAATCCAAATCCACTGAAACAGACATTAAACATGTGTCAAAGAGATGAAACCACCAACTGGAGAAGCTCTTAGACCAACCCAGCCAAGACAAACACCGCCCTGCCTGGACACATTTCCCCATTCTTACCACCTCCACACCCAGCACTGCCCCACACAGACAGTGAAAGCTGTTGATCACATTAAAGAAAATAATTTGATATTCAGTGCAAGGCAGTTAAAATACAGCAGGGCCAAGAAAACACTCTCTGAGCAACACTGAATTTATGGACAGGGGCATTGGCAAAGTAAGAACAGAGGCTTTGCTGTAGGACTTTGTGGATCAATGTACAAATTGTTATTCTCATTGTTCAGTAGAACAATTACTAAAATCCATTTGCCAGTAAATGTGCCTTGTCTTGTAAATCATTGGGTCATTAACCTTAACAATGTCAGTGTGTTGTCACTATCCAATTCAATTAAATTACTGACCAAGGTAATACCTAAAAGCACATTTCAGACAAAGGGATCTACTATTATATCATTATCTATGATGACACTTAGCAGCATCTTAATTTTGTACCTGGAAATAGGAATATATCCTAAAACTGAGGTTATATACTCTAAAAGCCAGGTGAAGAGATAAACAAATAGGCTGAACAGAAAAAAAAGGGTATAAAAGGTTAGAGAAAGCAGAAGAGAGGAAGAGAGAGAGAGAGAGAGAAAATGGAAAATTGCACGAATCACCTCCATGGGGTCATGTGTGCATTGTTATTTACCATATTTCAATGTTCTTTGAGGTCAGAAGACAGGGACGCAGGATCTTCTCCTGCCCATCAATTATTAATTCTGGCAATATGCCTTAGCAAATGTCCAGTGATGCTGTTTCTAAAAAGGGGCACTCTCTCCACCATGCCAGAGTGAGTAATACAGCAGCGTATGGAAAGGGTAAAGAAAGTCTCTCATGACCTTCCCGGGCCAGCAGTGAAGCACGAGCCCAGCAGTCTGTTTAACTTGGAGGGGAAAAAGCAGCCCTCATTTCCAGTTTCACTCAAAAAACCTCAAAAGTGCATGTGCAAGGCATGAAGGCTGGTGAGCTGCTCTCATCGCACTGAAGAGTCTCATTTAGATGTCTGCGTGTGCTTCCACACATATATTCTCACATTTCAGGCAGATTCTCAGCCCACACTTCAGGGCAGTAAAATATCTTTTTTTTTAAATCTCCCTTGATTTCCCTCCAGTTTCCTCCTTTACCCAAAATAACCACAAGCTTTATGAGAGAAGGCACAGGCTCAGGGAGGTACCTTTTTGCTACAATTTAAATGACTCTTGCTTTTCCGTGGCTCAGATTTCGCTGTGTGAGGTGCTGTGGAAAGCACAAGAAGAAAGGAAGGCCTGTTCCACCAGAGAGATGCCAGAGGGCTGTGGCAGATGGCTGGAGAATATGTGGAAGCCACAAGACCATTTCTGCCAGTGCATCAGGCAATAAATAGCTTTGCCACTGACAGGCTTTTTGTAAACCAGAGGGCAAACAAGTTTGCCTTACTCTGGGTTCCCCGGTCAAGGCATTGCGTGGGAGAACTCAGTCCCCTCTGTTAAACTTCAACAGTGCTGTAGACTGTCCTTGCAGGACTCTTGCTGGGGTACATCTGCCAAGGAGGAATGCTTTATCTTGCAGATGTAATTTCTAGATATCCCAGATTCTGGAGGGCTCTCTCAGGGATGTCCTCGTGCAGCAACAACACACTGCCATGTTAAACTCAACAAGCTCAGCCAGGAGCAGTGGCCACTGGCTTTAGAAGAGCTGCTGATTCCGAGGCATTCAGGAAAACAGTGCTCCTGTCTTAGCAAATTTTAAGCTATGCCATCATTTTTCCCTGTATTTTGGAAGAATACACAATTTCAGGCTCAATCAAGAGCTTTATGCACCTCAGATGCACAGGGAGCCCTTGGTGCTGTACAGAAATGGCACACAATGCCACACGTGTTCTTCACATTTTACAGAAAAAAGTATCTCAGTCCTTAAAGGTGGAGGGAGGAACACAGTGAAATAAAGCAGAAAAAAAAAATCTACTTCCCACTTTAGATAAGTGAAAATTTTGACCAAATAAATGCATTTTACTTTCAGTACAAGTTTTATCTTGAAAGGAAAAATGAAAATGATTCTATCAAATGTTTTCTAAAAAGTTATTTGGACTACAAAGAAAGAAAATAGAACAGAACTGGAAATGAAATGAACTAAACTAAATCACCTGCAAAACTTCTATTTTTATGAGAGACACAATGACAGGAATAGGCTTTAAGGATAACAGCACACACAAAAGGTAGAGTGCTGCTTTGTTAATGGAATTACACTGTGGATCCCGAGCCAAATGGATGCAATTTTATGTGAACTGCACACACAAAAAATTCCCTCAATAAACATATGGAACATGAGGCTTCTTTTCTCCTTACTTTAACTAGGCAGCAGGGAAACATTATGACCAAAGAGTAGATATCAGTGCTAGAAGACTTATAGGGTTGCTTAAATGGGAGTTCAAAATAAAATAGAAGGCAGACAAAATAATTGCTTGAGCAACATAAGTGATTATTGTTTTCCTTAGAGGTTTTTCTCTGCTTTCAGGAAGTACAAACCTGGGCACACATATACATTTTTGAAATTATATTTTTCTTTTAATAGCAGAAGTATCTTCTGGATGTATGAAGAGAATAATACAGCCTGTATACTCTGTTATGAGAGCTTGAGGTCTTTGAGGAGGAAAATATATTTATAACAAAGGAGCATCTGAATAAAGAGACACAAAGCAAGGCTTAAACCACGCTTTGTACTTTCCAGTGATTTTTTTTCCCAGGTAACATATAATTAACTAGAAACCACTGACATTAACAACATTGGACTTGTATTACTTTCCTTGCTTTGGAAGCTGGATTTGGCAGCATACTTAAGAGCTTTTCAGAAAGCTCCTGTTGATAAACTATTAGAGTGAAATCCACATCCCATTTGCAGTTAACTACCCTCATCAGATCATCTTTTAGTAGTCCCAGCTTGCAACCCTGCTGGCACTGACTATTTGTTTTTAATAGAGCATCTCTTTTTAAAACTTACCTGACACTAAGACACGCATTATGTTGGAAATTATAGGAAACAAGGACAACAGTTCTGGACCCAGAAAACACTGACTGTCACTGCCCTCCTGTTCCCCAGTGCCAGGTCTCGTAAGGATGATTGCAGTGCAATCCTTAAAACTATTGTCTCCATCCCTCAAGCCTTGCAAGGAAGGATCTCAACAACACCCTAAAGCTCGCTAAGAGACAATAACTCATTCAAAGACAACTGCAGCAGCTTCCAGGGACAGATTTTCTTCACAAAAGTTACACAGATACTCCAAGTACTTTATTGCTGTTTGGAAAAAAAAAAAAAAATCCTCTTAGCTGCTGCAATTTCCAAACCCTGCTTTTAGGATTCTCTGCAGAATCAGTATTTTACTGCAAAACTCTTTGCCCTTTCCCAGCTCTGAGCCGCAATTTCAAATTATAGTATCTCTGAGGTCTGCCTGAAATGGCCTTGGGTTTGTTCCTTCCCCTCTGATGGCAAATGTGTTAAAATGTGCGAGACTTCCCAGTAGGGGATGTGAAGGGGGGCACAGGTGTGTAAAATCCAGTGTCCACTGGCTGATACACTCTCCAGACATGTAACAACCACAAGACCCTGAAGAACAAATCTCAGTAGGAGTTCTATGATGCCTGTTTTCAAATCCTTTTAATTATTTAGAAGGCATTCTGGCTCACCAAGTGCGAGTGCTTAGGGCCAAACAATTGGAAGTTATAGATTATTGCTGGATTCTCCAGGCTGCTCGTGGCTCTGACACGCATGTACCACAGAGCACGGTGTGAATACCAACACCCGTCATCTGCCGTGCTTATTCATAGAGCATTAATTGCGCCAGACCACACAGACCTCACATACTTCATCATCCTGATAAGTTCTTATCGCATGAATCATCTTATGGATTAGCTTTCACTGCTTGTTCTGATCTTTGATTCGTACAGAGGCACAGCCACACTCTGCCACTCACTCACCAGCAGATTCCACATCGCGTTCCCCATCTTCCTGGAGGGTTTGCAGTTTCCAGCAGCATGGGGTTTTCAGAGCAATCAATGACTGCAGTGATGCTGAAATGATTTCATTTACACGTGTTTCACTTTGCCTGCCTTACATGAAAAGCTGTGCCACACCCTCCGGAAACTGAAATTCTCAAAAAAGTCCAAAACAAACAAGGCTTTCCTCTGTTCCATGCTCCTGCTTCAGGAGCACAGAGAAACTAGACAGAATTTTTAGTATACCTCAGCTTCTTAAAAAGCTTCAGAAAAAGTTCATACTTCACTCACCTGCAGCTGGGCAAGGCTGCTAAATTTTTAATCCTGGCTAACCAGAAAAACACCCTGAAAACAATATAAGAAATCCTAACACAGCCTTCAAATATCAGTGCCTGGATAAGTTGGTTTGCTACTATGAGGGAAGTCTTGAGGTCACTGAAATGCATTATTTTAGCTGAACCACAATTTCAGGGTGTTTCTGTAAGGCTTCTCTTCCCAGAAATGTGGCTTTTTCAGAGCAACAAATTTTTACTACAAAAAGGCAAGCAGCAAATACTCCAGAATCCTATGTAAGCCATAAGCACTGTGCAATCTCTGTGTCCAATGGTTGCAAAATATATAATTTTCTCACTATTTTAATAAAGATGTATTCAAATCAAGTAAAGCTATTGTACAAAAGACATAATGCAACATACACAAGCAGTTAGGAATGTTGCTCCATTTCATAAATATATTGTAATTAAACAAATGTCAGCAGTTCAGCCTTATGCAGAGATGATTTGACAGTATTTGACAATCTCAATTGCACAGTTCAAGACAGTTCAGGGACCTTGTTATTGTTTGCAGTAATTTGGTTTTTTTCTTACACATTTTGCTCTAACAACTTCTTCGCCAAATTATATTCATCTTTAAAAAACATCAGCTCTAACTAGGCATGGATGTATCATTACAAAGCCTTGCTCTCTATCACACATGAAAAAGGTAAGGTAATCCTGTCGACCACTTTCCAGATTTACAAACTCAGAAAGACTCCATGTTTCTGTAGATATTGAAACCAAGGTTAAATCCCTCAATGTCAGCTGGCTCTCAGTCAGACCTGTTCCCAGATTTGATCTTTGTTCGAATACTTTAAATTCCTTAGCTACTTGAAGCTGGCAGGAACTCCAACCAAAAGCCGCATTCCAGTGCTACCAGACATTAAGTGAGAAATGACCACGGTCCCTTTCCCCAGTGTGGTTCTCAGGAGAACCAGGCTCTCTGTGACTGTTAATGCAAGACTTCACCCAGGCCCATCAGCAGAACAACTGAAGACCACAATCCAGTGCCATTCCCAGTGGTGCACACCTACCAGCAGGATGTGCATATACACAGCTGCCTGGGAAATCTGGACTCTGGAGAGCAGAAGGAAGAACAGGGCAAGTCCAGAAAGCTCTACGCACATGCTGAGCTTTGCAGGCAGGACCTTCTCCTCTTCCTCTCTCCTGTCCCTTTTCAGAAATCCCTACGCATGGACTGGAGGTAGAAAGATGAGAAAGGAGGCTATCAGCTCCATTTTTGTGCTCACTGGTTGCTAATTACAGGAAAATGCAAGTGATCCCTAGATATGCCTGACAGAAAAGAGCATGCCCAAAGCTCTGTTTCCTTTATATCACAGTATCACAAAATCTTTAACAAAAATGAGACATCCAACAGAGAAAGGAGTTAGTGTATAATTGCATCCACTTTTGTCCCAGGAACAAGAGAGTTAAATCATTCCAAGCACCTGGCAACATTTTTTTCTGAGCAATGGCTCAACATAACCATTAGAGAGTCTGGATATACAGGTGGCAGCAGAGCTCTGAGTGCTGCTGTATGGTGCCCATCATATTTGTCTCCTCCTGTGCTCAACTTTCTTGTGCTGATAAATGAACAGTTAGAAGCTTTTTGTTATATAAATGTCAGCAGAGGCAAACAGAGTGGAAATTTGGTGGTCAGGTGTAGGTGGCCAAATACTGATAAAAAAAAGATTAGGTAGCTGATAGGGAATGATATTTACCAGCTGCATAAGGTGTCAGGTGTTGTGGAGAGGTATTGTTCTCACAAAAATTGCTTGAAATAGGTTCCTTTTATTTCCCCCAGGCTTTTGAGCTCACTGGAATGGAACTTACTGATCTCCACAAGGCAGAGATGATCCTTGAAAATACAATGGTTGGCTGAACCCCCAGAACCTCTTCCACAGTGTTGCTGCATGGTGCCTTTGTGCTGAGATTGAAATCACAGCAATATGGCTTTCTTAAAAGTGAAATCAGCCACCACTGACTCAAACATCTTACCAAGCTCCTCAGTTTCTCTGAAGGAGATTTATCAAGTGTTTGTAATTATAAGAAGCCGGTGCTGCCAGTCGCTCCAGAGGACAGTGCGGCCAAACGCCTGCTCAATGTCACAAGTCTCCAATGAATTGCAAGAAACTTCAGGCACTTTCTATGCAGACCTTCAGGCAGGATAAATTACAACTGTTCTCCCCCAGTCAGTGGAGCTGTGCTGATTTACATTGTGGGAAGATCTGCTCCCTTGTGTAGGTCAAGTTTAAAGGCAGAAACTGATTGTGTCCTGCTTGTTCCTTATCTTTGTCTCAAGTCTCCAGTTAAATATATATTCCTGGATTATATCGAGTTGAATTTTAAATTTCTTTGTGCTTCTTTGGTCCTGCCCTGTCCTCTGACATGGGTAGGGAGTGATGGCAGACCCAGGTGCAGCAGTGCTGCAGTGAGGGAGCAGGTAAGAAGTTGCTGAGTGCTTCTACATATTGAGCCTTTGCTAAATATTTGGTTTTCAGTATAACAGGACATGTCCTCAACTGTCTGGGGTTCAGACCCATAGCCAGGATAGCCTGGTGGGACAGCACATCTTGATCAATGGGTCACATTTCTTCTGTACATGACATTTCATTCCTTACTATGACTTGTGACTGCTCGAAACCCAGTATAAAAAGAACACATGTGCATAAACATGAACGCTCAAATAAGTACCTCAATAACATCAGGCACCAACTCCTCAGCATGAGGAGAGCTGGTAACTAATTAAAAGCCTGAATGAACAGACCTGAGCGATAAACAAAGTTCCTATTTGGCTGCAGTACGATGAGAAAGCTGCTGAGCTGCCACTGACAAAGCTGAAGATCTGGTCCTACAACAAGCCCCAACTCCACGATGAACATATCTTTGCTGCTCTTTGCCACTGTTATTAGTTCAGTGATTCTTAAAGATCATTGAAGTGTGATGCTTACATTCAAGTTGCTGGTTTGGCAGCAGAGGACAGAGCACAGATTTTGGTGCATGCCTTATGAGCTTGGGCACAGATACTGCACGGCAGAAACCTGATCTGGTGCAGCTTCATCACTTATTATAATTAGCAATCTGTGCCCTGTCTATACATACTAAGATTCACATTTCACAGCACAATGCAAACCTAACCTATCTTGGAATCCACACAGGGATTTGGTACCAATTTTAATTAAATCAGTCTCCAGAACAATATGACTACTTTTCATGTGTAGGCATGACCCAGAAGCAAATGGATTATAAAATTGCTCACTCTCATTTATTATTGATTTCATGTTAACAATTGTTCTTTAAGTCTTAACTTCTGAAATAATGTTATTGTCTAGGAAATTCAACTTATATATTTCTTTTGATCCTGTGTTTCAAAGAATGACATGAAGAATATCCTTGTGTCCCATAACTACTCAAAAATTTGCATGCAAATTATCCAATAGGCATTGTCCTTCCTTTTAAAGTACTTTAATAGTAGTTATTTATATGCCAGTCCCATGCTGTGCAGGAGCTGTACTCCAGATCTTTGAACCCATGAGTAAACAGAATGAAAGTAGAATAAAAGGACTTCAGAGACAACTGAGACAACTGATGGAGCTCTTAGCTCTATGATCTTCAAAATACCTGAGAAGATTCAGGAACCCCAAGAAATGGTCCTGATCTTGACCATCCTGGATCACCCCCTGAGGGGTACTTCCCTTTCCAGAGTCTCTTTGAAAGGCCCAGGAGTGCCCTGTTTAAGACTGGCCATCAAGCAGGACAAACGCAGACTCTGGGTGTGCACAGGGGTGACCCTGCTCTGCTCCCGCTGCCAAAAGGGGAGCAATCCCAGGGCAGGGACTGCAGTGCCCACACACCAAGCGTCCCTCATAGGAAGGCTGAAGTCTCTCCCTATTAAATATGATGAACAAAAACTATTCTGGGAAGATCTGTGTTGCAATCACAGCTGCAAGTGCAGTTTCTCTGTGGCCCTGGGGACACCAGGACTTAGCCTGTAAAAGGCTGCTGCCTGCCATATGCTCCTGCAATTCCTCCTGCTCCTGGCAGTCTGGCTCTTGCCCCCATGACACCAACTCTTGTACAGAATGGAGGGAAAACTATCCTGCCAGACAGTGGTGAATCATCTGCCATCCCACTCCAAAACTGCCAGCACAAAGGAGTTAACAAAATCTGTTTGAGCTGAGAGTATTTATGCTTCAGCAGTTCCATTAATAGGTATTAAATAACACTCCTTTAAGCTACAACACTGCTGCATAGGGTTTCAGCCTCATCTTTATGGATGCCTTGTCATAATTTCTGGAATTATAGAACTTCCTGCCACACACCTACATATATCTGGAAAGTTACAAAATCGTCAAAGATTATTTTTTCTGCCCACAACTAGCAGAAATGACTTTTCATTAATCAGGATCAGATGAGATGAAATTAAATCAATTCTTCTCCCTAAAGTTTGAGATGCACAAAGAGGGAGAAAACAACTCTTCTCAACTCTCAGCTCAGGAGCTGTAGTGAAACTCCAGCTCTGGGTACAGTGTCCCTGAGAGGAATTGCCACACCAAGCGAGAACCAGCCACTTACCCTGCCTCTGCTGGCTGTCTCCCTCTACATTTGTCCACTTTGCAGCCCATGAAGAACCCACACTGGAGCAGGCTCCTGGCAGAAACTGCCTTCCATAAAAGGAATCCAGCCAAATTTGGTTTTCTGGCAAGACCCATGACCCATGAGGGACCCGCTCTGGATCTGTCTGTTCCTGAAGGACTGTATCTCATGGAGAGGTCCTATGCTGTAGCAGTTCTTGAAGAACTGCAGCCTGTGAGAAGAACCCACATTGGAGAACTGCCTGAAGGACTGTCTCCCATGGGAGAGACACTGTGCTGGAGGAGAAGAGAGTGAGAAGGAAGAAGCAGCAGAGACATCCAGCAATATGAAAACTACACATTGGGTCCACCTCCACATACATGGACTTATGTGCAACACCTTAATTCATAGGACTCATATGAGGGACTACACTATTAGGGTTTCTCCCCTCTTTATGTCATTAGCTTCTTCCCAAAAATTCAGCCTCAGCCTAACCCACACATTCTTTCTTTTACCTTGTGCATCATACACTCTCATTAGGCATCATCTCCAAAAGGACCTTCCAGGAGATATCGTATCCCTCATTCCTTCAGGCAATTCCAAATATACTCAGAGGAGGTGGTGAAGCAATCTCCTACACATGGCAAAATATGTCAGAGAGTAATAAGAGGTAGCAGACATAGGAATGTAATTGTACCTGAGGAGGAGGAGAAGTAAATGGGCTTCACTGTAACAATGCAAAATTCAGATCGTGACTCCAGGACCCCCATTGACCCAGAATCTGATCTCACATCTCACATACATCACATTTGTATGTGTGAATGCATCCATAGCATAGCAGGAGACTGGAGAAAAAACATGAATCTGCTACTGTTCATGCTGAAATCAGAGGGTGTTTTGGTTAACCTCTCTGAGAATCCCTGAGCATGGTGAGATGCTCCTTGCATTCCCAGAGACAGCTCGCTCCAGGACGCAGCAAGCCTTGCTGAACACCTGTCCTCATACCCATTTATCTCTACATGACATTGGTGGGAGGCTTTTACAACTGACAGAGCCTATGCTGCCCAGCCCAAAAGCATCGAGCGCAGTGCTTAAAACCTTCTGCATGATAAACAGGAAACTTAAAAAAACACGGGGGAGGCACATCAAAGCACAATAAAATGAGATGACATCCTCTGCTCTACAGAGGCCAAGACAGATTTCTGACTAAACTGTAGCAGCAAACCAGCATGATAAAAGAGCTAAAGCAAGAGGTTATGATATGCTTGAATCACTCCAGAGAAAGCAAGTGCTGTGTGTAACTAGGGAGATAAATAATCAGGCAGACAGAGTAGCACTGCCCCCTCACTCACTTAAATCAAAGCAGCTTCTTTTGCCACCTCTCCACCCACTTGGAACTAGCATCAGGGAAGTTTAAAAGTTGTCATTGGCAGGAACAAATAGAGAAGTGCAGTTCTGGAACTGAGATATAAACCGGAGGCCCAGCGATGCCTCTGCAGCAGTGCTAGCGTGGGTCCTGCAGGCCTGCTCCCCTCGGTGCCAGTGCCACAGCCAAAGCCACCCAGTGCTTGAAAACTTCCACTTCCTCATAAGGAGCTTGGTTTGGGGAATAAGCAGAGCTGGATTGCCGTACCCTCAGGATATATCCTGGCCAACACATACAAGCCAAAATACAGCAGCAAACCATACTCAGGCATGCTTGGCGCGAGTCCTTTTTCCGAGATCCCAGTGGCAGCTCGTCTGATTAGTTGGCAGTATCTGGCCCACAACTGACTGATGCTGCTACTCAGCAGCTTGGGTTTGACCCTCAGCAGGATTTACATTCTGCCTGAAGAGCCATGCATTGAAATCAGAGGGCCATGGGAGAATGTCCAAGGTCAGGTTTTACTGTAAGTAATACCCTCCACCTCAAAAGCAGCTGCATGTTTCTGACAATTATTTGAGAAGGTAATTGAACTCAGCTGTTTCAAATGTGATTTCCATACAATGTGCACTGTACTTTGATCCTGAATCAAAAAAAGGAATAAATAATCCTGTTTTAACCTTGACTTGACATGGCACTCGCTGTGCAAACACCCTGCCTGCAGATCCCACCGCCCAAGGAGGAAAGAATGTGACATTCTAGCATGGGGGAAGAGCTACTATTTGAAATTTCTGCCCTTTAGTTCACAGTGTCAAAAAGACATCTAAAAGTTCACAAAACAGGTGAAAACTTGAAAAGAAAAGTCTGCTTTGGCCTCCCACTGCATCCTTGAAAAGAGAAGCTGAAAACTGAACATCTCACAAGGAGTAGATGCTTAATGGTGAAAGGAGGATCTTCAATTCTCTTGCGTTATCTTGGTGGTGGGTGAAGCCAGAGTATATGCTGTGCCTCAGAAAAAGAATTTTTTTCCTTAATGTAGATAAAACAAGTTTCCAAAATGCACCTTTTACATTGCAAGCAAGGCTGAGGAGGATCAGCTGTGAGAGAGAATCATTTCCTTCACAGGCTCTGGCAAGTTCACAGCAAGAATATCAAGGAATGGGAAAGAAGTTTCCATGCAGACAGGACTCCAGTGAGCAACTTGCCTGTAATGACTGTACTCATGGAGCTCTCCCCAACAAGGGTCACAAGTTTCAGTGAGTTTATTCTTACAGCACTCCTAGGAGTTAGAGAAGGGACCTTGCTCTCCAGCTGGGAGCGAAGGCAGAGAGAGTCCCAGAAAGCCTGTGGTGGATCAGAGAGCTGAACCCAGACTTAAGCTAGCTTAGCTATCCAAGCATCCTAGAGGAAGTCTGTTAAGAGCAGGGAGAGAAGAGAGTACCCTGACAAAGTTATGTGTACACATCCATCCACTGACTTGGACCAAGGGATAATTTCACATCTAAATTACAGTGCAAAAGTACACACCTCTCTGCATGCAAAAAGTGAGGCCATACCTAAGAAGATCTAACTTTTGGGGTGCAGAGTACAACTCTGAGCTTCCCTTCTATGACACATAAGGATGTTCCAGAAGGCACAAGATTTGGAAAGAAACATAGAAACAGGCAAAGAAATACAACTAAAAGGACGATAAAAAAGCAACATTATAATTCCAAAAGTGTCTGAGAGGACCAGCAACAAACTGGGGGCACAGTTTCCCTAGGAATATATATCGAAGGAAAACATACATGCCATGCTTGAGAAAATGAGGTACCAGTCTGGCTCAGCAGCATGGAAAATAGCAACAGAAGGCACAGAGGCAGTGATGGGACAGTAACTCCCTGGTATTTGCATGAAGTTGTATTTAAACATCCAGAGAGCTTTGATCTGTTATTCTTGCAAAGAAGCTGTTCTTAGGAGTCTTTCTGATCTAATCCCTGTAAGCTGCTCTGTTTACCCTGCTGACACCTCTTACAAAAATGCATCAAATACAGTCATGCACATTTGAGTGCAGGTGTGTCTGTGCATGCACAAGCATACGCACAGGGCACATGAAAGAAAAAACTGTGCATGCTTTTTATCTTTGCAATCAGACCACAGGACAGAAACCATATGTCCTTTTCATCTTCCACTGTGCCTAACTCTGACTTCAGCAGAACCATTGCAGAATTAAATAGTGCTCGTGGTGAGGGAGAACAGAAAACTCCATCTCCAAGTGTGTAACGATCCACTCAGAATACACCAAGGGATTCAGTGAGTCTCTGCATATGCTTCCTCTCAGCATGCAGGTGTAAGATTTAAAAATCCATATTTTTCTCCAATAAACTTAAAAACAGCTATAATACCAAGTACCAAAAGCACCATCTGTGCTTCACATATAGTGATGATGTTTTTTTCAGAGTTGATGCCGTTTCTTAGTATAGCTTGATCTTATTTTGTCAACCGCATCATGAAAAGTGCAAAGAACCCCTGTGGATCCAAATGTCTCTGAACAAGCTGCTTTAACAAGAGCATACGACATCTTTCTGCTTCTTTAATGCAACTATATTGTTGACTCACATAGTCAGTAACATTTAAATGTGTAAAATGTTCAACCCAGACACCAAAGTGCTCCAAGCACCTTGTTGGTGATTGACTGGAGATTGCTGTGGCCAGCACAACGGTTTCTTGCTGAAGAAAAGCTGTAAAATGGGAGTGCTCACAAAGCTTTATTTTCCTTGCTGTGTGTGTAGCACCTCTTAGCTGGCCATGTCCCCTCTACTACATATCCACCACTTACACCCCTTCAAGAGAGTCCATCCCAAGCGCTGCCCTCTTGTACCCTCACCAGGTGTCAAAGCTTTTCTAAAGTCCACTGAGGACTTTTCTGTCCCAATGTGTCTGGAATAGTCAGAAGTCAGAAGACTCAGTGATGGACATGCATATCAAACTCAAAGACAAGGTAAGTTTTGCAAACTCCTGCCTGGTCTTCCCCTCCCTGTCACTTTTATTCCTCCAATACCTGTAACATTTTAAATGAGGGTGAAGCAGATGGCTACCATGACATAACCTATCGCCAGATAACACACCAAGGGAGCCCTTCTTAGGAATGTATCCTGACTTGCCTGCTCCCTGTGCCTTCCTACTGAACTCAGCATGTTAAGTGAGCAAAAAATCACAGCATTTCATCCGCAATCTAATACCAAACATTTTGAAAGTTCAGAAGTATTCATTTTGACCTAAACCCTTTTGTACAAGTTCCCTTGTGCTGTGCTGCAGGAGGTGCTCCAGGGATGCATTCTCCTCCAGGCAAGCAATACCATATGAATCAAGGATATAATGACAGACATCAAACTGTATTCTCTGTTGGTGTTAATCAGCATAGTTTCACCCATAGTTTTGTCAGTTTATAACAACACAAAACACATCCCTGCATTTCTTTTCAGCCTGTCACTTGTTAATCAGTTTGAATGACAATCATCCTATTCAGATTTGCTGGAGTTCATAGCCACTACTCAGCACCGTTGCTTGAATGCTGATTTTTTGGTACCATTCTTAGTAATATATCTAATTCTTTCATAATTCTTCACAAACATAAAAAAAAGAGAGAGAATAGAAATGATTTACTAGTGAAGCATATTAACATTTAAAACCAATGACCAATTAGAGATTTGAAAACATCTGAATAGGCCCACTATTCAAAATGCCATCTGGTCTCCTGATTATTCCTTCCTCATGACAACAACACAAAAGATTCAGACAAAAAAAAAAAGAATTCTTTAAAAAAAAAAGATCACTTTTACTGTACTTAGCTGCTGTCAGCGTCGGGCAGGGCAAACAATCAGCCTCCAAACAAAAATGTTCAAAGAGAGATTATTGAAACAGACTTTTCTTCCACTTCTTTCTTTTTGCACAGTTTCCAACCAACATCTATTGACTTACAGTGCAAAGCAGCAAGCGTACCTAAAGCTGTACTCTAAATTCACCCCCATTATCTTTGCGTTGACACTTCATCCTAGAAGATATATGCTGAGCTCCAGGTAGATCATTTGTAACCTTTATAATGATGATGGCAACAAATATAGCACAGTGCCCTCCAACTGACACAGAATGGATACCCAGTGCCTCACTATTTTGCAATGAATAAATTGCTTGTCAACACATATGTGCAGTAGCAGTTTCTCCCCCAATTTAATGATCATACAGCCATGACACAGCAGATACCCATGTATTATAATAATCAGGAAAGCCTGATTGAAAGATTTGGAGAATGAATTTGAAGCCAAAGTTGCCTCTGCCCTGGAAAGCAGCAATATGAATTGATTTCTGGGTGGGAGAGATGCCGCACAGCAGTTTCACCTTGCATAGGGGTGACCTTCATTAAAATACCATTCCTTTCTCAGAACAATAAAAGCTCCCTCTCATGAAGCATATTGTCGTGGATAGTGAGAGGCAATACCTGTGTCTGTCCAGAAATTGGGCATTTGTCCCAGCAGCTGAGTGACTGAACATCTAACAGTGTAGATGGTCAATATATTGAGAGCAGAGATGCACTGAGGTGCCCCAAGGGGATCTGCAGCAAATAGGTTAATGTAAAAATTATGAGCCATTTCCTTTCTTCTATCCAAGTTCTCTACAGGAAAACAATCTGTATAGGAAGACAGACACCTCCTGCATTGGGAACATTTGTATCTTAGAAGTAGGATTCTTTTATAGCCCCTGAAAAGTACAGAATCCCTCTGGAAGAGCAGACATGACCTACATCCACATCTCCACTGGACACCAGGACAGCCCTCACTCAAATGCTGAGCTCCCTGCATGGAGTCAGTGCTGCCCTCTCAGGCACCACCCAGTGCCACGCTGCATTTCAGTACATTCAGCATGAAGCTTTCTTTCAGAAAGAAGTAGGGGGTTTTGACATTAAAATTCTCACTGATGGTTCTTCTTTCTTTAATGTTTCTGTCTTTATTTTTCTCAGGTATCCAATCACAACTCAGTTTTTTTGGGTTTAGGGGGTTTTTTTTCCCAACTGATCTGAGAACACTCAATCTTTGCAGACAAATAAACACCTCCAGATTTCAGATGTCTATTTTCAGTTTTATTTTTTCAACAAAATGTCAAATATTTGTTATAAAAAGAATAGACATTTCCAGAGAAAAAACTAGACATCACTAATGAGTTCCATTCCCCAGCATGCACAGATCCATCTGGCACAGAAACAAATTGCTCATGACCCTCTGGCAACACCTTCAGCACTAGGGGACTCCTTAATCCCAGTCTGCTTCCAATTGGAATTAGCAGATCAGAGAGGGAAGTGGCCCTTTATTGATGCTAACAATCTTCATTATGAATTTATATTATGACTCCTTTAAAAATGCACAGAGAGCATTATAGTTTGAACACTGAAGACAAAAAATTACATGGCAATGGATTGATAATTATAAATTACGTGTTAAATTTAAGACTAATCCCTGCGCAAAAGGCACAATTGTTTGAATTTAGGGATTTTCCCGCACAGAGATGTTTGTGATGAAAGCTAGCTATTGAATTATTATCCTGTTCCTGTCATCTTGTCAGCTGTCTAAAGGGAGAAAGTGCTTTAAAATTAAAGGGGTTTTATCTTCATTTTGCTAAACTTTAGGCATTTTTAATGCCTTCCTGCTCCCCACATTATGCCTACATGTACATGCACACACCAGACAATTTAAGCATTGAAAAACAATGCTTTCTTTCACTACTTTCTTTACCTTTTTGTATATGACATTGTTGAAAGTGAGACTTTCATCTCTGAGGTTCTCATTTCTTTGTCTTTCTTAATTATTTCCAGGCAGGAAAAAGTCAAGCAAATGAGGATAAGTCATTTTCAGCTTTCTTTAGTTCTACCAGTGGGAGAAAAACCAAGGACTCTAGATGTGCTCTGGAGTATAACAATTAGCGTAGCAATTAATTATGGTATTCTGTACCAATGAAAATTTGGTTCAGTGAAACAGCAACACCATGCGACACTGTCTCACATTCTGCATTCGTTTATTTCTTCCCAAATTACACATGTAGGCCCAGAAATGTCTCACTTTTTTAATTAGTATCATACCAGATGGGATGACTAAGAGCGTGAGTTTAAAATTCATGTGCAAAACTTCTCTTCTGCAAAGCCTGTGATGTCATCCAGTGACACGTTCCTCTCCCTGACCATGGGACAGCAGAGTCACCTCTCAGGGACATAAGCGGTCATTACAGAAACAACTCTTGTGACCTCCAGGCAATGTTCAGGACCTTCACAGAATCATCATAAAGTCATATAATGGTTTGGGTTAGAAGGATTTTTAAAGGTCATGTCATTCCAACCCCTTCCCGTGGGCAAGGACACCTTCCACTAGACCAGGTTTCTCTGAGCCCCATCCAACCTGGCCTTCCCCGGAACACTTCCAGGGATGGGGCATCCACAGCTCTGCTGGGCAACCTCTTCCAGCCTCATCACCCTCACAATAAATAAGTTCTTCCTCATATCTAATCTAAATCCATGCTCTTTCAGTTTAAAGACATTGGCCCGTGTCCTATCATTCCATACCCTTGTAAAAAGTCCCTCTCCAGCTCTCTTGTAGCCCCCTTAGGTACTGGAAGGTGCTCTAAAGTCTCCCTGAAGTCTTCTCTTCTCCATGCTGAACAATCCTAACTCTCTCACACTGTCTCCTAGGAGCAGTGCTCCAACCCTGTGATCATCTTCATGGCCCTCACCTTCCAGCAGTGGAGCCTTCACTTGGATTCTGCATTCAATGTGCAACTTGAATTCATTGCACAACTTGAAAAGAACAACTTCTGGTTTCATACCAACTTCTTTGCACATCCCTGCATTAAGCATCAGCTCTTCAGGCCCGAGGCCATGGCGCTGACAGAGGCAGATCAAGACAAGGCAAGACAAGCCATTTGCAACTTCCAGGCCAGGGTGTGAATTGACATGGGAAGTTACAGTCAGCCTCCTCTTCCTCCCTCACAGTGTTCCAAGGGCAGCTCAGCAGCTACTCTGCAGATTTCCCTTATGCCTGAATGGTGGCAGCCAGGCTTTGAAACTGCTTGCAGCTGTTATTATATTTCTGCGCTTTTTTCAAATTACACATTTCCCTTCAAATACAGTATTTGCTTTAAATATTTGGAGAATGCAAATTTCTTTATTTACACATGCCTGAAAAAAACTCCGACTGCTGTGTTCCCTGGGTAATTCAGGAATTCTCACCAGCCTCCTTTCAGTTAATTACTCTGTGAGACTGGTGAAAAATGAATTCTGCCTGATTCCTCTCCTGAAAAACATGCAGCAAGTGGCAAGTCAGACTAATTCTAGCTGCAAGAGAGCTGTGCACAGAGCAAACACAGCATGTGAAACAAATCAATACTGTAATCACCAATGCAACCTATCAAACCCAACTCCAGGGTCAATCAATACTGTATCTTCCCAGATGACAACTGTGGAACAGAAGCTTTTAATACCTTTCCAAGATAAATCTCTTCCTTTACAATGTGAGACACAATTTTCCAGTATGTTCTGTAGTAAGGGGAAGATTTTCCTAGAAATTAGCCAGATCACAGATTAGAGCAGCCAAAGCTTTCTGCATTTAGGAGACATTCCAGACACCTCTCCACTCAGGGACCCCACTTATTTTTAACAGTAACCTTTCCCAGTTTTGTATTACACCTCAAGAAGTGCAAACCCTCCAATTTTGTAACTTCAGGAGAGCAGATCATTCATGACTGAATGGTATCTGCCAAATTAAACACTTAATAGCCCAGAAATTCTTCTACAGCACCATCCCACTGTGGTTTCAGGGGCCAGTTTATGTAAATCACAGACACCAACGTGTTAATGTTAGCTTTAGATGATCATGGTCTATGTATGGGAATGAAACCCATCTGTCTCAGCACTGTGCAATGATTAATAGGTTTTTATCCCATCCTACCTCCATGATGCAGTGGGCTATTAGACCCCTTTGACAGAGCTGAGACACAGGGAGATTAAGGATACAGCCTACATGGATAGGTGCAGGCAGGCACGTGCTCCCCTGCCTGTGCTGCCTGGACGTGGGTCTGGGCCTGGAAGCCAGGAACACACTCCTGTGCTTGGGCCATGCTGAGCTGCTCAGCAGAGCCCTTTTCCATGGCACAGCACCATGGCAGTGGCTCCCAGACAGGAGCAGTCTCACGGGCAGCAAGGGGCACAGGTCTGTCTGCAGCCAGCCCCGGGGACGCCTTTGCAGGGACAGGGACTGACCGAGGGCACCCAGCACGTTAGCAGTGACCTGGGCTGCAGCCTGAGTAGCCAATTCACCAGATCATCAGTACCTGAGGGAATGGCCTCAAGTTTTGTCAGGGGAGGTTTAGGTTAGATAATAAAAAATGCTTCTTCACCCAGAGGTCCGGCACAGGAACAGGCTCCCCAGGGAAGTGTTCACAGCACCGAGCCTGACAGGGTTCAAGGAGCATTTGGACTCTTGGGAATGGTCCTGTGCAGGGCCAGGAGTTGGACACAATGATCCTGATGGCTCCCTTCCAACTCAGCATATTCTGTGATTCTTCCTATCCCTCATCTGATAAGCTACAGATTAGGTCTGCTAACTGCAAAGCAATACTTCAGGGAAGAGGAGGAAGAAAGAACATTTAAAGGGTGCTCCTTCCATCCCAGCATTAGGAACAGGGCCCAAGAAAACAAGGGGATCAGCCATTTGAGCACAGCACATGTTTGCAGCAGGGGATCTTCCATTTCACTGCTTTTCATTTTAGTGGAAAAGCCCTTCTGGCAGCTCCAGGAACATATCATAGCTGTGAATGACTGCTATTATTGCCCACTTTAAAAACAGAGTAAGGGAAAACACACTACAACATTTTTTTCTGTATTTAGGATGGCTCAGATTAAGATTAATGTGGTATTCATCCTTAAAATACACCTGCAAATGTCCAGCCAAGATTCTGGCACACACTCCATGCATCAAAGCTCGTACCTTGCAGAGGTCTTCCCTTTAGGGTGACAAGGGGCACACAGAGAGCATGAACTACATATTGGATAAAAATCTGTTTATAACAGTTCTCATTAGGAAAGGAGAAGGGAGCACCTTTGGAAAGAAGCAACTGAAAGATTAGTTCTTTGATTAATTGATTTTCAGGCCATTAAGGGCCTTTCTAGTTCTCCCACACATTCTCCTGTGTGAAAAGTCAGGGGATTTTCCCAGAGACTGCCAGGACTCTGCTGGAGATGATGAGGTGTCTGGGGACAACCATCTGCCCAAACGCTGCCAGTCTCCAGATCAGTGCCTCAGTCTAGCGAGGGCCAAATTTCACAGCCTGCAGACATTTCATTTTCCATTTGGCATCCTGCTGATTTCATCAGAAGTGTTAACTGAGAAAAGACTGCACGTGGACCCTGCACCAGGATCTGGAACAGACAGCAATTCTTTTTTAAAGCATTTCCCTCAGCCTCATAAACAGCATGTCAAGTGCTGTGGTTCCCTCTGCCCCTGAGATATTGTATCAAAACTCCTTTTCCTTAGGAAGCCTTTCCAAGCCTCTGATGTGCATATTTTATAGAGAGAATCCTAAAATGAAGATGACAGTCCTGTGCACTACTCTATTTCTTAGCATTTTTTCTCTCTTCTTTAACTTTCCACTTCAGCAAGCGAAGTTTAACAGAATCAATTTCTCTATGTGCTCAGTAAAATCCTCAGCGGGAGCCACTGCTCCATAGGCTTCTTCTAGTTATTTATTGCCTGCCTCCTGCATACTGCATATGTTAAGAGATGTGCTACCAGCTTAGAAAACAATTAATCCTATTACTGTTTAGAACATGAATGCTGCAGAAGCACTAACAACATCAAGGTTGCAGAACTTGCAGAACAAGGTCTGCAGAAGGACTCAAATGAAAAAATTGATTCCAGGACATGGAAATACTTCACCTCATGCACAGCACCGTTGCAGACACTTTGACTTCCCAAAGTTTGGGTGTTTACCCAAAACATGACATATTTGGGCTGCACTCACCTGCCAGACCATCAGCTCTGAGCAGGAGCTCCAAATCTCCCTGGAGAAGCCCTCTCTGAATTGAGCACATTCCTGCTACCCATTCTCATTCTAACACAGCCACAGTTGTCAGCAACAGTATTTTTTCCCCAAACTCAGTCATTTCGAATCCAAGTGTCTCTCACTTCCACTGACCTGTTAACAGAGAAAGGTTTTTCTGTACATGGAAATGAAGTCAGGTCTCAGTGTGACAATTTGGATGACACAGGTCTGCCTGAACTCACGCTGCTGGTGCTGCCACAGCTACTCCCTTTCAGAGGACATAAACAAAATCTCAACCCCTGTGGCCAGGAGAGATCCCTGAACACTTTGCACTGGGGCAGCAGCATTAGCAGCATGCCCTGGCCGAGCTCCACAGTGCTGTCAGAGGGCTGGCCACTCACCAGCCACACAGCACACAGGGCACCTGCAACCCGAAAGACAGCTTGCTCTCAAAGATAAAGTCTGTGTGCAAAGCACAAGAGCTACCAAACTCTGAGGAGGGGAGGCTGTTGTACAGCAACACCCAGGACAAGCTGCTGCAGACACAGCGCAGAGCTATGAGACACCTGAGAGTGCCACCAGCAGTGTCAGCAAGTGACATCCCTGCCCAGAGAGACAAACATCAGGTGTTTGGTGGATGTGTTCGGCAAAGACCTGGCTCTTGCTCCTCTGGTGTACTATGCTTTGAAGTTTGCAGATAGGATGGGACTGTGACCATTTTTAGCTAAATCTCACTAAATCAATTTATCTGCAGGTTAAATCAATTCATCTCTCTTTGTAATCTTTCCACCTCTATAAAACAGGGATAGAGTCAGTAGCCTTCCTCTTCAGCAAAGTATTTGGGATCATGATGATCATGATATGAGAATTTGAGCTTATTATACAGTAACTGTGTGCAGTTTTGTTATGTCACCACTCTAACTCCAAATGAAGGCAGTCGCACTGTGAAAAATTCCAGAATTCACAATTTTGTACCAAATTAAGACAAAAAATATGTCAAATGTGGGAATTCCCTTCCCCTTTGGGACTCCACAGCACAGATGCTGCCTCTGGGCTCCCATAACACACAGCAGCAAGTCCCTCAGGCAGTCACAGAAGCAATAACCTACCTGGGCAAAGGGACACACATGGAGCCTCCAGCTCCAGCTGTGGGACCCTGTGACAGCCCATGGTGTGATCACCAGAAAAAAGCAGAATGTCTTTGTCAGATTTACCCAACTTGAAGCCAATTCACAGTGAACTTTCCCAGCAGACAACCTGATATTCCCCTTTGACCATTTCCAGCAAGGAACCAGTGTACAGAACACCTTTCATCTGCTCTGGGCCAGGCTGTCACAGCCCCTGTACACATCTGGGAACCCAAATCTCATGTATTTGTCTGCTTTCCTCTAACCCTCAAGTCCAGGATATCTCCTCTTTTTGTTTTCCCTGCTTGTTAGGGTGGCAACTGCTCCTGCTAGAATTTTATGGCATGAGGAGATGATAACACCATTCAGTCCTGGTACTTATCAGTCTGACAGAGGCCCTACATCTGAGTATCCATCACTGATCTCTTGCAGGTCACCTGCTGCTGCTGCTGCTTATCTGTCAGAGGCTGGTTCTGCAAGGTTGTGGCTCCAGACACACCGAGCTAGCCAAGGCTGATGTGCTGCTGTAAACACCTTTGTTCTCAGATAAGTTTGCAGCTGCCAGTACTTCTATGCCAGGAACAAAGAAAAAACCCCTGAAAATCCATCCACACTCCAAATCCTCTCCATTTTGCAAGAGAAGTGAGTCATTCCTGCGCAGTCCAACACACCTCTGAGGGAGACTGCTGGGCTGTGGTTTCATGGCTAAAAGCACTGCTCCATCTTCTGATTACTCTTCTCACATATGAATTGCTTAAAATTTCCTGGACAGATGGGTATCCCTCTCCCAGACTCCACACCCATCCTGCTCTGGGCAGAATCACCACAAGTATTCTCTTTGGCATTCTTCACCATCTCTCTGTCTCTCCTGCCCCCCCTGCCCCAATACACCTCCTGTCATTTTCCCCATGTTTGTAAAGATCTTGGGGCCCCAGCTCTCAGTCCCTTGGGAGCAGGGAATTTAGCAGCCTTTCTGTTGTCAGAGACACCAGTGTCACAGGTGCTGCCACTCGCTCACACAGCCCAAAAGAGGCCCCTGTAGCTCGAGGCATCCCCTCTCCCTGCCCATGCATCAGGGGCAGGCAGCATCTCCTTTGCAGCTCAGGCTCCAGGGGAAATGTTTTCAGTACTAAAACCTAATTCTGTCTAAACATCAGAAGCCAGAAAGCAGTGAAACAGAAATTTAAAAATAATGAAACAGCTCAGTAACACAATTCTCCACCCTGCAGTCCTCCAAAACAGCAATTCACCACTTGAATTATAGACAGAAGCGATTGCTGAGCAAATCTGACCACTGCTAACAGAAAGGGAAGTGAAGCCTCTCTCTAGTTTTACCCTCAGCCCCAGACAGTACCAGAAAATTCAGGTGAACAAGGGGAAAAAAGCGATACAGAGTAGAAAAGGGAAGGTCCCCCAGCTAAGAACATCATTCCCCAAATTCTGTCTTAGTTTCAAGCTTCAGTCCTGGGCATTTGCATTTTATTTAACTCACTTTAATAATTGCTAATATTTAGAAGTCTCTTATCAATTCTGTTTATTTACAACCAAATTCCATACATAGCTCAGATCCAGTGAAAAGATTATTAAAGTCAATTGGAGCTTTTCTATGGGCTTTTAATCCCATCCCCTAATTGCAAATAAAAACAATCTGTCCAAGTCAATTTAAATAAAACACCACCAGAACATTTATGGGACAGTTTTACCTGTGAATTTCTATTGTGTACGTCTCTGCTGTGCTGCCAGAACTTCAGACATGAAATAAGAGTTTCACACAGTAAGGGATTGCTCTAGAAACACAACATTTTACTTCTACTTTAGCAGGAGCAGAACCAAACTCTACAGCAAACCCTACAAGTCAGCAAATCACACAGGCAGTCCACACCATCAAAGCCAACAGACTTTGATGTGAGCCAACAGACTCACACGGCTTAGGAGGTCTGAATTTGGCCAGGCATTATCACATCCAGCAAATGGAGTGGTGTGGCCCCTCTGCTGTTCCCTGCAATGCTGGTTCTCCACTCACAGCCATGTATGTCACATTCTAAGGAATTTCTCCCATTTATAAATGGAGCTCTATTAGCTCTGTTACAGGGACTTCTGCCACCCTGTGAAATCTGCCCAAGCCTGGCACCAAGCTCCCACTGATGATTTCCTGGGTGGGTTACTACACTCAGGAAAATGTTGCCAATATTCCATGCAACTTTCAAAGCGTTATTAGACCAATATTTTTTATATTATTACCTAGGTCTAATACTGTTTTGAATCTGCAGGTTTGGAGTTCATTTTAAAGCACTTAATTATACTTTGAGAAGAAATAGTCTTATAGTACAAGTCATTTTCTCAAGTACACTTGAAGAAAGGATAGTCTATGGCTCAGTAAATACAACAGTCTGAAAAGTTATGAGCTATCAGACTAAGCTGAATTGACTTACTGATATTACCTGCAATGAATGAGTTTTAGATAGCCTCTCATAAATAGGCAGCTACAGAGCCTACAATTTTATGGATGTCTTGTACTTATCAATATATATGAGAAATGATGCTGTCAGGCTTTCGAGGGGATACTAGGTGAACCACACCACTGTCAATTTAATTTTTATGATTAAATATTTGGTGCTGTTAAAGGTTATTTAACATTTAATATAGCTGCTCTTCTACATAGCTGATAACTGTCATCTTTACATAATGCTGAAGCTGAAAATGGATGGGGAAGGCATATTTTTTAGAAGGTACCTATTTTTTTTTCCAATTTACCGTTAGATTTGTTCCAGTAATAGAATAATATTAGGTGAGTTTAAAAGGTTTTCAATATTCAGATGAGCAAAAATTTAGTTTTAATGACAGCTGCAGCTGAGCTCAACGTTTGCTACAGAGGCTGCTGAATTTTCCTCTCTGGTAGAAAAACCTCTCCCAGGTTGTATTGTGGGATGGCAGCTCATCCCACCGTGGGATTTTCAGGGCTCATATCCAAGCTTATCAGTTTTTATATCTTTGAGAGAGATGTCATCAAGTTAAACATCACATTCCTGTTTGATTTTTTTTTTTTTGTACTTGTTAAGGTTAGTGTAGCTGAGAGAAATGAAAGATAATACTTTTATGTGTTCTGCAGAAAGCACGCTTTGTGCAGTGGCAGAATGCTGCCTGGGCAGGCACGTGGTCCCCACCACCACCACCCTGCAAACATTTACAGAGTTAAGAGAAACATATGAAAAAAAAAAAAGTGCACAACAAGCAAAAGACGACAATTCTTATAACCAAAGAAATTATCAGTAGACTGCACAGACTTAATGGAAAGATTTGGTGCTTAAATCACTCTCCACTATCTTGTTTTCTTTCAACAGCTGAGCACGTTAGCTGTGCTTCCTAAACAGAGTCCAAAGCTATTCTTTGCTTTTTCTGCACTCACACATCAAAAAGATGCAATTTCTAAAACACCTAGAGGCAGAAAATGTTTTTATAATTAAAAGTAAAACCAAAATGTATAAACAAAACCAACCACACCACTAGAGTATAGAACAGGTCAGTTCAGGTCTTGATCCCAATTTCATTTTCTGTCAAGTGGATTTCTTTGTGGAAGTGAGACTTTGTATTCTCTTCAGTAACACTACAGTACATTTACAAAGATATCTTTATTGCTTTTCAGTGATTGAATTATATTTTTCTGTAATAAAACGCTCTATGTGGACTTCCCTCACTGAAGTATTAAAGTGCAAGCCTGCTTAATCCCCAAGAGGTACCACGCGATTTTGGTGCAGTTTAGGGTCTGTGAATGTACTGCCCAGTGTCCTGGCTCAGGTCCCACCAGCTGCTTTGGGGCTCCACCGAGGCACCCCAAACCACTGCTTTCCAGTCCACAGTGTCTTTCCTGTAACAACGCTCATTAATTGTGATGACACCTCTAAACAACAGAGAAAACAGAGCAAAGTAGCTCTTATCAGTGACATTAAAAACGTGCACGGGGCCCTTGTGTTAGGAAAACACCTGGAGAACCAAGCACCAAGGCACTGAGGGTCCAGTGCAAAGAGCCCTGGGCACCAGCTACTCCTGCAGGAGCGGTGACAGCCCTACCGTTCTGCTGCCCCCACGGACACGTCCAGCCTGGGTGCAGTGTAGCAAGGGTGGATGTGCTCGGCCGGAGCTGCTGCACAACCCCTGCCACAGGGGCAGGCGCCCGCCGGGCGCAGCTGGAGGCAGCGGTTGGGATGCGCGCTCAGTCCTGTGCGCGTTGATCAGGCTCATTTCATGCACATCACACTTTCCATCTGTATTTCACAGCTACGAGAATTAACAATGTAAACTAAAATATCCAGCCAAGAACGTGGTGCAAGCACATACGCATGAGTTTGGGCCCAAAACACCAGCTTTGAGTGATGCTGTCTCACAGATGGGTGAGTGCTCCTTGCTTACACCTCCTTCGATACAAAACACTCAAGTAAAGAACAAATTTTCACTGCTCTGAACTGCAATCATCACATGTAGCCTCTTCATATATAACTTTAGAGCCAAGCAGTCTCTGAGCTTGCAGATCATTGAATTAAGGATTTTTTGGGGAGCATTTTTCAAATGAAACTTCTAATACACCTAGTGCTCCTGTTCAGTGCAGCACAGCAAATTCAGATATTACATTGACACGGTTTCAGATATTCAAATTAAGTTTCTACATCCCCCCATAAAGTATATTTCATTATTTCAGGTCAAACCTGCAAAATAAATAGGGCAGAAATACAGATTTCCATATTAAAAAATGAAATGAGAAATTTTTAGCAAAAATTCTCAAACACTTGAAAGGCCTCTTCTATCTCTTTGCAACAGAGGTAGGAAGGGCAGAAAATTATGACACAGTAATTATTATGATGGATGTTGAGCCAGTCCTTTATATTAGATACACTGCTTGTGCAGGAACCAGCACTACAGATTGCATACTTCACTAAGCAGGACACTCGAGATTATAATGGGCAATATAGATTAACAACATTAGGTTAAAGCAGGATAATTCTTCTTTCTCATTTCTATTCCTTTCCCATGGAACAGCTTCTGCTTCACATTTCTGTGCTCCTTGCTCCCAAGCCTTAATCTACACATCAAGCAGGCATTTTTCCATTTCAGCAGGTACAAATCTTCAGTAACTGGATAGAAATTTATAAAATTGCCCCGGTGTAAAATTCAACTATGACTAAACCTGTCTGTTCTGAATTAAAGGTGATGATGTGTTTGCTTTTGCTGTCTCATGCAAATAGCAGGAAATATTCATCTTACTCAAAGGCAGCTTGAGAATTTAAGAAAAAGTCTTGTTTTGGCACAGTGTAAATAATCAGCATGATGTTATAAAGGGGTTGATTTATAATTGTAGCAATTATTGCAGTGTCAGGGTGAGACCAGAGCAGCAGAACACTTTGCACGTAGGTAGGGGCTGAACACTGCCCTGTGTTCATTCCTCAGATTTGGGTTTGCTGTCAAGAAAAAGCCAAACTGTGCTTCAGTAATGATTCCTCCCAGATGTAGCCTCACTCCTGATGTACAAGGGGAATCAGCTGAATATCTTTAAAGGTCTAACTTGGATCTTTGTCCCAGCATCACTGGCACCAGCTCAGATCTGAGTCCTCAGTCTGCATCCAGCCGCGCAGCCCTGCAGAGCTGCAGAAGCCCAGAGCTGAGCAGGGGCTACCTGCACACAGCACCCACCCAGCCCCTCTTCTCCTTGGCCCTGGGTCAGGACAGCTGCACTGTGAGTATTCTCCAACCTGGGTAACAAGCTTGAAGATAAATTAGCCTGCAGACTCGTGGTGACACCAGGGACAGCAAAGCAGATGTGACTTTCACTCCTTTGGCCCAAATTCTTTCCCTTTGCAGGTGACTCAGCATTCAGGTGCTAAACTTTGCCTGAGAAGGGTTGAAGGTGTCATAGGCACTGGATGGGTACAGCTTCTATCCAGTTCCAGCCAGTCACAGGGACACTGGGCAGCATTGCTCCTCTTTCCACAAGATAATGCAGCACCTACACTGTGCTTTTAAGCCTCATGTTACAGCCACTCTGTCATGGCCAGACACATCTCCAACACAAAGATACAGAAGTCCTCAGCAAATCACAAATTCATACCCAGTCACATAACAGGAGAGCATAAGACAGTTCACACAACTGCAAGCTGCTTGCTATTTTATTGTGCTAAGCTATTGCACGTGCCTCTCTCCGCAGGTCATTCCAGGCAGACAGTATGGAGGAAGCCAGAACATGGCTTGGGTTCTTAATGAATTTCTGCACTCCACACTGCCCCGATTCTTGTGCATCCTCAGGCAGTCCTGTCTGTGGGATGCCGAGGCTCCCTCGCTTAGCAGGCTGAGGCTCCTGGCAGGACTTCCAGCCAGTTGCATTCCCCACTGCTTGCTCTATTCTGATTCCTGAAGGACCACTTTGGCATGTGTCAGTGACCCCTCCCAGCATGTATAGAACTGGATTCCAGCCTGGCTCATGAGGAGAGCTGTTAAATGTTTAATGTTAGCTGCAGTGGAGAAATGCTGTAAACATTCCTGTAATTGGTCTGCTTTAAAAAATTGATTGCATGTGAAACAGCAAAGGGAGTTCACACTGCATTTTTTGGCTCAGGGGTGCTTGCAAGGCTGAAGAGGTAAAATCAGAGGGAAGGCATTGTCTTTGCAGCCCTTCTCTTCCAGCATGGTCCGGAAGACAAATGTGCCTGTCCCCTGGCTGTGTGCATGGTGCTGCCCTCAGCCAGAGCCATTGGTGAGGAAAGAGGGGCTGCGGGCTGCACCCAGCTGCAAGAGCAGCTTACAGGCCCTTCCTGTTTCTCCAGTGCTCAGCTCAGTGCAGCAAGGATGGACAGAAAGGCAGGAACAGTCAGCAAAACTCTGCAGAAGGGAAAAAGTGAAGCATGAGCACAAAGAAGGGAACTCTGCGACTCAGGTGACAGAGACTGAAAGGACTGGAGATTATTTGTGCTGTGCCTTATCAGTTCTACGGACTGGTGATAACAGAGATAATACAAAAGCAAGCTTACTGTGAATTTATGAATTGGTAAGTCACTTTGTTGTAACAGCCCTCAGTAAATCACTGTTTGCACTGCCTGCATTTCTGTTATGCATTCTGTTATGCATTCCCTACCTGCTCTCTGACTTTATCTCAGTTTGCTTCTTATTTGTCAGACAAAGAATTCAAGATTTCTCCTAAATCAACCTAGCAAAACTGACATTTTCAGTCCTCTTGGTTCTTAGAAAAAGGAGGGGGGAAGTGGTTCATTCTTTCAAGTCCTCATTCATCTAGCTGCAATTTCTGCAGAGTTTGGTTAGTCAGTTTTTTACACTGAAAACAGGTTGGCACCACTGGATCTCCAGTGGCGGAGAATGGCTCAGTGGGCACGGCCTGAACACCCAGGACAGCATCGCTGAGCTTTGGCTCTGCTGTTCAGCTTTTTGGTAAAGACACAGAACCTCCCTCCCCTCTGCTCACCATTGTTGAGCCGTGAAGGTATTTTTCCCTGCCTTCAGCCACTCAGCATTTCAGACCCCAACCATGCAGGGAGAACATCAGCTCTTTACAGTAGGACTTTCTACTACTGTAAATATATTTACTGTGTCTTTGATCCTGTTCAACTTGGAGCCTCTCACTGTGTGAGACTTCAGTGTCTCTCCTGCTTTCCAGGATACACCAGCCTAGAGTGGGTATTAACTGATTGTTCTGTTCATTTTGGTTTGCAGGATTTTCCCATGGTATTATCACCCTGACATGGAAGAGTTTTCTTGCTTATAGGAGCTTACACTATATCCCTTTTCTATCTTTCAAACATTGGCAGCATCACCTATATCTCTGCGGAAAAAAAACATCCCCCAAAACTACCTATCCTCTTCACTAAAGAGTTTGTTATTGTGCTGTGTTCCCATTCGTTCCCTATGTGTGCCTGTCACTTCCTCTTATTTCTTACACAAGAAAATAATTTGTCCTGTCAAAAGTTCTGTTGCTCCTTTAATAAGGAGTAATTATGTATGGAAATAAACAATCTCTCTATTTTTCTCCAGACACACAGATTGATTGGCTTATACTTTAGCTGCATGTACTAGGCTGTTGTCTGCATGTGTGCAAATAAGCAGGTGTGTGTGCAAAAGCAAGGGAAAGAAGGAAATTAATGAGGGAAACACAGCTTAAAAAACCAGATTTGCATTTAGATTGATTTCTGTCCTGAAGCCAGGTTAGTGTAACTTGAGTGAGACCAAGGCTGCTCAAAGTGACTTATGAGGCTGGGCACACAATCTGAGGCAATCCCACAGCTTCCACAATCACTGCAAAAAACCCAAACCATAGAAAATACCCCATTTTTGGCATTACAACCCAAAACTCTCTGTTCAAAAGTCATCACTCAAACTTCATGCTACCAGAGTTTATGAAGTGTGCAAAGAACAACCTCACACACTCAAAGCATTGCCTTGAAAGGAGAGAACCATTCATGTTGATCAGGCATGTCTGGACAGCCTTAGGCTTTTGTTTTTCCACAATTAAATCACTTCTGATATCAAGAAGAGAAAATAAAGACTTAAACAGTCCTAATTAAAAGGAATAGGATAGTTTGTAAGATGATATGCATGCCAAATTATTATTTATTATTGACATATCACAAAAGAAATAAAAAGTTCCAACCTCCCTTCAATTTCTAAAATGATATTTTAACTTCCAAGAAAGTTTCAGAAAGCTTCTTTTTGTACCATACAGGTAGGAAAACAAACACTGAAATTAAAACATTTTCTGAAAAATAAATTCACAAGATCAATTCATTGCTACTTCCTATATAGTAGTAATTCAATAAAAGCTGTAGTCCTGTCTTGCCTGGTGTAATATGTCAAAGAAAATGCTCTAGTTTTAAACGATCATTGTCTTCAAGCTGTTTTTCCCCTCAGAGGTTATTAAACCTTCAGGCACTATTAAGTCTCTTACAATGACCGTATTGCTGTCAGAAGATGGGGCATTCCATAAGGAAATGTAATACTGAGGATGAGTAGTCATATTCTTCCACTATGGGTCAAGAACATTCAAGAGATTTTGTAATTTAAGCTGCTGAAGAAAGGAATAATTAAGTGGCCCAAGGATTCTTGTGCTGCTGCAGAAAAAGGCCTTTTCTTGTTGGATTTCTTGGTTTTCATCACTGCTTGCTGCAGGGATTAGGGTAAGCTCTTTTCATTTACAAGTAGAGTTGCTCAGGAAAAGAGGATCTTTCTTTCCTTTTCTTAGATAAAAGCCCTAGCTTTGTGCGCTTTTAAATAGAATTCTAAAGAAAACACTATTCCTAACACTTCCCAGATTTCTCCACACGAGAAGCAGCCAGTGCACCTTCAGCTCTCCTCTCCAAGGCATATTTAAAGCATTCCCTGTTTTTTGGTAAAAGATTAATGATATAAGCACACTATACATAAGTAATAGATACATCTTACAGTTGGGTATGGGAATATCAGCAGACTCTTGAAGAAGAGTTTGCAGTGATGGCCTGCTGAGGCACCAGCAAGACCAGGAGGGGCAGGAGGGAAATCAGTGTAACTGAGTGATGCAATAAGGAAGATTAAATCTACAGTAATGCTTAACTCTAAAAACAAGAGCTGCCTAAAAGCAATTATTAATAGGAAATGAAGAAATTGCAGATAAAAGGGCAAGACAGTTACGGGTGGCATGGGAACTATTTAGTAAATCATAGAGGTGTTCAAAAGAAATACTTGCTACTTATTCGTTCAAAAAGATCAAATAAAGGTTGATGTGGTCAAAGAGGAAAAAGAAAAAAGAGGCTAATAAGAAAGAGGTCCTTGTTTAAAAGTTCAACTCAGACACAGACAGGAAGTTTAAGAAAGTAGGCAAAAAAACAAACAAAAACAAACCTGCTAAAGACACAAGAAGTAAATAGCAAAAAAAATTTTAATATACCACTCAAAAAGGAATTGTAACAAAGAGTCTGCAAGGCTGATAAGAAATTGGGCTATTAAAGAAAGATTGAAAGAAGATAAAACCACTGCGAAAATAATTTTTAAAAGGTTTAAAAAAAGCAGGGAGGGAAATCCAGCGATAACTGCATTCTCTACATCAGCTTTCTTGATGGAAGAGATTAAGGATGTTCCAAAATCAAAGTGGGTTTTTGTGGGGTTTTGTCAGGTTGGGTTATTTTCTCCTATTCTGCACAGGAAATACGTCTGAGAAATTGTGTCAAACTGAAATGTCAGAAAGAGAAGTTTCAGAATAAATGAATAAAATTACTAGTAACAAGTTACCAGCACCAACACAGTACTGGATATGAAATTGCCAAAGCACTTTCTGTGGCATGTACCCTATCACTTATGTTCAGCTCAGTAATAAAGATCGGAAGAAATGAAAAAAATGACAGCAATTTTTAACAGGCTTTTCAGAAAACGAAAAGAGCTATGTCCATTAAATCTTACTGGTTGGCTACAACTAGCAAAGAAAAGAATTAGCAGACACTTAAATAAATACAATACTGTGAGAATGCACCAACATGGCTATTGAAAGAAATCTTGCCTCACATATAAACCGGAGGAATGACCTAGGTGAAATAGCTGACCCAAATATTCATGAAAAGCTCTTAAAGAGCTTCAGGTGTTCTGGGGTAAGACACAGGGGTGCTCCTGAGTCCACTAACAGAGCCAGAGGCAGCAAACACAGCGTAGGAAGGAGCCATCTGTCCCATGGGATCTGCTCATTGCATTCACAGGTGACAGGAAAACTGATGGGAATCCTCAAGTGACAAATTTCACTGAATACGCAAAACTGTTCCAGACACTCAGAACCTAAATTGTCTGTGAGGTATCTCACACATAAAACAATGGGGTGATGGAATGGCAGATGAAACTCAATGTCAAGAAATGAAAGTCTTGACGAGGAAACACGAGTATATCTATACACACATATTTATTATCTCCCAAATCACCATTCTGAAATGTCTTGTCTTTGCCATTCACTATGGGTAAAATGAAAGAATGATAAATAAAATTCTTTTGGTTTTGAAAAAAAAATTTCATAGGTATGTGTTCATCACCCAGGTCACACAGCAGAGAAAACATGAAAAACAGCCTGTCAAAATAAAGATACAAACTCTTCTGTGCAATTTAAAGTGAGCCAGATCCTACTATGGTTTAGTCCAAATTAAACTCCAAGAATCCACCAACACTGAACCACAACAACCAGTTTCTTCAGCTGCTTCATACAGTATGCACCAGCTCTCTCTTTGCTCTGAATAAATCACAGCTGCCATTGTACAGCCTCTTCCAGTCTCAATCCAGGCTCTGTTTGGTACTGTATCACCAGGCTTGTTTGAGAGACACAGTCAGGTTTGGTGACTTCAGTTTGTGATTTTTCCTTCACTTTGTACAAATCACTTCCAGAGTAACTCTCTCTTACGTGAGCAGGGAGTCAAATGACATAAACAAAGTCTACTGAGCTCCCCAGGACCAGGGCTGATATCAGTGGAGGAGCAGGGGTACAGGTGCATCTGTGCAGGAAAAGCTCCTAATCTTGATGATCTCTGAGGACATTGATCAAATTGCACAGCAAACCCAAAATACACAAGCATAACTCAGTCTCAAGATTCATATCACAGCCTTTCCAACAGCACTGGAATTTAAGTATTATTTTGGGTGCCCTAGGTCAATTCACTATAGGAAACTATATCAGAACCAGCATTTCAAAAGGTTCTGTGCATGGCTGAGTTCCTTGCAATGGTCTGCAATCCATAGCAAGACCAAGACATATTACCTGAAAAATATCCTCTTGAATAATCCCCACATGTTAGGGAAGGGGAGGAGCAGTCAAGGCAAACTGTTTCCTTTTACTCTCTTCTAGATGCAAAAGCAGAAGCACAAACCTTTCCCATTTGAATTTTCATGGTTTTCAAGCTGTACAAGTTGTACTTTATCACACAGACCTGCTGAAATGCTCCTAACTCCAGTGGTAAGTAATACTGAACGCATGCTGGAGTTTTCACTCTGTTTGGATTAAATATCTCTTCATCTTTTATGGTTAATAATGTTTACCACTTACTGTCAGCTATATGTCAAATTGTTACAGGTATGTACATCATGAATTGTCTGCAAAGCAGATAAACACAAGGTCTGTGCAATTATATTTGCCAAGAATACAGCATATTAGTCTAATTTGGTATTTTACCTCTGTTAATTTCAAAACGGAACAAAGGCTTTTTTGCTCTGAGATTCCAAAGATTTCTACCCTCCTCCTGTGTACAGGGATTTGTTTTTGCAAAAAAGCAGAATCTATTCTTAAATAGCAGCTGTAGAAATCAGCTCCTTTCAGTAAATGAGTCTAACCTGTTTGTTTCCTTCCTTCCCAGGACTTCAAGGTACACCTCTTGACCCCCAAGTCCTGACTTTCACCCTGTGCTGTCTGTGTGGAAGTGATCAATGAAAAACATGTTAAGGAGATGGAAGGGACTTGTCTTGCTCAACCTGAAATACTTGTTGGGGGATTTCTGCAAAATTCATTTTGGATTGATCCAGAACATTTCATTTGACCAAAAGAAAATAATCCTGGCTTCACTGTACGGATTATTTAATTTATTTTTTTTGTTTAACCTTGAAATTCAGGTCACACCTTTCCATGAGAAATGTTTCTTTGGAACAACAGGTTGAAAAGTTTTTCTTGGTGCAGTGTAGCTGTGCAAATGCAAAGAAACTTCAAAGATAAATGTTTCATTTGATTACTGTGGGAAAATGTACATGGGGATGCTGCACTGGGGTGAAGCTTCTGCTGCATCACAGGTCTGAGCCCCCATTAGTGGGTTGGCAGGAGGAGGGAGGATTTCAGCCACCTAAGAAAAAGGGGTTTGATATAGTCCATATTTCTGTCCTGTTTCAGTATGAGTTACTGACAGAACTCCATCTAAATCTGTAAATAGCGTGCAACACACCACCAAAATCTCATCTCCTAGCATACACACTCTTCACCAAAACACCACCCAGTTCCTTCCAAATCTCCTGGCCACATGAACAAGACACACCTGAAATGAGTCAAACTCCGTAGTGTTGCATCCCAGTGAACCACCACTCATTCCTCCCCAGCCACTCTGCCCACCAGCATTTTCCTGGGACAATTCCCTGCTAGACCCTGGAGCAACCACAGCTGTCAGCTCCTCAGCTTACCCATGCATTTCCACCCACAAAACCTTCCACAGGCTACAACAATTGGAAGAACTTCACAGACACAGTCCCAACATTTTATATCCTTCATTGTGTACCACCACAATTACAAATCCCAGGAGACACAGCAGCAGCTCTCACTGACACGCCAAATTGCAGCCAATTCATGTAGCATATTAATAATGCTGGAAAATGTAAGTACTGTGGGGAAAACCATCCCTTCCTCCAGCCAAAACACTGTCCTAAATCTTCAATAGAAAGCTGCATTCTGGGGCAATGATCTCAGTTTAAGTGTCTCTGTTTCCACTCATTTATACACAGGCAACCGTGAATCAAGGAGTTAGAGCCCACTTATTCCCTCATGTCTCCAAGTATTTTTAATAAGTAATTTAAGCCAAGACAAGGATCTGGGTTTGCATGTTTACATTTTTGCTACTCTCAGCTCTGACCCCTCTTTTGAATCTGATTTACAAGTGACAACCCTGCAGAAAGTGCTCTTAACACAGTGTGCTAATAAATTATGAAAAAACAGATTTACAGTCTAATCTCTTCATGTGCAGTGATATGTATTAAATAAATTGTTAGCATCAGAAACCACTGTAAATTTGGTGTATGCCTAAGAAACTACAGTCCATATTATCAGCAGCAAAAATTGTGGGTTTTCCTCAGTCCTTCTACTTAGATAAACTAGGAGCAGTCTTATAGTAAGAAAATATAATTTTCCTGGCATGTGCTTCATTAGTTCAAAGCAACAACAGTCCACTCAAAAAAAAAAAAAGTTAATGGTTGATTTTTCTGACTAGTTTGTACTCTTTAGTCATTAGCTAACAAAATGTTTACTCCTATAAAAATATCTGTTTCCTAGGGATTGTTAATTACACTTTATTGAGAAACAATCAGTTATTTAGTTGAGTTACCCACCCCTTTAGAAAATTAAAATGCTGAGATATTCATTTTTGCAATGAATATCTATCCAGTAATTACCATATTTACTTTTCATTTATGAGGGAATAATCTGTTTTAATTAAGCCTAACTGAAGAACTTTTATCAGATGTAATTATCCCTTTCGATAAATATGTCTCTACTAATTACAGTTAACCATGGGATTTATAGATCTTAAGTCATTTGGTGGGAAACATAATAAATCTTTAGTAATACATGCTAAATTACTATAAATTAATTCAGATCATTAACATAATAAACAAATTAGGATAATTTCACTTAATTAGTTTGGGTGGTTAACTCAAAATCCCTTGTAAAGCTTCATAGTAATCAAAATTTTACCAGTATTTTTAGAGATAAATTTTTTGTAACAAACCTGTTTGAATATTTACACAGAAAAATAGAGCGCTGCTAGAACCCAGAAAGCACATGTTCCTTTCAGCTCAGAGAGCCTTTAGGAATGGATTTTGGGCAACTTTTTAAACACCATTAATGATGCCTCACAGGTTTTCAGGTTTGTACCATTGCATAGTGAAGAACATGCATGGTGATAGAGTAAGATTTTAGAAGTCAGGCACTTTCTCTCGCCTTCTCTTTTCTTATTTTTGCTAATCCTCAAAAGGCTACAGGTTCAGGGAGAGGTAACAACTGAGCGCTCGGTGACCAGAAACAAGGGATTCCACCGGGAAAATAAAGCAGCTTGACCAGGCAGAGGTAGATGGCCAGCCTGGATTAACCCACTCCCTGCTTCCCCTCTGTGCCGGGGGCGATGCACCGGGGGAACAGAACTGAGCTGACAACCTGCAAGGACAAACCTGCAGCCTGTTCCCCAGGCACCCCCCAACGTGCACTGCCAGACCAGCACACGCAGGGGTCCCCTTGCAAAAAACTGTTCGGCCCTGTCCCATGCCTGGACAGCACACCAACAGCAGGGCAGGGAGCTGACATCCGCACGTGAGGCAATGGCTCTCAGAAATCCCTCTGCCATCTTCTTGACCCGAACTCTCGGTGTGTCCACCGAGGAGTTTCCTGCAGCAGATCCTGTTTCAAGAGCATTGTTCTCCTCCTCTGCATAGACTACAGAGACAAACACTACAGAACGTCAGCGTGCTGGCACACAAACAGTTTATAACTCCTGCTGACAAATGCACCATCCCAGCAGTGTTTCCACCTCCTGCTAGTTGGAGATAAGTCTTGAGCTTAGTTCAGCCAAGTCAAAACCCATCCCTATATTTACACCGAAACCACTCATCAGATTACATGTTCAAGGTGAGGAATACAGATGAACACAGATGAGCTTTTTAGTCGTGAACTTTTGGAGCTTAATCTTCTTAGATGAACTCAGACAAGCAAAGAGCTTCCCTGCAGGCAAAATATCCCTCATAAATAGAGAACAAAGCAATCAACAAAACTTATTATTAAAAGAACATTTTAAATCCTGTTTTCCCCAAAGCATTATTGGATCTTTCTGCTGGGAGTGCCCCCTTTATCCCATGCTGTCCTTTTTTGCTGTGGTGGTCTGAGAGGGACAGGGGGTGTTTGTTTTACTGGCTCAGGCTGTCTGATCTTTTCTGCTCTTTAATTTGCAGCCTGTATAGGTGACGGACATAGTAGAGAGACAACTTCCCATGTCCTGGCTTCAGGTCTCAGACAATTCAGTGCATATAAAGAAAAATGAGAAAACCAGTTTGGGGGATCTTGACTCAATTTTGATCTTATCATTTTCTCTACTTCCTCCCTGCCCAGCACCAGACTTTTGGCCCCATGTAAGGACCTTTCTTCTGGCCTCCATAGGTGGTTCTGCCCATAGTGATCCAGTGCCCATAGAATATCTCTTAGCCAGCAAATGTCACCCTCTGCCTCTCCTTGCCCCAGTCCCAGGAGCGGGGCAGGCAGGCAGAAAAGGGAGCGATCACACGCTATCATAGCAGCTCTCAAGAACACAGGGCAGCAAAAGGGAAAAGAGAGAAAAGCAAAATCATAACTTCAAACAGGCCTTTGTTTCACCCAGGAGCCCTGGCATGATTCACCAGCATGCCTCCACATCAGTCTGAATGCTGGAGAAACTGCTCATTTGATTCCCAATACTGTTTAAACTGTGCCAAGACAGAAGAATGCATGACAGACCCACTCAGGTGAGGCAGGGCAGATCCTCCCTTCCCTGAAAGCTTTGACTTTCAGGGCTCAAACCTGTTGGGAAAAATTCACTCCTACATGCTGCAAAATACCCAGGACTAGGGCAATATAAAGCATGCATCATGCACAGAGCTGGAGCTGTCTGTCTGTGAAGGAATGAATTTCACCCTTAACTGAACCTTTTAATACATCTGAAATTGTCCATCTTCATGCTTTATTTTCTAAAGATGGATGGTGCAGATGTTTTATTTGACTTAGTGCTGGGAAACTCGAAATCCTATTTGTATTTCCAAACTGCCATGTTAACTTTCCTCCCATTTTTACTTAACTCATTTTTTACCTTAGTCATATTAATGGTTATGTAATAATATTAGACAACGTTCCCTAACCATTAACTCCAAAAATAATGGTTGTGCTAAATCAGAGCTAATTAGTGTGTCACAAACTCCAGTCCTACCACAGGGTGATGACTGAATGAAAAGAATGTAATGTCACTTCACCAAGAATTACATATACAATTTTAAGAGGTATTTTAAATATTTTTCTTAATAGCTGTCAGTAGAAACGATGGGATGTGATTCTTTAGAGAGCATTGCTCTTTACTAAGTACAGGCAAGTGAGTCATCACCAGCCTTACACTGGCTGCAGAAAACAGATTTAATATTAATTTATGAATAGCTGAACTTTTTCTCTTTAACGTTTAACAGTGAATTATGCTCTAAACCCTTTATATTTCACTGCACATCAGCAAGGTTGTCAGGAGCAAAAGATCAGGATAACATAATTCTTATGGCTTGTTCTCACGCACCCCTCATTTACTCCTGAAGCAGCCTGAATCATCCTGAAAGTAAGACACATGGGGTGGCAAAATTTAAATGTGAAAGGAGTTGTTCTTTAAGGGCCATCAAGTTTTTAAAAGCATAACTTCCAGCTGAAACCATGGGAGTGGGATTGGTTCTCTCAGACAGACACTGAGTCATACACATTCATTTCCAGAGCCCGTGAGCAAAGGAAGGTCAGGCCACTGGCCATGCCTATGTTCCTGCATCCCAGCACACAGCAGGGGCAGGAAGAAAATGCAGCTGGCAAAGGCTCCCAAGGCTCAGGATTTTCACCTTTTCAGATCTTCTCTCTAATTCACTTAATGGCATGAAGCAACACGCAGCTACACCAGTTCATTGGTGCCTGGCGAGTCAAGAAGCAGGCTGCCAAAACAGTAACTCCTGCCATTGAAATAAACAGATCACAGAATTTTATGGATTTCACGAAATTTTTTCTTCAATATCTCTACAATGTAGAGCTGATACATCAGATCTCCACATACAGTGGAAGACTACATGACAGCTTTGGTATGCTGCACAACCAGACCCCCAGACCCTAATTTCACAACCATGTAGGCAAAAGCACTTAAAACATGTTCATGGCACACTGCAGAATCACAGTATTAACACTGGGTTTCACTTCTAACTTTCTCTTGCTTTCCACATTTATGAAACCTCTACAAACATACAGATCAGATACCTCTTTCCTGCCAGTGAGAAGATGAAAAAAATCAGGCCTAAAGGATCTATTTATAGGTGTCTTGGCGGATTTTTTTCCTCTTTTTTCCTTTCAAATGAAGAGTCATCACCAAGGGCTTCACAAGACCAGCAGAAAGTGTGATTCTGTCACCACACAATGCAGTGTCTTGGCAGTGCCCTCCCCAGCTTCCTCCCAAAGCTTCCTGTGCAACATGGGATGAGGCGAAACACTACAGAAAAAAAAACAACCTCACACAAATCACTTATGTCACGTCAGACTGAGCTTTTTATCTTGAGAGATGCCAGCCCTATCTCTCTTCCTGCCCTTTCTTTATGCTCCATCTTTGATCTCAATGGATGACAGCTCCTACCCTGCCTTAGGGTTCCCTAAGCACTGAAATAATCTTAGTCTTTAGCCCTTCAGTGCAAAGGGTTACGAAAAACCTCAAGAGTACATAGCCAAAAGGTGCCCTTCTGCTGCCTCTATCATGATATCCCTGGACACAAGCACAAAAGAACTTTGCTTTTCCTACTATTCAAAGTAAGAAATTAAAATGCAAGAAGTCATTATCAATTACTTTTATCTGAAATGGGCAAATTCCGGGCTCCTGGAACTCTGGGCATCAATTTAGTATTGCCAGTAAGTATGGAGAACAGAGGCTTCAGGCTCTAGGGAACAGGCTGCAGTTTAGTTGCAATAGAAAAGCTAACTAAGACCAAGGTGTAAAAACATCAAATACTTGGTACAACGTTCAAAGACATGAGGGCTACTGCAGTATAACTTTCACTGCTGAGCTTTGACAGATGAACTGCATTTCTCTATCATTTCAGAAACCCGAGATCCTTCGATTAGACCCTGCAAGAGAGACTCTCTAACACCTGATGGACGACAAGGTTTCAGTTAAGGACCTGACCCCTGGTATTATGATGATTTAGGAGGACAGCAAGTCCTCCACAGGAACATTCACAGGACACTTAACAGAACAGTATTCCCTTACCAAGCAGACAATGGAAGAAAGAAGGTGAAAGGCTTTTGTGTAAGATTCTTTATTATTACCACTACCACCTGGGTGTTCTGTCTACTCGAGCTATCTCTGTGATCTCTCAGGTGTGGTGAAACACTGACTAATACTGGACATAAAATTGGTTAGCCTCGATGATCTGAGTAACTCACAACATTTCCTGAGCAGTTGAAAACTCAACCAGCAGCTGCTCCCTCCTCCCCAGGCTATTTCCTCTGTGACAGTAAATACATCCAGCACTACTGCTGTATCACCCCTTCAAGTGCTGCTGGTACAAACCATCGATTATAATTTTATAATGCCACAGAGGCTGGTGGTTATATTAGGTAATCATGAGACGGTTACAGAACTGCGCAAGGAAAGCGAAGCCTGGGGCTGTTACGGTAGCTAACAAACCTGTCATTAATTACTGAGAAAAAGCTTTCTGCCTTTTAAATAATTTATACAGCTGAATCTACAGTAGCAAAAGATTAAACTTAATTAAAATGGAATCTTTAAATTCCAAGGGGCAGGCTGACCTCCGGACTCGGCCAGCACCAGCAGAGCACAGATAAGGACCAGAGCTAATGACGATCCTGCCCCTGGGCCAGCTCACAGCACTTCCAACTCTCACTCTGGGCTGGGATTCCCTTTATGAAATAATTTCAGATAAAGATAAAGACCTGCTAATCTCAAGCTTCCACATTGGATGCCTTGCTTAAGCACTTTATCCCTATGACCAGCATATCTTTGGAAGGGTTTCTTTGTTTTGGTCTTTGAGGTTTAGTGAAGGGTAATGTAATCTTTCAACGGGGTTACTGCCCTCCTAGATTTCAATTTAATTGGGCTGTGCTATAGTTCAATTCCTATGTACATTCACAAAAATCTTTGGGTGAATTTAATCCATATAAATAATATAGTCCCCTAGTATGCAAAGCAGTGTGCTAATGCACTACAAACTCATTTGCATTCTTCTTTCACAGGGAGCAGCTTTTATTATGCTGTATTTTAAAATGAAGTAAAATGTGGCAAAATATTAATCTCATCATTATGCTTCCTTACAGCAGTCCTTGCTGTATCTCCTGTTATGTCTGAAAATAGATCAGTACTGCCCCAGTTTTCTGAACTCCAAAGCTTACTGAGATGACTTTTTTTCCAGTCTGTTTATTCAGTTATTAAGCAACAAGTTCTCAGATCCAGTGCCTTCAAAACTCTTGAACACTTTGGCATTCTAGAGTAGTTCTGGAGTTCTCAAGGCCTGTCTTTCTAGCAACATATGGAAAAAAATCTGCATATAAATATATATACATACACAGTATGTCCCATCACTGTAACAGGACACGACCATGCTAATCCTCAGCCTATGCAGTCCATCCAATGGACATCTCAATCAGTAAAAATAACTTCCAGCTATGCTGGAGCTTTAGGATTTTTTATTTATTCATTTTAATACTACTTCAGAGCATTCTATTCTATTATCTCTGGCTAGAAGGTAAAAGACCTTTTCTTCAGTGCAGATCTAGGTCTTTTTGGAGATATCCAATATCTTATTTGCAAATGAAAATTGTTGCACCACTACGTCCATTTGTCTGCATGCTCTAGTCAATACCTGCATTGTTTTATCTCTCTGCACAGAGGGACCACATCACACAGTAGATATTTCTCACTACAGTTACAGTGTTCTTCCTTAAACTACCTACCAGTTAAACTTCATTATTACTTTTCAGTGTTAAGATTATCTAAAAAATGTTATTTGACATAAGCATCCACCTATTATACTGAGTATTCCCTAACACCACAATGGTTAACCTAGACAAATCTCCACGTAGTTAAATTAGCCTTTCATGTCTAATTATGCCCTGCGACAGGACATATTAGTTCCAATCCTCATAGTCACAAGGGACCTGTAGTTTCAAGTGACCTCTATACTTGGATAGTAATCCAAATAAAAAGAGACATTAAAGCAGGATCAAGGCCTAGACATGTAGGATTTTGTACCAGTTTCCAAGGTCAGTTTAAAGATTTGAAGATTTTTGGCACTGTTCTAGTTGGGAGCTCTTGGAAAATTAACCTGTTTCAAAACTGACAGCAGGGAAGTAGAAAGTTAATCTGTGCACAGAGAGATTATTTACTGTCACATGCTTGTATCCTGACAGATTCATGTGTTGTCCTCAGCTCCCTGTGCTAGCAATTCACGTACTTATATTGGAGAACATACAAAAGCACTTCAGAATAAGAGAATGGTTTTACCTCAACAATCAACTGTCATTATCTAATTGTTATACAACAATCAAAGTGGGTTTTGATGCTCTGTTAATTTATTATTTCACAGGTGATGATCTTCCCATCCATTTACTGTTCTCATTTATCTGGCCTAATTCTGATGTAATTTGGTTGTTTGGTAATTTTGCTAAAGTGTTCAATTTGCATTTAAAACCCATTCAATGTAATTTAATAAAATTGTGTCAACTAATCACTAAGGAAATGTTACATTGGTACAAAATAAACCTTGCTTAAAGCAGATATCAGTAAAAAAGACAACTGTTTTGCATACTGGACAAGGCTATTCAGACTGAAAAGTTCATGGAGCCAAGGAGAAGAGCTACATGAAGTTAAGCCTGAGGTCATTGCTGTGAACAAGTCTCCATTGAAAATTTAAATATATTAAAATAAAATGCACGCGGGTTTTAGTGTTACTGCTTTTCTCACATGGCAACTTTCCCTCAATGCATTCCTCTTAGGGCCACATTTCGGTTGTGCAACTGTGCGTGAGCAGGATGAAATGGATGTGCCAGGAATACTCAGCCAAAAATCAAGATGTCTTGTGTTTTTATGCTCCACATCACCAGCCCAAAAGTGGCTGAACTTTGCACAGCACCTGAAGCAGCTTCTCTCTAGCAGGCTGTAGACTCTAAGGGCATGTCAGGTGGGAGAAGAAAATATCAGTGCCAGATGATCTTCACAAAATAACTTGTGGCTTCAGCAGAGAGCTGAAGCTTGAGTTCATCATCTATAGAGACATCTGGGAAAATGCAAGTTTTGCCACTGGCGTCACTAAGGTAAGGACACTGCCCTTCAGACAGAAGTAATTCTGAACCTCCAGTGAACCCCAAAGAGAGCACAAGCAGATCAGCAACTTCCCCCACTTCACACATTGTTCATGCTGAACTGGTCCTGCAGACCCCTGGAGGGTCACACGTCAACTCAGCAACAAATGCATCTCTTGGTTGTCATTGTTTTATGTAAACTGTATCTCATCCAAGTGTTTTTGGCCCTTGTAATATGTTTTGTTGCTGTTCAGCACAATATGGGGTTTATATTCATCTCCTCACTCCCCTTCCACATCTAGGTTCAGCTGTCACATACAGTAAGAGGATGTTTGTTTATCAGATCTGCCTCCCAAATACTGCCCAGAGCAGCACAGCAGCATTGCTCTCACAGGTCACTCCTCTCACAGCTGGCAGTCACCACGTTTATACACCCTCCACTCACTCAGTCTCCTCTCTGCACCACGCTTTCTTCTCCCACACAGCTGAGAGTCCCTTCCCCACTCTACAGTTAAATGAGTCCAAAATCCCTCTTGTGTTGGATGGTCGCCTGGCTAAGAAAAGCAGAGCTGCCTGTGCCACCACGGAAGGCTGTTATCCGCCCTGCAAGGACACAACCCCACAAAAAATTACAGGGCAGGAAACAGAGTACGCCTGAGCAACCCCAGTCTGTCATGTTGACTTACATCAAGGGACACTTTCCCCCAGGCAGCCCTCCGGGTCACCTTCTGCTACCTCCAGCTCGGGAATGAAAATGCAAAGTGACAAACCCCTGCCCTGTGGTGTCTTCCCCAGAGCATTAACATTACCCACACGGTCACTTCTACCACAGACTTCCTAGAAATGACAAAACCCACAAAGTTCAATATTTTTTCCAGGTCCAGCTCAATGGCAAGTCTTATATTTTGGCAGCTACTCAATGGGTACAAAGCAACACAATCTTATAGGATGGGAAAGATGCTGAAAATCCATGAAGCTTCTCCATTGTCACAAATGGAGGATCTAGATCACTGCACTTTATGAGAGTTGGCTTAGGATCAAAGCACTACTAATATTTAGGGTCTGTAAAGAGCTAAAACTAATAGAACATTCAAATCAGGCAGGAAAAAAATTACCCAAAAGGAGAGAAGATGTAATTATGTTCTATAATTTCCTAAAGTACTTTCAGCGCCCACATCTCAGTGTATGACTTTTATTATTAATGACTTAAATGCATAAGTAACAAAGGACTGCGCTACCATTTGCAGTTCATAATTATGCCACATTTGCCTGCCGCCACTGATTCACTAACACTAATTTTATTTAACATACACTGTGTTGAGAACTGTACAATAAATCTTGTGATATAAAGCAATAATCACTCCAACCTTGTCTGTGTGATTTCTCTCATTTCACCCAGAATAGAGTTAATCTTCTCCACATTCTCTATACACTGTTTTAGGAATTAATGGGAATAAACACATGTTGGTATTGCATAAAATGTGATTTTTAGCAGAACTGTATTTGCTGAAAGGTCAGTGCTTAGAGCATCTCACTGAACATGGTGAATCAGCTGGGAATCAAAGGTCTAGATACTATAAAATGTATTACCAGTGGAGTCAGAACACAATCTAATTTGGCATTCTTTTCCAATACACACTGCTGTGAAAATATTTTACTTGTCATTGCTTTTCTCCATTTGACACAGATATCTTCTTTAATGTTATATTGGTACACGCTAAGAAAAATTTTACCGTTTGTTCTCTTAGCCCTTTAACCAGATCCTTCACTGCTGTATATCTGAATAATTAGGCTAGATCTTATATTCATTTTCACAACATATTATTACATTACAGGTCTTTGCAGCTAAAATCAATATTCAAAGTTACTTTTATATTCCACATGAAGTTTCCACATTTCTATTCTGTAACAAGAGTGTACATAGTTTGTATTATTAAAAGTTCCCACAGCAACCCCATGAATATTATAGTATTGTTCTAAAATTAACTTTTATATGCATTTTGCTGCAAGACAGATGAGCAAAGGATATAAATGCAGTTTGGTCCAGACATAGTAACCTCTTCTGAACATGCTTTAGAGACAGTCAAAATGTTATACATCTGGGGAAGAAAACCAATAAGATAAAAAAAATTGTTCTACAAAGTACTTGGCTTACAGAAAGCTGTAATGAATATTCTCAGTAGAGAATTAAAATTCAGTGCTTATTCACTGCAAGACATTGGCATTTCTTACTGACTTTTTCTTAGTTTTTCATGAAGCTGAGGACCAAAAATAATTCAGAGTTTGTGAACCACGATATCTATTACACTGAAAATGTTATGGATATAGTAATATTTATTGCACTTCTATCTACTGCAATTGATTTTGAACTGACCAGGCTTATTCCTTATCTGTGGAAGACAAGAGTGCTCCTGGTCAGCTCTGTGGGTGCAAAACTTTACCCATCACTCTCCAAATATCACCAAAATATCAAACAATCTACACTGAAGCATCAACCTGAGCTAGTAGGCAAACCAGATGTAGGAGTTACCAACTCTCCTCACAGCTTTGTTTTTTTCTTCCTTACCATCCTACCAGTACAATTGTATCTATAAAGCAGGACAGCATGGACAACTAGGATTTAATGATCCACTAAAAACCCAGAAGTGTGGCTGACACTTCATCTGCTGTTTATTTCCTCTAGTTCAAACCCAGGAAAGCAGTGTATCAGCATCCAGCTCTGGCTGTGTTCATAGTAATACCATAAGCACATGCTTAACTTTAATCATGTCAGTGCTCTCATTCTGGACTTGATTGTTGCCTGGTCGCAGATGCTTTCCAGAATAATGTCTTTATGTCAGTTGTTGAGATCAGTATGCACAGATTTAATGGACCAGCTCCAGACCTTTTTCTCACTAATGTCCATGGAGGGAAACGGTCACCTGGGACATCTGGCAGGACAATGCCCACACTTCTGAGAGCCACACAGCCTGATCCTACAGACTCCAACTACACTGGCAAGTTCCTCCTCACACAGGCAGACCCTTCCCACAGAAGCAGCAGCAAAAGGAAGAATGACTTTTCTATCCTGTGATCAGTGCTGGAAAATGCAGCCACATCCAAAAGCTTCATTGCACACTCCAAAGAAAAGATCAAACAAGATCACATTACTCAATCCAAGCAGTACCTCCTCTTGTATATGTATCTTCATCTACTGTTCAGAATATTATCTTATTCCTTTTATTAAATAAAAAATATACAGCACAATCAGTGCTTATCTCCTACCTAAAGGATCTGGGGGCAATCAGGTTTTTGATCAAGGTGTGTAACTTCCATAGCCTTTCAGAAAAAGAGCGATAAAAAATAAAACCTAGTTATACAAGTGATCTCTCTGATGCCAAAAGTCCAGCCCTAAACCATCTCCTCTCTCTCAAGAAGGAACAACAACTATCCGTCCTCTCTCAAGATACAGTGTTTGATGCATGTTGTGAAGAGGCACAACAGCATATTTAGATTGTATCACACAGATACAAAGCTCAACATGAAAAGTACTTTGCACAGGAATCTCTGCCATCACTGTTCACTTATCCTTTACAAGATACCATAGATGTGATCTGTGCTGGAGAAAGCAGAGAATATGTTTTAGTTTGTGTATCTAAGTGTACAAACCCAAATAAGGAATATTTGGAAGTTGATCACATCCTGCATTGATTTCCAGCCACACCAGGACACTAACTACCATGTAATGTGTTCTAGCTGGAATCTGTTCTTTTTATGCTCAGATTTTTTTAGCTGCATAATTACATTCTTAATTCTTAGGTCCAGGTAAAATGTATTTGCAGCTCTCAATTAAACAGTTTTCCATTGTTAAATGGGAAATTAGGAAGAAAGATGAAAGTCTTTATCCTTTACGAAACCAAAAGGGCCTTGATATTTGACTTTTGGTACAATATTTCTGTAAGCACACAGCTCTTACTAATGAAATACATGACATTACACAATCATGCTGCTCACTTGATATAATTTAGCACTACATGAACTGCAAAATCTAAAATTTTCACAATGATGCTATTAACTGCCTATGCAATGGAAAAGCTTTGAAACATTTGCAAAAGCTCTCTACAAAGTAAAGAAACTCAGATTTACTCTTAAGCATTTTACCATAAACTCCAAAGCCAAACCAAATATGAGTTCGTATCAGTTCTTAGAGAACAAAGACAAATCTAGTTTGGACACATGGGAATTTCAGATTTCTTCAGTAAGAGAGACCCTGGAAAAAAGCTAAGCTCTGCAGTGACCCAGCTCCTGTCCAATGGACTTCTGACCATAATGCAGAGTTGAGAAAACAGTGACTGCAGGGCAATCCCTTCTTGGAAAGAACGGTTCTACTACTCTAATTAGCAGCACTATTTTCATACTCAGCAAACACATAGATGGCAAAGGAACCCCCTTCTCTCTTAAGTCACTGACACAAACCTGGCACACATAAGAGCCATGACAAAGCCACTCTTGTGCAGCCATGGCTGAGACAAAGAGAAATTCCGCACGCTGCTCCTAGCAAATGAGTTGCTGGAGACTGATAACTATGGCCATAACCTGAGTCCTTTCCCTTCTAGTGACAAGCTCCAGAATGAAATAAATGCCTGTATCCAGTTTCCTGTTCAGCTGTCATGCTTTTGGCCCTGGAGACCCTTCGTTCAGTTCCCTGATACGTGTTCACTGCCCAGGAATAGGTGGCTGCACTGTGCTTGCTGTATGTGGATTTCCACTGCAAGGCTTGTCATCCTGGCACTGCTCACAAAATACCAATGCTTTTCTCCCCTGATGACTGCTTCATTGGTGTGACTCTGATGATGAATGAGCAGTAAACATACCACAAAATTAATTCAACCCTATGGCAGATTATCGTGAGAAGCTGAAAATTACAAAAATAGACTCATTCTTATTACAGCTTTAAGACTGATAGGTAAATCTCATTCACAAAAGGAAGCTATAATGACATGAACATAAATGTTAATGTGAGGTTCAAATGCAATTTTAAATATTTATCTTGCAGAGGTAAACAGCCACAGTGAATATCTGAAGAGTAAACACATATTAAATCAATTCAAGTGCTTGCAAACTAATCTATTCTCAAATGCATTTCCTTAAAGGCAAATAGTCTACATTGCCAAGAACCCAGACAGTCACTGATGTCAACATACTTGAAAAGCATGAGCCTCTTGTGAACAGGCATTTCAGCAGGTCAGCTCTCTGCTCAGCAATCACATTTCCTGGATTCTCTCATCACAAATTCTCAGGACAGTTTTGCTCTCTTTAAAGTAGAGATTGAACATTTTTCCTAAAGCTACACACAGGTGTAAAAAAAAACCAAAACCAAAAACCTCCTAACATCTCCCTTCTGTCTTTGAGATGGAGGATGGTTTAAGAAGCCAAAAGATGGATCCACATGCATACACCATTTTCATTTCATTGTCGAAATCCTGGACTAGCACCCAATTGCAGCAGAAGATCTAAAATCCAGGAAACTCCCATGGGCTCACCACACAGTGTGTGGAAATGCTGACTTTTACATGGTTTTTAATGAGTTTATTTTTATGGTTCATGCCCTAATACCCCACAGCTTTGGAAGTATGTATTTTTGCCTTAGCTTCTTCTGAACATAGTTCTGGCATGTGGATGAAATACAATAGGAGCTTTCATGGACTGTAGTGGTCTTCTCTTTTAGCATGGCTGGCAAGTGTAGGGAAGATCCACCACTGAAGAAGACAGCAAGACCTTCTGAAACCTTCACTTCACCCTCTTAACAAATGTGATGATATCCTTAGAATGTAATGCCAGGCACAGGGGAGCGAGCCATATGGGGAAACTAACATCTTTCATAAGGTAATTATTATATTTCCATATAATAAAGCCAATAAGGTAAGATTGTACCAAGACAATTAAAAAAAAAGCAATTAGGAACTGTCAGATTGGTCCCTCCACGTTATCCATAACATGATGTATCAGTAATTAAAACTAGAGAATAGAAAAGTGAAGTCTTAATAACTCTCTATTTAAAATGAATACTTTGTTTGGACCTTTTAACACATGCACCTTTTAAGCTTTCAGAATCTCCCAGGACCGTCATTTCACACATTGCCAGAGCTGGACATTACCTACAAAACAGTAATTATGATATACCATGAAGGGCAGTTAGTCAGAGCTCTTTGTAGCTTGATGACAATGTACTGACAAAGAGTTGGAAACAAGGATATCTAATTTTTGTCTGCATAATGTAACTAATTATGCAACAATTCACAGATTTAGCAAATCTTGTATAAACATAATGCCTTCATTTGTAGGAATTCCCTCAGTTTAGTTAAGCAATTGCTTTTCTAATTCTTGAGGTATCATTAAAACCTTCGTAATTTGAATAGACACAGATGTGTACAATAATACCATTTCCAAATGTAACCCTTGATACTTCAATAAATAAATGAAGGAAAAATTCTATTTTTCTCATGTACTACCTAATTACTTGGTGTAAGAGGAAATAACAATTGCTAATGACAAAATTAGGGGTTTCAAGAAGTAATTTTATAAGATTTTGGCATACAGGAACACTTCTCAAGGTGATTTCCCATTTACATGGGGCATAATATATTTTTAAAGGAAAAGAATCTAAACCCCTAGTACCTTACTTAAACTTTGTCACTTCTATAAAACAGCAGGAAATTCCTTGACTATAATGCTAAATGATGCCCAGATATGGAGACCATTGGCAGTTTGAGCCAAACATGAATGCAGTTAATGGACCAACATCAGATGTTCTTAGATTATGAAGACGCTTATTTTACAGGATGTTATTATGATAATATGTTGTAAAAGAGCTTACAAGTACCTGGCTTTAATGTGTTTACCCCTGAAGACCATCTGAAATCTACTTTGCAGGCAATGCTCATGAATTATTACAAACCTAAAAAACAGTTACTGTGATATCATCTGTTTTAGCTTTCAGGCTATATGCACAATAAAAACAGTCAGCAATCTAGTAGAAAATAGATCACTTAGAATACAATAATGTGAGATTGATTAGATAAAGTTAGGAGAAATTAAAGCCAGATAAATTAAATAGACAGACACTTTCACAAACACACACACACACAAAAGGAGGCTCTGCAGGCCAGGAACTGTGGAGTATTTCACAAGCATTGGGTTGAGCATTAAGCACCAAAGTTCACATCTAATTCAGCAAGCCACTTTTTCCCCATTACTGCCAACATCCCACAGCCAGCTGCTCTGTACCTGGGAGCCTCCAGCAATGCCACTTCCCTTTTTCTTTCCCAGCTGTTTTTCTTGCATGTGAGAAAAGGAAAACAGACTAAGATAGACAGATCAGCCCAGGCTGGCAACCATCTCTGGAGAAACGAATCCAAATCAAAGCCTCTTCGCATCTGTTTACCAGGTCCCTTGGGCCAATGAATCTCACTTGAAGACACCTGCCTGAGGACACGTAGTCTTCGCTCCGTGACAAGTCCTGGGCCTCCTTGGGCAGACATATGCTCCCTGTTCTTCTGCCACATTACTCTTCATTTAAGAGGTACAAGTCTCATCAGGCACTGAAATGTGGCACACAGAGTTAGCAGGTGACTGTGCTGGTGGCAAATGGCATGTTTTATTCCAAAACCAGTCCAAGGGTGCCTCACAAGCAGCACTGCTGCAGCAAGAACTGGGTCTGAAAGGATGCGCTTGGCAGAAGTGCAGGCCTTGATATAGCATTGTTAGGCACAATTTATGGCTATAATTTAAAAATTAAAGGAAGACAAAGCACTGAACTGAAAAGAGCTCAATTAACATGCAGGAGGCCACATTTCCTGCTGATATAATTTCTCCAACTTCAATGGAACCGGAACAGAAGTGAATCTGGCTCATTATTTCCTATTCTTCTGAAGACATACAGATGATACTATCTGTTATACTGTTATCACAGCATGGAAGGGGTTCTGCAATGGTGACCACTAATGCCGAATGCTGCAGAGAAGATAAATGCTATTTCTTGCTTCCAAACAACGAACAGAGAGATTGAATCTGGCCTCAAATAAGCCAATATTCAGTGTAAGCCCTTATACTATGCCATGATAACTCCCATACTCTGGCTAAACACAAAGGAGACCACGGACACAGACTTCTGAACAAGCAAATTAAAATTTTTAAATACTTTCTCAGGCAAAAGTAAGGAAACATAGGACCTAGTCCAAATGTCACTGCAGATATGGGAAACCTCACTCCTAGCAACAGAATTTTTTTTTCCTCAGAGTTCAGACTTTACCCAGACTTTACCAGATATAGTTTTATCTCAAACAGAATTCTTTTTTTTTTTTTTTTTTTTTTTTGCTTCTAATTTCAAAACTGTAGCCTATTTTCCCTATCCTAGGGTTGGGATTTAACACCCTTTAGTTTTGGTATGCTGATATTTGCAAAGCTGCATGCTGGGCTTTCAAAACAGAAATTAACTTGTCCCATTATCTCTTTTTATGCACAGACTTCCAGTCTGCACATAGGTGTCTTATAACTGCCCTACAAATGAAGGGTCACAATTAAAGAACCTTTTCCTGTGGAATGGGAGACCAGAAAATTATGAAATCATGTTACTCTGTGCTTTTATCTTCAAGCATTTTTTTAAATTTAAATTTTTTATATATGCAAACGTTGCCACATAGGGCTAGCCTATGAACAAACACTGTATCTAGCCCGGCTTGATGTCCTTCTAACACTTAGTCCTTTGCAGCAGCAGCAACCCAAGAGATTTCATTAGTCTCATTCTACTCTAGTCAAACATTTCCACTGAGGAACAGCAACTAATTAAGCACATCAAGATTAATGAAAAATATAAGAAGCAAAGATACCGCAGTTGTTAAATCTAAAATAGCTCCTGTGCTGCAACTTAAGAAAATTATATATCAAATTTCATTACAGCCTCATTTGAAGAAATGGTAAGAATTAATATCAACAGCAAATCTTCATTTCTTAGCTAGTTACTAGCAGTTACAAGGCCGGATACCAGCAGTGGGATACCTTTCCTTATTTATACGAAAAATTAAACACAGTTGCCATGCCGGACCAGAAAGATAAAAGTATATCTCGAGACATTCCCTGAGAAAACAGGCACTGTTAGAAGATCCCTCTGGGTCAGATTTCACAGGCAGGTCATGTTCTGCCATCTGCTAATAGTATCACAGAGTATTATCAATTGAGACAGCGTGCACCGTTGCCTGGTGAGATACTGGATAGCTCCACAGCTGCTTTGGAAGAATTAGCCAGGACACATCAATTGGTAACCTTACTGTAATGAAATGATAGATGACCAGCTGGTGAGAAAGGCCACAGATTCCTGGGTCCATGCAGTATTACCTTCTGAATCAAAGCTGACACTAAGTAAGACAGGGACATCTCTCCTCAGGTGGAACAAGCCTTCAAGGAAGCTAAGGCTCTTGAAAGAAAAGTATAAATTTAAGCTCAAGAGAAACTGAGCTGCACAGAAAAGCATTGTGTTTAAGGAATCTCAACGTGTACTGAAACTGTTCTTCCTATAGCTTTTCGACAGCTGAAGCAACATCTCTTTCTTGCCAAAACTGACTTAGAGGAGCAAAGAAGATTTGCTTATGATAAAATGCACCACTTTCCAACGAAAAACAGCATTACATAAGTAAGTTGCAATTACTGTTGCTCTCCTATCTTGGAGGTGATTCCCATGGGTTTTTTCCATGTGTATGCATGCACAGATTTAAAACATTTTTGCCATGGCCAAGGTGCTACCTAAATGTTGCATTTCATGATTCATCTTCTCATCAGCTTCATAATTTTCTCATGCTGCAATTTTCATGGAAAACTTAAGGCCAGCCTTTTGTAAGTATTCTGTTAATTTCCAGGCATCAGATTACAACTTTCTTGAAGCAAATAGAAGTTTGGCATTGAATTTTGGATCAGGCCATGGCTTTGCCATGGGATCCAAGATGCAGCTATAGATTCCCTCACATTTTGTTTGAGCCTTTACCAGCATTTGGCCTCTAGTGTGGCTGATTACACATCAGCAACAATTCTCTGCTATTCACTACTCCCACCAGATGTATCAATATCCCAATGAATTAAGCTGCAATTATTTTTCTCACACCTTTGGACTATGCTAGAAGCAATACATGAACAGCTTGTTTCCTTGGTTTATGTCTCAGCCCAAATATGTTCACATTAAAACCAACTATTTGCTCACCGTTATGAAGGGGCAATGTCTGACCCTAATCCTCCTGGGAGACAGGGGCTGCCTTGGCAGGTGTAGCCACACAGAAGTGCCACAGACACTGCCGTCATAGAATGTTCAAGACTGCTGCTCCGGTATTTTCTGTAACAAGCCCATAAAACTGCCCATGATGTTTCTGGCTAAGTGGGTAAGAAAAAAGAACGATTCCTGCATGAGCTAAAAATGAGAAGGGCTAATTAAATCAACTCTGAAATAATACTGAAACAACGTAGTAAAGGCTCCTCTCTCTCACGCAAATGCACAAAGTGCAGACTGGTCTGACCTGATTACTGCAGCCCAGGATGACAAAAGAAATGACCCAGTGGAAGAAGAAATCTCTCTGGGCATTCGCTGGGATGTGGTTCTGAACCATGGGAAATTGCTGATGTGCTGGGTGATAGCTGCCACATACCCATGAGTCACACCCTATTCAAGGCTCCAAAACCTGTTTGTTGTGAACAGTTTCCTTTAGGAGCTGACTACTGGGTAATCCTGAGAGCGGATCTGCATTCAGAGCTGCTGAAACAACCATACAAAACCTCTGCTCAAAGTTGGCCTGAAAGAGGAGAATGGCCAAATACAGGTTTTTCTTTTTTTTTTTTTTAATGGCAGGTGGAAAGTCAGACTCCTAAAGCCATTCATGTGCAGCCACGGGGAACACTGGGCTTCCTGTGGTGTTCATCAAACAGTTCTCCATGCTTCAGCTGAGCTTTGCCTCTGCTCAGGAGAGCGACAGCAAAAATAGCAGTCTACCTATTTTAGAACATATTTTACTCTGAGCTCACTGAGGTCAGTAACAAACCTGTCCCCTCAGGAAACTTTATTTGGCTTCTTGTCATCTCCTTACAGCATAAAGGAGCTTGAATTGTTACTGTCCAAATTCTTGGCTCTCAGTTTCCTACTGATAAAATAGCAGCACAGGAGAGTCACCTGGCATTCCAGAACTCCAGCTGGTCTTGTCATTCTAAGACTCTGGAAGAATAACAGCATTTACTCTTGCTGCTGCCAAAGCCAGGACAGAGCAGACATAACAAAAAAAAAAAAAAAGACTGTAATCTTCAACAACTATTTTCCAGATTAAAAGTTTAATCATACAGATCTTGTCTGTGGTGCAGAGAGCATATTACTTCAGTCAATGTCACTTGTTAGGAAGATTTTTCTGTTCTCCCACCAAAGTAGACCTAAAACAACCATGTGAATCATAGTCATGAATAGGCACATTGCTCCTTGTATTGTGAAAGACATTAAAACATGTATACTGCAGCTACAGCAGCGTTGGTAGGCTCTTGAATAGACACTTTTCTTAGACATTGAGTTTAGATAGTCTAAATATTAGACTTGACTAGACCCTCCAACTCATTTTCATAGACGAATACAGCAAAAATACCTAAAATAGATGCACAGAAAATTGCTTGAAGGAACTTCCTCAACAATGTTATGCAGGAGACTAAGTAGACCCTTCCAGCCTTGGAATACAGGAAATACTAATTTTTTTGTCTCTACAGTAAGGAGGGAGAGGGGCAAGAAAAACAACACCGCACAAACACAGAAAAAGAAAAACAAAACCACCTTCCAATATTTTTTTCAGCTACACAAGAATTACTCTGTATTTTTTATCTATAGCTTGTTCAGGTTTAGCCTCTCTGCACACACTGATATAAACACGCTGCTTACTGATGCTGTTGTTTGCACACAGTCTTGTGTTACTTTCTTATGGAGGAGAAAAATTACCAACAAATGTGCACTCCAGCAGACGGTGTATGGCGTGTGCTCGTTAGCCAGGTATCTTTATAATAACAAAGCAGTTAAATATTGACCATGAAGTTGAGCAAGGGCACAAATGCTTTATCTAAATTACCTTGAGGTTTGAGGAGGTTGCTGAAGATAAAGTAGTCTACAGGGTTTACAAGAAATCAGCCCACACACGCATCTGCTGTGGAACTATCAGCAAAACTGTTCCAAGACAGATTGCAGTCCTATGGCCCAGGACTTACATACTATGTAACTGCTCTATCAAAATACATGCTGAGATATATCACCAAGCAATACTGCCAATGGCCCGTCATTCACAGGGAAAAAAAGGACTGTATCTACCTTAGCTTGCTTAATTCTGTAAAATCGCTAAAAAGAGCAAGGAGGGCAGGAGTGGACGTGGGATCCTGGAGTAGTGCCACAGCAGGAATTCAGCTTTGCTCATTATGAGGGGAAATAAAGGGCAGTGCAGAGAGATTCCTTCTGATCCTAGTTGGCTCTCTAGGATATTGCATGAGCCCAGTGGATATCCATCCATACCAGGAGATTTCCAGACACCAGATGAAACAGAGAGACATTGCAATACCGCCATCCAGTAGAAGACTTAAAAACTAATTAAATGAAATTGATTATATTTTTTTCCAAATCTGACCTTTTCCTACCCATGTCCACACATCCTCCCCACACATCCGTCATGGCCAGATCAGCCAGAGAGGAAGAGCAGAAGCAAAGAGGTCTGAGGAGGTTTCACCTACAACAAGTACAAGCATCTTACTTCTAATCCATGCAGTCAGCATCAAGTTTACACACCAGCCTGATTTGCAGATGTGAGATTTAAAAAGAGGGAGCAAGAAAGACCACATCTGCTTTCAATCAGTACTCTGAGCCATGCTGAAAGACCAGACCTCTCCCAGTGCTGTCCCTGGAGGAGGTGAGCACCAGGCTGGAGCCACTGCTCTGCTCCAGCCCCACAGCTCCCATGAAATGATGGGGGAAGCAGAGAACTCCTGTTACTATGGCATCCCTGACAGCAGCCCTCCAAGTCTTACACTAATGAGTCTGGATTTTGCTGTTTACATGCCTAGTTTAAAAGTATAATGATTTAGGAGTCGGCAGGATTACATCAGAGTAAGAGAGAAGCATTTTGCCTCAAGGCTTTCTTTAGAAATTAGACATATCACTTTCAAACATGCCCAACAGCATTTTAGTGTACCTTTGAGATGTTTCTGCTCTGGTACGGCATCTCAAAAGCACAGGAAGAAGAAAATGCAGGTCTTCAACATCTAGGCTGTAGGATGAGGGGGAGGTTGGTGCCCCCAAGGAAATGGTTCAGGGCTTATATACGAAATTACTTTGTAATTCAGACTTTCTAATAAGACTCTCACAATAAAGGCTCCTAAATCTCCATGCCTTTTGATTGATAAAGTACCAGTATCTCTGGGCAGAATGAGGACAGCAGCAAACATGCTTTAAATTAAAGGGAAAGCAAGATGAGCAAGATGTGACCCAAATATCTGTGTGGCAGTGTACAGGCAGCATTTCTTGGGCAAGCCCCAGGGAATTCACCAGGCATTGTTCAAACACTGCTGCTCCAGCACTACACAGATACCCAAGAACAAGAGACACAGTGATCACAGGCACATTTTCATGCAGTTTTTGCTCAGTACCTCTCACTGTAGCACTGAGCACAGACAAAACAGACCAAGAAGAAACTAAAATTGCAGTTACAGTTGATAGTGTTTGTCTAATTGTCACCATTATATGGCTTCAACTTTTAAAAAATAAGTTTCCCATAATTATTTCAATATTTTGGCCTCATTCCAGTTGAAGCTTTAATGGGACTCATTCTGACAAGATATAGGATGTTGTCCCAATAGAGTCTCATTTGGATATGGGCCACCTGCAATTACCAATGAGCAGAGCTGTGCAAGATTAAAAGCACTGGCAGTATAATTTCTACCTTGTGTCCCAGGCTCTGTGGATTTGTTACTCATCCAGCCTGTCCATCTGGGGAGCAAACAGCATGTACTCCTTGATGAGAAACTCTGGCCAACCGACCAGCTGTGAAAAAAATAGATTACTCTTGTCATTTTTTTCTCCTAGGTAATTTGCTGGGAGTAAAAATATAATTTCTTTGAAGGTTTGCAGTTAAAAGAAAATCCAAGGGATGGGTCTTATTTATATTTAAAGTCTACCACACTATTATTTGGTAAATGCAATTTTCCAGATATATTGCTGATTAAACAGGTTTCCTTGTCATTTGGGACACTGGAAAAGTGAATTTCTATTATTCAGAGTACTGCCAAAACCACAATGACTGTTAAAGGGAAAAGTTCCCTATAAAAGCACTACTACATTCTATGAGAGAAAGAAATTTTTTTCTATCATTTTCTTAATACATTTTAATAATGATATGTTCCTGCTGCACCCAGCAAACTGAACAGACAGATCTTGAACAGGCATTATAATATGAAAATTATACTTTTTATCTTAAACTCCATTGTAGTCACAGATCTGACAGCAGCTCACACATCATGCTCACTAACAGATTCACTGCTTGAGCTTAAGAGGCAGAGGGTTTTGCTACAGATTCTACCATTTTCTCCAGAAAACATCACAAGAGGGTGCCAGAAAATTCACCTTTCCTGCAACAGAGAGTAAGAAGCCAAGCAGGTCCAGATAGCACGTTGGCTTTTAAATGTATTCAAGCGATTTCTGCTTTGCACACCTTAGACTGCACATCTGATGAGCCAAGACTACTTAGATATGCATGTTAGACTATTGGTCTTAAAACTGTAACATATTTTCCCGACTACCAACTGATCTGAGGAAGTTACTGGTGATTAGCACAACAGCAGGACTTACTACTCAGCACCTGTCCTAAACTATACCAAGCAGTTGTAGATTTAGGTATATTCAGTGTAGCAATCACCCTTTCAGGGACACTAGTTCTGTGGGAGTAAATGATGTTATAGAAACTTGAAAGCAGTGAACATAGTAAGGCCCCAAACTACATCATGAGAAGTAAAATGCTTTATATCATCCTGTCTTTGCCCACCACCTGCTACAGATCTAAAATCTTAAAAGTAAATACTATTACTTTTTTTTATACCTAAAGGAACATAAAAGTCGCAGAAAAGTAGCCTGAAAGAGAGAAAATACTGCTCTCCTTTATGATTCCCCCATTACCTCTGTTCCACATGATATAAATACCTTTCCATGCGTACTGCACTTCCAATATTAGGTAATGGAAAGAGATGGATCTCGGTAATTACGAAGAGAGAGAGTCACAACAGGGGAATCAGTGCTTGCTGTGTGTAATGCAGCAATTGCTAACCTGACCTGACTGGCAGAGGTCATGCAGGAGGTACAACTCCAGTGCTGACTGACACCTCTGACTTTACCCACCAAATCCCTGATAACCGAGAGCTGGGGAGAGCAGCATCTTCAATGTTAAAAGGAGAGAGAAGAACAGATGTGTTCCCCCAATTGCAAAAATTCTCTGCTAACAGCTGAGCTGCCGAAAAGAGATGATGGAAGGGAAACTGCACCACAAGCAGCTGTAAGGACTACTCACTCTATGATGTCAAAGGCAGAATATCTCAGTGGACTGCACTTACCCAGCACCTGCAGCACTAAAACACTGAGACCGGTGCTTTAGCAAAGATGACCTCAAGAAATTAAACTGCTCCCCATTCTTGTATTCAAGATTTGATCTAAGGAAATAAGAAAAACATGCCAAAAAGCAAAATGTCTTATCTTGACATTATCATTTGTAAATTTCAACTTATCATAAAGGAAGACTGACAAAATTCTCGGTGGGTTATGAGTACAGAGTGAGCCAGATGAACCAGTTCACCTTGTAAGAGTCAACCAGCCTTGATGTAAGTAAACTTTTAGTAGAGGTAACAATGAAAAATACCTGTCATTGACTTAGGGTCATTGACAGTGGTAAAAATTCTACCATTAGTGGTAAAAATTCTACCATTTTCAAACACTTTTCACCCCAAACTGTTATCCCGTTCTTCTAGTTTTCCATGTAAATATGTATAAAAACAGCATGGATGCACCAAAAGGTACGCCTTGTAGTAGTCAAATTCAACACTAGGCTTTCCTTTCTTACATACTAATAAGTAGCCATCCCAAAGGAAGTCAGTCCAAATAAGGGTTTACACCAATTTTATTTAAAAAGACCATATATGTCAAAAAAGATATTTCCTTTTGTATCCTGAAGCACCAATATTCACAAGTCTGACCACTTAATTATAAATATATTCCACAATACACATAGAGGGATAAATATTTGAAATATATCTGCATAGATAACATATACGTATTTCCAACCAATATTTCAAGTGTATTCTAATCAATGATTTACCACAAACAGAAGACAATTTTCCATTCATGATATAGGCAGCTGTGATGAATATTATAAAATACTGACTCAATGCATATTTGTTTTCCTTTGACTGCACTGAAATCTATCTAGTAGTGAATATCCCCACCACACAGACGGTCTGACACTGAATTAGGAGCCATTTAAGCCTGAAAAATTAGTCTTTATCAGACCTGTGCACAGAACTAAGTTTCACACAATAAAGGCAACACGATTCAACTGCGCAAGGCTGTGTTGTAAGTAAAATGGACAGAAGGCAACATGCCCAAAACCTGCAGTGTTCTGCTGCTACATGAAATGAAAAGACATTTAGCCAAATATTTTGCTGGCATATGCCCACTGACTTGAAGTCAGAGCAGTCAGAGTAGTACAGAATCTGCTAACCATTAACCATATTCACACACACAGAAATGCATTGACATGAATCCACACACACACGCGGGCTTATTCCTCATGCAGTTCCCAGATTCCTCATCTTGTGGGTACAAAAAGATACATGCTCATATTTTATACAGTACATTTAAAGTTTGAGTTACAAAAAGATTTCTGCATGTAAACGTGTGGGTACATTTCCTCTGAGTGGAGAGGTATGTCAGGAGAATATGATTTCACAGCCAGATCTGTAGCAACCACCCCCGAGATAACCCCAGAGGCAGTTCCATGGCCAGCTGTTCTGAGTTCACAAAGAATTCAGGCAATAAGCCAGAGCCAAGCCCAGATGCTGCTATTGGGAACTTTCCAAAGCATTACATCTGGATCCTGCTTCTGCCAAAGGCCCCATCTGCCTGCAAGGTGATAAATTCCACCTCTCAGAGGACAAGTAGCAAGAGAACCAGCAGGGCAAGGGAGCACCAACTCGATACAAGGGATACTTAACGTTTGGTTGGAATTTAATAACGTATTTTCTCAATATTCTCCTGCTTCACATTCCTACATTAGCCTTCTACAAAAGGCCTAAAGTAATGCTTTTCCATGGTTTTCAGCTACTGGAATGTTACATATCCAGGAGACCTAAAGCAACAAGGCATATGCCAAATGTGTAAGGGCAATACAAGCAGTTTCAGGGGTTGCCTTCCCCAAGATACCAAGAGATGGCTCCGATAAGTCTCCAAAGAGTGCAAGGATTTCAAACAGTCCCAACAAAGAAGCATCAACATATGAGTCTGCCCAGGGGCAGGACTGTCCTTGAGAAGGGTTGTAGTTTTTAAAAAGAATGATCAGGAGACATAATTAGTACTGCTAGAGTTAAAGATGCATTCCTTTATGCTTGTGAACAGCAGGGAGGAAGAGAAAACTGCACAGGAACAAAATATGCATTTACCAGTGGGGCAACATGTCATATTTTTGCAACTGAGGACAGTATCAGAGCAGTCAAAGAAGAAGAATTCAGTCCATGAGAAGTCACAAAGGACATTCTGTATCCTGAATAGTAAAGCAAGGAGAGATTTTTTTTAAAAAGCAAAAAACCAAACACTGTGGAAGCAGTTTTATGTTTCTATTGCACCCCTTTTTGGCACCTACTCTTTCAAAACTAGCAGTAGCTCATATCCCTCTGAATTTCACAGAAATGTGAGCTCTTCTCTCACACTGAACTGAAGAAAACCCAGCTTGAGGTGGGACCCTCAGTGAAAAGAACTTCTCTGAAAAAAAATCCATAGCATTATATAGCTCAAAGCCTTTGTAACATCACTATTCTTAACAGCACTGGTTTGTACACCGCCCTAGAAAACCGCAATTATTTTTCAATAGCATTTGAGGAAAGCTTACATCACATCCATGCTTAAAACAGAATTAAGGACCAAACTGGAAAACTACAGAGCTGCAGCACAGGCAAAGATCCTAAGCTCAGTGATAAGGCAAAGAACAGAAGACTATTCGGACAGGCTGCATAGCGGATAGTCCGGGAATATTTTTAAAGAGGAGGTCATGCTCAGCAAAGCTTTTGTGAGCACAGCAATGAAAAGCTGTTGGGACTGAAGCTAGAAATACAAGGTACTGGAAATACAAGGTCCAGGAATGTTTTTCAGACCGTTCTATATAACACTACAATATAAAGATTAATAAGTATAGCAATGACGGCACAATTCATAGACAGGAAACAAGCTCAGTACTACACCTAAGGTCAGTGATTAGCAACAGATGGGTTCAATTTGGAAAGAGGGAGAAGTGAATTGTGTTGTAATCTGGCTTTGTACCAGACCCAATTAATAAATAGGGCAACAGCACTGCGGAGGAAGCAACTGAGCTTACTTCCTGCCTATACATTCACAGTTGGCCAAAGCCTTTATCAACCCTGGAAAAACAACATAGAAAAAAACCCATATATTTAAAAAACAAAGAGGTCACTTGCAAGCCAATGATTTATATATAATGATAATTTAACACTAAATATCACAGAGAACATAACATTGCTTAGAGGCCAATCAAGTTGCTAACCCTTTGTACCAGGTACCATGTAAACAGAATAAATATCACCCCCTGTTCCAAAGGCCTCACAATTGTGAGACAAAATAGAAAACACTTGATGCAGTGGGTTTACATGTCAAAAAGATAAAAGCCTAATAGCAAACTTATTAAAGCATCCACAGTGAAAGCAGTTCAGAGAAACTGGACAAACAAAGACAAACTAAAGCTGGAAACCAAACAACAAAGATCTGACAGTGAGAAGCTATGGAAGCAACCAAGGTTGACAATAAACAACCCAAAGAAATCTCCTCAGAAGGTCTCGCAAGAAAAAGGTAAAAGAGATTCTAAAGACAAGAACTAGAACAAAAGGAAATACATACTAGAAGATACAGGTATGTAGACACATACAAAGGTGTATACTGACATCTATAAACAGATATCAGGGATGAGACTTTCCTGGAGACTGAAGCAGAGCCGTGAGCTCGCAGAGGCTGTGGGCGAGGACAGCAAAGGGAACCAAGAATAGAACTGGACTTTCAGCACAGAATTGTGGCTTTTACTGTTGCTTTTTACTATTTGGTACATCTAGAATCCCTCAAGTCCTTTTGGTTTGGGAGGCTATTAGAGGAGATTTTCGGTCCTGGTGGGGGCTAGAGTGACCTGCACTATTTACCAGTGTTGAAAGCCAAAGATTTATGTACATTAGTAAAAAGTCAGAATCTTTTACAAGAAGGCAAGAGCACAGCACGTTGGCAAAAAAGCAGAGCCTCTTACTGGCACAGGTGGAATGCATTTCTGCAAAGGAATGGGCACGTTTTGATTTAAAAGAAGAGCAATGCTGAATTTCTGTCTATCAGCCAGTGTAAGATTAATGCCTTCTGATGCGAGACTGCTGCACACCAGAGAGAACTGACAGGCAGAAGCATTAACTAATGTTTGTAACATGATGGTTTCACAATCACTACCCTCATATCTTTTTAACAAAGGGCTCCTATAAAGCAGGAGGCAATACCACATGTCACTTTAATAAATCTCTAAAAGCTAAATTAAAAATCTAGCTGTTTGTGCATACTGATATACATATGTGTGCATGTACACATACATGTGCACTCTATTAAATGTCTTATGACATTTTAATTAATGGTACAGAAGTTAACAAGCTGAGAAGAATTGCCTCTCTTTAAAGGAAAAAAACAGCATTGTGGAATTAGGGGTTTTCTAAATTTTAGGGAGTATCTTTGGACCTAAAGGTACTCCTCTGAGAACTCTATTTTATTTATGCCACTTTCTATCAGGGCACATTAAGTTGGTATAAAAATACTATCTCATTGCCAACCAAGTAGTCACATCGATTTACAGTAAATTCAAAAACAGCTTACAAGGTGGAAGCCCAAATTCCAGCTTTGAGTTGTCCTTTACTGCAAAACAGAAATTGAGCAATTTTAAGGCTAGAGATGAAAGAAAGAAAAAAAAAAAAAGAAAAAGCTGCTTGTAGACTCAGACTTCACTCTAAGCAAAAGCAAAATGAAGAACAAAATTAGTATTCTGAAGCCTGCTGTGAACTCTACTGAACTGGAGACTTCTCATTTATCCACTGCTGGTTTGCAAAATTTAAGACATGTCCCCAGCTTCAGCAAGACTAAAATCAAAACTATCTCTACTTTTCCTCATCACTAATGCAGATTAATTCATTAAGAACTAAGCAAAGACCATCAATCTAGCTTCAAGGTAATCAATAACAAACTCCTATAGGTTCAGACCGACCATCTCTATTTTCACTGGGAAACAATTAGCAGGTTGAGTGTTATTAGGGTATATTGGACCAATTTCAATAGGGATGTAATGAATGGAATTAAACTGATTTAATTAACACCTGCATATTGAAAGACATACAGAACAGGCCTGGTGAGAAACCTACAAGAAATGTGAAATGTGATCCCCATCTGAATCTTCTCTTCAAGCTGCTCTCTGGCAAAAGGAGCCCTGCTCTACTGACTAAGTCTCTCTGTTTCAGCCACGTGAGGGTTTTTTTTAGTTAATTACTCATTACCATCCAGTTGTCCTCTTCTTTTGATTGCACATGAATAATATAGCAGGGTCTTAAAAAATTAAAATAAAGAATGATCATTTGACAGCAATGTATTCATTGTTCTTTAACCAATGAACAAAACACTGACAACTCCAGCAGCTACCTCATATCTCCAGGTTCCAGCAGACTACTGGAAGGATTGATAACCAGACTGCAAATAAATTCTATGTCTGTGAACATATTAAATACAGGCTGTTTCTCTTCTGTGCAAAAGAATCTCTGTATCATCATCCTGTTTCTCCTCAAGATTTTTCTACTGTTGCTTTCATGTTTCACTTACAGGGGGGAGAAAAAAAATTAACAGATCTCTGTTCATCTTTTCTTGACAGCCACAGCTTAGAAGTGGCAATAGAGCAGGTAACGAGTTTGACCTTGTGGGAGTGGTGGGGGCCTCAGGGTACCCTGCTCTTCTGCTCTCTCTCTTTCTTTGGGACCCTGCAAGCGATGGACAGAGGCTTATGAGGAGATGAAAAGATTCTTTTTCAGTTGCTGTTGAAATTAACTGATCAGACCGTCATCTGCAGGGTCCTGCTCTTCCTTTACTTGTATTCTCCCTGCTGTGGGAATGAAACTGCAAAGAGAACAAAAGTGCCACTCAATTCAACTGAAAGGAGTTCTCTGAAATAGCAAGCAGTTAATGTACATACTAAAGATCATCTCCCATTGTGCTTGTGAACAGTTTGCCCATCATTTTAGCTAACATTATCCTTTTGCTTTATCTTAAAAGTCCATGAGCTACCATGACAAGTTTGGAAAAAAAAAATCTTAAACACTTCTTCAGATAATTGTTGACATGTTAAACTTGGGTTAATAAAGACTAAGTACCAGTTCCTGTCCATTTCAACAAGGTGTGGATATTTGGGAAAAGAGCTCTGCAGAATTCAGACAAAATCCAGCTACAACAGAACAGCTAAGGAAGTCTCCAGAAGTTTGCATCAGGGATATCCTCATTGGTGAACAATGCCTGTGATGCTACAGCACAAGAGAAGCCTATGGATAACATTCCCAAATAGCTCCTTTTGATAGGTAGGATCAAGATCACCATTAGAAATTAATGCCTGCCATGCAAAGGTGCAATCCAGCATAAATTTGGTGAAGACTATGGTTAGATCGATATTCCTTTAGATTGTAAAAAGGTGTCATGACCTAAAAAGCTCTAAAATACCTGCTCTCAATAGAGCAAATTATATTTGCAAACTCTTAGATTACCTTATCTAGTACCTGGTAGCAAAGATGTTTATAAGAGCACTCAACAACGTTTGAGAATTTCTGCTATCTTTATGTTAAATTTGGCAGTTGAGCTACAATACTTGAATTTGTGCGTGCACGTTGTTTGTGCAAACAGCTTTCAAGCTGAGGGAATTTTAGGACACTGAGAAGTCTTTGTGTTTCTTTCTTCATATGTGCATAGACTGAATTACCTGGAAATGCAGAAGCTTTGAAAACACTGGGACTCCTTTGTAGCTAAGGCAGAAATTTTCTACTCAGTGTTTAGCTCTTTAGAGAACACCTTACTTTAAATTATCTCTTCTTCCTTTCATCAAGATCATTAATTGCATGTGTATTAGCGGTGCTATCTGCGACAGGTGTCACATATCTTTGCCCAACTCATTTGATTAATTGCCTCCAAAGCCTGCCTCTGGCTAGCGGGCATGCCACCTTTTACTACAATCCCTGCCAGTCACCAGCAATTTATTTGTCACATGTACATACAGAGCCCTAGCTAAGAACAGCAAGGATCCATGTTACCATGCCCATCTCATTCAATTAATTGCTTCAGTGGCAAGCCCCTGGCCAGGACAAATTTGGGTAACTGTAGTGTTAAGTCACCCATACAAACATTTTCCACATATATTCTAAATCCATTTAGTGGATTTACCACTCACCCATTTTCTGTCACTATATAACCCAGTCCTTGCCACTCATTTGAAGGTTAAATATCACATGCACAATCTAGGCTCCAGCTGTTGATCTTGACTCTGCCTGCCCTTTGCTCCATGTTCTGGAGGTAGAATGCACTAGGTAAGATGCTGTTCTTCCCACATCCAAATATATTTTATTAGGTAGAAAGTGTCAGCATTAAGAAGGCAGATGGTGTAAAATTCACAAAACATCATGTTTATATTTTGTGGAATTTATCTATATCTCTTGTTGTTCCACGATGCCCAGAGAGCTGCAGTTTATACCAGGTATGCAGTGACCAGGAACTTAGATTTACCTCCCCTGAAGAGGATACAACAGTCAGGATGGGGAGCTCCAGAATCCCCAGCTCAATAAACAGCACGTGTCATTGAGATCAGGGTACACACATCCACAGACTGCTATGGAGAAGGCTGACATTAAAACTGCAGTTGTGACCAATGCCTGTGCAATGTGAACCAGGCACAGGCACGAGGAAAGGGAGGGAATATACTGCTGCAAGTTCACAAACACAGAAAATACGGGATGAGATCCCTTCGACAGAACCCAAACTTCACAAAAATCAGTGGAGGAGATGCAACTGTCATTACCTACAGCAGGACTCCATCTCAGTCTGGCACTCATAGCTGATTTTATAAAGTCACAATTGCAACAGCTACACATCACTTCTAATTTCTTCATAATAATGATTAATCACTAAACTTTCCCTTAAAGGTTACCCAGTGAAAAAGCATCATGGAAACAGGATTATAAATGTGTCTGATAAGCAATTCAGTCTGAGTGCTAGTGATTTTGAGTTCATAATTTCTGTGGTTTAACCACAGCCAAGAGCCAAGCACCATGCAGCCACTCACTCACTCCCCCAACATTAGGACTGGGAGAGAACTGGAAAGGTAAAAGCTAAAAAAACGTGCGTTGAGATAAAGACAGTTTAATAGGCAAAGCAAAAACCATGTACACAAGCAAAGCAAAACAAGGAAATAATTCACTGCTTCCCGTGGGCAGGCAGGTGTTCAACCATCTCTGGGACAGCAGGGCCACATCACACATAAGTCACATAAGTGACTTGGGATGACAAACACCATCACTCCAAATGTCCCCCTTTTCCCTCCTTCTTCCCCCCACTCTATAAATGGAGCAGAATGTCATGCAGTCTGGAATATCCCTTTGGTCAATTTGGGCCACCTGTCCTGGCTGTGTCTACTCCCACCCTCTCACACACCCCCAACTTCCTTGCCAGCCTGGTAATATGGAAAGCAGAAAAAGCCTTGGCTCTGTGTAAGCCCTGTTCAACAGGAAAAAAACCACCTCTGTTATCATCACTGTGTTCAGTACAAATCCAAAACAGCCCCATACCAGTCACTGGGAAGAAAAATTACCCTACCCCAGCCAAAATCAGCACAATATTACTTAACTTCAATCTCTACAATAAAAGTCAGTCAAAACAATCTTAGTGAAAATAAGACAGGAAGAAACAATTCAGAAAATAAGCCACACTGGGAAAGTCTTGCTGGTCTGGCATGGATGAGTTGGTGCTGATGGACTGAGGGAGCTTCTGTCTACGAACCCTTCACATGTGACAGGCACACTTTCCATCTCAGTCATGAAAGCACAAATTCTACCCTCAGACTAAATCAGAAAGAAGCTCCATGACAAGCAGTTATCCTCCAGGTTCACCGAATTACACAAAAGGTCAAATCTACCCTGGCCATTCTTAAGGGTGACCCACACAGCCACGTGTTCACAGCAGATTTATACACCAGTTAAACAACTGCTGTTCATTCTGGATGCAGGACCACGCTCAGACTAACTACTGCAGTATAGCTGTATGCATTGGGAATGATACTATGATTTCTCTGGATATTGGCCACACTTATGGAGCCTTATTTATTGATCTAGCAAAGGTTTCTGATACAGTTGACTGCACATTTTTGTTACAGCAATTTAAGCGTGACACAGATTTTACTGTAGCTTGGTTTAGCAGCAATATAATTGGTCACTGGGTATTATGGGGAAGCTGGCATTGCAACAGCCCTGCTGTGTCTGTGCTACAAAGAAAGGACATTCTATCCTCCCAGACTGTTGGCCCAGCACCTTTTCTGAGTGTGATATTCACTCACCACAACCTGCACGAGTCCACTGACAAGTCTGTGACAAACACTCGTCTACCTCAAAGGAATCTGTCCACACCTGGCAGCCTGGGCAGATGAAGAGACAACAACAACTTTAAATACCCCCTCTGCTCCTCCAACCTGGAGCAAATTCAGGACTCAGAAGGCCCCAGCATGCTCTTCCAGGCTTTCCCCAAATTCTTTAAGATTCCCACTATTTAGTATCACTTTCTCTAACCCTCATCCTAGCAGATGTCTAACTCTTACGCTAGCAGAAGGATGTGTAAAATCCCTTGCAAGCTTCAGTAAATGCTTTTACTTCAGGTGACAGCAGTTTATGTTAGCATGTATGTTATTTTCAAAAAGTACAAACGCAAAGAAATAGTTAATTCTGTGAAAAAAAGCACTTCCTGCTTTATTTACTATGCTTCTCATCTACCTCCCAAAGCACAGAAATACACAGGAGAATCTCAGCTACAGGAAATCTGCACAGTGTGACGTGAGTTCCTAGGTAACAGGACAGATCTCAGAAGGCTGGCAAGATGCAAGCAGAGGGGAGAAGCCATGGCAGGACCACTACAACTCCAGCATCCAGGGAAGCAATGAACTCACCACAAAACACACGGGGTCTTGCTAAAGAACAGGGTTTAAATCCAGTACTCAGCCTGGAAAGGGAAGAGAAGGAGCAAATCCACGAATGTCTCTGGGCAGGCCCTTTAGCCACAAGGCACAACAAGCAAGGGCAGCCCAATATTTCCCTGAATACAGCTCAACTTTTGAAAAATTATTGTAATCAGCTCTTTCATTTCAGGGGCTGATCATCTCCCAGAGCTAATGAAGAATTTATTTTCATCCCAGTTGAGCAGATGTACTTGACTTCTTGAGATTTCTCCACCTTCAGCCCTAAAGCATCAGAGCACCCATATGTTCCTGGGTGCTGCAGGCATAGGTGGGAGGCAAACCCCTACTTCTTTGCCTCTGACACATCTGCTTTTTCCAAAGGCTAAATACATGAGTCTAACTAAAAGCACTGGGCTGACAGTGCAGACATCTGTGAAAGGTAATGATCTCTGTTATACAAAATTTACTTAATATTTAAGGTGATAGAGTGCCCTCATATCACCTTTAACCCTATGATGACAGTATCTTAATAAGTACACACTACAGATTAAACTTGAGGTTCAGCAGGAAATACCATGTCATCTCTAAACTGAGCAATTAAGTCACTTTTTCTTGCAGAATACAAAATAAATAGAACTGTGAATGCTACATAGCACTCAAAGATTATGGTTCAGATTGCCTTTCCTCAAAATTCCTTACCAGAAGCAATGAATTGTACAAAGAGCTGCTCATTGGACGGAAGAAGGCAGAGAACATTTCTCCACAAGGCCAAGGATATAGGAAGATGGTCTCTCTTATCCCAGTGGATCCTGTAATCCATAGCACAGTTCCCTGACAGAACCTCAGACATGTAGGCAATAGGTAAGTATTACAATATGAACACATATGGCCAGGAACTCCTATAACCTTATTTGTGCTTTTTCTCCATGGAAAGAGCTGCTTAAATGATCTCATACCTTCAAAGGAATTGTTGCATTTTCCTCTCTATAGTATGTTTTCTTTCTGTTCCAGTTCATCTCAGATGATATTTCCATACCTTATGGGTAACAGTGAAGCTGATTTCCCTTTGACATTCTGATTAAAGGTACTGGAATGCATTCCCTGTACACTTACACACAAAATGGCTTAGGTCCCATTTCAAATTATATGCACTTACTGAAACGGGATCCAAAAATGGATAGAATTTGAGATCACACATTTATATTAATTTTAATGTTCTCAAGATTAGTCAATTTTTTAAGCAAATCATTCATTTACTTGAATCTCTGTTTCACATTAGAGAGGATGGTTGTACCGAGATTTTAAATCAATTTCAGAGTCCTTTCCTACTGAGGATTAAGTTTGACGATTAAAGGGACTTCATGTTAATTTCAATAAAATTTTGCTTCCACTTTCATTTACTATTTTATCAATTCAGTAAGAGAATTTTGCAGTCTCAGAGCTCATCTCTTAAGGTCTAACACGACAGTTTCTTGGTAGGCTGTTGTTTCTCCCTTTTGCACTGACTATGATAGAGGACTTTAACAATGGTCTCTCTCCCCTTTGACACTGACCTGCTGGAAGACTCCTAATGTTTTCCTCACACCCCACTGTTCTCACTAAATGTATTTGACATAAGATCAGGAAGGTGAATGACCAGCACATCCCTGTGGCTGCTGTGGATTACCCCCATAGGTGCTAAAGAGAACAAATACAAATCACTGTGTGCAGAAAGCCAAGAATAACTCACAGGCAGCACTGCTGGTACCTTTAGAAAGCTTCCCTCCCAATTATGAAAACCCCAGAAACTGTTAAACAACATAAGAGAACAAACCAACAAAAAATTTGCAGCCCCATCTACAGCCTGTGTTATGGGAGCACTGGAAGCCCCAATCTAAAAAAAATCACACAAGAAAGGGCAGGAAAAGGCTCTAGGTTCACCAAACTCATTCCCTATCCCAAGGCAGGAACAACGTGCCAAGCTGTTCCTGTGAAGTATTTGCCTGTTCAATAACTCTGCCCCCTCTGTCTGGATCTGCAGAGCTGAAAAAGACCCACACTGGTGTCATTGAATTCCTCTGGGAAAGAACAGTCTTCCAGCAAACAAATCCCCAGTACTCCATCCCAGGAGTCATGGGCTCAGCTGGGGCCTCTGTTCCCTACTCTTGTGCAATGAATCTAAACAACAATCAAAATGAGCAGTGATTACTTTTGACAGAATAGAGGATTTTTCTCTATATTGTGGTATTAGTAATTTTCTGCTGATTTTCTTGGCAATTTGCTTAAAGATTAGATTTTGCTAATTGTAGGAGAAATATTCACAACCACACAAAATTTCATTTTCCCCATTGAAAAAAATATGCTTTCAATAAAAACTGATGGATTTTCAAATCCAAAGTCTTTGTCATCCTAAGTTCCATCTTCACCAGGTACAACTACCAAGTGCATAAAATACTGTCCAATTCCAAACCTGATACCAGCTTTGCCAATAAACTACTCAAGGTCAAGCCAGAGGTCAAATAGCTCAACAAATGGTGAGACTTGAAAACACACCCTCAGCTTCATAATAACCTCCATAATGCCTTGGCCCTGTGCCACCTCATCCCTCTCAGCTCTGTATTTGTATTAAGAAAAGCTACATAACTGACATCACCTACATCCTGTCCATGGCTATTTTTAACACTTCAAATCTGTTGCAAGTCTCTCCCTTATCCCTTTTTAAAGTAAATCTATCAAAGAAGCAAGTCCTCCTCTCTGTAGAACATGGATATTTTTTCCTCCTCAGGAGACAGGGTAAATTTAAGACCCAACACCTAATGACTGAGCAGAGCCAGAAGAAGGAAATGTTCAATAGCAAAAAAGGAAGAATTTCAACTTTTTATTCTGAGAAGCACAGCATTTGCTTCTTCCATAAGTGTTCCTGAGAAAAGTGTGCCTAGAAACAAGATTTGAAATCATTTTTTAAGGGGCTTTATTCTCCCACTGAGTCCTGTGCATTTGGACTCACAACAGCACTACTAAAGGATTACAGTGGATTCCAGCCACTCATTCTTCATCACACACATTTCAAATTCATCAAACAGGACTGGTTTGCTCTCCCTGCTTCCAATGGAGATTACCAAGCAACAGCATCATCTGAAATGCTTTTGCTCATAGGAAGAGGACAGGTTTTGCCATTGCAAATAGTGCCTTAAGCTCTACTACCTCAATGACTGGAGCATCTCTTAACAAACACTCGTGCTCACCTTTCTTCCCGAGTGTGGTATAATTGGTATCTCAGAAACAACCACCTGGACCTCAGCTTTAGCCTTGTTATTCCTCAGGCTGTATTCAAGACCTTCGCAGCACTCATTTCTCCTGTCAAGGGAACAGCTCCCTCCAAGGCCCTGGCACAGGCTGCCCAGAGAAGTTGTGGATGCCCCATCCCTGGAAGTGTTCAAGGCCAGGTTTAATGGGGCTTTGAGCAAGCCTGTCTAGTAGAAGAGGTGCCTGCTCATGGCAGGGGCTTGGAACTAAAAGATCTTTAAGGCATCTCTCAATTCAAACCATTCTACGATTCCTCATCCTCACAGCAAATAGGCAGAAGCTGCCAAGGGTTAAAAACTTCAATGTACCCTCAGAATATTCATCTCTTTACAATTAAATCTGGAGGATGCTATGTTAATCTGCTACTCATTCCTACTCTCTCAATCTCAGTCAGTCTGAAAAAAGGGTACAGAACCTGTGTTGCCCTATTCTTTAGGTAAGCAATAATTCTTGTATTGCTTTCAGTAGTTTGATTAACACAGTTACTCCTCAGTGTAGACTCCAGAGCTCTTTTTGAGAGATATTTAGGGAAAAAGGTTGTCTGAGGAACTCACGAGAATCAGTCTGGGTTTTAAAAAGTAGTTTAACATGTCAATGTGACTATTAAATGCACAGAAGCTTATGGCTTCCTTGCAGCTGTGAATGCAGAGCTGCTAGAGACCATCTTTATTATAACAAATATATAGAAATCCTTTGTGTTCATCTAGGGTTTTGAGCTGAGCCCAAGCTGAAGCCAACAGTATCTATTTCATGGTACACGGTTCTCAAGATGCCTCTGAAGCTTTTATCAGATATTTCAGCACACAGGTATTGAGCACAGGTGACAAAATACAAGAGTGCTTCCATCTCAGTCTGCACTCCTTGATGGAAGAAAACAGGTTCTCTGTTCTGTGCCACTGCTGCCATCCAGAGCCAGTATGAATGGCTGGTTTTTTTGGAAGTCTGACTCCAGCAGTGGGATATCTGCTAGAATTTCATGCTGCAGCATTGCTAGGTTTTATTTCCTGCATTTGCAATGCCATCCTTTTTCCCCTTTAAACAAATTGACTGTTAGAGAACATCACAGAGTGAAAACAGCTCTGAGAATGCTGGCACTTTGAATGCTGTCCTGGAGGATGAGAAATTTGTATCTTTTGATGGAACAAAGTCAGTGGCTTTACTTTGCTGTCGCATTTTGTTAAGCATGTGTCCAGTTTCATTTACATGGCTGTTAACATCCCTTTTTCCTTGCTTAGAAACACTGAGGCCAATACCACAGAGCTCACACTGGAAATGGAAACTCAGGAACGCACCTCTCTATATTTATACTCTCATAGAGCTAATATCAGTGCCAGGGGCAGCAAGAAGAAAAATATCTTTGCAAATTATCTATGACAGCTAGGTAAGGACTCACATTTCTGAATTTGATGCCCAAAATATGCAGATTTAGTTTTCTAATTAAACAAAGCTGTAGAGAGGGTGTGAGAATGTGCTGAGAGCTTTTTATTTATTTTTGTTGCTGTTCTTCAGACTGATGTAGGGATGTGGGAAAGGGGAGGTACACATCCTGCATTGTACTGCTAGATGCTTTTACATCAGCCCTGTCCACTACATTTTGTTCTCTTCTACTTTCCCAATTAAGACAGCTTCAGAGCAAGCTCTTTGGCATAACATTTTCTGCCAGCTAATGTCAGAAGCACACAGTATATTACAGTTCTACATGTTGGATTTAGTTCCCAAAGGAGTCAGAGCTATGCTTGTGACCAGAATGGACACTGGTCTTGGTATTTGCAACACAGTGCCTGTAGCACAGGATGGTCACCTGAGCAAGATTGTCATTAAGCAAACCAGCCCCTTCAGGGTAACCCTGCATCAGGTAGAAAAGGGTTAAGGCGAGGGCATGAATAGGATTTAAACACAAGAGAAAAGTCTTCCCATATTCAATATGATACAAAAACCAGCCTGATAACATGCAAGTGGTGCAGGACTGCATGTGCCAGCCTAATCCAGGTGGTGTCATCGAGGTTACCCAAACTCACCAGTATCTGACATCACACAGGACATCGCTTCAGAGCAGGAGCTCATTTCAGCTACACCGACTCTCAACAGCACTCCTGCTTCAGCACTCCATTAAAATGAACAGGAACATTTATAGATATATTAATTATTAATAAGGTGGGCAGAATTCAGCCTATAATGGCTTCAAAAATGTTAAGTGGTTTTAGGCAGCATGAGGGCTGTTGTATCAAACTGCTGAATGCAGCGAAGGCATTCGCTCGCTTCCACAAAATGACTGCCTGTCTCAGTAAGTTTAGACTCATTTGACAGTGTTCTTGGGAGAATCAAATATTTCTAAATTTAGAAATTCAGCAGGGAATCTCCCTTTGTCTGCAACTTGAGAACATTGGCATTTTCTAGACAAGTTACTACTAGCAGTGCAATTCAAATTTATTTTTTTTTATATATCTCAGTGCTAATAATACTGAAAGATGCATCAGGCTGATTTAACAGCAGACAAACTCATTTTTGGTATAACTTCCAAGAGTTGTATTTTGCTTTTGCATTATTATACACTTAATGAAACTAATCTTATGCTCCAAAGATGAATATTTAATTTAGTATTTTAAACCATGTTGTACCCTGTGTTCTACATGAGAAACAGCCAGGATGTGTGCCTGCACCTTAATCAAAACCAACTCCATTTCATTAGGACTCACATTCCCTTTGAGAAGAAAGGTGTTAGGCTGGGATTCAGCAGGTGGCACTGTTACACATAATTTAACACTTTTTTACAGGATAGGCATACTTTTTGATTTGGATATGGATTATGCCTTTGTTAGGTTTTCCAGTGAAGTTTCTTTCTGGAGAGCAGGAAAGAAAGAAGCACAGCTCTTTCAAAGTGTAGGAGGTTCTCTCTCCATTTTAATCTCTCTCACAGGAGTCAGCAGTTGAAGCAAAAGTCAAGGTGTACATTGGAAATGCTGGGAGACATGACACATTTAACTTTAAGACCACTCCTGTTTCACAAAGAAGTTGTACATTTAAATAAAGTACACATTCACTTTGAAGAGAGCCATCATCTGTATTAGTCAGCTTTCAACATGGAGTCGGCTCACAAAAATTCCTGAGGGACAAAACCTTCACATCAAGAATGCTCACAATATTTAGTAGCAGTTACTAAGAGTAACTAATACTTTTTCTTAAGCTGAATGTTACTTTACTGTACTGAAGTTGATCCACCTCTCTGTGAGCAGCAGCAGGTCTGCTGGGGTTAACAGTGTAAAAAAATCTCGGTATAATACTTAAACTCTACTCTCTTCTCCTGCCCTCGTGTTTTTTCTGGGTTAACTGCAGTCCAGGTCCTTGGCTTAGTGCCCTCTATCATAACTATTCCTACCACTAAAGCCCCAAGATGAGACTCATTGACTTGTAGTTCCTCACCAAGCAAGAGTTAAGCATTAGGAGACACCTTCTAGCAGCAAGGAAAACAAATTGTCTACAGTTTTGGCATATCCATCACTCTCTATTCTACTCTAAGATCACCAAGAACCTCTCAGCAATGTGCCCTGCCACGTATAAATTTATTTTGAAGGCAGAAAGCTTTTCTCTGGGCTCCAGCCTTGTTTTCCTAGATCTCCCTCACTCGCCCACTTCCACTGTCAGCCATGACAGAATTAGTTACCAGCCTGCTCCCTCTCCACTTCCCACAACATAGCAGGGTTCACCTCTGACTGTCCATCAATTCTTCACAATTAGTTTTAAAATGTGACTTCAGTTTCAAAGAACTGGTTCTTTATCACCTTTGCTAGTATTGCAAGGAAGGGGATTTTGAATCCATGCCTTTTTGCTGCACAGCCAATTATGGGAACTAACACTTTTGAATCAGATCTAGGTTTTACTGTTGTGTTGTTTATTTTGTTTGTTTGTTTTCTATCTACTTGCATGGAGTTCACCAAACATGAAACAAAGTACCTTTTTCTTGGTAGTTTGGGGGGGGGTTGTTGTTGCTGTTTTGTGGGGTTTTTTTAAATCATACCATTTAAACCAATTTGTGCCAACATCAAAAGCTTTGAACTTCTATCTAGGAGGTTGAGCTGAGCAAATAACAGATATTGCTGCCTAAGCTTTTGGGGAAAGGCAAGGATGTGGAAGCATCAGGAAAGATTTATGAGAGAGAAGTTTTGTCTCTTTTGAGGCAAATCTATACTGAGAATACAACAGCTTTTAAAACAGATGTTTGAGCCAGGAAACCACAGGTGGGAAGAGTCAGATGGCATCTTCCTGTGAAGGCTAAAGGAACTCTGGAGAGAAGATCTATAAAAGGCATACTGGTATCCATTAGAGGCTCTGAAGCAAGGGGCCTTACTGGCAGATGCCATGTAAGAAAAAAATGGGGAAGCTGTCAAAGAAAAAGGGAATTATTGGATCATTTCGTTTTACTTGCGAGCATGCTTATGCTTATTTCTTTGCTAAGAGGGTGGTCAAACACCGGGACAGGTCTCCAAGACCTGGGGTTGATGCTCCAAGCCTGTCAGTGTCTAAGGAGCATTTGGACAACAGGCTTAGGAACATGTTTTAACTTTTGGTCAAACAAGTTATCACGCTACAGTGATTTAAATATAATTTGCTCCTGGATACTTGACAAGGAGACTGCTTCCAAAGACATGCTGCTGCTTTGAATTAGCATTTGCCTTTGAACTCACGTCCATTTGTAAAGTCAAGGCTTTGGCACCAAGAAGAGCATCAATGCTATACAAAAGCTGCCTATTTGGGAATGAATTTTTCAGTGACCTTCACAGGACATGGCCAATTTCCATGCCTGCAAGTTATTCTGATAGGAAACTAATATATGCAATTTGAAGGCAATACATAAGCTAAGGAAACCAGCAGAGAAAAAACTCAGAGACCAGTATCAGATGGGCTCAAAGAGACTTTTAGTATGGCAGGACATGCTGGGCTATTCTCTCTGTAAAACAATACCATCTGCCTTCCCCCTTTAAAAATTAAAATTCAAATGAAAGCATAATTCTGACTGTTTCAGCCTTTATCAAACTCAACTGTTCAGCACAGCATTAAATAGTATGAAATAAGGACTCTTGGAGGACTGTGCATACTGCATGAAAGCATTCATTAAGTCTAAGTTATGGTTACTTCTACTGTCAAGTCAACAATGCACAATCAGTGGTGGCTAAAATTTTAGGCTGGTATGTTAGACTAAGAAATAGCTTTTGAGTCATATAAATTCTGTTTCCTGCTAATGAGGACAAATTATATGTCAGCACAGAATTAATTTCTTTCTTTGCACTAAACAAAATAACAGGAAGAAACTTCTTGCAGACACAACTTTGTAAAAACTTATGATTTTTGCTAGAAACAGCACTTCTGTTTTCAGCATAAGTGCATACAAAGATGAGGCAAAAGCAAAGACTAAAATATTTGGATTCAGATTTTTAAGAGAAAGAACAAAAATAAATTGAGTATTACACCTATACGTGATTCTGTAAGTGTCCCACGTTGTCACAAATATATGGATTCACATGACAATGGAGCAGTTTTGAATCTCAGGCTGTACTGAATTCAAACTTTATGACCAGGACCATCACTAATTAGGACAGGCATCCTACAGTATCACAGACCATCAACCTGAGCCACTAGATTTTATTGAATACTCTTCCTTAAGTTCAAAGGTTGCTTCTTGCTCACTTGAGAAATGCCAGCTTAGAGTCATTTAAATTAGCACTACAAAACAACATCCCCATCTCATTTGTCTCTGACTTCATCAACACCATTTCCTATAATCCACTTAGCTTAAAGCACAAAACCTTGTCATAGATTATTGAATGGTTTGGGTTGAAAGGGACCTTAGAGATCATTTATCTAGAAAACATTACATATATGGTATTTAGAGTAGGATTTGGGAAGCCTGGCCACACAACCACTGGCCACACAACCATGGATCACGTTAAAAGCATACAACCCCTCAGAGAGGACAAAGCTTATGCCATGGGGACAAAACAGGAATCACAGAAGCATTCTATAGTTACCAAACTTCCTCAGGATCACTAAAACAAAAAATTACATGCGTTGCAGTCTAGACCATGCAGCTGAATCAAGACAAAGTGTCCCATATCTCTGTAGAGCTGTATTTTTCCAGTGGGCAAAGAACCCCAGAAAGCAAGCTTTGTGTAGGGGCTGCAAGGTGCACAGGTTCACCTTGTGTCAAAAACAAAGACTGTTTTTCCATATAAAAGATGATAAAGCTTGCTATAGATTGTTTGGTAGACAAAAAAAGAGGCTAAACCTACCTTAACCTTGTGTTGCACTAGAATGAAGGTGAAAGCTTGCACAAAGCAGCCCAACACCAATAGCTTCAGACCGCATCCTGAGGCACAAAGAGCCCAGCTCCTCGGCAGTCACAAAACACCTGAAGGCTTTGGTTGTTATCTGCTCCTCAGCCCAGGTGCTCCTGGGAAGTGCAGTTCAAGGTAGTTAAGTGACAAAGCCTGTGGATCTGAGTGAATTACAGATTGGGATTTCACTGAATTGTTTATTTGTATGCAAGAAAAATCATTAATTCCTTGATTACAGAAGATTAAATCAAGTGTTTTAACGTGAAAAGACCTAAACCTTTGGGTTACTGCAAGAGGTTAAATTTACCTTACAAAGCCAAATTAACAGTGGCTTGGGTGAGGGAATTGAAATAGAGTTATCTTAGAAAATGGTTCCATAAACTTTGATGTGCTTATTGTTATATTTGATAGGAAGTTCTAAAGACTAAGCTGTGTAGGCTTAAATATGTTATATTAACTTTGCTAATATTTTTAACTAAAAGAGATACTTTTAACCATTTTTTTTCATTTCTCCAAGAGTAAGCCTGCCAGTCACAACTGATTCCTGCTTTCCCAGTACCTCACAAGGATGTCATCCCTTTCATTTTAAACTAAATCCCTTCTAGCATTTGAGAAGACAGAAATAAAATCATCTACTCAAAGTTTTAGCTATAATAGTTCTGAATAATTTATATGTAGGAAGAGAAGGGATGTACAGCATATGACTGATCATATTAGCATAGTACAGACAGATAAAATGTTTTCCAGAGGAAAGGCAGTTTAGTTGCATTTTTCTAAATTATACACTGAAAACTGAACAAGTCACTTTCAAAATGTAAATATTTCTAATGAAAGCATTGCATGTAAGAGTAGCCTCTCCTATCTTATTGGTAACAATTTTATTTTTTCTTATAAAAGCAGATAATTATTTGATTGTTTATCAAAATTCCATTAGATTAGGAGAAGGTGCACTGAAGTACAGCCCTGAGAAGCAGGAATTCAGGTCTCATCTCTGCAGCTCACTGGTCTTTCAGAGGCAGTGATGGATGGAGCATCATGCTGCAAGGCAGAAGGCAACTTCTGTTCCCAATTTTGCCAAGTAATCCCAGCCAAAACACTTGTCCTGTTAAAATACTATGGTCTTCACAATACAGCAATAGACTTCTCTATGACTTTAAAATCTACAAGACATAAAAGTCTGCAAAGTTTAGTGAGACCACAAAATAAAAGGAACTTTGACACTTGTTCTAACATGAAAGAATTAGTGAAGTGCCCAAATAATTAGATATAACTACACACTCTAGTTAACAAAACACCCAAACTCTCACAAACAAAACCCACAACTCTCAGTCCAACTGCTCCACCTCAGTGTGCCTTTGTGGGCTGGCATCCACACCAGTAAGAGAAATTTCTCAGTATACACCAACTAAAGACCTTACTAGGAGGTGAGTAGGTCCCTGGGTATAGGAATAGTCCTTTGCTGTTCCAGCAGAGTCATTTAAGACTTAAAGAAATTGAACATTTAGAGTTTAACAGGCTCAGCAGATGATGCAAATTCCACCCCTTGTCTCTCCACAGTATTCCCTGATTGTATCATTAGCACAACAGCTCCCACTATGAAAGGAGGAAAAGTGGGCGTGGGTGAGAAAGACTTCATGTGCCATACACGTACAGAAAATTACACAGGAAGAAGCTGATGTGAAAAAATGAGTCAAATGACTGAAACAAGACAAGGAGAATACTACCATTCGTAGGTTACTGTGTGCCCCTCTGCTTCTTAGTAGGATCAATCATGATGGTCATTGGAGTGTACATGGTAGAAACATACTTACATATTAAGAAAACCCTTTCTAACATTGGGTCAGAAAGCTGAGTGAGAAAACAGCACAAGAGCCACTTGACCAATTCATTGGGAAGGTTAAAGCATTGCCTTTTAAATTTAGACCAAAGTGACTGCTCTTCCTTTCCTGTCTCTCTATTCTGCAGCTGCTTGCTGGGAAGTGACAACTTCCTCACCATCATTCCGGGCCTCACTTGCAAAGTGGTTTTTGGCAGGAAAAAGAAAAGTGTTCAGTTTCTCTTTGGACAAGGCTGCTGTATGTTAGCAACACAGTACAGTCACCAAAGCAGGCTGTATCAGTGTCACACCTTAGCCAGCCCCTCCTTAGCACACAGACAATGGAAAACAGTGCAACACTCTGCTTTCTCTTGTAGTAGAGAAAACCAAGTCAGACTTAGTAAGCCACCAGGAAAAGTGCATCTAAAATTGATAGTCAACTTTTCAGAGCCACTTTACATCCAAGGAGGTATTTTCTAATCACCTCTGATTCTTTTTATTTTCCAGACATCCTAGACACTGCCATGAGGAAACAGGTAATTGATTGAGGCCTCGAGATTTAATGTATTCACTGAACCTTGGTCTACTAACAGCTCATATTCATCTCAATAAGAATTGAATCAGCAGGTCACACCATGCCACCAGGATAATTACAGACAGAATGTATGAGACTTTTAAAATACACTATTTTTTGTGTAGCTTTAGTTTATATCAAGCATGAATGACAAGGAAGGTCCAAAAGGTTAAAGCAAATGCTTAGCACAAGAAACGGACAGCAGAATACTGTAATATTCAGAACCAATCCTGATATCTTTAGGGAGGTAAAACACAGTTACTTTCAGTTGGAAGATTGTTTTTTCAGAGGAGTTTTTTTCCCCACATAACATTTGGCCTTATTCACATCTGAACTCAGACACACTTCATTACAATTTATAGTGAAACTCAGAAAGCAAATATGCATTTAAAAGTATTTATAAAAGCAATCACTTCTACAGTTCACAATTTCCACGCTTCAATTTGGATCTTATTTCTTCACATTTTGTTATTTATTCAGTAATTTCTGCTTATCCAAGAGTGCACTGCTCAGATGTAGTATCTCACTTTCAGCCAGGCCCTGCTTTTTACTCAATTTTTCACAGCTAAGTTCACTGGAGTAGAAGAAGGTCAATAAGCAACTCTCTCAAGAGTCTTAATATATAATCCAATTATTTTATGCATTTTTTTTACTTGACAATGTGAAGGGTTGATAAATTGAGAGTTAGATAGTCACACTGGAAACAGATGTTGGAGGCAAACTTCTGGCTCCCTGGTCTCTGGGTCCTGGCCATTGGCCAATTTATAAGACTCTGGCTCATCCATACCAAGAACAGTTCATTTAGAAAGCACTTACACCCACCAACTATATCTTGAGCCTAGTGACTCTCACAGAACTATTCCTGTGTCAGAGTTAGGTACCTCCATGACTTTACCGAATTGTGACCAGCACCGACTTTGCAGCAGCTCTTGTGTAGCTGCTGCTAAGTGCTGACATTTCCACTGTGTGTGTTGTGAGCATACAGATGGGAGAGGTGAGGCTACCAGGGCATTAGGAACCAGACAGAGGCTTCCAATATTTCCAGGTACAATTAAACATAATGGAAAAAGAATTTATCCTTGAAGCAATGTTTAATATCTTAGACTTTAATGTAGGCAGGCAAAATAGTGCTTAGCAATGGGCCTGCTGACCAGAAGTAAATCCTCAAAGAATCTGAGCACTACCAACAGATGGAATTAAATCATTATGATTTGTTGCATAATTTCTTTCTCTGAGACATTTCAAACAGTTTTAATCCTAAAGGTTGTCTATTCCCTCCTTATATTGCAATTTTGGAATGTCTACTCTAAAATTGTCATGTGGTGTAGTATTACAGTGGGTGTTGGTGATTAAAGATAAACAAACTCCATGTGTGGTTCAAAAGTTTAGCTCTAATTGAGGGCTTTGGAGTAGAAAGTGATAAAAGAGCAGAGAAGAAGGGAGAAAATATAGAATGAAAACTGCAGTTGAGAAGAGGAAGTAGAAAGTTGTAAATAAGCATAGAAGCAATTTAATTACCATATACAGCACACTTGTCAAATGCACATTTCACTTTGATGCCTGATCTACAGAGGAAAGCTGTTTGCTGCTCCTTCAGAGGCAGTTTGGTTTCGCTTTATTGATTCAGCAGATACCACTGGATCCTCTGCTCTTTACTTCTGCCAAACGTAGCCCAGAGAATTTCACCAGTGGGTTCTTGCATGGAGCTCAATACTTGTTGAACTGGAGCACAGCTTTTAGGAAGACATCTGTTCCTGACTGGATCCATAGGTGAGTCGTTTCAATTATTAATTTCCCTTGCTGTTAAAAAAATGCACTTTATTTCCCATTTGAATTTGCCAACCTTTGTTCTAACAGTCACAGGTTTGTACCCCGATGACAGCTCATCTATCAGTTCAGCATTAGACAATTCATATGTGCCAACAATTCTGTCTTTGGAAGGACTTTCCTTTAGAGAGGGCAAGAAAAACAACCTTTAATAAAAACTCCTCAGGAAGAAAAACAGCCTTTAATAAAATCTCATCTGTAACTAAAAGGTGAATCAGAAACTACAGGGAGAAACTATACAGGGATCAATCAGTAATAGTTCTAGAAGCTGGAGTGACAAGCTTGAATGTGTACAGCCTGAAAGCCAGCTGCTGATGCAAAACTAGAACACCCTCTCAATGATTTTTTAATGACTCAGTGGTTCTGTATTGGACTCTGCAAATCATCCCTAAAATGGAAGGAATGCGGTGCCCAAAAATTGTCTATCTTTATCACCCAGACGAAGGCACTGCAGCAAAAAGTTACCATAGTTACATCTTAATGAGAGCAAAAGGAGGTTTTAAAGTTGAGCAGTGTTGCTGCTTTTAACTCCTATCCAATATTTGCTGATATTCACAAATATCCAAATACCACTACTTCACCACCAGCTGCCTAAAGCAGGGTAGGGAAGGGTCTACTTCCCTGTAGCACGAATGGGTGAAACTCAGCTGACTGAGGACAGCTGTGTGATCTTGGTGTAGGGTTAACCTACCTATGGCAAAAGGGCTCGGCTGAGGAGCACGTTATTGCTAAGGCTGGTTTTGCAGAACACAGAGTTTTGACTGAAATGGACAGTCTTCAGGGACACAGACAACTATTTCATGTATATGCACCTTCTGCCAAATTCCAAAGAGGGAAGAGAACAGAGAACTAGCCAGAAAATAACTAAAATCACAATTTTTATAAGTAATATTAAGTATGCAGGGGCACAGTAATACAGGCCGAGACAACGGAATACAGTATCAAGACAACAGAATCTTGCCTATACCTTCTAGTATCTCACCATCTAGATTTTCCCAGTTATTTAACATGTGTGCTACGTACTTTCCCAAAAGCCAAGCTGAAATCCATGCATCCCTCTATTTACTAACTTGCAAGGTCCACATTATTTTTCTCCTTCTTTTACTATATATATAGACATATGCCTATGCAAACATATCTATATACAGTATGCATGTGTGTATGTGCTCATTTAATTGTAGTCAACACAGCATTTACATTTCACCACAAAAAAAAATATATCTTGCATTCTGTATCTGTATCTTTTATCTTTTCTCCATTTGAGTCATTTCAAGTCCACGTGTTCTGGCTACCACGGTTTTGTATTTCATAGATGGACGTGTGAGGCAAACCAAAGGAGTAGTTTGTTGCTGGAATTGTATCACCATCTAACCCAATGTCAGCCAGCATTTCCTACATATTCCCCAATTCTGACATTCTCAATCTGAGAGATGCAAATGCACACATGAGATGGAACAACACTCTGACCTTGCATGGCAAGCAGACATAGGAGAAGTGATTTTCAGCCAAAACAGTTTGCTTTTTGCTCTGTGTATCAGGCATGAAATTAAAAATCATCCGAGCCATGTCTCAAGAACTAAGTTCAAGTTTTCCTGCATGCATCTACAACTTTGTCTATGAGAGACTGGCAGGTAGATCACTGAGCGCTGGAAGGGCTTGAATCAATATGTGCTTCTGACATATATACTTCTGAAGGTCAACCACTGTAAAGGAAACTTCCCTGTCTGATGGTCCAGGAACCACTCTGGCAGCCACATTCGCACCACCTGAGCTGGGACTGGGGCCCCCTTGCAGCTACACACCCCACACTCACACAGTCACACAAGGTTTCCTTGCCTGCTCAACCCAAGGTTTCCCCCAGCAGAGTCTCAGATGTCTCATTCCTTAAAATAATTTAATCATTATCTCAACCTACTAGTTGTTTTCCATCTTATTCTCTCTCCCTTATCCCGCTGGGAAGGGGAGTGATAGGGCAGCTTGGTGGGCACCTGACCCCCAGCCAAGGTCAACCCACTATACCCAGTTAGTAAATTAGAGAAAATGTAGCAAGATATTTTGTCTCTGCATTGTAACCACAAAACTTGTGACTAGAGAAAGACAGGAGAAGTTTCAGTGGAATCAGGTTTTCTTCACTACTTGGGAGTGTCAGAGCTGCCTGTGGAACAAGAACAAGGTCTGGGTGGCAGAAATAACTTTATACGCTTTGTAAGTCTTCAGCCAGAACCATTTGCCTTCCCACAGCAGCTAAGAATTAGCTTGTGTCATCTTGTGTTACTGTCCTTTAGTTCCAGTTCTACACCCTCTTATTTCAGCCCCATCCATCCCTATTTCTGTGGCTGGCATTTTAATAAGAATTAAACCTACTCACACTTTTCTGATGTTAACTTTCATTTCGGTTTCCGCAGAACAGGTGTCATGAGGAATTAGTACCATTGCATTTAGCAATCCAATTAATGAAAGTATATTAAAATTACAGTAGTAATGAGTAAAAAACTATTTAAACTGTTAGCAGTGTCAGAACTCCCAAATTTCAGTAAAAATATGCAACCCTACTGAATTAATGTTAACTCTGGAGCCTAAGAACAAAATTTGAATTCTTTGCCACCCAATCACATCTCTGCTCTCAGCCTAACCAGTTATTAATAATTTCTCTGCTGGTGATGAGGGCTATTTTGCAATTTTATTTCATCAATTTCTAATAGAGCAAAGAGGACATGTAGTTTTGTTCCACTTTTCATCTCTAAAGACACGCGTAAATTACCTGTGGAGGCAGAATTTGAGTTTCTGACATTTAAATAAATCATTTTCTCCCGTAGAAACTGTAGTAAACAAAAGTCAAACTCTTATTGATCTTCACCACGCATTCACCACACTGGATCATAGAATTGGCATCCAGGATCTGAATGTATAATAGATATTTTTTTAGCATTGTGATTGTAGAGCTAAGCCTGAATTTTGACAGCAGAAAAAGCATATGTCACTGCTACCTGTCAGCACATGTGGACAGCTTGAATAAAGCTCATGGCGTGTCAGCTGCTCTACTCTTCTTCTCCCTGACAGCCAGACAGACCCTACAGCTCTGCAGCTGTACCATGTGTCAATTAGCCAACATGCAAAATGCAAAATTTTTGTTATGAGAATTGCCCTGCCCCAGCAAGGTATGATATGACTTCCTGCTAGACCCTTCAGCTTCAGCTTGTACTCGCTTCAGCTTTCCATCTTTCAGAGAGAAAGGTTTGGAACAACTTGAGGATCAGTTGGGAGGCAATGGAGCAGGGAGGAAAATTGCTCATAAAGCAATCTGCAAATGATCACATATCTAAGAAGAAGGAGATTCTACATTGGATTGTTCAAAGAGCAGAATTTTATGAGACAAGTCATGAGGTTCTTCTGCAAACCATTACAGGCAACCCAATCTGCAAAAATAACGACTGAGAGAAACAATCCTTTACACATTTTATGTCATCTATTATTTTCAAATATAGGACTGTAGATGTGCATACTTTGGAGACACCAAAAAAAGAGCGAGAATGGCAAACACACTCTGCTAAGAGGCCAATTTCAGGGATTAAAACATTCTGGAATTCCTAATATCTAATGTAGGATTGAATGTTGAATACAGTGATTCAGTTTTGCCACAGACCTTCAATGAATGTAGCGGTCACGCATGAATGGATTACAGGATCTGATTGATTTATGTATTCACTTTTAGATTTTTAAAAATATAGATAAAACACAGTGAATAAAAATGTAAAATTACAACCATTACAAAGCCCTCGTAGTGGTAAATGAAAATGGTGAAAAGTGTGTTTTGGACTATTTCTCCACATCCTCACACTTCTCTGAATTACGTGAGGCAAAAATATCTATTTTCTACAATTAAAAATTAATTTTTAAAAATCCAGGTTTTATAAAAATACTTCTCATTAAAACTCAACATTTCCAGGGTACAGAAAATGTTTCATATACAATCAGCTCTATTCCCTTCAGTAGGAAATTTCCCATTGATGGTTATGGAAGCAAGAATGGATCCTGAATTATAAAGAACATTTGCATTCTTCATTTTAGTAATTGCTCAAAGTTCTGTTTGGCTGAGTGCCCACAAACAGCCATGAGAATGCAGTGACCAAAGAGCCAATGCCAGGGAAGACTGGCACAGACACACTCAATTGCCATTCCCATCGTACACAGCCAGCAAAGCTGCCAGTTGTGTCATACCCCCTCCTCTTCCCCTCAAAAGCTAAAATATCTTCTTAAATACTCAGGAAGGGAAAACAGGCTGGTAAGCCAAGCCAGTTGAATAAATGATCTCTGGAATCAGATATTTAGCTACATAAAACAGCTGTCATGAATCAAAGTCAAGATGTGTTGAGGCAAGACTCACCCAGAGGGACAGTGCTTTAGGCAGGGAAGAATGAAAGGGCCACAGAGAACTGCCTGTGTACTGCGTGCAACTGCATGCCTGGGCTGGGGGGACTGGACCCATGAACGTGTAATTTATCAGTCTAAAATGTGAGCAAAGCTTTGCCCATTATCAGAGGCATTTTCTTTTCACAGGGCTTTAGTTCCGTAAATACTTCAGACCTTCAGTGAGATTTCCAGGACACTATTTTCCTCAAAACTCTTCATAACTTCACCTAGATATCACCCAGCAATTAGTTTTCTTAAGCAGTTTTATGATGACAGTGCCATGACCTAACTCCAATTAAATTAATTCTATAGCCCTTTCTAACTTAATCCAACAAAAACCTACTCATCTCAACGTAGACTCATGAATCATTTTAATATATACATTTATACTAGTACAATTAGTGTTATTAATATAAATTAAATGAGAACCCTAACATTATTTTACACAGAGTACTGATAGAATAATTAATGCTGGTGAGTATTAGAACTGTACAAAACACCTTTGAATATTAAACATGCTGTAGGTCATAGGTGTTTTTAAAGTACATGATCAGAGAAAATTTGTTGATGTAAAAAAATTTAGTTTCTTTTTGTTTCATTTCATATAAGTGATTCTTTTTTTACACAACCTTAAACACATATGTAGAGAATGGCTTATAAAATATTCCATTGTTAAATCCCTCCAGTGAAAATGGAAATCCTAAACAGCAGACATAAATTTAATTTCCTTAACCTACTTCTGTAGGTGCATGTCTTCACTCGGCCACTACCTTTTCTGACAGGTACTAGTGTATGTTTTTATTACAGACAGAGACCTCTAGCACATCACTCTGTTTCTGTGTCATTAGGAACATCAAAGCATGAGAAGAAATATCTGTTCTGTTCTGTATTTAACACCTACTCAATTAACAGATTGTTGAGGTTTTTTTCTCACTTGGGTAACAACTGAAATAAAAAAGACAAATTCAGGATTCTTGAGTTTAAATAATAAATGAGAGAGAGAACAAAACAACATGCACCCTTTCAGGTCCTTTGGCCTAATCCCACTGTTTTTACAGGAAAAGGAAGGAGATTCTCTATTTTTACGAATTGCTACAGGAATGACACACTGAATCTCTTCAGTTAGGAAGCTTTGGACTGTAATGCTACAGGGATTTAATAAACTAGAATGGGACAAGAAGATCATAAACCAGTGCTCAAAATCCTACTGGTCACGCTGCTGAGACTCAGGATGCCATTCCAGGCCGAGTGTTTCTTTTTCCAGGAATCCTTTGTCATTGCACTTGGCACAGCCAATCCCCCATTGTTGCTGGAAGCTCCAAAAAGTACTTTTGCAGAGTGAATTTTTTGGTGTTTAGTGTGCAAAACTCTGCATCAAAAGTTTGCAGGATGAAATCCTGATCCACAAGATTGTGGAGTTTTTGGTTAATTGATTAAATGAAGTCAACTTGGTGAGGATATCCCTAAAGCCTCTGACAGCTGTTCACTTCCATGCTTTCCACTGGAATATACAGTTGAATCCAGGCAAAAATATTATCATCCTGAATCAGAAATTGCAGTTTAATGTGGTTAATGTGTTTATTCACTACGTGGTTTTGCCTGTTGCTTTGCTTACGAGGTATAAAAAGCTTTTGTGAGACTTTGGAGATAAAACCTCTTTTTCTGGATCTTCCCTTAAATAATGATAAAATTGCTCCCAGGTTAGAGGAGAGAGTTTCTGTGGGATCCTTTTGCCAGTGTTGGCATCTCGTCCCCGCCTATGAGTTACACATTAGCTTGCTTTGGAATTCATTTGAGAATAGTTTAAAGAATCAAATCAAAGTATCAGTGTTAAAATTTCACTACACATAGCTTTGCTTTCCAAAATTACCCCTTTTATCTGTGGAAACAGTCTCCCTGTAATTATGAAACTCGAGGTGCTCTGGAAGGTCAATTATCTTTGAGCTCCCTCAAGTGGCAGTGAAACCTTGGAGTTTGACACAGAAACCCTCGAGTTTTTTACAGAAACCCTCAAATTTGTTACTGAAATCCTCGAGTTTCTCACAGAAACTCTCACGTTTGTCGCAGAAACCCTCAAGTTTGTCACAGAAAGCCTCAAGTTTTTCACCGAAATCCTCCAGTTTTTTACAGAAACCCTCAAATTTGTTACTGAAATCCTCGAGTTTGTCACAGAAACTCTCACGTTTGTCGCAGAAACCCTCAAGTTTGTCACTGAAACGCTTGTGACAGAAAGCCTCAAATTAGTTGCACAACTGCTTTTCCAACAAAGCCTTGTAATTTAAGACCAAGTTTCTCAGAGCAACTGTAGTAAACTGAGATGCTCAGATTTCAAGGAATCTAAACCAGTTTAGAGCAGTTGAAAATTATTCATTTGATAGCATAGTTCTCTTTTGACAGGTCTCTGAAAAGACACATACCAAGTGAAATGAAGCATTTTATGGCCAAGAGGAGTTTGCAGCTGATTCACAACACAATACCAGAGTGTCTTGAGAAGTTATTTTGACCTTCTTCTCTGCTTCCTGATCAAATTCATGACTGAGTAGCGGGAAAATGAATGTCTTGGTTCAGCATGTCAGGTTAAACTCAGCCATTTCTTTTCTACCACCCTGAAAAGGTAAATAAAATCATGTGACTTAAATAACATGTGGGTTTGCCTCAATAAGAGCATATTTTATTCAAAAAGAACATATTTTAATCAAAAGCACTTAATGATGTGCACTCAGGATTGAGGTCATTTTTGCTGCAAAAACATTTAATGNTGCACTCAGGATTGAGGTCATTTTTGCTGCAAAAAGATGACATTTAATGGCAGGTTGGAGCTTTTTACAGTAAAAAGGTAGTTTTTTCAAGGGTATGTCTAATATGGGAAGAACCTTTTGGAGCAAATAGTTCAAGAAAAATAACATTGGAGAAGAGAAGGTTGTGTGGAGATCTCAGAGGAGCCTTCCAGTATCTGAAGGGGCCACAGGGAAGCCGGAGAGGGACAGTTCATCAGGAACTGAAGGGACAGGACAAGGTAGAAGGGTGCCAGAGGGCAGGGTTACAGGGGATATTGGGAAGGTGGTGAGGGTGGTGAGGCCCTGGCACAGGCTGCCCAGAGAAACTGTAGCTGCCCCATCCCTGGAGTGTCCAAGGCCAGGTTGGATGGAGCAACCTGGGATAGTGGAAGGTGTCCCTGCCCATGGCAGGGGTGGAAAAGGATGGACTTTAAGGTCCTTCCAAACCAAACCATGATATGATTCCATGATTCCATGACTTTACTATGCAAACTAAGGACCATGCAGGAATCTTTCAAGTTGACACATTTCCCAGGGATGCTTACAGCGGGGATATGGCAGCCCGGTGACCACAATTCCCCTGTTTTGTCCCTTATGTTCTTATTTCCCAGCGCTGCTTCCTCACCCTGGAGGCCACTGGCCNTGCGTGGTGTCACGTGGTGGTGTGTGGGTGTCACATGACAGTGGGGTCATGTGCCCACGGGGTGGTGGTGGTGGTGTCACGTGACCGCGGGTGTGTGGCCACGTGACACTGGGGCGTTGTCGGGGGGGCTGGGGGTGTTGTCATGTGACCACGGGTGTGTTGTCACGTGACCGCGGGTGTGTTGCCACGTGACACTGGGGGTTGTCGCGGGACCGGGGTGTTGTCATGTGACCACGGGTGTGTTGTCACGTGACACTGGGGTGTTGTCGCGGGACCGGGGGTGTTGTCATGTGACCACGGGTGTGTTGTCACGTGACACTGGGGTGTTGTCACGGGGTCGGGGTGTTGTCATGTGACCACGGGTGTGTTGTCACGTGACTGCTGGGGTCTACTCAACAGCTCGTTGAGGGGTTTTTCAGCTGTACCCTTCTTCTCTGGAGAAGTTTTATGCAACTTTTCCAGTGTCTTCACATCACATGTCTACAAAAGACGAACTATTTTTACCTGGATCTTTTTCCTTCATATGTAAGGGACAGCCACGCCTTCTTCACCTGTCCTCTAATTGCCGCAGTTCATGTAGACCCTTCCTTTTCCAAAACACCGGCTGAGAGCCACCTCCTGCTTTAGGACCAGCAAGAGCAATAAGTGACCAGCCATTAGGAAAGATGGAGCTTCTTTATAGAAGAGGATATTACAGAATAGTATCCTCAACATCTTTACACTTCAACAAGCACAAGGAACAGTGTGAAAAATCATAATTTATTCTAAACAAAACTTCAAATGTATTCGAGAGGTAAAAATTCCTAAACTTTATGCAGCTTGAGAAGTTCGGAGTATTCTTCCTGGCAAAAGAAGTCTGAAACTAGGCACTAAATTTTATTAAAAATCCATTTTCATTTTATGTTACTTCCTAAAATAGTGATGGATTTATTTGAATGGGTATCCAGATAAATTATCACACTTGAAGATTTATTGCATTTTCTGTATAAGATAAATGCTGAATTCTCCATTTAAAATCAAGTGCAGACCCTAACTATAGAATCACCACTAGTGCTTCTGGAAATCCATATGGACAGATTTTCTGGTGTAGAAAGACACATACTATTACCCTAAAATCAACAGGGCCAAGAAAGTTATTATGTACTTGAAATAACTTCCTGCATAAACTGCAACATCTTTGTAAGAGATCTGGGTAGAACAGACCTTTATCTTAAAGCTTTTGCTGAGGGAAATGAAGTTTAAGGAATATGATTTTGTTAAACCAAAAACCAAGTGTAAAGGGATATACCACACGTGCGTGAAAAGAATGAAGGTTTCCTTGTCAAGTATTATAGAAAATGATATCTATGTTTATATTAGGGGCAGATACCTCAGCAAAAAAAAAAAAGGAAGCATTTGATTTCATGAGTAGAAAACATTCATCTGACAGATTAATTATTTTTGAAGAAACAGCAGCAATGAACTGATTAATACATGGAGCTCTCTATCTCCATGCTCGTATAACCATCACATTAAGTAAATTCCATTTCCCTGAAAAGATTCTGACTTACTGAAAGGTCTTTATGTACTTATAAATGTGTCAACAAGCGACAAGGAGGTAATAGTTTCCAGGAGGTATTACTGCAATGTATATTTGATAATGAAATTTGCTGGGTAAATTAGCCAAAGAAAAGGTATAAAGGTCTAATGGGCTTAGTCTACCATTCAGAGAAGCACACACTGCTGGCTGTAGCAAAGATATGATGGATGCTTTCTGCAGTGGAGTATCACAACCAGCCAGGACAGAGATGAATTTACCTGTTTGCAAGGGAGATGTTTTTACAAATAATTTTGGCCATGAGCATGAACTCTTTTCTTTGACAAACCAATCCTCATTACCATAGTCACCAGTTTACAAAAAAAAGTATATCAATCTTTTGTCTAGATCATTGCAACTTGCCCACCTCAGGAATCCTTTACTGGATATTCACAGAGGGTCATTGACCACTTAAATCATAAGGTATCAGTGCTGTTCTGAACCCTAAATGGACTGTTGAAAATAAAAAGTGATAAACAACAAAAAAAATGTCCATTCTGAATATCTGGATACTTTCAATTTGTACTGAAATTAATATTTTTAGATTTGCAATTACGGTGGAGATTCACAGACTTTTGGGAGCTGTTCAAAGAGCACACATTGGGAATTTTATGTCCCAAAAATTAATATAAATCAAACTCAAAGCTTTAACTCTACCAAAATAACTTAAAATCACTCTTGTTACTAGTTGATTAGCTGTACAAGCTAAACAGGGCAATGCAGTGCTACTTATTACACTGGAGACCAGAACTCCTTAAAACCAGAAATCAAAATCTCAAGGACTTAAAGATGCAGAGCACTGGGGAAGCCCTTTGACCAGTACTCAGTCATACACTCATATTATATGATAAGTGCCTTATAAGAAATTATTCAAGTGTCAGAAATGTGTCATGTGCTATCATGGGACGCTATCTAACATGCATATCACTTTTGTCACTTCAGCTCATTGTCTAAGAAAAGGAAAAACCTAGCGGATATAGTAAAATGGCAATGGTATATTTATGTAAATGCGTCCTTCTCATAAAACTTCTCATCAAACAAGATGAATTACAGTTCATCCTCAACTTGAGACAAATGGTAAAATATCGGAATATTTTACAGTTATGCAGTTATTTTCACCTGGAAGAACCCAGTCTAAAGGGATGATGTGAAGAAGCAGAGAGCTCTGGGAAAGGGTTTCCTTAAGTAAATACATCCCATATTCTGTAGAGAAAAACCTCACATGGCAGAGTTCTATATTAACATAAAGTCATGAAAAAAATTGTAAAACTATACTGGTATGTTAATGGACTACATCTTCAAAATAGGAGCCAGATTTATATTTCTTCTTATGAAATGCAGCAAGTCCTTTCAGATTCTTTCTGAAGTGAAAAGAATTAATGTTCATTTCTGAAAGTGTGAGAAATTATGCTTTATCTGTAAATATAATATCTTTACAGATTCTAGTGTGAAATTAATCCATCACTGCTACATAAAATGTATAATTCATGTACTGATACCCAGTCAGATGTAGCAACCATGAAAACTTAGGCATCTGCAAATCATCAGCATACATCTGCAAAACAAGTGATGTCAACAATCCTATAAAGCTGGACTAGGTGTGGTTTTTTTAAGAACAAAATTTTCACTGCATCTACCTGTTACCTTTGCAAGGTAAGATTCAAAAATTGAAATAATAGTTAGAAAATAAGAAAATTTTGTTTGTTTGTTTAAAACCATTATCATGTATAAATAGGAAGCAACTGAGTTATTTCAGACTCTAGAAGACAAACACCTATATACCATGCATATAATTATGACACGAGCCCTAGGAGAATAGTAGGGGCTTGTAAGTGTAGCTTGTAAGTGCTGCTGAGAGCAGAAGTTGGGAAATACAGTGAGCAAATCAGGAGGTAGTGAGACACAACATAGGCAGACCCTCCCAAACTCCCATTTGCTTTGAGTCCTCTGTTGTGGACCAGACTGAGAAGGGTGAAGGATCCTTCCCCTGCACATCCAGAAGGTCACAGATCTCTGATAAAGACACCATGGAACACACAATACATGCCACAGAAGTGAATAAAAGTTGCGTTTAAAGTTGTGGATTAGCTTAATAGTCAGTAATTTAAACAATGCAAAGCTAAATATCCTGAATATAAATGTATAAACCAAGAAACAAAAAAATACCCCAAACAAGCCAGAATCTGTGCAACATATTTACTGAGAGAAAGAATGGAGTGGCCTTGAGAGAGTGTGCAAAATAGCTGCTCAGTGCCTGATGCAGTGGATATCACAGCCATGGACTGAAAATGAGGGAACAAAAATGCCATGCATCTGCCATGGCTGGAGTGCCAGTGTACAGAGATCACAGCAGGAAAACTAGGAAAAGATAGTGCAAAATGCTTCATTTCTGTAGCTCTTTACAGAGATCTCTTTCACAGTTCAGCTCAGTGCCAATGGCCTCACATAACCATCCAAAATATGGCCTGAAAGGCAATTGACTTTGTTGACCGACCCCCAGAGCATTCCTACTCATCCTTAGGGGAAAATATTGACAGGATTTGCAGCACCTTGCACAGAATCCAGAGGAGAGAGAGGGAAGCCTCATTCTCCTTTCAGTCACCTAAGGCCATACAAAACAACCCTTCTCCCCCATCGAGCCTGATCCCTGCTCGCCAGCTGCTGTTCACTGCTCTAATGGCTTCAAGCAGCCCTAAAGCCCATTAGCCAGGCACTGGTGAGAAACGGGACATTTCCAAAGCACCCCCAATGAGCTGCAGTCCCAGGCTGTCGGCACAGCCTCTATGGACACTGGCAGAGAAAGAGGGGAGGTGAGCTTTCACTAGGAATTGCAGCAGGAGTTGGATGGCTTCAGGGTACTTGTGGCAAAACACAGCCTTTCTGTCACCTTCATATGCAGCCACAAATGAGTGTCTGGCTCTTTGAACGGAACTGAAACATTAAAAGAATCTTTTAAAAGGATACAAGAGCAAAGAAGCATTTTGTACTGGCTAGTCCTGTTCTCCCTGCTGTGATCTCCTCACATTGGCATGCTGGCCTTGACAGATGCAAAGCATTTTTTGTTCCTTCACTCTCATTTTGCAGTGGTGGCACAACTACAAGAAACACTGTGAATCCATTAATCAATTACTCTTGAATATCCAACTCCTCCTCAGACCAAACAGATGTCCCACAAACTTGCCACTGCATGTGTCAGGGTGCCTTTGCAAAATAAGTTGTTTAGTTGCTTTTACTTATATTAAATAAAGAATTAGTACTAGAAACCACATGTAAGGTTTGAGGAATAAGCAGGACTTGGTATCACAAAATCCTAGAATGGTTTGGGTTGGAAGGAACCTTAAAAATCATCTTGTTCCAACTCCCCTGCCATGGGGATAGGGGCACTTGCCACTAAACCAGATTGCTCAGGTCTCCATCCAACCTGTTCTTGAACACTTCCAGGGATTGGATATCCACAATTTCTCTGGGCAACCTGTTCCGGTGTCTCACCACCTTCTGAGTAAAGAACTTAATCCTAACATTTTATCTAAATCTCCCCTCTTTTAATTTAAATTTTGTTTGCCCCTACACCTCTCATGGGAAAACTGTTCCAGAATTTTACTTCATCGACAACTAAAAATGTCCTTTTAGTTTCCAAATTTAATTGTATTTATGATTGCTTTATACTCATTTGTCTTTTTGCCAACACTGCTCTTTAGCTTCAGCACTTCTTTTGCTTCCTCAGTCATTTCCCACACATGAGCTTGCAACTTACTAGTCTCCAAATGCACGACCTTGCACCACACAGCAGTGAATTTCATCTGATTTTGACTACTCCAGGCCCTAAGTTCATCCACTTCTTCCTATCTGACAGGCTGCTCCTATTCAGAGTTCTTTCATCTGCATATTTCACACATACACATCTCCTTTTTGGGGAAAGTTATATAAATGAAAATACTAAAAAAAATTAGTCAGAAGACTAGTCCTTAAAAATCATACTGCAGCCTACTCCTTTAACTAAATTTTTCCAGTGTCTCCGGTAGTTCTCAGACCTTCACATGATTCTTTACTTGCTTTGCAACTTTCTTTCTGATAAGCATTATCCCTAATTTCCCTAGGAGATGCCAAATCACATACACAACCACAGTCCAACTAGAGGAGTCCAATTGCATTTTCCTATATAGAAAATGAGTTATCTTATCAACCATGTCCCTATGGATTTATCCTCAATGTATTCCATCAAATCAGTGCTGAGCAGTGGCCAAAAGGACAAGTTGCTGAAAGATTGTTTGCAAAAGTGCCAGGTGCTGTATATTTTATCCAGCACAGTTCACCTTCATTGCTCATAATCCAAACCTCTATTAGTGGCAAATCTGACACCAGTGCCAATATTTGCCACTGCTGAGCTGAACCAAATTCCATCATCACTTGGACCTGAGTATCCCTATTTATCTCAGCGGCTACCCAGGGGCACAGAACCTCCCCATCTTTCCTGTCTTTATATTCATGCTGAATCAAGGTACAGCATATTCTGTAGTAGCCTATGGTAGAAAGTTACACCTTTAGCAGTAAGCTCCATAAAGAACAGCAAGTCCAGCCAGGGGAGGGACAAGGTAAAAATGTGATCTCTTTTCCCAGGTTCATCATGACATTCATGAAAAAATGAGCCAATAAACACAGAAATTCACATCATCATGATGGCACTGGTGTGCAGGACTCCTGAACTATGCCAGTTTGATTTGTATTCCAAACTTCTACAGAAGTTGGGGGTAACACAACAGAAGTTGAAGAGACTGAAAATCATTTCCTATTTTAGCAATTCCTATTTGTCTGCAGTTACTGTGTGTCTGGCTTTATTCGTAAGACCTGATGATGAAAGCAATCAAATTATATTAGCAGAGTTCTGTGAAAGCTCAAATCATCAGTGCACACAAAAGCATTGTGTGCTTTCACCTCAGCAATACATACTGGTAAGAAGTAAATAAATGTACCCCTCCACAAACTATCCTCTGTGACCATGGCTTCTCCTCCACAGACAACCCCCAGCACTGGGTTCATTAACTTAAAATGAAAGTTAGAGTAATTCAAGTTTTATCCTTTAAGAGAAATCAGTTAAAGTCATACAGAATCCATGCTTTGGAAGGGAGCAGTGTATTTATGTCACATTGCCTTCTACAAAGTCTTTGCAAGTGAGCATATAAATATATAAAATGCATATCTTGTTCATTTTGGTAGGTTTAGATTTGTTCATGCTCCCCTCATGACAGAAGACTTCGTCAACTCCCTCTCAGAAATATATAGAAACATTTAATTTCTTTAAAACAAACCTAGTAAGAAATTATCTAAGGCATGGCTCCCATTCTTTTCACTCTACTTACAATGGAAAATAAGGGCTGTATCTGAAAGAGGAACACAGCTTTAACCTCTACCAGTGTTGGGGTTTTTGACAACCAACTACTCAGTCATAACATGGTAAATATTGATTTACATTTCAGATCAAAGATATGAACAAAAGACAATAGACAGTCAACTTCCAGAACACATGGGATTACATAGAAATGTAAGACTTCAGGTCAAGTACTCCAAATCTTCCTCTCAAAGTTGGTCACATTTTTTATTCTTACTTCCTATGCAATATCCTAAGATATGAAGTTCCTGAAAGGTTTGTGAGAATCAACCGCAGGGTGGAGAACAGCTGTTACTGACGCTGTGATTAGTGAAAGGTGGGAAGAAATTAAGTCACTACTCGTTTCCTTTGGCAGCGGCCAGGCTGACACACACTCCTTGGCTGTCCACTCAGCACGGCTCCGGTTGGACACACCACAGCACAGACCTTCTCTGCTGCCTGCTGAGCAGAAAAAGCACATAAAGGACTTTGGACATCTGGGAACTCTGCACTGCGGGAACTGTTTTAGGAAAACAACAACTGGTTGAGAGACAAGAAAAGTGACCAGAGATGTAGAAATGTGAAAATATTACAGAAGAAAAAGCAAAGATGAGGGGGGTTGTTGTTTTAAGGGAGTCACGAGGGACAGAGGAAGTTGAGGTTTTTAGGAGGAACTCAGGGCACAAATCTGCATGATATCTGTCTTTGTGAAGACTTTTTTTCAGAGACAATTTTATAAGAGCCAAAATGAAGAATGCTGCATGTAATCCAGTGACTCAGTCCAAAGGAATTCACTGAAAACTGCAGATGCTCTTTGTGTCTCAGAATTTGTATTTGGGTTTATAGGTTTATTTGTATTCCAAATGTGCAAAGAATTTTATTTGAAAGTACTTGCATTTCTGAAAAACGCAACATTAATTTTAAAAGATTAATTTAAAGGCTATCACAACAGAGGCATTTATATGCAGTGCATACTTTAAGAAACCTTAAACCCTAGCAATGTGAACAATAATTGAATGAAAAAAACAGTATCAAAACACTAAACAAAAATCTGACAAGTTGGATGAGCAACATCAAACTATATATTGACTTCTTTTTCTATCTTGTCAGTAAAAATAACATCAAAAGTGGAAAGAAAGGAAAAAAAGCCCCACAGTTATCAGAACAAATAAAGGCTCTGTGTATCCTGTCTCATCACAAAAGAACACAGGAAATGTCGGAATAGAAGAGTCTGTTTTGACCCATTGCAACCAATATCTTGCTTTCTAATACTTCCTGCTGCTTCAAAGGAAATGCTTTATGGCATTCTTGTCCATTGCACAAACTGTGTGATGGAGAGATGAAGAAATTCCTCTGTGAATCCAGATAGCCACCCATTTTAACTCTGGATCACAAGGCTGCTTGTGAAATTCCAATATTTATTCTTGTCTGTGCAAGTTACTAATTAGACACTATAAACTATCTGCCTTAAGAATATCCCAATAATAGTGAATTACAATGGTTAAAATTTTTTTTATATCTACATGACAATCGATCTGATAAAGAGCATCAGTACATTTCAGAAGCAAAACTCTCTGCAGCACTGGACCAGTGTGGAGATGGTTCATTCTGAGAACAGCATGAAGATGATTTCACTCCAGACTGAGAAAACTCACCTCCAATTTACAACAGATAATGTGCTGAGTGCATAATACAGAAAAAGTACAACGATTTCTTAAGAAATCATTGGCACCTTAATTGTGTTATAAAAATCAATAGCTTATCATTTAATGGATTTACTGGACAGAGAAGAGCGGTTATGTTATTTAAAGTTCCCACCAGTCATCCAGAGGCTGTTTTTCTTTAATCCTATTCTAAAATTCTCTGAATCAAAGAGGCAGGAAAACTATAAAAGGCTTTAGACAAAATCTCCTTCTACACTGGAAAGCTGAAATGAAAAAAACAATAGATTAGTATAGTTTTGGGTGTTTGAAGACTGTAACTACTGTAAAGCACGATAGCAGGTGCAAAGAGGACATTTTTCACTCTAATATAACTTGCCAAACTTAAGCACAGGTTTCTTCAATACTAAAGCAAACCATGGCAGGTTCTCTCTTTTCCTGTACACTTTCCTTGTTATTACATAACTGTAATGAACTATTCTGAAGGAACAAAGGGCATTAGCACATACACTGCATAAAGCTGATGGATCTTTCCGTTAAAGAAATTTGCTGCCTTTCTTCAGATGTTACCACATTTATTTCATCTGGAAATAGACACAAGTTGCCTCGAATTAAACCAAACAAAGCTAAAGAGAGGAACAAATTGATACTCTTTTTAGCCCTGTACTAGTTGTCTTTCTAAATCCATGAATGCTGGCTAACCAGTTAGGCACACTCATTAAATACATCTTCATGATTTTAAGGGTTTAAATGCCTGCTCTGAACTTAAAAGAGGCTAACTGGTTACATGGCTGGATTTCTATAAAGCCTGATAAGACACAAGCAGACAATTTTCCAGTTTCAAATATTATTCTTTGAGGACTCGATGCTTTCTGGAATGGTGCAACACATTTATTTTACAGAAAGTCTATAATTCTTTTCATGCTTTGTCAACAGAAATAGTCTGGTGATAGAGGGTTGTCTTTGCTCTCAACTCACCACTGTTCAGTGTGATGTAAAGAATAGACAGATACAGAAGAAATGCCTCCACGGTTTTCCCAGCCCTACTGCAGCTGTGTCCAATTGCCTTAACAGTCCCTTCGACTGGAGTCCCCTCCTGGAATCCCATTCCAAGTTGAAGCATCAGGTCTACATATCAATGAGAGGAAACTTGGTGAAAGTCTAATCTTGGAAGTACACACCACAGAAATTAGCCCAACTATGTTTTGTCATAACTATCCACAATCCTCAAATAAAGATTCTTACAGAATCAATATTGATGAAGTATTTGTGTGGCTTTGGCAAATAGGTTGTGAACTGATTCTCTATTTTAACGTATTTACTAAGGAACTGTCTTCTCCAAATTGCTATTTTCTGAATCAAAGATACTACTCCATCCTTCTAAAAAAAAAGCCTTAAACTGATGGAGAGGCTATATGTATCTCTGACAGAAATTATTTTGTTCTAGAAGATCAGACAGGATAACTAATGAATTCCATTATTTTATTTATTTGAACTGTATTTATATCAAAAGACCAAGGTACAAATAAAAACGAGACAGAATTCAGAGTTCGTGTACACAGCTGAAGGAGGAAGCATTCTGCTGGAAATTGTTCAGAGATCCACAAACAGTAGTGGATACAATGGTGACCACGCAGCTAAATTCCCCTGCATGACATAATCTTGGCAAACACACCCCTAGGAAGGTCAGTGGTTGAGGAGGAATGCTCCAAGCAAGTGGAGAGTGGCCTGGCACTGGGGCAAGTATGCCCTGGCTCCATGGCAGCTGTCACCAAGGGAAGGCTCAGCAGGCAGCACTGCACATCGTGTCTCCCTTCCCTGCACACCAAGAATGGCAAGAAAGAACGATTGAAAATTTTATAGGATGCCTTGATGTCTTCTTTCTTAGCTTAACTAGCATTTATAATTTATATAGATCTCAAGACATACCATGGCATTTTACAAAATACAGTATGAACTAGAAAGTCAAGAGATCTCCAGACTGCCTGAACTGAAAGTCAAAAAAGGCACAAACCAAACCAATTCAGAACAATACTGTACAGAACAGACGGGCAAATGGTCATTAGAGCTGAAATGAAGCTTTTCACAGAGGGAAGGGAGGCCACTTTCCATGTATGAACTGGCAGGCTGCAAGTGTGAACAATGGTATGCAATAAAGCAAAGTCAGGAAAGGATGAAGGAAATCATAGAACTATTCCTATGGATATAAAACCAAGGTATGACAGTGGGGGTCCTTTAAAATTGGCTGGATTTAATATCACACATCAGATATCTAGTGCACATTGAATACTCTCCTAAATTAAATCAATTCAATTCCCAGCATGATGCTACTAACTTCTCAGTATTTTAATTTAAGACAGGAGACCGAACCCCACCTTATGCTTAGGTCATTTAGGAGAAGAAGGGATGTTCACATGTTCTATTTTCCAAGTCCAAGACACAGTAAAAATCTCTTCACTGAAATACATTGTAACATGTAAGGGGTGAAGATAAATGTATATGAGCTCTCACTGTTTTTCCCGAAGCACTTGCTGAACGCTCATCAGCCTTTCCAGGGCTTTAGTAGATGTACAGTACAGAGAGGCTTCAAATATTTAGCCAAAGAAAAGTACATAACCCAGCAGCTCAGGTATCAATAGCAGCTGACCTACAGATGCAATCTTAAAGAGGTCATTATAACAAATATCTTGATTGTCTCATCATTACTTTTACAGTGTTTCCCACATTGCCATAATTCCAAAACAGTCCTTGGAAGTATGATGTGCTCAGGCTATGGATGGACCAAATTTAACGATACAAGGTTGCTTACTAGTCTTATATTATGTGCAATTTTTGACTAATGTGATATGGGGGTTTTTCTGTAAAACCAGAAAAAAAAAAATTCCATCACAATATGTCTAAAACCAGCTTCCTGGGGCAACTAGCAAAGGGGACTTGGGGAGCCCAGTTTTGCCCCAAGCAGGCTGGTAGCTCCTTACACGTTACACTCACAGGCAGCTGCTCCATATATCTTTAAAATTTTAAGTTCTTCAGCCTGAACCTCAGTTTTTCACTGGAATTTCTCCACTACTCAGGCCTTAGCATAACTCCGGTCACAAAGGATTCAGGGCTTTTTTAGATAGAGTGTTATGTGTAATTAATTTCAAGATGACTTCAGGTTAAACCATATGTAATGAACTATGTAGTTTCTTTTGGCTACAGAACTCCACAATAGTTTTTTAACCTTTCTTTTGCTATCATCATCTCTCTTCTGTCCTTGTTCTATTAACTGTTTTTATTTAATAACCTGTAGCTCTGCTTTAGTATTATTGTTTTCCTTATCTCCAATACCCAAGAACTCTAATCAGTGTAATCCAGTGTATGATAAAACTACACTGGTTTTCTTCGAAAATCCTAAGGTGAAATGAGGAAGCTACATACATCCTAAAATTGATTTAACTCATTCCCTTCCTTGGCAAAACCAGAACGGTACCTTTCAGGAGGAAAAATGAGGAAGGGGGGCAGTGTGATGGTGGGCTGAGCACAGCAGGTCCCATCGGTGGCTCAGCCCTTCCAGTTCTCATATTTCATTATGCCCTGATGCGTTACAGGGTTCATAATAACTTCTCTTTGTAGAAACATTAAGACACACTTTGAGGAAGAAAATGGTATTCCATTACTTTTCTGTGAAAAGGGTACAAAGTTTCATGAAGAAATGCTGTGATCAAAAAAGCAGTCACTTCAAGGGAAGATCTTCTTTGACTAATATCTCATTATAAAACCCAGGATCAAATTGGTTCCCCATAACCTTGTTCCCAGAGGTTTTTGAAGCCATCGGGAGGTGTTTGCTTGTTCTTGTCAGTGATGTTAAACTAATGGGGCCGTCCTTCTCCTTTCCTTCTCTTAGAGAAAAATGCCAGACCTGCGAGGCCGTTCTAATTCCTTAAAAACCAAGGACTTTGATGTGGCTGCTGTAGCTCATCCTTCATCCTTCCCCAAAAAAAACCCAAAATGAAACAAAACAAAACACTTTAGAGAATGAAGCCTTAAGGGGTAAATGGCAAATGTATTTCATGAGTTGAGATGTCAGCGACATTCGCCCTTGAGACACCTGCACAGCCCTCACGTTATTTCACACACGCTCAGCCTTGGGGCACCTGTGAGGGGTCAGCACAGGCTCTGCGACAGCCTCGGCCAGGTGGGAGTCCCTTGGTTGCGGGGCGGGGACCGCGGGCAGCGCAGCCTCCGCCGGACACCGGCACCGGGGCCGCCGCCGCTGGAACCCGGGCTGGTAGCGGCCCTCAGTGCCCGCGCCGCCCGCGCCGCCATGTTCAACGGCCCCGCCGCCCTCACACAGGTGAGACCTGGCGGGGCTGGACCTCCCCGGGCTGAGCGGCCCCGGTCCCGGCCCCGATCTCGACATCGACCCCGGACCCCGATCCCGACCTCAACCTCGGTCCCCATCCCGATCCCGGCGCCGGCGGTGGCGGAGGGGCGGGGGGACCGCGGCCGTGCCGCTGTAGCGGCGGAGGGAAGCGTTTCCGCGGCGCTGCAGGGGGTGGGTCTGGTGTCAAAAGCGTTTTGCGGTCGAATTTTTATACAGTGAAAGTCTCTATTTTAAGTTATTTTTCTCCTTAATCCCGCGCGTTGTTTATAAAGGCTGTGCCGCTTCGTGCGTTGGAGCACCAGTAGTCTTGCTATAGCTTATTAATGGTCTTTCTGCCCATTTATTATGCTAACTTGTATTTTGCGAAAATATATAGCGGTGTTACAAACTCAGCTTTAAATATTTAATATGTGGAATTCATTTGTCTGGGAGATACTAAAACCCTTCATCAGTGATGAACTACTTTCCCTGGCGTGTCCCAGCTACCATAAATCAGCTCTGGCTTTGGGCCCATGATGGTGAGTTTTATGTATGAACAGTCTTGGGTCTAAGCCTGTGTGCCCTGCCAAAAATAGTGTATTCCTGTCATTTTTCAATGCAAATTAGTAGTATGTGCAAATTCATTTTATTTTGCTTCACAGTTTTGACTTTGGAATAAAAAGTCTTAAATAAACATGGCTTTTTCAACACTGGGATATTGATCAGAAACGTGTATACATATACTTATGTAAATAGTGCCTTTTAAGTCAAGGGACTAACCATGACTATGAAGGGGTTTAGGTCTCTGTGAGTCTGTCCATCCCTGTCTCTCCTGGAATTAGAACACTGCTTAGGGCTAATTAGATTAAGAAAGCCTGAAGGTCTGTTTGCATTTGCTGTTTGTGAAATACTCTCTTGCTTGTTACTTTCAAAGGACCAATTGTTGGAATCCTGGGGCTACGTAAACACCAAATATTATTGAAATATACATAAGAAGCTGTCATAGGATGGAGGTATTTTTGCAGCGTCCTACGTGGTTTGTGTGAATGGAAGGAACGGGACGCACTTTGGGCTGCTGCTGCTTTATTTTCAATGTAAGAAACATGGTGAAACTAATGATCAAAGTCACTGCACGAATCCAGACATCACAAGGTAAATCCTGATAGGAATCTATTCAAAGATAAATATCTTTCATCGTTACTTAACTTTATAAATTATGTTCTTGATTGTTTGTCAGTCCCTGACTGACACTTTAAGCCTGTATTTCCAGTTGGACGGACATACTAAAGTACATAGTTCAAAGCAATAAAAAAATAAGTTTGAACTGTGACTGAAAAATGAGAGAACTACTAGTTTATGGCATTCTAATGAAAATTGATAAGTTATAATTAAGCAATATATGAGCAAAGGTGTATTGCAATGTCACTTGCAGTATTTTTTCTGCCTTTATGAAAAACAAACTGACATTTCGCTGATTCCACTGAGCTGTTTACAGTGATAGCTTTGTAGTATGAATGAGTTGTCCAAACACAAATGCTTACAAACTTTGGGTCTAGTTTACCTTTCACAGAAGTTAGGAAGAGCCACTTGGTTATGAATTTGGTACCTACAGTCATCAGTTTTCTGAGTCTGAATAAAATATAATCTGCAAATTAGCAAATAACCTAGCTTGCCCATGTGTATATCAGTTTAAAACACAACTGTATTGATGACAAATATTAAGCCAGAATACTAGTAGTAGTCCCTGAAAGAGATAAGTTACTCTTTTCACACTCAGAACTTAAAACTTTTTATACAGTGACTCTTAGATAGAATTCCTCACCTTTATTTAGTGCTAATATTTTTCCCTGAGACATAATAAGGCATAACAGAACTGCAAAATATGTGAGGGCTCTGCTAGGTGCATGATGCTTGGCAAATCTGGAACTGATTTTTAAAGCAAAAGTGAAACTGCTTTGCCCCAAGGAAAAAGGAGTGTGTTCCTTTGCATCTCCCTCACTTAAAATTAATAATAAATAAAAACTGGTTGATGGTGAAATCCTTAGGCCTAGAATGACAAGTATGAATTACAGTGATAAACTCATTGTAAATAAGTCCTAAAGGAGGGCTTGGCTTCTGCCTCTCATTGAGGACAGGGCCTTCACATTTTGCCATGACAAAGGGAATCAAAACAGTAGGTCACTGAGATTAGTTTCATGGTGCCACTACTTCTCACTACGACATGAATCATGCAATTTTGAGTAGTTCTGGCTTGTCTAAAGGCTCTAGATAACAACAAAGATAGGGCTGCAGACAGAGAAGTGAACAGTGATTTCTGAAACAAGTTCTCTTTAAGTGAATGTATAGAGAGAAGGAAGAAATAGTACATTTGCTTTAGAATTCTCTAAAAGGTCTGTCAAAAATATCTAGTTCATAATTGAGTAGTTCAATGTAGTTATTTAAATGTAGTTTTAATGTAGTTATTAAAAAAAACCAATTATGCCACCTGAACAAGTGAAAAATGTGTATAGAAAATGGTCTAAAACATAGAATAATGCAATTTGTATGTTAAAAGTGCAATGACAATATTACTTTTAATTCAATCAAAATACTAATTACGAGTTTTGATAGGCCTGTTACAAATGCTGTGCTTGCTAAATTCGTTTTCCTTATAATAAAAAAGCTTGACATAAACTATTATTTCTGGCAACAGCATGGGGTAAATTTATAATATCTGGTTGGGTTTCCATTTTTATTTTATTTACTGACAACTTTAAGATTCAATTGTTGCTGATTAAAATAATTGTTGATAAATATCAATAGATTTCATCAAGTTTTCTTAAATGAATTATTATTTACTTTTTCAGATAGAATGTTGCTCTGTTCCTGTAAATGAATTCATTCTTTATGAACTCATGCCTATTGTCACTGAATTTCTAGTTCATTCGCAGACTTTAAAAAATTTATTTATTTTAAACTTTGTTACTTTTTTATTGTGAGAGCTGAACTGTTCATTATGAGAAGCTATAGTTACCTCGTCAGCATATTGTTTCTATTTGTTAAGAAATTGGTTGCAGTCTCAAAACTATCCAATAATTAAAAATAATTTAATTCTTAAGTTGTTTCTGCCTGAACTGAACATGAACAGAACAAAGTATATCAAATAAAAGCAAGGCACAGTCTTGTGAAAGGATTTTTCTGCGAGCTGAGGAGCACTTTCAGTTTTCAGTGAAGGTGCATGTTGTCTCTTGTGACTGATTCTACCTGACTTTGGAGATTGACAACTACCTTTTATGTTCAGGGTCTCTTCACTTTCTGTTGACTTCAGGAGAGCCTGCAGACACTCAGTGTGATCAAAGGATAACGTGGGAGGCTTCCAGTATCAGTCCCTTCCCTTTCCACTGTTCTGATTCTCTAACTGCAGACATCTCTTAATTCACAGTGACTTTAGCAGCCCTGAGATAACTGAAGTGCTTGGTTTGAGTCTTACACTAATCATCCTCAAAGAAGAATGCTGAATGTGAAAGAAGATAACTTGTCTCAGAAGTGTCTGCCAAATATCTCTAGATGGAGAGGTTTCTATTGCAGCTGTTCCATGTTTCTCTTCTTCTATATTAAACGTTAAGCTCCTCTTTAATGGATTCTAATGTTTTCCAGTGGGCACTTGATAATAAAGAATAAAAAAATATATTAAAGATTATATTTAAGCATTTTTAAAGAATGAGGAAGTCTTCAGTGATTAGAAATAAGAACTGACATAAAGTTACTAGTTTCTCTTGGAATATATTAAAAGACAGCCCTGAGTACTTGATGCACAAAGAGAATATTTTCCAAGACAGTGTCAATATTAATATTATTTTGGTCTTAATTGTTTTACAGTAGCACTCTCATGCAGTTGATACACATTTATACTCAGAAAAGTATTTTGTAATAGTATTCATATGTTTTAAAATATGCCTGGAGTCTCATTATAGGGTTTTTTTCATGTCAAATCCTATATGAAGTTGTTTGTTTGTTTTTCAGCATAGCTTGCAAGTGTCTTTACTGATTGAGAAGCTAAAATTATCTTCTGCTTATGAAAGCTGGAAAAATGTTCAAAAATCACTATCAGGTAAAACAGAAATAATTTTATTTTTTACCCATTTTCATTTCACCTCTGAGAGAGCTCAGTTAAAAAAGCTTATTCTGATTGTCCAAAAGTCCAACTGCAGGAGTGTTTTGGAGTGAGTGTTTCATTATTCAGTACTTTTATAAAAGTGTTATGAAATAGTGGGTAGCTGCTGATGCTGTCAGGTCTAGAATGGGCACCAGCATGGTTTTGCCAATGGCTTTTTGTCTGTACCCTTGTGGGCCAGGGAAGGCACATCTGCTTCCACCCAGTCATGGAAGGAGTCCCAGCTCTTCAGGTATTGTCAGAAATGGGGGTTGATTTGTTTTCTTGGTCCAGCACAAGGTTGTGACAACACTAGTCACATCATTTGGAAGCTTCAATTTTACCTTTTACTATTTCCTAGCCTTCCTTTTGGCCGCACTGCCTCCTTTCCCTACATTCGTCCCATCCCAAGAGAGCAACGCACCCCTAACTACTTTTTCCCTGCTGGTCCCAGATGTGTTACTTCTGTACCCAAAATCAGTATTTCTGGTGCTGTTACATAGACTGTCTCAGCTTTTCGTGGAATTTTTGATGCCTAGCTGCTGTTGGCTTTGCAGGATTGGGCTCCCCAAAGATGCCCCATACTCCCGTCCAGTTGATGTGGAGTTTGGAAGTTTCTTTCCTGACTCTAGTGGGGCCCCCATGAGATCCAACCATCCTCCACAGCACCAAGTCACTTTGGTCAGCTTCTTGCCTCAGTGTTTGTTTGACATTTTCTCAGGTCATGTCCAGTACTTTTCCATGTCCTGTTCTGTTTAACCTCAAATCAGGGCCTACTCAAGGGCTGTGCTATTAAGAAAATGTGTTTGTGAAGATGGAAGAAAAAGCCACTTGTTTAAGATCTGCTGCAAGCACATATAGCTTGGCAGTTAAAGGTCTTTAAATTTTTGAGAGCTTGATCCTGTAGTCCATAAATAAATCAGACAACTTGGAAATTGGTAGTATGCCATATTTTTTTTTTAATTCATCCATTATAATTTTGAAAAATATTTTGAGTGCAATTTTTGGAATGCCATTTTGAATCTCCATTGAACTTACTAAGTCCACTCACTGGGATCAGCCATGTGGCTGGAGCTGCCAGGTGTGTGTGAGCAGAGGAAAATACCTAATTCACATACAGTGCAGAGTTGATGTTCTCTGAAAAAATAATATGAGGAGCATTTCTTTTGCTTGCCCCTCTTGCTCATTCTGACTTAAGTACAATTGCTTGGGCAGCTGAGCATAAAGAGAATTGGGGAGTGCAGACAACTAGAAATGAAAAGGGAATGGCAGAGTGGTAATGATTGATTAGGTCAACCATACTGCTGAAAAATGCTTAGCAAACTGTAGGCTGAGTACATCAGATGTCACAAAAAACATGACATCAAATGGGAAAAATATAGAAGAAAATAACTCCCTAAGCAGAGGTAGTAAAGCCAACTTCCTCAAGAGTCTGTGGTCAGATTCCTTGATGTCTAATAGGGCATATGCTCTGTGTCAGGAGTTTTCACCTGGCAGGGGCATTCATAATCATCTTTTTCCAATAATAATTCTCTGATGCCTCAAAAAGGCTGCAGCCCTTAGTTTTTATGGTGATACTGACTGGAACAGATCCACTTAAGTTGGCCCATAAAAGATAGTAAATTTTTGTTTGGAATTTGGTTACTAGTAGAAAAGTTACTGGGAAATGTCTTTGACATACTCACCTATGTAGATAGAGCCATTCACATATGGCAAATGGTGTGAACTTCATTTCCATAGGAAATCAGACAAAACATCCAATCTGCAACACATTTTATTTTTTAGCAGTATGAGCAGTGAGTATTTTTAGCTCATTCATTTGGTGAGCTATAGAAATAAATCATATCTAAATACAAATTAGTAATCTCCTGCATGGTTTTAGAATATTTACAATAATTTCACTTTTTAGAGGATGATATTATAACTAAAATAATTTAAAATATTCCATGGTTTCCCTTCATCTTCTGATCCCCTCATAAAGCCAAATATTGATTATATGAATTGTTGTATTATAGTAGTCTAGCTGTTACTGCTATTCTGCTGAGTGATTAGTAATACTGATGTGGTAACAGCATGATACAGAGAGGGATTCTTACGTTCTCATCTTGACCACTGATAATTTAGTGCTGAACATTTGGTTGAATGATATATCCTTAAATCATTTTATCATAGGGTGGCCAGTTTGTTGAAATATTCAGTGCTCAAGGCAAGAACCCAGGAGCAAAATGGAAGATTTTTGGCAATCCATCAGCTATATCAAAAGTAAGTTTTTAAAGAAATCTGTAAAATCTAGAGTATAAACCAGAAAAATGTGAATCACTGTGAATGAAGCTTAAAATTAGAAGGTAATGAGGGCTTTGACCTGACAGTGGAGTTGTCACTTGCAGTTCTGTCATTATGACAGACTAAATGACTACTTAAATTAGTTCTGTGTGCCTGCTTGCAGACTGAGTTGGTCACAGTGTAATTTTACAATTTAAATATTTAGAAAGTAATTTTGGTATTCTGATAAGTAATGAATTGGGCTTTTCTCATTGAGTCATGAGTCCTGTTTGTCAGTATTGTTTGTTCATAAAACATGCAAGTAATGAACATATTTGCATGGATTATATTATTGCTATCAAATTTGAAGTAGTCATATTTGCAGTGCCATCTACCATGTCTGGTTTTTTAAAAAAATAGCTTTGCATGTTAGTAGCATGGTTGGTTGTCAGGATAATTCTGTCAGGATGCTTATGTTTGTTTGTTGTTCCTTTTTGTAGGAATATGACAGAGAACTAAAAGGCTTTGTGTTTGTACTTGAAGGAAACAGTCTAATCAACAAAATGAAGCTACCAAAGGAAGCTAGACAAACCTGTGAGTATCAAAGAACTAAATGTCTCTGATGTTATTCTAATTATTATATCAGTCTTATATTGGAATGTAAAACTTAAATTGTTCTCCCTTAGTTTAGGCATAATTCATCACAAGAAAAGTGGTTTTTTTCATTAACTTTTTAGCAGGTCAGTTACAAATAAGTAAAACTTAAACAATATTAAAGTATATGCTGTAGGGAAGACACTGCATGTTGTCCTGGTGCTGCCAGGTTCATTTCTGTACCTGATCCTGCTACAGACCAATTTCTGATAAATAACCTCTGACTCCATTCAGCCCTTACTAAAGTCAGTAATTCTACTGGCATTCATGAATGTGAAATAGGTTCCTGTCCCCTTTCTCATTTTACTTTTTAAAGAATTTTTTACTTTTGTATATCAAATAAGCACTAGAAGTTCAAGAGAGTTATACCCAAATTTCAGCTGTGTTTATGTAATCAGTCTTTTATGAGTAGTATGGAGTGTTTTCCCAGGTTGTCTCTTGCACCAGAATAAACCAGAATCCAAGCAGTCTGGTTTTTGGGGCATACGGCAGTCACCATATGCCTTAAACTCCATTACAGGCTATTGTACCTTATAAGGCTTGTAGGAGTGAATTGTGCTGGTTCAGAATTAACTGCTTGCTTTTGAAGAAAAAATGAGATGCTGATTTAAACAAATGGAATAGGAATCTTCTAGTATACTTCTCATGCAGGGTATACACTACAAATAAGTTTTTTCAAATAAACACCAAAAAAAGAATAAATTGTATGGGCTGGTCATGCAGCAAGGCCTTGAAGATTAATCTGAACTTCTTAAAAGCAATTGGCTATTATCTTCATTAAAATAAATATTAATCTAATGTATATGTTCAAGAAATCAAACTAATTTATTTTCAGTATTACAATAAACTACTATAGCAAATAACAGTAAACAATTAAAAGAAAAAGAATGTTAACTGTTTCTAAACATTAAAATGAGGATTGAGAATTAATGTTGTGGATAATCACTGCTAAAAATAGTTTAGTTTTAAATTTACTTCAGCTAGTGCTGCAATACTGCAGTCAGATTTCCATCTGTTACCATTGTGGTTCCTTCTGTCTTGGTCTCTTCCTCTCTTGAGGTGTATGTACCTCAAGTATTTAATTCATCAAGTAACAATCTCCCAGTTGCACTATAACTTTGTATACTCTTCCAAAATAAAAGGTGACTATATAAGTAAATCTGATTTGAAGCTTTAAAGTGTCATTTGACCCTCAAAAGAAGAAAGTTCTGAATTGTCATTCTTTAGAAGAGGAGCCAATGTTGCAGTTGATTCTTGTGAAGTCAATGAAAAGCAGTCTGTATCCTCCCTGATGGAATATCTAAGAAAACAACATATGGTTCAATTCAGTCATCTTTGTACTGTTTTTCCCTTGATAAGGAGCTACCTGAATTGTATTGTTTATTCCCTCAGTCAAGCTCCTTTGCTATTGTTCTAAAAATCAGAAGCCTCCACTGAGCAGTGTTGTCATGATCTGAATTGCATCCTTACCCAAGAGTATTTTGAAGTTGTTTAACAAGATGTACATTGTCACAAACATGACTGCAAGTTTAGTATGACTATAAGATAATCTTGATAGGAAAGTATTACTTCACTTTATAATTCTTACGGAATATTTGTTGTCTTCATGCTCTTGGAACACAAAAGTAGTAAGCTAAAAAAAATGGTTCCTTTTGCTTTCATGAGAATTCCACCAAAGCCACAGATGGGACTTTTAAAACAACCCTTTTATTGCAGTTTGAATTGGTTTTCTTCAGGTTTTTCTCATGTTCATATGTTGTGCGAACCTTGGGAAATAATGTTGCAGGAGCATAGCAGTATGGTACAAAATTGAAATGCTGGGTAGTGAAATGTGCATCTACATGCACATAGCATATATATTTAATTTTTTTTCCTGTTTCTAGTGGGACTGATCCAGCAATTTCTGACACTTCAGATTTTTGTGCCATTGGGAAAAGACTTCTCCACTGAGTTACTGTAAGATGCATAAAATTTCCTTGAATACTTAAAGTGAATGCTTGATTGCAGTCATTAATTATGGTGGCATATTTTGCATTAAAGCATGGTGACTTGTCAAGTCAATAAGAAGTAATTAAGCTAATGAGATCATTTTCTCTTGGATGTTTTAAATACTGATGTTCCTTTGAAGACAGAACAAACTGTAAAAATCCTGAATGATGATGGTGAAAAATCTGAAGAAATGAGATGGAAATTTATCAAACATATGAAAATACCGGTGCATGAGGTCTGCCTAAAAATTCATAAGAGAATTATGAATAAGTCATAAGAGAGGGCCCTTTGGTTCATGAGAAAAATAAGTATATAGTCTAATAATTGGAGGAGAAAAACACAATCAAACAAATGCTAAAAAGCTAAAACAACAAATGGAGTTCTCAGTTGGTATAGTTATATCCATACTGTAAAGAAAGAGAGGTACAGCTGAAACAGACTTTTTTATTAGTTCAGTGTGGAATGATTTAATAGAGTTTTAAACTTGGGGAATTGTCAGACTTTGGACAACATTTCTCCCCTAGAAACACCATCTGTTTATATATAACTAGCACAACTCACTCAGCTGTGTAGCCAGTAGGATATCTAAGACTTGGATTAACAAAAGAAATACGTGGCCATTAGAAGATCTGCAAGAAAAGATGGGTTGAATGATATGCAATTAAACTGGGTAAAGTCAAAGAAGGGTTTTATTTTTGTTTGTCTTTCTGTAAGTTTCCATTTAAAGGGAGAAAGGGGCAAAACAAACAGGATATGTCATGCAGTAAATGGAAACCAAATACATAGATTTGCTTCTCATGGACATTCTGTAGACAGGGGCCAGAGACTTAATGACAGGTACAGAAATTCAGATTTTTCTATGGTGTCATGTTGAGTTTGATTCTTTTGGATACTTGCCACCTTCTTAACAAGAACCTCTTTTGTGCTCCTACTATTTTTATTTTTCTAATTGCTTGCTTTTTTTGATTAAAAAATTTCATATCACCTCTCCCCCCTTTATTTGCTGTTTCTCTTTTCAGCTTATGTTTATTAGACTTTATATTTTCTTCATCTTTTCTCACTACTTCCTGTTCCTGTCATTACTGTGTCCCTCTTATAGAAGCAAATGTGTTCTTATAATATTCCTATGTACTTCTGTAGATTTAAATACATGTATTTTGTATTTGCTGTATATACAGTTTATGTAACATATAGTATATTGCTATGGAATGCATATAATATAAACTATATTAACTATTTATTTTACCTTTTTTTAACTTTCCTGATTCCAAATTATTATCATAGAACCTGGTACAAATCCTGATTTTCTCTTCTTCTTTTACATGCAGTGACTTCAGTGTCTGTGTGGATAAGTAATCTCACTTAACACAATTCCATATACTTTTTACAAAAGAATTGTTTCTTCATTACTTGTGTTATAATAAAATTCATGCTTATTCTGATAATTCCGTAAGTTCATTAATTCTTTAAGTAGCTTCAGTAACTTCGATGAAGGTGTATATGTCTTAAAAGTACAATCTCAGTTGTTCCCTGCTTAGATCAACTATGTGAAAAAGTTAATAAAACTTGTTTTAAAATAGTTTTAGTACTAAGTTTTGTGTTTGAAATCAACTGTAGCTTAGTGATGGACCCATGAAGTCCTTCAAGACTTGCAGAATAGACAGTGCATTATTTCATCCTAGCAGACTTTAGATAATCCAGTAAATAATGAAGGCAAGTCCTTCTTGCCTCATGTGGCTGCCATTCAGTACCTTCCATTTCAGATGCTTTCAAAGAAATCTCTCGCTTGTTTGTGAACAGAATGTTGATTGTGTTGTTGCTTCCTGAAGTTTAATGTTCAAAGAGGGTTTCTTACATAATCTGACTACTTACTACTATATCTTTTAGCAGCTTCAAGTGAAAATTGATAGCATACCAAGCCATGAAATTTACTTTATGTAAAAAACACTGACAAGTTTTGTAACAGCTGGGCATGATGCTTTATGTTACATTTCTTGCTCTCCCATTCTGCACAGACATGGAAATAGGACTTTAGTTTGAGCCTCATTCTCTTTTGCATTCTGTTCAGTGATTGATCTGGTCAGCAAACAAGAATTTCATCAAGGCCGTCCATCACTGCTGACATCAGCTGAGCTAAACCTTCTAACTTGCTGCTATCAACCAGTCATGCAAGATTCCTGTCATAAATACTGAAATGCGCAAACTACTGTCTATATTAGCTGGCTTATCTTTTCTTTGGAATAAATTTAAGTAGAATTTTAGATACTTTTTTACATGGCATGAGTAGATGAATACCACCACATTAACAATCAATATATTGATCTGCCTAAAAATGTGTAAAATAGATTGTGGATGAAAATTTTGGTGAAACATAATAAAATCACAACTAAGGTAGAGAGCATGTAATTTATGCAGCCTCTTTGGAGCAAATAATAGCAAAGCTATTAGTAATGCTGAATGTAGCTGTCTGCTGTAAATGCAGTAGCCAGTTGTTTAATCTTCAGTCTTATGGATTTTGCTACCTTTCTGAAAAAGCAAAGGTAACTCAATGTATGAAAAAATATTTTCACGTTAAAGGAAACAGCATCTGGCTCATGTTGGCATTCTTGCTTTAATTCCCAATATACGGACATGTGGATGTTAGTACTTCTGCTTGGCATTTTGACAAGCACTCAAAACATTTATTCTCAAAGTACTGTAATGCTTATTTCTGATAGCCATGGTCATACTTATTTCTGATATGGTTTTTCTCAGTGTTGGGTATCACATGAAATTAGTACGTCTTGTTATGGTAAGTTTTACAGCAAATGAGTACAGCTCTTGATGTGAGGAAACAGACATCAAAATAGTACCGTAGCCAAAAAAAGAAAAAAAACCCACCAAAAAAAAAAAGAATAGACTGGTCTGACATAAGAACAAGGATGAAATGCTCAATTTCTGGTTACGTACTGAAATATTTTGTGGTCTTGTATGAGTGCCTGTAGGTTGCTCAACTTATTTTTCCCCAGTTCGGGTGTGGTACTGATCCATTGCTGCAGCTCTGAAGTCACACTGCCACTCTCAGTGATGGCCAGTTCACGGTGCTTTAAACTACTTGTTTAAATTTTTGGATGGCAAACAGCTGTTAATCACATGTGGATAGTTTGTAAAGTTGGAGAGGTCTGAGGCCTCTTATAAGAACCTCTCCTCTGACATGAAAACCTGCAGAGCAGACGTTCCAAGTGTCAGTGAAAACTGCTGCTCAGTCAAGAGCTCTGAAGCCCAGACTTGGTGCTTGGTATTAACGTGCCATGGGGCTCTGCTGTGTTGCCACTTCCTGGAACCCCTCAGTCCCTTATGGACCATATTTCTAGTCTGAATGCGCTGAGGATCACAGCATGTTTGCTCGTTCACTCTAATGGTATCTGTGTCTCTTAATTTCTTAATTTGTCATGATGTTTCAACCTTTTGCTCAACTGGCAAAGCTCATATCAATGGGTTTGCTCAGTTACTATCCCCCCGTTCATAATCAAATTAGCTTTCCTTACCACTGTCCTTCACTAGCTCCAGAAGGCAACAGCTCTTGTTATATTCTGAATTAATGCAAACTCTGTGAAAGTTTCAAACTCGGGAACATATCTGATAAGGCTTGAGAAGTTTTCTGTTGAAGTTTAGCTAGTTAGGTATAGAGGAATCTGTAGGGGAAAAGGGGTTAAAATGTCTGTATTCCTAAAGTAGTTGTACTTGTTGATAAGAAATCTTATTACAAGGCTTGTGAACAGTACAGTAGAATATATATTTTGATACCATATTTCCTGTTTTCAAACAGTTTTTTCTATAAACATAAGTTTATTACTTTGGGATTTTTAATAACCACAACATAGTAGGCTTTACAGGCATAGCTAATTTATTCATAGATACCATAACAGTTTGAATTTATGTGAATTAGATGCTATGATAATCAGTCATCATTTTAGCTTTGCTCGCAGAGATACCATAAATTATTCATGTTAACCTAAAGACCCAGCATGTTTTCAGATACAGAACAATATGAATCTTGGTTAGTCTTGCAAAACTTAGACCAACCTCTTAAAATTCAAAGCAGGACACAAATGCTAATTCTGTCATGTATATCGGATGTTATTTGAAGATTTTAGATAGAGACTGAAGGTAAACTTTATTGAATAGATTTAGCAGGAGAGATTATTTGAAATTCTGGTGTTTAGTAGCATGAGACTTATTCCTTGAATTTTTTGTGAAGCAGGAATGAAATACAGAAACAGCCGTAAAAGTATTAGGATATGTTAAATTCCATAGTTTACAAAGCAGATTAACTCATATATTTGAAAATAAATATTTTCTAGTAACTCTTACACTCATCACTTTGACTAGAATACCAACACAGCATGGGTGGTAATTTAGGAAACAGATATCACAAAAAAACCATGTAAAGGTATCCTATGAACAGGATGCCCTGCTTCCAGATATAAAAAAAAGCTTCATGCAATTTTTATAGAATTGATAACAAAATACATAGTTGTAGTTTAAAATTATGTTTTTAATTAGATTAGCCACTTCATCTGAAAAAAGACAGGTATTTTCTTTCCCCCTAGTCAGGACAAATTTGTTACCTTTTTTCTGCAAATATTTCTAAGTTCTCGCATTTGATGAGTTTCTTTGCTTCTGCAGCTACAAAACTGTCTTCTAGTACTGTAGAGGGAAGAAAAGTACTAATTATGTATATTTTGGTTGGTGGATCAATGTAAATATCATGGAGTAAACTGAATCCTGTTTATATGTGGTTGGTGGGATTTGTTATTCAGGATTTTCTTATGCAAGTAAATTGTGTTAGCAAAAAAGTTCATTTTGTCCTTTTAATGGGCAGACTTCTTAGTAACTTTTAGTAATTAGAATAAATGGTTTAAATGCGAGAAATATGGCTGTACTTAAGAGAACTGTTACATTAGCAGGTGTAAACATAACCTTTCCTTTGTCTGAAAAGGATGGATGAAAGGATGGATTGTCTATTTGAAATAGAAAATTCATGGAAGGAATAGCAAAGAGGGAAGAATAACAACCAATAAAGTAAAAAAAAAAGACACAGCATAACTAGCTGCAGGCATAAATAACTCCATTATAGAGGTAATTTGTTTAGATTCTTGAAAAAAAGTCAGCACTAAACTTTCCACATATTAATACTCATTAGAGTACTTTCTACTGAAAAATTAAAACCTGTTTTTTAGAATTACAGTTTTCTAAATGATTTTGCACATTTAGCCATGCTTCAGAGGAATAGCATTGTGCCTTCAAATGGAATTTACTAAATATTTGAAATAAAAGAAAGATGAACTTATTTCTATACCAAGTATATTCAAATATTGATAGACATTTCTAAAATATGTTATGAATATTAGTGGGCACTTCCAGAACGAATTTTGAAACGTAGAGTTGTGAAAGTAATTATTCTTGATCAGTGAAAATACCAGGTCTTTTTTTTTTTTTTTTTGGAGAATTGATTGCAAATATGTCAGTACTGTATGGGGAGAGGTCTGGATTCACCAGTTCTTCATAATTGCTCGTATTATGAAAGTTTTTCTATTCTAACAGCCGGATTTGATGAGTCTTGTTTTGTGCCTGCCACCTGTGTTACTGCCTCTTTATGGATACTGGCTAAGGGCACTTTGTGGGGGCTTTTTTTTAATGCTCTCCAGAAAACCACTATCAACAGGAAAATCCAGTACACCACAACTTGTTCTCTAGGTCTGGATGAATTATTAGTCTGCCAGATCTCTTATTTTGTAGAGATTTGATTGATTTTCAACATAGTTACATCTGTTTTTATGAGGGCAAGATACAATGCTCTGGATTTCAGATGATCAGGCAGCCACTTCAGTAACGTAGTGTCTCCTGCAAGACCAATTTACAAGTAGCACATAAAATAAAATGTGTGTGAAGTACAAGAGGCTCCTGAATAAGGAAACTTGAGAATCTGAAAGTGTGGCAAATCAGCTGACAATTGCTAGTGCCTTGTTTTTCTGTCTTTAAAATGGAGATGACAATGATGATACTGTCTAATGTTTCGGAAGCACGTGCTTTTTATGGGGACTACAATTGTTAAATACTAATATACTACTGTATTAATAGTGAAACATTAGCAGAGGATTCTCTCTGGGTTTTGACCAGCAGACAAAGAGATTAGTTACTATTAAATTGTATGGGAGCTGCTCTAAGCTTAGCAACATCGATGAAATACCTGCTTTCATGTTTGGTAAACTTGCCGGTTAAGTCATTTATAAGGAGAAAAACACTTTCATTGTAAGAACAAGTGAACCTGACAAATGAAGCATCCCTTCTACAGTTCAGTATCATTTTTTCTAAGTTCATTTTTAGCCTTGAATTGAACATTAACAAATGGTTATAAATTATTTTGCATACAGAAACAAAGTGAATAGGTAATCTGAGCAGATGAGTTTGTCTGTACTCTTGGGTAGTTGCTACCATTTGCTTGCAATCTCACTATAGTTACCATTGTGAGGAGAATAGTCAATCAAAGTTGACGATATAAAATAAAATTGAAAATTGAATTGGAAGGTAATTTTACTTTCAAATGGTTTGCAAATGTAGATGTTAAGTGTGAAATGAATGCAGTTAATGACCATAGCTGGAAGAGTTATGCACCTGCTGATCACAGGAATATTATTATAAATGAGGTTGATTTTCTTGTTGACTACCTCATTTTTCTCAACATGGTCTCATTACTTTTCTATCACATGTCTGACCCTTAGATATAAATACTCAAGCACAGACATAATAAAAATACATTAACTCCCATATAGATTTTTTTAGTGCATCTTTGAAAATCAAGATCTGTGCTGCAGATGTTTCTTGACATTGTGGGGTTAATGTAGGTTCTGCTTATGGATAACAGGAAAAGAAAGTTGAGTTTCACCAGAAGTACTCTGGTGTAATTTTGCAGCTGAGAGATCTAATGTTCTAACTCCCATTGTCTGAATTATTTCAGAAAAGTTTCTTCAGACCCTTGCTTTATTTTTATTTTCCAATAAGCAATGTAACTGAAAGTTACACTAACTCTTAAATAATTATTTTTCTTCTCCTAGGAAATAAATTATGTTACAGAATGTTAAGGCTATCTTCTTTCTTCAAATTTGCCTGTTTGAATGTTTCACCTACTTTTGCCTGCGGAATATAAATATTTTTATTATTTTAAATGAATTTACTGAAATAAATCACACTTCTTTAGGAGTGATTATATCTGTGTATCTAAGGTTTGCCCCATCCTTATGGCATATATATCATAAAAACAGTCTTATTTTAGATTTATATGACAGAGTCTGATATAAATGTTCGTGTTTTTATCTAAATGAATGTGTTCAGTGTTACATTTTGGAATGTAACTGAGCTGTACATTTACCAATGGCCTTTCTGTAACTAAGGTACCTAATTTTTTTCATGAGGGAGAGAGATAAACCTATTCATATAAGAAATAAATAATAAAATTTAAACATATTGAACTGATATTATACGTTTTTATTTCCAGTTGTTTGAAGATTTGCATGACTTAATCCTAGGTGCCTACTGCTCTGTTATAGCATCATTTGAAGCAACATTCTCTATTGAGAATTACGCAGTTTGAGGTTCAGCAGGAATAGTATTTTTATTTGTTTTTCAGCACTCAGGTTACTGCAACTGCCTGTTTCTTCGGCACAGTTGCTCAACTCTACATGTAACCTGGAAATCTAGGGAGCTCCAAGCAACCAGTACCCCAATACTTTGGAGTTCTTTGGTGCATCAATTTCTTAGCACTTCTGAACATCCAAGATTTAGAGTGGATAGTTTCTGAAAACCAGATCCATAGGTTACTATTTTAAAGTAAAATCCAGCATTTGAATGATTATGAGTAATTACTTTTAACAACACTAAGTAGTGACAAAAAGTTGTTTATTGTAATTATCTGTCATCTTCTCAGAGGGGCTGCTTACTACAGAGAAATACCCATCTGTTAGCAATAGGTGTGTTCAAAAATGATAGGTAAATTAATCATTGTTTCCCTATACATTAAGCATATTCTCTCAGACTGCAGCCTTTAAAGCAATATCTGTGCTCTGGAGTAACAAGGTAGGACTGCTGGGGACTGTCAAGGTTGTGCTGCTGTGGTGGTTTAAGCCCAGCAGGCAGCTGAGCTGCTCTCAGTCCTCCTGCAGTGGGATGGGGAAGAGAATATATGAGGATAAAAGTGCAAAAACTCATAGGTTGAGATTAAGACAGTTTAATAGGGAGAGCAAAAGCTGCACTAAATCTGAATGCAACTGAGTCTAAATAAGGCATCATCTCCTTCCAGTGGGCCTGCAGATGTTCAGCCATCTCCAGGAACCCAGGGCTTTATCATGAGTAATGGCTACTTGGCAACACAACATAACTCTGAACTTCCCCCTTTCCTTCTCCTTCCCCGCAGTTCTTATTGCTGAGCATGACACCATATTGTCTGGAATATCCCTTGGGTTGGTTAGGATCAGCTGTCCCAGCTGTGTCTCTTCCCAACTCCTCACGCATCCCCAGCCTCCTCACTGGTGGGATGAGGTGAGGAGCAGAAAAGGCCTTGACTCTGTGTAAGCCCTGCCCAGTAGCAATGAAAACATCCCTGAGATGCCAAAACTGCTTCCAGTACAAATCCAAAGCACAGCACTGTCCAAGCTACTCCGAAGAAATTTAATTGTGTCCCAGCCACAACTGGTACAGTTGCTCACAAGATTTGAAGGAAACAGAATGTAAAAATGACCCTCTTTATCACTTTAAAGGAAACCTAATTTATTTTTGTGATCACTGCTGTAGTTTGAATTTATTAAAAATGTTGAAATGCAGTGTCCTTGGTGTCATTGTGAGATGACCTGAATAGTGAGCAATAAACTTCTGCATTATGATTCACATTTGAAGATATGTCCTCATGAAGTAAAACAGACAGACATTGTACTGTGTTTACCTTTAAGCTGAAAAGAGTCTATATAATGTGACAGATGCATTTTTAGGAAAAGAAAGCAAATAATGTTTTTCTAGTTAACAGGCCCCAAGATAACACAAGCTTAAAGGGCCAAAACCTGTCTGATTATTAAAGTCTACTGGGCTCTCAGTTCATACAAATTGAATTCTTTCATACTCTGAAGAGCTGTTGAAATCTAGGAGAGAGTGTAGACTGTTGAAATAAAATTAACATGTAAAGTGGTTTTACATATGCAGGGATATAGCCACCAAGTTTGAATTGGAGAAAGAAATCTCATTACTCATCTTGTAAAAGAACTAATTTTTAAATTCCATATTTACTATCACTGACATAAAGGCTCTGCACATGAATAGTTTTTTTTGTGATTTCCCAAAGATACTTGGTTATTGAATTGACAAAGATCTGTTCCATTCTCTCCTGCCTTTTCTTTTATAGAATAACTGATTTAGGCAATATTAAAAGAAGATTGTATTTGTCAACGGTCCACAAGGAGTTGTCTGTAACCCCTCTGCATGCAAAAATTCCTCTGTTTATGATCAAGCGCAAAATAGTAGGTACCTGGGGAATATTCTCTGGACTGTGGTTGAGCATGTTTTTTAATCAGAAATGTTTTGTGAATGTTTATAGGATTGTTGAAATTATTGTTTGGTTTAGAACACAGTTCTTACTGATTCAAGATAACGTGTGTATGTCCCCTCTACCAGATGGCAGCAGAACCGCTTAATGCTGCTCCTCTTTTATTCTTCTTCTTATATTAGGAATTCATTCCCATTGTCCAAAATTGTTGCTGTTTGTTATGTGTTTATCTCTCCTGCTGATCCAACCTCTGTAAAATTCTCTGTGTCCCTGATACTTCTTCATTATGGTGCTGCTGCTCACGTGTCCCTTCCCCTGTGGTGACCTTTGGTGGCATTCACTGGAGCTGCAGCTGATGGCTGCTTTCACATTCTTCAGGTTCTTCCCAATTCTGGCATCTAGAAAACAATCTATATGTCAAACTGATGAAAATAAAACAATAACCATTATCTTCTCCACTCTCCTATGCCCAGCCACAACATGTGGTGATAGCTGACAGGATGCAAAGCCGGATGGTTGCCATATAACCATGTAAGGACTGGAGTCTCAAATGCTGCTTTAGAAAATAAATTTGGTATGAGAATAGTTAGATTTCAAATACTTTAAAATATACTTTTGCACCAAGAGAACTAGATAACAGTATACTAAGCAGCTGTGAATTTAAGGCTAGACAAGAGATAGAATATTTTACAAAAACCTGTGAAGTTATAAATTTTTTTGAGATAGGTTAGGTGAAAGCTGCTGTGGTAACTAAAGATTGAGGAGTTTTCTGCTTTGTGGGAAGAAGTGATTGGATTCTTTTTTAACTAATATGTATCAGATCATACCCTGAATTTGCTGATAATTCAAAATCTGCTTAAATTAAATTATTTTTCTTCAGCGTAATTTCAGTTAGTTGGTGTCAGACCAGTACAAGGATTTCAGAATTAAAGTGTGCATTAATGTACGCTGAGTTAAGTTCAATCAGAAGAACTTCAGTTATGTATTTTAATTTAGATAATAAAGCATTAATCAGAGATCTGTCTAAATGCTCTGATCAGATATAATGACAAAATATTTTAATAACCTTAATGCTTGACCAACCTTAAAGAGTAGATCTGTGTTTCTTAGTATATCTGAATACATATCTGTCTCCTTTAAATGGCCTTTTTATCATTGCTTTTACTTAAAGGAGGGAGCATGCTGCTTTCTGTGATTAGACAGTTCCTTTACATGGCTCTGATAATTCAACTTACTGTATACACAAACTGATCATTATCATCAGCATGATGGGTTGTGAATAAGGATATAATAAATTGAGTATTCCAGCAGCAGAACATAGTTTGCATGTTCACATGAGATCTTTCTGTATTGTATTCTTACCAATTGTATTTTTCAACCTCAGCAATAGAAATATCAGTTATAATTAAATACTGAATTTTTCAGTCCATTGCTTGCTGTCTTCAAAACAGGTATTACTTTTCTTCCAAAATTTCAGACATAGCAGTTGAACAGTAATGTATGCACCTAAACTTCTTCTCAAATATATTTGCTATTTGGCAATTAGAAGCTAATATTTCTACCCTGACTTTTTAAGGAAATGAGGCATGTATAGTCATTATGGTTTAGTATTCTTTTCCCTTAAAATTTCAACCATTGGTCAGCTAAATTTTATACGTGAGTAATCATATAAAATATATTACATTTCTGCAAATTTAGTGAAAATTGCTGCATTTCTCCTGAAGTCCATCTTGTTTATTTGACATACATGCATACCTTGTATAGAAGGTATGTTAGCCTTAGCTCACAGGTTTTACTAAAGACTATTTTTTTCTCTTTTCTAGTGGTGCAATATGTGTATTGACTTGGTAGCATTTACCAGTGAAATATTCAGAGGAGCCATCTTCCAGTCTTTGGATGGAATTATTATTTCAGCTAACTGTAAGCTAAGAAAGATCTTCACTTTAAAATCCAAGCCGCAAGATACAGCTGAGGAAGATGGTGTGTTTTAATTACTATCTAGTCTAAATCATAACTGTTCATATTATAAAATCAAAAGCTTCTTATTCATCAGAATATCAATTTGAAATATTACATGATTTCATGAAAATTAAAGTGGTAGTACAGCATATTAAGTCTGGTAGTGTTGGACTTAAGGCAACTAATTACATATGTGTACTCCTGTGTTTTAAACACTGAATTCCTTAGAAGTATTTTATTGAAGAAATTCTGGCCTTATTTATCAAGTAGAGAGTTTGTTTTAATGAGGGTACCTTATGTTGATAAAAATCAGGCTTTGACCAAGAATAGAGTATCTGAAAGGAAAGAGAAATAACTTTAAACAGCAACATTTGCTGTTTGTTTTCTTAATTTTGGACATTAGCAGCTCATGAAAGATTTATTTTTAAAATAATCCGGACAAAACTGTAGCAAAACAATATTATATGAAACAGAACTATGAAACTATCATAAACACCTCTGATCTTATGTCCATTTATCCTAATGTGTCCTTGTTTATTGGGAAACTAATGTTGGTGGTGAGCTGAAAAATGGGATAAATTTTTGTAATAGATCAGGATATTGGTCAAAGTTTACCAGCCTCCAGGCCCGCATCATAATCCTGTATCATCATTTTCCAAGGGAGAGAACTTCATTCCTCACTGGTATTTGCAGTAATAGAGGTGAAATTTCAAAAGCACAGCTGGCACTTTCTTATTTTAAAGGCACCCTAGGTATAGTTCAGCTTCATTTTTTATTTTGTGGCTTTAAGGACCATACCTGAGAGAAGGGTTCTAGTTTCAGAAGGAGGTATAGTTAGCAGTATGGTAAGTGTAACAAAATGTATCTTCTATTTGGAAACACTAAACCAATAGGGGAGAGGAAGCGAACCTTGTCGTTACTCCTCTGATTTTTTTTTGTTGCTAAAATTGGAAAAAAGAAATAAATTTAAAAGTGTCTACAGAGAGAATATGGTAAATTCTCAGCAGGAAACTGCAGTTAGAGCTCTCTCTGGCATTCATTTAATTTCATTCCATTGGTGCATTGTTTTCTCTCTTCCATTCCAAAACAGTTTCTGGAATGTGCTTAAATATTCTAAATGAGTTCCAAAATTCTAAAATGTAGTTAACATAGTGAGTCGACAGCTTTAATAAACTGTATGCATAGTAAAATATTAAACTTTTAATTACTTCATTATCAATTCTATGATTACTGCACAGCTGGTGGGCATTAGTACTTTCTATATGCTTGTGAATTTCCTTATCTAGGCAATTCATAGAATTATAGAATTGTTTAGGTTGGAAAAAGTCATTGACCTTTAAGGTCATTGAGTCCAACTGTTAACCCAGCACTGCCAAGGCCACCACTAATCCATGTCCTTAAGAACCACATCCACATGGATTTTAAATACTTCTGGGAATGGTGACTCCACCACTTCCCTGGACAGCCTGTTCGAGTGTTTGACAACCCTTTGGATGAAGAAATTGTTCCTAGTATCCAATCTAAACCTCCCCTGGCACAACTTGAGGCTGTTTCCTCTTGTCTTGCTGCTTGTTACCTGGGAGAAGACATCAACACCCACCTCTCTACAAGTGAAAAGGTCTCCCTTCAGCCTCCTTTTCTCCAGGCTGAAGAGCTGCAGTTCCCTCAGCTGCTTGTCTAGACCTGTTCTCTAGACCCATCTTAAATTTTCACTACTGCTGAAGGTTTGGCTGAATTAAAATGATTCTATACTTTATACCCAATTACAGAAAGACAATAGTAAGGAGTTTTATTATTATTTATTAGGTTTCAGATAACAATCATATTTGATAAGGCTTTTTCCCTCTCAGAGTGACTGGACCAGTTAGTTGAGCTCCACTGAATGCAGTGACATTGCAGCTTGTAATGAGAGTTGTCATGCTTTAACCTCAGCCAGCAACTAAGCAGCACGCAGCCCTTCACTCACTTGCCCCCAGTGGGATGGGGGAATGAATAAAAGGAATAAAAGTAGGAAAAAATTAGGAAAATTTATGGAAAATTAGGAAAATTTACTTATAACTGTAATAATAATAAATTGTAGTGACCTCCAGGAGCCCCCCCCAGGTCAGCTTTCCGTCTAATTGACATACTGAGCACATTGCCATGTGTTCTGGAATATCCCTTGGATCACCTGGGGTCAGCTGTCCTGGCTGTGCCCCCTCCCACCTTCTCGTGCCCCACCCCCCGAGTGTGCTCACTGGCAGGGCAGCTTGGGGAGCTGAACAACTAAAACATCAGTAGGTTATCAGCAGTGTTCTCATCCCAAATTCTAAACTGTATCAGCTACTAGGAAGAAAATTAGCTCTGTGCCAGCAGAAACCAGGACAAGTGTCAAGTTCTTTGTTCAAATTCCTTGGTGTGGTGGAAATACTGATTTCAAGATGGAATGAGTATGTTGTTCTTTTTAAGTACCAAGTATACACAATGTTTTGTATTTCTAAAATGATAGGAAATGCAAAGAAGAAACCACATATCCTAAGAAATTATTTCTGTTTGAGATCATTGAGATAGAATGGGAAATAATTCATCTTTTCTGCCCCCTGATACTGAGGCGTACAAGCTTAAGCTATACCTAGTTTCTTGTTTCCATAGTGATCCCAAAGTTATGTATGGGGTTTTTATCACTAAGTATTGTCCGACAGTGATAAACAATGTACTGACTTGGCAAAAAAAAATAGCTGAAAAAATATGTCCAGTACTGAAATACAACATGGGACACTTGAATTTTTTCATTTGAATCTCAGTTCTTGACCCATTATTTGTGTTTGGGTTTGGGGTTATGTTTTCCTCTTCTTATCCTTGGAAAATAGGCTAATATTCATTAGCTTGTTGTATTCAAGTCTTCTAAAATTTGGAATGAATTTGCATTGTAATATCAGGAGTGGTTCTGACATGGATTCCTTTTTTCATAGAGAACAGCTTTTATAAACTCAGTCTATATTGGTTATCAAAAGGAAAGCAGAGACAATCAGATCACATTCTAAACAGGGCTGATGTCACAAGAATATTTAGGTTGACAGATTTTTTTATCATGAAAGGGTAATGGTGTCCAAAGTTTGGAATTAAAGCTTGTCATAGTCTTTATTTCCATATATGGAACTTTTCCTCTTGCTACTTCAGTACCCAGTGATCTAAATACCATATTCAGTGTTCATTTTATCTGAAAATCACTATATCAGTGTTAGAATTAAAGCTGAGTTGTAATAAAAGTTAACAAAATGTATTTTGTGATTGTTTTGCTTGTTCACTTGCTAAATGAAAGAAGTTGATTTTCTATGGCTATTCCAGCCAATAGGGTATATTTCTTTAACTGTATTCAAAATTTTTGGCCTAAAAGTATGCACAATATAACTTCAAAATTAACATTAAAAAGTGACCAGTTGCAGCAAATTTTTCAAATTACCATAATCTATTAATTTTTATAGCCATATGAATGAAAATATATGTAATCTACCAAATAATATGTTACATTTCTTTCCATAGTGTCATGAGTGCAGTAAAATCCATGGTTTTTGATTCTAGGTACGTGCATTGTTCCATCTATGCCATGGGAGCCCACCGATGTTATTCCTCAAACCTGCCAGCTAAATTCTGATGTGCCACAAGTCACACAATTGCTGGATCTGACTAAAATTTACAAGCCAGAAATAAAATGTAGGGAATATCCAGTGCAAGAAACAGGTACTCTGTTGTATTAAAAGATATTAAAATACTGTGAATATAATCTATACACTATGTGTACTAACAATTGATTGCTATGTAAATGTGCATGTTAAGAGTTCCAGTGCCTTAAAATGAAACATGACAACTCTTGCACAGCTGTACATAGACACAAGTCTGTTCTATAGTTTGAGATCTATGTGTAGCCTGAACAATTCCAATTCAAGCATGAAATTTATAACAATATTTGAGATATGTCATAGGAATGTACATTGAAACATTGTACAGTGAAGTTGTTACACTTCTTTTTAAGTATGTTCACATCAATGAAACTCTTCTGAAAATATGACCATGCAGTCTCCTCAGCTTATACTCTGAAAAGGGAAATCTTATCTTATTGGTGTCTTGGAGTTACTTGAATGTTTCTGTGAGCTACAAAATAATAAACCATATAATTTAGACATTGGCAGCATTGCATGGAAGAGATTTATTAAATAAGCTGGGCAGTCATGCTAAAATACAAATTATTGACTTGGACAAAAACTAAGAGAAAGACGAGAGAGGGGATTTAATTTTAAATTATTGTTACAGCTGAAGGCTAACAGCAGGAGACCTCAAGAGTTTTTTTGTTCTAGGCTCTGTATTGATTGTTATAGTTATGAATAATCTCAACAGAGAAGTGAATAACGGGAGCAAAGTTTTGTTATGATACAGATACTAGTTCAGTAAAGAATGGGACTTAAGAGAGTTTTGAGCTTGTGAGATGGGCAATCCCATATGTACTTTTTAATGAAAAGCAGTACAGAGCAGGTAACATGCAGGAAACATCACAGGTTGGGAAGCAAGGTCTCAGTTTACTGATTTTATTTCTAATGGCCACTGTGTTGAAGAATTATGGTCTAAGGACCACTGTACTGGGTAAATGTGTAACATGATATAATGTAAAACCTAGATTTGCTAAATGCAAAGGATTGTACATTGGGGAGGAATGATAACTACAGTTGAGCTTTAGAGTACCAAAATTAAATTACTCAAGGAAGGAAGGTTATCATCACCATAGATACAGATCAGTAGAATTTTCAGATTTTAATATGTTTTTAAAAAGTAAGTATCAGGAAATTCAAATTCATATGAAATGAAACAAGTATCAAGCCTTTAGATCAGTTTTGTATTATTATCTGAAATACTTTATACATTATCAGTTAAACCATCTCAGAAAATATCTTACAGACTGAGAATTGATTCAGGGAGAAGCAGCATGAATGAAAAACTCTCATATGAGATATGCTGAAAACATTAAAAGTTGACGGAAAGGTATTTATAAAGTAGCTAGTTATACGAAGGAAGTTCAATAAAAGCTGCTTTTCTTATCTCATGGCACAAAAACAAGACATCATTTGATGTGATGATGCAGTTGAAAATTAAAAACTCGTAAAAGAAAATGCCATGTTACACAGCATATGATTAAAATATGGAATCTACTGCTAAAAGAAGCTGGTAAAGAATTTGGTATGATTCCAAAATCAGTTGGCAATTTATATGAGTAAGGGTAATGTTGTATTTAGCAGCAGTAAAAATGTGAAGAGAAAATTTAATCTTGTACATCCAAGTTTTTCTAACCTTACTCTAAGAACTGTGTTGAAGGTAGATGATTTCAAAAAACCGTACTGAATTATCTTGTGCTGTTTCTAAAGCATTTGGTTTTGGCCGTTGAAACTAAATGTTAGATTATTGGCCTGTTCTTGACTAGTGTTTTTTTTTATGTTTAAGTTGCCATATCTGTCTACATAAGATTTATAAGCGGAGAATCAGTAGAAACTGTAGATGCAAATCCCAAGATTTGAAATTGCTTAAATAGACTTGGGTCAGCCAATTGAGAGCTTTTTACTAAAGCTGCTATTTTTCTTTAAAACTGTGTATCGCTTCCTACCTGCAGTAAAGTCAACAGCAGAATTTCATTAAGGCAAATGTCTTTACAGTGCTTATTGCTTTGGTACAAAATACTGATTATCTCTTTAAAACAATTTTGTAAAGTGATAGATCATCATTAAATAACAGCAGTAGAGAGAGACATAGATTGTTTATTTTCATTATTGGAACTCTGCAGTTGTAAAAATATTCATAACCAATAGTGGCCTTAATGTAATTATGTAAAGAATTAAATAAAATTTTCAGCTATTGACAAGTTTCTTTGTAGTTGAAGAAAATCAGGGGGCTGGGGAAGGGAAGGGGTATTAGGCACTTTTTTGAGTTTTGAAGGCATTGGCTACAATTCCAATAAGGAAATAAATCAATGTAGAAAAACCACGATATTTTTCACTAATATGTCACTAAATTTCATTGATTAGAATTTTAAACATATGAAAAATGTTATTTCCTTACACCCGGGATATTACTGGTTTTGTAAATTCAGGTGCATGTACACATAGCTGATCTGCACTCCTTTTTTTTTTTTTAAAGTTATTCTGTAGATGCATTTGCAGCAGTAAATATCTTGGAATATGTGCAAGCCCTTCTTAAAAAATGAGAGTTATAATGGATTTTAAAATAAGGTGCTCTGATTCATGTCCTTCATGGAGAACTGATAATTTTCTTTAAATGTTGGATTGATTGTTATTTTCACCTTAATCTGGAGAAGTACATAAACTTCTTTTTGCTAGAACTCAGAAAAGTACACAGGTGAAATCTCTCTCTGTAGGCACCCTCTATATGTTTTAACCCATATAATACTTGTAAAGTCTTCCTAAAATATTTCATTTTCCCCTTAATCTGTACCACCTTTTATGAGTCATATGATCATACCAAATCAGGGTCATAGAACATCTTTTGAGAACGAAGTAGGACTGAAGTAGCTAAGAAATAGGTCTGAGCAAGCAAATTAGATAAAGAATCCATCTCCAACACATCTTCATCAGTGTAGGCAATGTTAGAAGTGGTGCTGTAGGTAAGGAAGATAGATTTTTATTCTGCTGGGTTTAGTACTTTCTTTACCTTGAGGATTCTCATCTTCAGTATTAGAATTCAGTGAATAATCATTTCTGTTAAAATGCTCTGGAAACATGGAAAATGTGCCAAGTATTGATCAAAGGAATGAGGTTACAGAGAACTACTGGTTAAGTTTAGTACTATGACATCTCATGAAGCTCTGAAGAAAAGTAAAGTTTGAGAACAACTTTGATAATATCAAAAGGTTTTTTAAAATATTTTTTAAACTCATCTTCTTCTGCTTTTACCAGAATTTGAGAAAACAACTCATAAAGATTTCATCATCTACACTAAGCTGCTGTTCTGGTGTTTTCTCAAGTAGTTAGCTTTTGCTCTCTCTCAATATAACTCAGTAAAGGCAGTCTTTGTCCTAGAGCAGCTGAAATGAATAGTAGGGGTTTTAAATTTTTGTTTAGAGTTAAACCCTTCATACATGTACTTATTTAAATTACAGTCTGCCTTTTTTTTTCAAGCAAGTACATTTTTGAAATATGAAAGGGGAAATAATATTTTTAGAATATTACTGCCCTGCAAGTAGTCAAGCCAAAGTTCTGTTGTAAAGTTGAATTATAAGTTTGCCTTTGAAATAGCAGAGAAAACTCTGGAATCCAATTTCTCAGTGACTGTATTCAAAAATAAATACTTCTTGGCTGGATTGTCAAAATATGAGGGACTGTAAAATTTAAATGAGTACAGTAGTGTGAATGATGCATCTAAGCAGAAAAAATGGATGTTCATTTAAAACAGGACTCAGGTTTTACCATCTGGACTACAAAGATATATAGCCCTTAGGAATATATGGTAAAGTAATTAATGATAACATCCCTCACCTGCATGAAAATGAAGTGCCTTCAGTTTAATGTTTAATCTTTTTTTTAATCCCATCTTATGAACATAGCATGTGTCTCTCCAGACATGTTTTTCAAATTTCAGGAGTTGGCCTACTTGAAATTGGGAGCTTTGGTATGTTTAAGTACATTTTAATTGGAAAATATTCTTTTAATCCACTAAACTTTTTGTTTATTGGATAATCAAAAGCCCAAATTATTTTTAGTATCATCCACTTTTAATTACACATATTATTTCATTATGTCATCAATACACTGTTAAGTGTAGATGTAGGTAATTAATTGCAGTCAATTAATGTAGTCATAAAAAAAGATATTTTAATGCAAATCAGCTTTTCTAATTGGAGCTAACAACATCCCAAGGTAGCCAGCAAAAAGAAATTGATGTTAAACCAAGACAGGTCATCTGATCTTGTAAAATGGCAGCTGTTAGCAGCAACCAAATGTCACATCAGGAAAAAGGGAGGCAGGTAATGGCAGTAAGTAGATTCCTTTGTGCTTATTAGTACTGTAAATGATGATATTTGGTGGCTAATGCATGATCTGTTTTTCATTTCCTTGATAACACTGTAAATAAAGCTGATCTTGAAATAAGGTTATGAAAAATGCTTAGGGGAATCGACAGTGTTTTGTTTTTACTTTATTGCTTTATGAAGGTGTCATATCTCTAAAGCAAGATAGCAATTTAACACTGAAGGTGTAGCAAGAAAACGTCTTTGGACATTGTAAGAATTAAATATAAATTAATGTGAAAATACCATTTTTATCAGCTCTGGAAAGGAGAATTCACTGACAATCATGGAGAATTATAAAAGAGGAAAGCAGATAGTTCATGCAGTTCTGCAACCCTGATGGTAAAATTGATGTGTAACCATTTTATTGTCCTTCCTTTTAAATTTTTTTTCCAGAACATTCACCTGCATTCCATGTTTACTTTTTTTTTGTCTTGAAGACTGGTTGGCAATTTCTATGCTTGAAAAGACTTATAAAGATAAATCTACACTTTAAGCAGTAATAAAAATAAATGGTAAAGCAGATGTAACTTTTTAGCAGCAATAGAGTGTATTTGCAATATTAGGGCTCAGCCCTGGTAATGGAGTAGATTCAGTAATTTCAAAAAGCAAGCTAAATGTAAATAGTTCTCTGAGCTGTGACTGATACCTTGACAGTATTGCCTCATTTTTTGTGTGTTATTATTTATTTATTCTGTTATTTATTAATTAGAGTTCTTTTTTCCTTCCTGTCAGAAGTTAGGTTTTCATTGAAGTTCTAAAGAAATCCTGCAAACCAATTTTTTTTTGTTTATAAATAGCCCACTTTAAAATAAATCTTTAAAGCAAGAAGATTAGAAATATGTCTCTATAATAGACCAAAAGTTTCTTACTTGTATGTTGACGCACTTTTATAAAATGTGCATTTGCTATTCCTATATTTCTAGGGATTGTGCTTTAAAGGAACATAATTTTTATGTATGTTTAGTATTCATAATTCTTTTCTTTTCGTTTATTTGAAAAAATACTGCTTTTTATTGTTTGTAAGTACTGTAATTTTTTTTTAATTATTCTTTTTCTAACCTTAGGTAGCTTGGTTAATAGAGGCCAAGGCAACATATGCAGCAGTAAAACTCAGGATGTATCACATATTGCATTTGGATCAAAGATCCTTGGGCCACCTCCATCTTCAAACAGAAGAGCCAGTACAAAGGTATCTGGAAAGGTAAGAAGGGTTCAATTCCAGCAACTCTGCTGGCAGTTTTGCAAAGGAAGACATTGACAAGAAGAGAAGTTACACTAAAGAGTTAGCTCAGAGGCTGCCTCCAAAGTACTGTGGCTGGTTGTGGACCTCTAGTGCCAGAGATCCTGTAACATCCCGGGGAGGGCAAGGAAAATGCTTGGGAAGCTCCAGCACAGGGCATGGATTTGTTGAGCCCACAGGAGAGAAGGCAGTGAGGGATCTAGTTGCTATTTTCAGTTAATGCAGGGCTGTAGAGAAGCCAGGCCTCTTCTGAGCCATGCCCTGAAAGGCCAAGGGGCAACGGACCCTAATTGCAGGAAGGTTTTGACTAAATACAACAGTAAAGTGGTTCAGAACTGGAAAACAGGGTCTTGGAGAGATTGGGGAATTCCAAAACTTTTAAAGTCAACAGAACTTGACTGAAACAGGATGATCTAATTTCAGCATCAGACCTAAAGATACCTCTTTCTACTGAAACTACTCTGTGTTTTCTTATTCTTATTTTTCTGAATTTTTTTCAGACTGCTGAAATTTCCATGTGTATGTAAATATTTTTCCTTACGGTGCAAGCTATAATGCAGAGCAGAAGTTGCATTTCAGTACGCTCTGATAGTCAGCCATACAGTAGCTCATGTGATGCTGTCAATTACAATGCCAGGGAAAACACCTGGTCCCAGTGTGCCAGCAAAGGATGTGCAGGTTTTTGGCATCTGGTCAGGACTACAGTTCTCGGTTTAACACCAAGAATAAAGGATTTAGCCAAAGGAAGTAGACTCTTCTGTAAAAAGTCAGTTGAAAATCAACATGTAAAGTGATTACTTCTTTCTCCAAAGGAGAAAAGACTCCCGAGGTCCAGAATAACTACAAGTTTTAGTCTTTTTATTCTCGTAGTAAAATTTTTTGCCCTTTTTTGCCTTGTTTTCCATTCACTCAGTGAAAAAAAAAAACCTGCCTGCTACTAGACTGTAAAGATTGAAGATACCACACTGAATTTTACCTACCATGAAGTTTCCTGAAAAGATTTTTTTTTTAATTTGGAAATATATATTTGAAAAATAACTGTCATTCAAAATGTGTGTTTACCTTTGAATATTTTGAAAGCTGTTACATTTTTGTCTTTCATTAAGAAAATAATGTCTTTCAAGGTAACGAAGACCACAGGTAGCAAAAGTAATAGATCATGGCAGCTTCAAAATTCAGAAATGCCAACTGAATCCATACCAGACATTGAGAGATTGGAGCTATCACTCTTGCCATGCAATGATTCTTTAGAGCAAAGAAACAGAAGAAATACTCTCCAGACTGAAGATAAAGGTCAAAATGGTAAGAGTATAAAGCAAAGAATATGTAGATTTCTCAAACTGCTAAAATTTTTGCATGATTGTGCCTTTGAATCTAAGAGTTAACTCTTTTTCTAATCCTTTATCTACCTTATTAATTACTGAAGACATATTTATTAAATCATGGTTTATTCTCCTGTATGAGCATGAATAAATCCTCATTCTCTCTGCAGCTTTTTGTATTGTGAGTGTTTGAGCCAGGGATCAGCATCTGCTGGCAGTAGCCACAGTTTATACACATAGTGCTCTTTCCTACTGTTGTGAAAATACCTGAGCTGCTGCAGTGCTTCTTGATTGTTTTGCACACTTTTGCAAGTGTGTTTAGAACTCCAATAGTTTGCCCTTCTTCCATACCTAGTGTTAAATTCTTCCTTCCTTGTGACTGCCATATTCCTGCTGCCCTGCAAGATTCCCACACTGAAAGATGTTTGTATCCCAGTACAGTGCTCCTTATGCATACAATATGACTCTTCACAGGCATTTAATAAGCTTCTGCATTGCATTTCAGACCCTAAAATTCAGACTCAGAAAACATCTGTGAGTGGAGAAGCAGATTTTCAGCTCACCTCACCACAAGTACCATCATCAGAAAAGAATAGTCATAGATTATCTCTAGAACATGCAGCCAAAACCAGATGGGAGATAACCAGTGGTATGGTGCTCATTTTATGTTATTTTGCATTTCAGTTCTATGTGATGTGAGGGACTATCTGTTGTAAATTGCAAAGGACCCAGAAGCAGTTCACATAAAATATAAATGTCTGTGTTGTGGGGGATTATGGAAATCAAACACCCTGCAATAGAATTGCTTTTGAGCATTGATAAAGATTTGCAGGATTAAGCAGAGTACCAAAGCAGTGAATGAATATAAAAAGAAAAATTCCATGCTCTCATGATTAAAGGAAAAGAACTAAAAATAATTTATTCTTTAAATCCCTAATAAATTTAACACTGAAGTCTCCAAATATGAAATATACAAGAAATTTTACTTGTCCCAGATAAGAGTTTAGAATATTAACTACAGTACCTATGTAATACTAGGGGGTTTGGTTTGGTTTTATTTATAAAGTTCAGTGCTGAATTATTTCTTTTCTTATAAACAGAAAGACACCTCAGCTTATGTTTTGAGTTTTCTCACTTTCACACCTGTCTGCCAAAAGGTGTGGATGTTTTTTGTCATACAGTGCCAATCAACTTGCTTTGCATGTGTCTGGGAAGTGCAGTATTGTGGCAAAAGTAGCTCTTGTCTCTATGAAAAAGTAGTGTTACGTTCTATTAAAAGGCATAGCCACCAATTTGAAAAGCGGTTGGAGTACTCAAATGTGCTCAAAATTGACCAACAAGATTTTCCTTCATATTGTGAGTGATTTCCATTGTGTCTATTCTTTGGGCATGTTTAGAATTGATTATATACTGTGGCGGTGTCAGTAATCCATAATTGCTCTTATGTGTTTGATAATTTGATTAAAAGAGATGCAAGATGTTCAGGCAAGTAGAACCTTCTGGAGAATTTTTTAATTACTTCCTATTTATCTGAATTCTGAGAACTCTGGGGCATGAATCACTGTCTTAACTTGTTCTTCATCTAGAACACCAGGGCCTCTATCGAGTGCTAGAATTTCAGAAAAGTGAATCAACACTTGTTGTTTTATGTAAATACAAGGGATATGAAAAGACAGCCTTAGGGCATGATGTGGTTTATAAGGTACAATTCTACAGACATTTTTCCCTGTATTTTCATTGCTTGTCACTGGTAGCTCAGTTTGCAGATTTCAGTTTCTTTTCACTACATGCAGTTATCTAATAGTATATTAATGATTTCTTTATCCTTTAGTACTGGATTTATTTACTTTGAGAAGCTTCCTGTAGGCAACTTCTTCATCAAGGAATGACCTCTTCTACACTCTGTTCTGAACTTCTTCCAAAGTGGTATAAACTTGGCCTGAGAGAAAAAATAAAATGAGTGAACATAGTTTATGCCAGTCTTATTTATTCAATGCTGAAACCTTCATTAAAATGAAGGTTCAATTAGAAGCTTTAGCATAAGTCTGACTGTGTAGAAGAGCTAATTAGACGTTGAGGTGATCATTCTTGCATTTATGTTGTTTGCTGCAATGTTGTGATTACGTAGTAGTTTGCATATTTTGCTAAGAATGTACTTCAAATTATTCATTACAACTGACATGGAAATTAAGAGTTTAAAAGAAATTCTAGTATAGTTTTTGTTGGAGACGTAATGGGATTTTTTTTGGTCGAAAATTCCCTGTATCTTTCACCTGTGGGCTATTAAAATGCTACACTGACTACAGGTTACAGAAGTTGCTGAACTCTGCAACCAGCATAAACTGTCATCTTAAAGCCTTACAGACTTTTCTGCCTTCCCCCTGCGTATTTCGTTAAGGATAAGTACTGTGCTATGCCAACAAATATTTGGGTTTGACTTATTCCTAACTCAAGTATATTTCTTCAACATCTCCAGAAATGAGTGTAAGTTCTTTACAGGGAGGCTTAAACTAAAAAGGCACAATATTCAGGCTATTCTTGTATAGACACTAGGTCTTTTAAAGTAGTTCTTTATATTTCTGAACTACTTTTGGCCTGAGCAAGACAATACAGTGCTGAGTAAAGTGATGTGTAAGAAATTTTCGGATGTCTGAGGCAGAGCCAGGAGTAGAAGTCAGGAGTTTAAGGCTCTAATTGCTCGTGTTCTCTAAACACTTGACAAAAACTGTTACTTAATATTTCTTTTCCATGTTTTGATACTTTGTTCAAACTTGACTTAAAATCTTAAAAAGCAGGTGGTTCATCCACTTGTTTTCTTTAGAATTCATGACAAAATGTTGTCTGTAATGCCCTCTGCAAATTAAACATCAACAACTGCATTAGAAGTCATTCTACAATGAGAACAGAACAGGTGAGACTGCAGTGTGGGAAGTGGGTTGTTACTAACTCAGTAGACCAAAAAATTAAGCCACTCCTCTCTACTTATTCACAATCCTTTGTGCATAAGAATTAGCAAATCCTCCTGAAGTGGTTTGTACACTAAATGTATAACCACACCTCAGAGGGCTCTTTCCAGTGGTCTGAGCTATTAGAACGTGTTTGTAAACCACGAAGGCAGCATGAGACATGTCAAAGCTAATTTCATAACAGGGGAAAGACCTTCTGAATACTGGAGGAGTGTATGTTATGTATTTTGGTCCTAGCCAAGGCACTGTCATTGAAACCTAGTAAAATATGTCTAGATTAAACTGGAAGGGTGGGTGCCAGACTGGTCAGATGACTTCAGAGTGCTGAAATAAGAAAAAATACCAAAAAAATTTCTTAGCTAGGTAAGTTTTGAAGGTATTTTTTTGTTTTGAAAAATGCAGCAGGTAATATCATTGCCTTAGGAAAAAAGAGTAAACAACATTTTAAACTTAGCAACCAGAATAGCTGGGAAAAAAGATTTTTTACATCCAGGAGAGTTGTCCAGTTGAATTCTGAGGATAAGTAATATTTTTGTGGCATTTCTGCATAGCACTTTCTGGAGTTGCAGACAAGGCAGCATCTCCAGGGCCAAAGACTTTCAAAACAATCTCAGGCTTGGTGGGCCAGATTCCTATTGGACAAATGACTGACTACTTTAAAATACTGATTTAGTGTGACAGAGTTTTTAAATCATGTTAGGTCACAGAATCAGTTGGGGAAAAAACAGATTCTGAGTCTTTGTTCTTGAGCGTCCTAATATTGTGTTCAGCTTCACTTGAAAACTTCATGAGAAGATCCCGCTTCTCATTTCATTTTTATAGGGGAAATGTTTGCTTGAAAGAGGCAGCTTATATAGATAGTAGAATATAATGAAAGCATAAAATTTATGAAATATTCATTATTAATACTGTTTTCTATTATGATAGCACTTGTTTTATTCGTGTACCACCCTTCACATGTAATTACAATTGGCTATGAAAAATATGTTATCAGAGGAGTGTGACACAATCCTGAATGATAGTAGACAGGAGAATTCTACTCTTATGTCCTCTTTTGAGGAACTTGCAGTTATTGATCAGAACTAAAAGTCGTTGGGTTTACGCAATGAAGAATGGTTCCCAAAAGTTTTGAATAGTCTCACTCATTTCTTGAGGTTCTTGAGAAACTAGACCAAAATATGTATTAAATAAATGGAATTACTTGCACGTTCATCTTTCAAGTCTTATAATAATCAAAAGCATGACCTATTCGATTGTTTTAAACCAGCATGATTATCAAACATAACAAGAGTTTCCTTGAAAAGCCCTGGGGATTCTTACCAAAGATGGTCTTCATGTAGAGACTGAAAAGTGCTCTTTTCTAGAACAAGAAGCTGCAAGCCATGATCATACAGGATATGTCAGGCCCCTACTTTTCACAGCATCCTGGATATCAAATGGAGTTTGGTACCTTTTTTGGTCGCTGTCTTCAGTAAATTGGAAAAATCCCAGCAGTAAGAAGACAGCTGTTTCTCCTGGCATCTCATTTTTCTTTCTTTTGCCTTCATTTATGGTGATTCAGACTTCCTCCCCCACACCCAAGCTGCTGAATCTGCCTGAAGTGGTAATTCTAACAAAACTAAAACTAAAATACCACACTAAAGCACAGAACACCACACTAAACTTACTGTCTTCTGTGACAGCAAGCATTTTATTATTGCAATGCTACTTATTATTACGTTTTTAGTATTTTTTTATTGAGGTTTTTTTAATATGGTTGACGGTAACTTTGTTTTATGGAGCTGGAAAGTTTCAATATCTAGTGAATAATCCACACCCCACTACCTTTAATGAAGATAAGGGAGTATTGCATACTTGAGCAATTCTCCTTTTCTTAGATGCTATTTGAGATTGGTTTTAATCAATCAAATTGACATTTTTTTCTATACCATCATTCCAAACAGTAAAATATAAGTTAACAATAAGAATATAAAAATGATCTTTTCTTGTGTATCTGGTGCACTCAATCTTTAAATTCATTTCTGTAGTTTATTGTTTGTTTTAAAATTGTCAGATTAGTAGTGGCTGTACTCAGGAAAACTTGGTAAAACAGATATCTTTATACATTTTTCATGTCACACTATTTTTTATCAGAGCAGTAGTTTGAAATTGAGATTTAAACCATAAGTTTTGAGTGTAAAAACAAGTGTGGAATTTCCGCAATAAGGAAGCAGCAGGTCGTAATATTATGAACTTTCCACCAATGTGTGATTATTTTTTAAATGTCAGGCACAAAAAATGCCTATAGAAAAAGATCATTGGCTAAATTTAATAAAATGTTGTTTTCCTAGAATAAAATCCAGATGCAGGTTTCAAATCTTGACAGCTAAATAGTTTCAGGTTTGCAAATTGAAGGCTTGCATGTCCTGTACTAAAGCCTGTATACTTTTTGAGCTGTGATTAGAAATGTTTTGCTTAACCTTGCTGCACTTTGAAAGCAGCCTGATCATTTTCAATGCATCCTCATCAGTCTTCTTCTTTGATAAACAAAATATTCCTGTATTAAAAAAACTGACTTTGCTGTACAACTTTCTGAGAAAATGAGAGTGGTCAGAGTAACTCACAGTTTACGTATTTGGCATTGAAATTGTATGTTTCAGATAAGTGGGCGTTTCCAGAAAGGTTCACTGAGAGTATTCAGTTGGATAGGAGGAAGCACTTCGGAGCTACTGGAGGTTCAGCCTACCACAATTTAATCTCACCCCAGAATGCCTCTGTTGAACATCACAGCAGTAAAACCAGTGATCATCACAGGAATAATAAAGAGGTTTTCACATTTTTGTCAAGACCCCGATCAGCCCCTCATGGGAAGTCTCCAAATATGTCACCAGAAAGTTGTGTTTTCCCTTTGGATTTGGAGCCAGACAGTAACGGAGAATGTGAGAAAACCCAAGATGAAGATAACTTTCAGGGAACTGACAGCAGTGAGGAGGTAGGCCACTTTGTACGTGTAACTCTTGATAAAGCAGTCTTCATCCTAAAACTCCTAGGATGAGATTCTGTCTTCAAGGCAGACAGAGAGGATAAATCATCTTTTCCCCATATACCTACAGGTAGATTTATCTTTGTCAGGTTGCTGTGTCTAACTGGATACAGGACTCAATGCAGGTGTACCCTGTATAACAAGTTGACAAAAGAAATCTAACTCTGTCAGCCCCTGTGCTAACGGAGAGATGCCAGAACTGTGCATCATTACTACAAAAAAGGTTTTAGGAAAGCCTGCATCATAGATTTGAGCGAGATCCAAGTCCTTTATGGTTACTCAAGAGTGCAGTAAATAAGACTTCATTGTGCCTTTTAAAACTGTAAGTGGAGACTGGTTTTGCTCATTGACATTGTTCAAAGCAAACTAAAATTTCAGCTTTTGAATGTCACTTGATTATTGGTATTTCTGCTTGATATCCTGTCTGAGCATCACCAACTTTAATTCCTTTGCAGTGTGGAAATATTTCAGCAATGAAATTAACGAAAGAAAATAAACACTTTTTAGTAGATCTATGTAATATCATCCAATACTATATAGAAATTCACTGAATTGTCAATGTATGCAATAATTTCATTATGTCATTACAGTAACTGCTAAAGTTCCTACCTTTACGAACATTCTAGTATATTTCACTTTTAATTATAGAATCTGTTTCTTAGCATTTGAATCTGTAGCTCACAGCTGTGAAATAAAATGTAACTGACTTGCATAATAGCAAGATGAACTGAATTTAACTGTTCTACAAAATAACTGAGGGAACAAAACTATACATTTCCTAAGTGTGTACCGTTAATAAAACTGAGAGATTATCTTTTTGAATGTACATTTCATGCCGTGTAATCCTGGACTCACTGAAGTCACTAACAATCTTGGATCACTTTGATGTGCAGCGGGATTGCACCTCAGCTGTGAGAGTCACACTGCAGGTGATACTGCCTCACATCCTGCGTGGTAACATATGGCAGAGGAGCAGCATCATGAGATGAAGATGAGGCTTTTCTTTCTTGAGAATAAGGACATTGAGGCAAACACTAGATGCACTTCCCCATTATTTTTCTTTGCATCCATTCAGTCCTGCTAATTGTAGTTGAGATGGTGTATGAGTGAACATCATACACTTGATTCATGGGATATTTTGCAGAGAGGTTCTTAGAAGCATGAATATAAGGTTAATAAACTAACCACTAAAATTCTTAAATTGTATTCAAATGGTAATGAATATGATATTCAGTACCATATGATTATCAGAGGAGAGTGAAGTGATCTCAGCAGGAGTTTTTTCTTCTACATTTAAGTTGAAGACGCAACATGAAAATATTGAATATTAATAATTCAATTGAAATACATCATTATCATGGACTTTTTGCTTTGTTTTGGTTTACAGTTGGAATTAATTTTATTGAAATTATGATTATCAGGTAAAACACAGGTCTGGGAGGTTACCAGCATTCAAAATTTAGCCTGACATTTTGAAAAGAGTAATCAACTGGAGATGTAAGAATATGTTTATGGTAGAGTCAGTGTAGTTACCAGGAAGAGCAGCTGTTTTCCACAATCTTTGCAAATTTAGAATTAGGAAGCAGAAATCTTTGCAAATTTAGAATTAGGAAGCAGAGATTAAAGGGAGATTTTGAAATCTAAGGTTATGTAAAACTGAATCATGTGATGATGAGAAGGAACCAACCACTCTTGCTTTGTTTCCTAAATTTAGGATGACAACAGTGAACTCATCCAGGATACAGAGAATGTTGAGAACAGCCACTGTAGACAAGGAACGTCTGATTCAGCAGTTTCTAAAGAGATTCCATTAAATAGGATGTCATGGAGAAATGAATACTGCAAGGATAAGGAACACAGCAAACATGACTTCGAAGAGACCATCTTATCAAAACCACAGAGTTCCACCATGAGAAAAACAGATTCTATTAGCTCTCAGAGAATTTTAAAGCCTATACTTTCTCTTTCTCCAATTCAAAGTAAATCTAAATCCTTTAGAGTAATGAGAAATGGATCTGAAAATACTGAAAGAAATGAAGGAGTTTCAGATCAATTAGAAGGCTCTGTCAGTAAAACATCTCGAAAGAAAATCTCGAAAGAAAATTCATGTCTGACAGCACAGACTTGTGTAAGTGATTTTTACTTTGAAATTAAATTACTAGATTGTATAGAGAAGCTATATTAGATATAACCATTTGCATGAAGTGATTAATAGTACATCTTTCATCCAGATATATTCTGGCTTCATCGTAACAGCCTTTACTGTGTTCAGTCTGTTGAAAGTTGATTTTGTAGGGTTTTGTGGCACACAAAATAATACTCCAAATAAAACCAAAATCACAAAAGTTTCTAGATAAAAAGATGTGTCATTGAGCAACTCACATTTTGGAAAGACGTGAGTTAGAAAGTAGTTTGGGGCTGAAAGATTACAAAGGAAAATTGACAGATTTCTACTTGGCGTATTAACAAGTGACCATAGAAGGAGTGTTAATCTGGGTACTTCATGGTCTCTCTGTGTCAGCCCTGAGCGACACAGATAATAAGTTATGTCATTGAGAGCCAGCAGTTTGGCATCTTCTGTCCAGCAGTCAGTCGTAGATGACTGGGGAGAAGAACAGTGCGAGGACAGGGAAGGCACCCAGTGATACCTGACTAGCACAGCCCTGCAGGCTTCCTGCCGGCAGTCCTTAGCTTAGCAAGTTCTTCAGGAAAGGTGTTGTCTTTGTCGTGAATAACTGGTGGTGGGATTTTTTTTCACAGATTTACTTGTTTGTTTTTTGCATCTGTATGGCCTTTGCCTTGTGACAGTGAATTTCAGACTTTAACTGCTGTTTGTGGGAAAAATTATGTATCTTCATTTTCTGTTTTGGATGCTTTGCCTCATTCCTGGTGCTTTCTTATTCTTCTGTTTGTTATAAAAAAGAGTGAATAATCTTACATTGTTTTTATTAATATTCTTACCTGTGCCACTTCCTTCTTGAGGGCTGTATATTATATTCCCTTGCAGCTGTCTCTTGTACAGATCAAGGAGTTTTATAGTATTTAGTCCCAGGATTGCTGTTTTTTGAATTTTTTTGACATTTTTACCCAAGGGTGTTGAATTGAACTACTGCATGATCATTATTGTAAGCATGAGGTTTGTATTGTAATATCTTGAATATATCTGGAATATCTTGAATATCTGTGGTCCCCAGGTATTGCACACTTCTGGGAACCAAAAGAATAGGCACTTTTTGGGGAGCTCTATGAAGCAGTTATGCATACTTTGGAAAAACTTGCCTAGACTAATGTCTTGGACTATCATCTCTACCTTGTTTACATAAAGGAAATGGACATTTTCTATCATTATGGTGCCCTTGTAGCTTGTGTCATCTGCCATAGGATACTGCAGACACTGCTCCCATCACGGGGGTGTGCTGTCATTCTGCCATGGGAATTTTAGTGTGTACCAATTCTGTGACCTGTGGACACAGTTAATTTGGGTTACCAGATTTGACAGCCTCTGTGAAAGCGGAAGCAGGAGTGACAGCTTCCATGGGACAGGACTGCTGCTGCCAGGGCAGGGCCATCATGCTGAATGCTTCTGCCTGCGTGCTTATGGCTGCTCTGGCTGCTGAGGATGGACAGCCCTGCAGTTAACTGGGGGTGGGGAAATCCAGGCATTGGGCTAGGAAGAGCAATCCAAATTGGTGACCAGATGAAAGAATAGTGTCTAGGAAAGCATGTGCTCAGCTTGTCTGTGTGTCTGTGGTGGGGAAATGCTCCTACTGCCATGCCACTGATGATTCAGTGCTTTTTTGTTAAATGAGTCTCTTTTAGTACTGGTGCAGGGGCAGGGGGTTTTGTGTCTCACAGTGCTGTGAGGTTGTCTCTTGGACTGGGGATTCTGGAAATCTCTTCCTGTATTCTGCAAGTAGCTTATCAGATCGGTAACAGCCTTGCGTTTTTCCTGATAAAAGCAGAGCATCCTTTTCCGTGAATGTTGTGGAGACTGGGAAGGAAATAGATTAGGGGGAAGCAAGGGGACTGAAATACAATAGTGCGAGTGAAAATCAGAAACAGTACCGAGACTTTATGATAATGAAAAATATCAGTGGCTGGTGATTTTAACGACTATAAAAAGAAAAAAAATTTAAAAGCAGAGAAAATCCTATGAATAGTAGCATATGTTCTATGTATTTATGATCTGGAAAAGACATTAAGATTGTCACTAGTGATGTAGAAAATGTGGAAGAAAGCAACGCATGGGTTCATTTCTATTTGGAAAGAAGTAAGATAATATTTCTGTAGTTTTTAGTGAAAGAAAAAAAAACAGGTAATACTGACAATCTGATTCTCTGATTCTTAGATAGGTTAATATCCAGGTGTCAATCTGAAAGTATATAATAAAATTTGTTTATATTTTGCATTCCCTTTCCCTCCTAGTGTAGTTATAGGAATTCAATTTTCTGTTTTCCAGTAACTTCTTAGATTTTTATGATTAAATGTATTCCTCATTTCCTGATTTTTTCCAGTTTTGAAAAATTGTTCCACTTAAAATTCAAGTATATTTATTATTTATCATAACTGTAATCTATTTGTCTATAACAAATGAAATTATACATTTATTACTTTCCTAAAAGATATCATCAGTGTTTAATGCAGTCATCAACTTTGTCCTGTAGAACACAGCTAGATGTAGACTAAGTGGATTGCAGTAGCTGATTACTAATTTAAACAGTACGGTTATTACCATACTGCACTTGTAGCTGTAAATACATTGCACGTGTGATTTGCTGCTTGTAAGTAATTTTTTCAAGAACAAATCCTATTATCAATGTATAGAAACTCAGAAGCTACAGACTTTGTTTTATTGCTACAAAATATAAGATTGGAATATCTGGCAGATTTAGGTCTTACACTGGATTTGATCAAGTGTTAAGATTTTCCCATCCAGAAGCACTTCCTTGGAGTTCTTTGACCCTTCTTTTTGTGCTCATACAGAGGACTAGTAAAGAGAAAAAAATGCTTAACCAACTCTTCCTGCAATTGATTTGCCAGCTGCTTAATATGCTTTAAGGACCTGGTTGCTTGCAATGTTTTATTCATGTTTTAATAGAGTTCTCTATTATTAAGTTCAAATATTTTTAATTAAGAAAGAAGTATAGCCCTCTGGGTAATATTGCAAGCATGTAGATAGCTGGTAATTAAAGTTTTCCACACGTATAACGACATTCAAACAATTCTGAATAAATCATTTGAACCAAGAAGAATGCAAATGCCATTATATATGAAAAAAAATCCTTTAAACAACAGGTTTTGTCAATCTAGCAAAAGTTTTAAGTGCTTAATAAAAATACTTTATTGTAAGGAAAGGATATGCAAATAGACAAGATAAGCTTTTAATTACTAAATGAAATGTTCATTTTAGACAAATTTACGAGTATTGCAAAATTACTTCTTACATCAAAAGTTTCTCCTAAATTACAAAGTGAACTTAATTTCAAATTCAGTTTCCAAATTTTCTCTTTGAAAACTGACAAAGACAATATAAAATTTGTGAAGAGGCTTTTTGGTAGTAATCATCTGAAGCTGAAGAATAAATAGTCCAAACTATTTCTCCTTTAGTAGTTTATTGTACAGGATGTTTAACACAGAAAATTGTCATGGCATCTCTTCTCCTTCCTGAGTATGGTATTTTCAGAGTGAGACCATTAGAAGAAAAGAAAACAGAATGACAATTTGAAATTAGCTGGGGAGAGGATGGGGGAACAGCAGATGTTTAGAGTTATGCTGTAGTAATTCCAAAACTCTATGCGTCTTTCTTCATAGATGTAAAGGAAAAGAAAAGCAAGTTTGGGCTATTTATTTATTTTTTTTTTTAAGAGAACGAGAAAAGAAGTTTTTTTCAATGGTCAGTGCTTTTATTTTGCAGAGCACCAGTTCATGCTGTCAGTTTAATGACTGCATGCCAATTGCTGCTTATATGAGGGAAGAAGGATAAGCCAAAGCTTCTCTTATAATAATCAAATAACTGCAGAAGGGTTATATATAGGAAAATTAACAGGAAATCATCATGTTCCGTAAGATCAATAAAAGTTACAGCAGCTGCAGATCTGGTAGAACAGTGATACGTGAGAGCAAAGCAGGCTCCCCAAGCGGAACACAGCGAGCTTCGGGTGAAGTGAACAAATGACTCACAGTCACTGAGCTAGGAACAGGCAGTCAGAATCGGTCTAGAGAAAATATCTCGTGTTATTTTAGGATTGAAAATGGTAGTAATAATCACACTATTCAGGAATGAAGCTTGGACCTCAAAAGCCAGGGGTAAAAAAGGAATGGCAACTGTGCAAACTGCGTCCATCTCATACCTTGCTTGTTCTGTTGTCTTCTTGTACCTTGTGTTTTATATACATAGGCAGAAAGCAAAAGAGCTTGTAATCATAATTCCAGTCTGTAGTATTACAGTATGTCTTCTGGCGGTAAGGTGGCTTTTGTACCCCTAGAAGACACACTAAAACTTTACACACTGCCTTTCAGAGCAGGAAAAGCTGTTGGTGTCCATATCCCTGGTACTGCTGCCCTGTGTGTGTTCTTGAGGTCTTCAGTTACCCAGTACCTTCTCACAGCAAAACACACTGAGAGAGAGTCCCTTCTGCCAGGAACATGATACACTCCTGGTCTAAAAGCTCCATTCTCTTCACTAGAATCAAAGCACTGTCCCTCTTTGGATGCTGTGGTATAGTGTCTTACAGCCCACTGGACAATATTCTGGTGATCTAAATCCTCTCAAGTCCTGGTCACTGCTTGGATTCACTTTTCAAGCAGAAATGCTTTGTAGCTCCATTTAGAACCAGAACAGGATGCCTCAAGTACTAGATCTGTTCCTTTGAGAAAGAGGAATCTATGTGGATCCTTTAAAAAGGGAAAGCTGTTCTTAAAGCAGGAGTTCTTTAAGAACAAAGATGGTGCCAACAGCAGGTCAGATGACTTTAAACTGTCTTATCTTAAGGTTATGTGTGAGGCTTAAGTACCAACTGCAGAATGGTTGGTATGTGTGTTCAGCTTTTGGCCCATGGATCAAGTTTGATATAACAATTAGAATTACAGTAACAATTCAACCAATGGATGTAAAGAAAAATGGAGACATTGAAGCTTACTTGAAAATTCATACACTAGCAAATTGCCAGAATAACTTTTGAAATTTAGTGTTAACATGTAGCTTTCCAGAGAAATTTTATGCTGTTCTTGACCAATAACTAAATGTTATGTTGATGGTGTTGATAATACTGTGTTAACTGTGGGATTGGGTTTAATTCAAGATTTGCATTTAATAGCTGCTGGATTTTTGAACTTCTTAAAGCATGCTTTTATCTTCTGTCTTTAATTGCAGTGGAACAGCAACTTCACCGAACACCCAGGATCCAAACTGCAGTTCATTACAGTGTTTGTGGTGTTCTTCCTTCCTGAAGTTATATGTAAATATGCTTGATCATCATAGCTGAACAGAAATCCGTTAACTAATTTTTTCTAGTAAACATTTTGTTTCTCTTTCAGTATTGCAGCTTCTTGAAGATTCTCTGAGAGATTCTCCAAGGTCTCTCTGGGTCTCATTCACCTATTCTGTTCTGTGATCCTGTCTATATTGTTGACTTTTCCATTTTATTTCACAGGAGTGTGACAGGAAAAACTACCATTCAAATAGACTGAGTTCATCTGAACTACAGATGCTGGCCAGCATGAAGAGACAGCAAAATGAAGAATTAGGGGATGCTGGGATCTCCCATAGTCTGAGTGCATCACAGATCGATAACTGCAATGTCAGCATAAGTACCAGCAGTGATGATGATACAGAAACCTGGAACTCTTGTTTGCCACCAGTAAGTCTAAACCCACAGAATTTTCTCAGGGGTCTTGAATATTAAATTTTCTTTGAGTAGCGTTGAAATTTAAGGTATCATTACCAAAGGCTCTTAGAACTTGTCAAGTAAAACATGCAACCAAGACACACACACTTCCAGCAGGTTCGCTAGTACCACAATGGATAAAGAGCAAATCTATTATATATGTTCCTTCCTAGACTCCTGAATAATCACGTAGGCTGTACAGTTTGTCACAAGAGTGGCTGACAACCTGCAGGTGTGTGATATAGTACTTAAAAATAGTTCCAAAATGAATGAAACCCAGATATACCAGTCAGCAGCTGCATTAGAGTGTGAGTAATGGAAAATAATTGCTTCTCACAATGATAGTCTCATTACAAAAAAGCTAAATGTTTAAAGGACTGAAGCAGGAGAAAGCAGCAAAAAGCCACAGTAGTTCTGAGCACATAGTATGTGATCATTATGTATTTTACACCTTGGATCATTATTTGTCCTGGAACAAAATGGTACAAAATCACACACAGCTGCACTATGTGACAGTACTGCTATAAGGAGCACAGTATTTGTTGCAGTCCACCAAAAAGTATTGAATGTATGAAATCCCAGAATAACAGTTCAGGAACTATATAAAGGTACTTGCAGGAGCTGCTGTAAAACTAGATAACCTCATACTCCATTTAAACATCAGCAATATAGCTGTTACTTTGTTATGGTTGAAGCAATAATAAACAATGAATGTGTCTTAACTAAAGCAACAGCACAACTCTCAGAGGCAGATCCAATGTTAGAAGAGTAAACACAGCTGTGTTGCCCCAGCATAAACTATTGTAGAGTAAATGCTCTAAAATGTTAGGTGCAAATTACCTTCAAGGTTCTGCAGGGCCTAAACAGAGGCCTGTAACAGCAGCCTTCCATAGTGAATGACCAACACAGTGTTGGAACTTTGCAGTACACTGTTAAATGAAGGTTTCAAATGAGAAGAGATGTATTGACAAGGGGGTAATTGTACAAATAAGAACTTGATTTACAGAGTAACGTTTTGCAGGACATCAGAGAAACATTAGTTGGTATTAACTATTTGAGATACATCAGCATTACACATTTTGTTGATTTAATGATATTTTCAATGTGTTTTCTCAGTACTCACTAAATAGGCTCAAACATGGTGCAAATCTGCAAGACCAGACAAATGGAACTCAATTAAATATAGAGAATAGCAGTCTCATTAATTTTTGAGTAGTTTAATTATAAGGAAATTGATAAGAATATTTAGACACGTCAGGTTTGGTTAATACAAATTACATGACTAAAACAAAATGAACTTTTAAAGTAAAATGTGCTACTGCAGTATTCAGTGAAGCACAATGTGATTGCAGAGACAATTCTTTGATCTTACTGCCTTGATCAGCTTCTGTAGCTTCAGTCTAAAAAAAGTGTTTATATATAATAGGTTAGTGATTTAAATTGCAATTTAATATAGTTGTAGTTTTTCATAACAGTCCTTTATGGCCATCTTTCTTTACATAATTCAAGTGTATAGGGCAAGATTTTGTCTTTGAGAGAGTTTTTGACATTTCATTCAGCTGACTGAAGTGTCGGTGTGCCTTACACATACAGCCTTGGCAGGGTTCTCCTCTGCATTTTGCAAGGTGGACATTGAGGGTTTAAGATTAAATGGCAAGAACCTCATTTCCAAGGAGAGATAATTTAGGAAGGAAACCTAATATTTCTCAGATAAGGACTAACCACTTAGTCCCTCACAACAAAGAAATTCAGCTTTTCAGGTCTTCCCTACTTATTTACCTCACCCTCCTGAATGGAGAGAAAGTGTATCAGTACAGTGTCAGCCCACAGAATCTGCTATTTCACTTCGTATTTGCTTTTCTGAGATATCAGCCAGAGCACCAGCTATTCATTGATATGGTGCAGGTTTTTAGAGTATGGACTTGTGTGTTTAACACTGCTTGATGTGATTCTGTTCCAACATTTGATAAAATTCAGAGTATCTGTGTGAGGATGATAGTTCGTTTTCTAGACCTTTAGTATCTAAGAAGGTTGTTAACAACATTTGTTAATGGAGGTGATTATTTAATCATCCCGCATTGTTTTAGCACAGAAGCTTTTAGAAGAGTAGTTGAGGGAATTTTTGGTGTACTGATGTTAACTGTTAGTGTAATTTGATATGCTTATAACATTTCAGAAGACTTGAGAGTAGCAGTGCTGTACCAGTATTGAAATGGTTGCTGAAATGAAAACATCTTCTTCATGCATGTTCTTGCTGTAAGACCTAAAATCATAGAATTCTACAATACTTTGGGTTGGAAGGGACCTTTAAAGGTCATCTAATCCATCCGTCCTACCACTGGGCAAGGACACCTTCCACTAGACCAGGTTGCTCAGGTCCCCATCCAACCTGGCCTTGAACACTTGCAGGGATGGGGCAGCCACAGCTTCTCTGGGCAACCTGTTCCAGTTTCTCACCCCCCTCCTTGAAAAAAAAAAATTCTTCCTTATACCTGGTCTAAATCTACCCTCTTTTATTTAAAACCTTTGTCCTTTGTCCTATCACAACATGCCCTCCTTAAAAATCTGTCCCCGTCTTTCTTGTAAGCCTCCTTTAGGTACAGAATGGCTGCAATGAGATCTTCCCTGAGCTTCTCCAGGCTGAAAACCCCAACTCTCTCAGCCCGTCTCCATAGGAGAGGTGTTCCAGCCCTCCGATAATTTTTGCAGCCCCCTCTGGACTCGCTCCAGCAGCTCCCTCTCTTTCCTGTGCTGAGGACTCCAGAGCTGGACACATACCCCAGATGGAGTCTCAAGAGGGCAGAGTAGAGGGGCAGAATTCCCTCCCTCAACCTGCTGCCAACACTTCCTTTGGATGCAACCCAGGATACAATTGGCATTCTGATCTGCCAGGTCATATCCAGCTCATCTACCAATACTCCCAAATCCTTTTCCACAGGGCTGCTCTCAATCCCTTCATCCTCCAATATAAGCAAACTCATAATTTCTTCAGCTTCCAGTTTTATAAAGAAGTGTTTCTTAGATGTATATTTATTCCTTATATATATGTTATGTAAAAAATATATGTGTAGAATAAAAGCAGATTTGTTTTTATGTCCCTGATCTTTAGTACCACCATCATTTGAGTTGAATCAAGAGACTTTGCCAAGACTCAATCCTTCCAAAATCAGATGTACAAACTGCAGAAAAGTTTATATAGACAAATATCTATAAATATAGATCTGTAGCCATCTTCTAGTTGTGTAGGCAAATTATTTTAGCAGTGCAGTATAGAGAAAAGAAATAGAATAATCCTCATACTGGAATTTGAGAAATTAAGGACAGCTTGAAATTCTTGCTATGATTAAACTTTCATGCTTACATGTGTTTCCAGGTTGTATCTTTCTGATTCTTTAAATCAGTACTATCAATTGCTTTCTCTTATGTTTTTCAAAGATAAATAAGGAGTATTTTGTTCCAAATTTTTCTTCATTTTATACATTTGTATCCTTTAGTAGGAATCTATGGCAACAGCACCACCAGAAGGCAGCTTTTTGTGTATCTTTCATTTTGAAATACCTTTGATGTTTTGCAAGGCAGGGTAGGGTGTAATCATGTTAGATAGTTAATTTCTGTATCAAAGTAATATTTCATATATAAACCACATTCTAAGTGAGTTTTTTCATCACTTACCATTGTTAGTCTGATTTCCAGATTCATTGAAACTGTCATGTTACTGACTCTAATGAATCTGAGAAACCCTTGTGAATGTAAAGGCAGATATTTCAATCATATTACTGAGTTGCAGTTAGAACAGATATCCTTAAACAACTATAAAACAGATCTACTAAAACTGTGTTTTTATATACTATGACAGTTTACCAAGAACTAAATATATGCTGTCAGGAGAAAACATTGAAATGTAAGTGGTTTAGCAGCTGCTGTAAACTATGACAGCCAAAAAAGAATAAAACATCTTTGAATATTTTACATTACCCAGCATAGCTATCAGTTATAAATATGAGAAACCTCTACTTTAAAATGGGTTTACTTTGAAGGAGAATTGTAAACCCTTGTAAAGTGTGTGTGTGCCATGGTTTCAACTCAATAATACATGTATGTAGAGCTAAATATTTTAAAAGATTTTATTTGACCATGTCTTACCTGAATGTTTCTTAAGTCTTAAGGCCTATGAAAATCCATGCTAGATTTGCAACACTATGAATGACACAGTTCTGTATATTGCAGAGTTTAATGTGAAGTTTATATCCACACATATGCACATTATCCAAAACAATTTGGAAAGCTTACAAAACATTTCTTCTCAAACGCCTTGCTTTATTCTAGAGATCCTGTAAGACTTGCTTGTCCCGTCAGAGAATTGGCCCATTCAACTTCTTGGATAGTTGTTTCCACACTTCAGACACCAATTCAGATACAGCACAAACATTGTGGAGAATGATCTTCTATGAGAATTCAGGGTGTATTACTGCATATGGCCCCTGTTCCTTAGTCAGAAATGCAAAGAAAGAAGATTCTCCTAGATTGCTCACTGATATCTCCTGGAAGCTTTTAGTGGTATAATAGTGGTAAAATGCTGCATTAGCAGAGTCCAAATTATGCCCACCACTAAGACGTGTCTTTCGAGTAAGGAATACTCAGAGAAAGATTACTTGTTCCACAACCAAATTCCTGAATATAAATTCAGTCACATAAATCTTGATCTGAAAAATATCAGAAAGAGTACTTCCAGGTTCATACCTAATTTGTGGAAGGTCTTCTGGCCTCCTTTGTGAGTTTTCAGAAAAGAAAGCCACTTAACACAAAAATGGGCTGGCAGAACTGAAGTCTAACAGACAAGAGGAGTGTTATTTAAACACAGAATTATTCCAACTGTGAGCTCAGTTTGACAACCCCTGGAGGGATCTGTTCACATCAAGTCAAATTGCAAAACTGAGGCAGAGTATTCTTTACTATGAAATGAAACTAAAAATTATTTAGACAGATATTCTGGTTCATAGACTGACTAATTCACTCTCTGTCTTGTCCTCAATCTTCCAGTAGCTATCATCTGGAATTGCACTATATACCACAAGGCAGTGAATCATATTTGGTAGTAATTAGGATGTCATTCATCCTGAATATCTATTTTACAACTTCCCTTCCCATTTTCTGAAACTATGAGAACACACTCATTTCTATATTGATTTTTGTAAAGAAAAAAAATTACTTTCATGACACTTATTATTTTAGCATTTCATGTACTAAATTGTAATGTATGCTTACATTTTCACTTCTTTTGCATTTCCTTCAGTGATTTGTTTAGAACTGCTTTTGAGGTGTGTGATAATGGCAGGGGGCATCTCTTCTGGGAGAACTGCATATAATCTGGGAGAAAATGTATTTATGGATTTTAGAATTCTTGAATCTTTATACAAGTTTATGAATATTGATCTTTCTTGCAAATAACTGTTTTTAAAGCCATAACCCAAATGTAGTTTGAAGCCTTTGGGGCATATACTTAAAATGGGTAGGTAAGATTTGAAGACCATGGAAAATTATCACATTTTGTATGAATATTCATACAGTCCACTGTTGGCTATTCATCAACAGCTTAATCCAGGCTTCAAAGTTGCAGTGCCATAGACAATCATATGTATTTCAGTAAACCTCGTTTGGGACTGCTAAAATTGCTGTTAATGGTGCTTCTGAGGAACCATGTCTGCCAGCCTTCTTAGATCTGCCTTAGTGTCTTCTAACCGTAAAAATGGTTGGTTCTGCACAGATCCTACTAAGAGTTCCTGCTTCCTATACACATTCGGTCCAGACTCTTCTGTCAAAGACTTCAGCATCCTCCATCTCTGAAGTTTCCTGACTGTCCCAACACTCTCACAGGCAGCAGAGAAATGACTGTGTGATTGACTCCTTAATTGCCATGTACTTCCACCCAGACAAGAATCATCTTTAAAGTTGTACTTTTGCACAGTTAGGACCTGAATATCCATTTTTAATTTCACAGATAAGAAAAAAGACTGTAAAATTCTAATCTCAGAAGCTGCAAATGTGTATGCTCATACCCAGATCTCTGACATACTTCTAAACAATCTATTATTTTTGTTTTCCATAGCCCGTCAGTCAGAAGCATCACTATCAGAAAGAAATGAGCCCACTTTCTCATTCCAACCCACGGTAAGATTCCATTTATAGCCCAGGCAGTAAGGATTCAGTTAGAGTGTTCTGAATATTAAATGTGACACTCTTTGATTTAATCTTCAATCTCTTTTCAATTGCAACCTCCTCTCAGAGGGCTTTATTGCTCGTTTTAGTCATTGTCTGCAGTATGTCTGAGCTGTCCGGGAACGCAGAACTGAATTCTGCATGTTTTGGATGTACCACTGTGTATTTAAAGTATCTGACACAGGCCTTGCTCCTACATCTGCTTTGATGTGTGATTCAGCAAATCATCCTCATCTCACATACATACACTCTCATCTATTTCTTTTTCCCTCTCTCCCTCTCTGCTTTGAAGGCTTAGAACTAGAATTCTGTATGCGACTGTAGGTGTCAGGGAATCAATTTGTTCCAAAAGATTTTAATGTTACTTATTAAGAAAGGGTTTTTTTCAATAGATAGCCCAGTTAGAAGTGGGGGTTACAACACTGTGGGATAGTGCAAAGGGATCCTCTCTACAGTATATTTTTCTGTCAGGTTTTTAGCTTGATCTGTTTTGTTTGGAATCAGCAACAAAACCCCTATGACTTTAATGTAAGGTGAGATGACAAGGGGAGAAGGTGGCTAGGGAAAATTAATCAAATTGTGACTATTGAGACCATCAAGATTAATTGTCCAGTTTCAGAACTGCCTTGCAGCTGTGAAACCCTAACATCACTTTGTCAATTTTTTAACTGCCTGAACAAGAGATGTGCTGATTTTTGAAAGCAGTCCTATTTCACCTTCACTTGGTGTCATTAATGTGGATTTTGCTTGTCCAAGTTTTAACTGGATGGTGTCTGTGTGTTGGGGGGTAGGAGGAGAGGACATTTCAGATACAACTTCTTTGTTAACAGTCTGAAATGTTTTATGACAGCACACTGCCAGTCCGTTGTGCGGGTTAATGTGTGTTTCTCCTCACACAGATGTTTTCAGCCACTTGTCTCACTTGCCATCCATATTTTTATGGATTCAAAATCTTCTGATTAGATTTTATGAAGTGAACAGTATGAAACTTTCTGTAAAGGTTCACCATGATGCATCAGTTATAGCAGCAGCTGTACGTTTCCTAGTGCACACAATATATTACTGAAGTTAAAGTGTAATCCTGGATTCCTGTTCCCTTTCACATGTAAATCAAGGTACTTATGTTTGTCTAGAAAACATCTCTGCCTTGGGTGATGGTTATCAAAGGAACCATCTCCTTGTGAACTGCTGAATGGATGAAGTGGACAGAGACAATTGACTCTAATCCACAGAGTACAACAGGAGGAACCTTTAGACAGCACTTTGGTCTCTATTGCAATATTGATTTCAGAGTTCTGATGATACTAGAATTGCCTGTATTTTAGTGTGAGCTACATTGTTTGTCTTCTTTTTGCCCATCCATTTGTTGAGTCAGGTTTTATTAAGTTATTTTTATGCATGTGCTAAAGCAATTTGGTACTTGGTACATTTTATATACTGAAAAAAACAAATAAACACCATTATCTGTAAAAATAAAGTGTTTCATCATATCAAGTTAATATGATCAACAATGAAAACTTGTATTTCCATATAATAAAATTTAAAACAAAATAGTATAAATTACGACTTAGTTCTTATGCTATTTTAATCCAGTACACACAGTAGACTTACATTTCTCTAGAAATCATTTTCGAGAAATGCAGGTGGTATTCATAAAATACCTGACTTGCAAGTGCCTCATAAATTCAGTAGCCCTTGTGAACTGCCAGAAAAGCATTATTGGGCTGTAAATACAGAAGATGACAAAATTATGAGGTCAGTTTGCATCATGATATAAAAACTGGAGATGATGTGACTTGAATACCATTATTCACATCATTACCTTTCATTTATAATGGAAAATTCTGTAATGTTTTTCACAGAGGATGTGTACCTAAATAAGAGGAAAATAAAATTAATGGTAATTCTATAACTTAGTTGCTAAACTGTTTTTAAAGTCAATTTTAACAAATTGTGTATAAGCAACTAGAAAATTACTAAAACTCTGTACACCTACTATAGCTGTGTAGAGAACATTTGAAGACAGACTATTTGAAAAATTGATATATCCCCTTTAGGTGTGTAGGTGTCAGTGCTATGGTATGAAGACAGTTACATGGTGCATTTGCTGAATTAACAAATAGTTTGTTGTAAAGAGTGATAAAGAACAGGTCTCGAGTAATTTTAAAAAGTGTAGAAGTCATATTTTCTGGGAAATGAAAAGAGACCAGTGTGGAAGCTATTGTCCAGCAAATGTAGGTTCTGTCCATAATAAGATAAAAGAACAGGCCAGGAAAGAAAGCCTGTGAAGATAATGGAAATTCAGTCAATAAAAAGACTCAGCTGGACTCATTGTCCATTGGTTCCACTGGGTAAAGGTCATAAGTCTGCCAAGAATATTGCTTCTGCCATACAAATCACCCCACACTGTGCTGCTCTGCAAGGCAGAGAACCAGGTAATGAAAGGAGACAGCTGAGTGCAGAGGCTGCAGAGCCAGAAGAGCGAGATGCTGTGCAGTGTTCCAGCCCTGGCTGTGCAATTCCCACTGACTGATGTGCTGTGTGGTCCTGGCAGAACTTTGGAATTGCCTTATTCTCTTCAAACAGGAAGCTGTAACTGTGTTGTTTCTTCCTCCAGTGCAAGGACTAGAATTAGCTGTGTAACCAGCATCTGCTTAGTAAGCGTTTGTCCTCCAAAGTATTTGTGTGTCATAGAAGGTTTGGAAGTTTCATTACAGGAAATGCTGAAAGACACTAAGTGTTCTAGAACTTCAGCCGTACTGAACTGCGAAATGCAGAGCTGCTCTCTGGGAAAGATCACTTGAACCTAATTTATTAATAGATTTTTATAAACTTCTACAGATGCTCTCCAGAAAATTTGTTTCTGATGAAAGATGATTTTTTATGCCTTAGAGAAAGGTTTCCATTTATTTTTAAAAAACCATATCTTTAGAAGCATTGCCGCACTAGATCCTCTCTTGGCATCCTACTCAACTCTTCTGAAACTACCAAATAAAATTTGTTCCTCTTGTTCAAACAGTTGTTCCCCAGAAACTGCACTAAAGTAAGGCATAAATATTTCAGCATTTAATTGAGTATCCTTTCACAAGTATATTTTACTTAAGTGATTTCATGCCAAATGTGCATGGCCAAATTTTCATTTAGGTTTTACCCAGATGCTTAACTCTGCATGTTGGGAAAAATTGTATTCCCACAGTGAATTGTGAACACTGAGATTTGATTATAGTAAATGTCTGTCTGATTTGACAATAGCCAAGAATATAAGATCTGCACATAAAGCACAGGCATCATTTTATGAGAAAGTCTATTGATCAGTGGTCTCAAACTAAAGAATGAGGGATTAAGCTGCTTTCACAAATGAAAACAATTCTTAAACTGAAGTTTAATTTGTTGTCCCTATTATTGGCTAGCAGGTTTCATATATTAACAGCTCTAAAATCAACAACCATCCCAAACTATATATGAGGGCTGAGTGCCTTTCCAAGGGTGACTGGAATGTGCAGAAATTAATTTATGTATCAGTCGATGAAAATGATCTTTTGAATTATTGTCTGTGCCTCTGCTGTGAGCTTGATCAGGGTTACCTGCAGAGAATGACCAGGAATAAATAGAACTGCACTCCCTTGTTAGCTCCACCACTGTCTCCTCTGTGCTGCTGGAAGCTCACCCTTGCCATGCTGGGATGTGGAATATGAGTTTGCATCAGTATATGGTGCATCCCACCTGTTCAGCCATGTGTGTCCCCAGCTGATGGTGACCATGACCCAGGGTGGGAACAGGAGGAGAGTCTTAAGCAACCTCACTGATACTGAGTCCATCTGCAGCTGATGATGTAGAGAGGAGCATATGAGTTCCCTAAAATTTTAAGGAAAGCAAGTGATATTATGACGTGTTTATTAAAATTGCTAAATGGAAATAAGGTGCCATTCAGGACAGCATTTTGTCTAGATGTATGCTTTATCTATGAAAAGTGTCAGCACTGTATGGTGGTTTAAGTCCTTTGTAGCTTTGCCACTTGTGGAAGTTCAGCTCCTTGTATCTCTAATCTGCTGATACGGGCCCACAGCCTGACAAATGATTAAGAACCACTGACCTCACTTCACGTGGGCTTAGTATGAGCTGACTAAAGCAGGTTGTCTTGTCATTGTAACCTACATTTGTTATGTTAGACTGATTGGAATGTCATCATTATTCTTTCCTCTACAATCAAAAAACCCCCAAAAAACTAAACAACAAAACCACCCCCAAAAAAGCAAATAACATTTTCATCTCTTTTCTGATATATGTTATAGATTTGAGATTTGTCACCACAAAAGAAATGTTTCAGTGTTGTGAAGAGGGACGTGTTTGAGGAGGACAATAACTTATCAGAAAAAGTTGTTGGTTTGACCTTAAGGAAAAAAAAGCAGAACCCAAATTCTTAGCTGCTACTTTATCAAACAATGAGATTTTCTAATTTGTGTAATGCTATTCACAGCAGTTCAGGTAATGAACCATGAAATGGATAAACATGTACCTTTTACTAAATGCATTTTGAAATTCTTTTCAAACTTGATTATCAGTAAAATTTAGGTATATTTTTGTAAATATAGATTGTATATAAATAGAATGAACACCTCTTTCTGTGGATAACTCTGACCACTCTTTTGGTTGTAGGAAATAAATTCTTTCTATTTCTTTGAAACTTTCTTCTAAAGAAGACTATTTTTAGAACCTATTGCTACCACATATATCGTCATTATCATGGCACGTGAAATTTGCATAATTTGCATAATGTCAGTGATTCAAGCACAAAACCACATCAACTGTAAACTCTCAAATATTAAAAGTATCTTCAGCTTTGAGACTACCATTCAAGTACTCTCATCCATCCCAGATGAAAACTAAACATTCCAGTAGCTGGTGCATATGTTATCATACCATTGAGAGATCTTGTAAAATTAAACTCACCTATGAAATGGTGCAGTAAAAGAAGTATTGTAGCTACAACACTTATTTGCACTACACCAGAACTTCTCCAATATGCATGGTGTGAAATTCAGGCACAAAACGTCTTTGTCTCCTGTATTTCCAAGCAAAGGTTGAACAGCAGAATAACTTAGTTAGGAAGCACATTTAAAGATTGAGATTTTCCAACAAAGAAGCGTATTTATTTTTATGATTCATTAGAAGATCAAGGTCATACAACCCCATTACTTCTGCAAAACAGACAGTATTACATTATGAAGTAGTATGAAATTACACAACAGTTGTCAAAATAAGTGAACAAGAACAATGTATCACAAAATGTACTTTGGTTTTTATTTTACTTGTTCAGTTACTTACCCACAAAATAGAGTAATTTGCAATAGATCCCCCAGTCGTTAATCTGAATTAGCGAAGTTCTGCTGCATTTGTCAGGCAATAATGTGCATGAAAAAGAACATGACAAAAGAAGCAAATGGCACAGAAACCATCTAATTGAATAGGTTACATTTTTTAATCATGATGGTAAAAAGCTTAACTGCAGAAAAGTTCTGGGGAATCAAGTGGCTAACACGTAAAAGCTAGTTAAAAAACTCCAAAAATGGCTTTCCCTTGTACGGGAATCTGAACACATGGAAACGTGGCAGCATATACATTAAGGGTTTGAATATGAAACATGGCAAATACTTTCAAACGTGCTGTTACATCTACGTTAATATAAGGGAGTCTATATTTTTTTGTCTTTTTTCTTTTAGCTTCACGACTTAGTGAGAATAACTTTATTGGCTATTCCTGGGCCATTCAAACAAAGTTGTCTGGCCTTGCTTATATGTAGAGATGGAGAATAGGCAGTAAAAGATTTTACCTCTCAGATATGCTAGATTGAGAGGAAGAGATCCCTGTTCCCAGACTGTTGCAATCTCTCCTTCCATACTCAGTTGAACCATTGCAATGGCCCTTTACCAATGTGGCTTTTTCCAGGGATCTCCAGTGTTTGTGGATGACAGGTTGCCTCGGCCCAGCCACAAGCCAGCACCTAAAGTCTTACTTAGTCCAGCTTCCGACAACTCTTAGGGCCTTGGGAACTGCACAGAACAGTAAGATGCTGTTGGTGGCTGGTTATGGGAAAAGGAATTACTTTAATTGCAACAAGACTTGTTAGTCACTAGATTCGGGTGCTTCCTGAACTGGTTGAATATAAAAATATAATTTTAAAAATTAATGGTTCATTTAATTGTTAAAAATATGTTAAAAAGGAAGTACATCCTACCTAACAGACACTTCATTAAATGTGCAAATCCATTTGATTCACTGATCAAGGAGTACCTAATGTAGTTACTAGAATTTACTTGCTTGGATTAGATTAACGCAAAGGAATTTTGACACACCTTTGCAAATTCATTACTTCCAATTTACACAGCTAGTCTTCTGATAAATGAATCACAACTAGCAAGGAAGAAAGACCTAGTATTTTACTTAAATCAGATGTTAAAACACTGGTTTTCTCTACTAATGCCATTTATATTGCTAGTGAATATTGAGATTATAATCTAGCCGTCAAGGTAGCATGGTGATGAACTAGATGCTCAATCTTCAAGTAAAATCAAATGTTCCTTCCATTTAACAGAAGCTGTGATAGAAATTTCATGTATTTAACTGCAAAACATTGACCAAATAGCAAAATATATATTAATTACTAAGCTGTTAAACCTCCAAATTCAGATCATTCATATTTTTGTAGATGACTGTGCATGTTTTTAATAACCTGCACAGATTTATCATTTCAACTTTGATAATTGAAAAAAACCTGAAAAACATTAATTAATTAATTACATAATTAACAGTCAGATTTTCAGCAAATACCAGTCAGCATGATTATACTGTACATACTTGCAGTAACATCTTACACTATCTAAACATCTTGTTTAACAAGTAGAATTCACATCTCCTTTGTTATCCTTGAATGTAATCTAGCACCTGTAAGACAGCTCATTTAGATATTTAAGACTTTAAGAGCAGATTCAAATGTTCCCTGCACAGTTGCATTTGTACCTTTTATGGTCTCATATTTAGTTACTAACTCATTGCCAATTAAACTTTTTACTTTTTAAGGAGTTCTCTCCCTCCATTAGAAGTGCAGTGTTTGGCAAGCTGGACTTGCTGAAGTGGTCTGGAGGAAGGGAAAAGGCATTTTCTAAATATGCTTGTGATTGTCTCAATCTTAGTGCTGGGAAAAAAAGGAAGTTCCAGTAAGGCATACAGTAAATGAAGGTATTATGTATTAGGGATGGAATGAATCTGTCACTTTGACGGATTGTGAGGCAAAGAACAGATTAACAGATTACTCATAGTCAGAATGCAGCTCACTGTGAAAAATGTGCAGGAAATGATAAGTGTTGGTTTGTGCTGATTTAATGATATCTTGAAACTACAGTAGCACTCCAGGAGAATAATACAATGTAGCTTATGGCTTGGGTATTTTTTAATCATCAATGTGTTGCCAGATTGCCCTTACTTTTCAAAATAGAACTTTCAATTCATGCAAAGTCATGTGAAGATATATATATTTATGTTATTTTTCAAGATTTCTGTTAAGATATGTATTCAAAAATCCTTGATTTTTATGTATAAGTATCCTCTGTATTCTTTTGGTAGTATATCTTCTTCTGCTTCTGTGAACTCACTAAGGTTTTCATTTAAAAGATGCTGGTTTTCCCACCCGGAACTGAGAAGCACTGAACAGTTATGGACATAGAAATTAATACTGAATTTGTATTAGTTTATGGCATTTTTATGTAAAAACTTCAGCATTTTCAAGAACTGGAATTGTTTAAAGTCTTTTAGGTACCATAATGGACAAGTTAAAGCTCAGGTGATTTCATAATTATTACAGTACTATGTAGTGGCAGGACCTGAAATTTAGGTTCAACATATTTTCAAATGATACTTGCATTTTGTACATAAGTCAAAGAAATCTCGGTAGCGTACAAAAGTCCCTCCTTCACTCCAGAAGCTATTACTGAAGAGTTTATTTCTAAATAGATGCAGCTAAATACCATCTTTTGTGGTTTTAGTGATTACACTCTTCAGGTGCTAAACAGACTGTCAATTCGATGTGTTCTTAATGCTACAAACCCAATGCCGGTTTTTCATTCCCTGATTTGATATAATGTAGCCCTTGCCTTGCACTTTCGAAGTATACTACAAGGCTGAACAAATATTCCCTCTAATTTCGGTATAGATTGTTGGATAAAACCATACTAAAACTTTGAAGCATTTCAATTTTGTTAATAAAGCAGATTAAGTTATCCCATTGATTTAAATAATACAAATTAAATGTGATCCTAAAGAAATGCAATAAAGTATGCTATCTCAATTCACAGCAATATTAAAAATCTTTATACTAAGTGAATTGGCATTTTCTCAGTCTCCCAGTCTGCAAAAATATCTGTAAAAAAATCAAAGTATCAAAGGTGTTCATTAAGATTTAAATGAAAAACTTCTGATTCTAAGGATTTCTGTTGATGGTAATAATTTTAATACATTGTCATTGATAAGTGCTACTTAATAAAGCATCACTAATTTCCTTAACAGACTTTGCTGATGGAGGCCTTTTTTCTGCAAAATTTAACATAGTCATAAAACTGAAAATTATGTTAATATCTCCAAAAGATTCTTTTGCTTTCCATCACAATTCAGCTGTCATGTGATATTTCAAGATATAACCATTATTATCTGAATGTATTTTTAAAGAATTTTAAAGTAATATCTTTTAAGAAAAATATAACAAGATTATATAACGTTTGTATTATGTTTTGGTATGGAGAATAGCTTTCAGAATAATGAAAAATTCAGTGCAAGCATTAAGGGTAGATGATACTGTTGAGTGTGTGTGGAACCTGTTCTGAGCCTTCCTGCAATGCAGCTCACAATGTCAAAAGACAATATTTGGCATTCCACACTGTTATCAGGAAGCTCTAGATAGTTTATTGCACATTGATTGTATTGATTACAGCTGGAGGCATTAATAGCATAAATAGAGTGTCTTTAATTAGTCAGAATGTGCGATTAGCTTTTCTGTTTTAATGAGATAAACCAGCTTCTTTAATAAGTTCTCAAAAAAAATATATTCTTTATTCGCTCAGAATAAAACCACAATAAAGAGGAACACAGGCCTGGTCTGTGTTGTCTCCATTCTGGGCCTTGACCTTTCCTCAAGGTCGAACACATTTTTCAGGATGCTTTTTTAAAATTCACTCAAGCCCTCTGTCTCACACATTCACACACACATGCTTTAGTTGCTTCCTGAAAGCAACTGCAGATTTGACTGTGGAAAGTCTGTTGTGACTTCTCGACTGCAGCATCTGCCAGAATTACCACTGGAAACCCACTCCACTTCTGAAAAGTTTATCAATCAACTGCCAGCACTCTACTGCAGTTTGGCCAAGAAGATTTCAGCACACATGAGATTTTTTTAAATTTCTCTTCAAGATTTTAGGAGAGGTTAATTTAGACACTGCTAACTAACCTGTGGAAATAATAAACCAGTTTTTAATATATATTGTGTACAATATTTTAACCTTAAAGTAATGTTAAGTCAACAATGAATTCATAATACTGTAATGTTTTGATTATTTGTCTTGGTGGAAGAAGTTGAATAGCAGAACTATTTGTTTTTCTTCAACATTGAGAGGAAAAAACCATGAAGTGAATCTAGACTGTCTTAATAGGAAATATTAAACTCTCCAATACATCTCTGTTGCTTCTGTCATTGATAAAAACTTCTTTGCCTCCCTCTAGATCTTAAACTTGCACCTCCTAGAAAAAGTAATTATTCATCTACTGAGTCAAACACAAGAAAATAAACATGAATATGAAACTGAACAACACCTTTATACAATATTTGACTCCAGTAAATGAAGGACAAAATCAAAGATAAAATCACCCAGCTACTTAAAAATCATCTCATCTCTGACTTCTCAGACTTATTATTTTATGCAGATCTTTCAGATATGAGACTTCAAACTAAAATTCATAAATTTCCTGAGTAATAAGAACTATTAATTTAGCACAAATACTGATTTAACAACATATTATTACCTTGTTCCCTCATTGTTTTCTAAATGACTTGCCTCTTTTCCATTTGAGGTAATCGCCTTATTATCTTTCTTTCCTTCTTACTAACATCCTCTCTGCTTTACAGATGCCAACTACTTTCTTGAGGAATTCCCTGATATGTGTTTTATATGAAAAACATGAATCTTTAAACACTGCTGTTTTGTGCCAGACCTGTAGAACTGCATATGTACTCTAAAGCTTCTTTATTTTTTTTAACTGTATTTGTTGGTCTGACTGAGGTAATTCTCTTTAGAAGTGAGCAGTCTTTCTCTCTCCTTGCACCCCTTTTGCTTCAGCAGTTGTCCCAGCAGAAATATTCTAGTTCTTCTCTGGATCTCAAATATCACTGCCTTTTGCAAAAGCTGGAGTGAATGTGGAAGAAAGGGTAGCTTTGGAATGTAGATCAGCACTAAAAGTTCTTCCTTACCGTCCCTAAAATTGATGCAGTTTCTCAGAGGTCATCTTTGCCTTGGCTGACTTTGTGTTTCAGTGCAATTGTAGAGAACCAGGTATGTGCTGATGCTTTGTGCTCTCAGACCACATCCTGGGAGCACGGTCAGGTTCTGGTGTTTGTGCTGATTCTGAGGGAGACCAAACCACACATGCAAGTGACAGAAATGGAAAATATATTCTGCCGTGGTACTAGATATCAGTCTGCATTTAGCTGTTATTCCTAAAAACTTCTGAAGCTGTGGTTTAAACAAAGAGCCTCAGCAATGAGAGAAGGCTAATTCTGAGAAGTCCAGGCGAGCACATGTCTGTGTGGATTGTTTGTACCAACTCCCACTGGCCTTAGCTGAACAGCAGAAGAGGAGGACTGGCAGTGAAGTTGGCTATATATGTGAAAATAATATGATGGTGTAACAAAATTTTGAAGTATGATTTTACATTTTGAAATGATGGAAAATTCAATATCTCTTCCTTTAAATCTGCTATGCTACTTGCTGGATTTCTACACCAACAGTTCTGTTTCCTGAGGCGGAAAATTAGTTTTTTCCATTTTGACTGCAAACAGATAGGTGGTTGTCCCCTGATTCACCCCAGATTATGCGTACATGCCAAAAGGAGATGATGTGGAATCAATAACAAGTCCAGAAGTAACAGAAAAACTAACAAAAAAAAAAAAAGCAGTCGGCATATTTTAGCAATTATACCAGATGACTGAGCCTTGCCAGATTTCTCTGACAGAAGCAGCTCGTACATGAGATCATGAAGGCTTTTCAGAAAATAGAAGTATATTACCTGTTTCCTTGGTGTTGGATGAACAAGTTGAGACAATTGCAGTCTGGAATATAAAGAAATCTGCCAAGCTTTGGAAAAATTTATCCCTTTTAGACAAAGCCATGGATGTTGAGGTTACCTCTACAGCTCTGGGTAACCTCCCCAGCCTCTAGCACAAATTCACATACATAATGCTTTTCTGCCAGCTGTTGGAACAGCCATGGCCAGACATAAGTTTAATCAACCCCAAACCAAGTGTAATTTACTCTTTAGAGCTGCACTGCTCCCATCAGCATGAAGCAAACATTTATCCCCTTCCATACTTCTTGCCTTGCAGTGAAATAGGTTGGTCAAAAAGGATGGATCTGGTTCTATCAAAATTAGATGATTCACTGAGGTCCCTTGAATTCTGTGCTCAAGAGTTGGCTTGAAATTATTTAGTCTAATTAATGACTGTATAGAATTTTTAATGTGTTATAGCTCTTTACTGCTGGAGAGATGAGAACTTAAGGAAACATCAGCTATGCACAGCATGCAGAGATTAATTTCATATGTGAAAAGAATTACAAGATGTGGTCACCTGCCCAAGGAATGTCTTTTTGACTTAGAAGTGCATTTCCAGGGCTATCTTCCTCTGACTGATAGTATAATATGAGTGACTTTGTCACTGCCCTGGAGTTCAGTTTGCAATAAAAACCAGTGACAACAATAACAATAAAAATAACTGTTCTGTCTTCTTTTCTCTGAGCTGTAACAATCAAAGACAGTGTTTCATAAAGTGGTGTATGTGAAAGGAACATTGAACTTTGCCTGAATGTATGATAGCATGAGAATAAATTTTAGAAGCTATCACAGTAGTGTCCAGGAGATACATAATTTGTCCATGAATAGGTGAAGAAAGTACTCTCTCCTCTGTGATAAAGATCCCATCAAAATCTTTCTCTTCAGATATGAGATGGCTGTGATGAGAGGAGTCCTCTATATAGTCTTGCCAGTAGCTAGAATCATGTTGTTCAATAACAATTCTTTATTTATAACACAATGTTTTATAACAATAAGAAATGGATGTAAAGTATTATTTATAATGTATTTATCTAACAATGCTCTCTCCCCATATCATCAATAACAACTTTCAGACTCAATCCAATGTTTCCTCTTCAGAAAACTGTTGGTGGCATCCACTTAATGTCTAAGCTCAGCTCCAAGTCACCAACCATCCAGATAGGGAATGTTACACCACGTTCTGTGGCACCCTATTGCAGGGGCTCCAAGCACTGCCAAGTCAGTGGTAACCAAACCAAACACGTCTTGTGATTGCCTTTGAGCCTTTTTCCTTAGAGGGGGTAAGGATTTTTAGTCAAATTGACTCCCACAGTTTCTCATTGTACACAGATTGTTCATTCCAAGCCTTTATTCCTCAGAAAGAGGAATGTGTCCTGGTGGCTTTCAAAGGATAACTCTGTGTCATGGATCACACCTCCTGTACACCCTGTGCTGAGAGAGCCACACAGCTGCAATCTGCAAAGCAAACCTGACTTAAACCACAGATTGTAGTGTGAACAGAACAGGTGAAAACGCTAAGAAAGGAAGAAAGTCTTAACATTTAATAATTATATTAACTGCAAAGTTTATTTTTATAATAATAAAATCCAGCTTGATTTTGTTTCAGAACATTTGACAACCTGCAATTTCATTTGAATTTTTTTTAATAAACAAAAGAATTAGAACAAATAGGAACACAAACTGTGCTTTTATGAATGATATTTTGATTTGTATTTTTCAGGGGCTGGTTGAATATGTTCAGTCCCCCCATCATTCCTGGAAGCCAACAACTGGAAGAGCACACTAAATCTTCAACAAAAGAGAATACTCAAGGTAGGAATTTATGAAGACAATGGAAAGGACTTGGGTAGAAAGACATTTCTAAATGTTTTTTCTGTAGTGCTAGTGCTGCCTTTTCATAGTTTTCTATACGACTACTTTCTGGTTTCAAGTTCTCTTGTTTATTATTCTCAGCTCAAGGTAGCAGAGTTTTCCATGCAGTATTATTTGCCTCTGCTAGAAGAATAATATGCAGTTGCAGACTCCTAATGTTCTGGCACTATACAGACTAACTCATAAAAAATGCATCTTATTTGTTAAAAATAAGGAATTTATGCTAATGGGGATGGTGAACCTATGTAAGAAAGAACACAAAGACTAAACATTCTTATTCAGAGGCATGATTATACTTGCATAAGAGATACTTCTCTTACGAAGAAAAATTGCAGATTTAGCTTTAAATGAAATCTTAGTGTGATTTCCTGAGGGCTGTTGTCACCAGAGTTACAGTCTTTTGTTTATTAATGGTGTTTGCTTAGAGAATGGCAAAGAACTTCACTGAAACTGGAAAGTCAACAATAGAATAAATAAAATACCTTGTTTCCTTCAAATGCCTTTTTTTTTTAAATCAGGTGTCTTAGGAAACAGGGTAGAGTCATCATCATAGAGTATCATAGAATGGTTTGGGCTGGAAGGGACCATCCAGTTCCAACCCCCTGCCATGGACAGGGACACCTTCCCACAGACCAGGCTGCTCAAGGCCCCATCCAATCTGGCCTTGAGTGCTTCCAGCATAGATATTTACATTTATATTCAAGTCTCAGGAATTCATTGTGAGCTCTCATAAATCTGACCCATGTATTTTGGCTGTCCAAGGGGTAAAGATGTCTCAGTGATTTACTGTCTAAAATAAATTATGCCCCTCAAATTGGGAATATTTTCATAGACGTAGATTTGTAATTGTTTGTGACAGCAAAATACAATCTTGCTGTCAGGAAGGGACCTTGCTTTGAAGAATCAAGTAATATGTTGTGTTAAGGGTCCTAAATAAGCCAAATAGAATTCGACAGTAATCCTTGAGTTAAAGGCACATTGGATAAAATTTCATGAAAGGTCCCAGAGAACTTTTTTATGTTAGCATTATGAAATCCAAGGCTTGTTGCAGTATAGCTATAATTTTTGTAAATTTTTAAAACTGTATTATTATCTTTAAAAAGCTTTAAAAAATAATAATATTTGGGAATTTGTTCTTCTCCTGTTATTCAAACTAGAGTTTCCGAACTGTTTTGTGAATTGTTCCTAAACTCATTTTCCTTTAAGCTGAACTATTTTACGTCATGTGCTTGCGATTGCACATTTGGAGAAGAGATATTGTCTCTGTACCATAGCTTTTTATTTTGGCTTTTTAGTTTTGCACCTTTATTCAGTCAGATTCTGACTCATGTATATTTATGATGTTTGTAATTTTGATAACTTCACACAGAAACTTTTCTATCTCCAGATACTCAAAATAACCTGCTGTAATGAAGCAATCAAGTTCCATTTCTCCAAGAAATAAGCAAACAACAAAGCCATTCCATGACCTTCACTCCCCAAACGTTGCAGTTTGGATTTTTTCTGAACTACTGGACACCTCTCTCTATTAAAGTAGCAGAGAAGCTGCAGTGCTGTGTCATAAGTGCCTGTCAGATTAGATCATCCCCATCAAACACTAGAATCTGTGTGTTTTCCTAGATATCTTGGTTTAAAAAAATCCTGATGGACCATGATAACTAGATGGTTTGGAGTGTCATTTTTGAAAGAGGTGCTAAATAAATTGTGTCCTGTGATGTACCTCAAGGACTTCGGGAAAAATTTTTTTTTCCTTAATCATTTCACTCAAGGTCAGTTACTTGTGTGACAAAAGAGCTGGTTCATTACTGACAGCTACATACCAGATCTGACCAACAAACTGAATGCTCAGATCCATTCCAGAAAACTCTGCTGCCCTACTCGCCCTTAACTTTTTTGGATTTTTAAATATCACAGTAGAAAATGAGTTCGTTCTCATGTTGGGAAGTAAATTAAGTATTCCGAGTATCACAGGATAACAAAAGTACTGAAAATCTGAAATGAGTCATAATGTATTCAAGATACGAATTTTATCTAAAAACATCCTTAAAGAAAAGTAGCATAGCATTAGTAAATTAATGAATATTTGTTAATTCTTATATTATAAAAAATCTTGAAGTTGAGGCACAACTTTGGGGAAAAGAGGTAATTCCTTTCTAAGAAAGCATTTCACTCTCCAGTTCCTTTCTTAACATTTGCACGATCCATTAGTTAAATACTGAGATGCAATGAGAAGTAGTCTTCTCTTCAATAGGTTTCACAATATTAGAGGAAAATTTAGATTCATAAATATGATAAATTTCCATAGATTTTTCCCTTATTGGGCATTGATATTTGTGAGGTATAGACAGTTTCATTTATCTTGACAAAACACGAAAGTCTCCACAGTAAGTGACAGTGGCAGAATCATAAATTCTCTGGAATTTACTTCATGGTATCTTGGTCTTAAGACCAAGGGATACGTTTTTAAGACTTTAGGAACCACATTGTCTTCTTTCCTGGGCTACAGCTGCTGACAATGGTCTCGTGGTAACCCTGCAGTCCATCATTGCAGTATAGATTTGAGCAGTGTAGTTCACTGTTCGAGGATCATATTGGAGAACATACCAGCAGTGTTCTTTCCAGCACACCATCTGCTGACAGCTGATCCAGTGCAGCTGACTTCCATCAGCGTCAGAGTATGAGCCATGTACATTAAAGTGAGATTTGCTACAAGATGTTTTCTAATATTAAAACCTAGAATATGGTAAAAATATATTTCTGTGAAAAGGGAAATTATTTATTTTAGTTCTCCAGACTGTGGTGACTATGTGAACACTGTTGACATAATCCAAATAACGACACAGTTATTTGTACATTCATTTCAGAGTTGAGAAAAAACTGCCACATGCCTGCCCTGTTCATTGTTATCTGGGTTTAGACATCTTGATCAAGCCTTGCTCCAGAAAAACAATAGCTCCCCTGATCTCAGTGGGGCAGCATTTCCTTTATTATGACAGGTATTCACAGGTACTACTTTCAGTCTCCTTTCAGCTCAACAAAAAGATACTCATTCCTCTATAATGTATATCGCAGGCCTCAGTTTTCATGTTAAATCAAGTTACATTTAAAATACCATTTAATTTTAGTGATTTAAGAACAAAAGCTTTGATTTTGCTTTCACCGCGATATGCAAATTAAACTGTCAGGAGGGTTTTTGATGCAATTCTGAGCAGCTTCAACCCCAAAAGTGTGGGTGGTGGCAGCATAAACAGCTATGGAAATTTTCTTTGAAAGTGACCTGTTTATCAGTTAATTTGTCCCTGGGCACTTCACTCCTACATATGGTCAGGTTGCACACAGTGTACCACTTGAAACCAGAAAGACACCTTCTAACACAACCATTACGCATTATTTGAGTCTTTTAAAAGAATACCAATTAATTTAAGCAGTACTTCTATTTAGGAAGAAGAACAGCAGTGAGGTTTGCATATGTCTATTCAGAACTGAATACTCCATGCTGCCACTGGAAATTTGTTGCAGCACCTAGAAATGCCTTATCATGCATTTGGGCATCTTGTGAGGTGCTAAAAGAAAGAAGCCTAACTTTAAAAACAAGTTACGTCTAGAAAACTCTTTTTGGTCACATGAAAATACATGCAGGGAATTACTTCTATAAAGGTATAAATTCAGCTAGTCCTGGAAGGAATATAATTCTGATTTGGTATGAATTCAAGGCACACAGGGAAAGAGGCATACCCCTGATGAGTCTGAAGAATTTCTTATACCTAACTCAAACCGGGGAGCATATTGAGTGGCCAGTTCCAAGGTAAAGAGGGAGGGAGATTTAAGCTTAGGGGAGAAAAGAGAATAATTTTGAAGAGAAGCATAGGCACTGAAAAGCAAAATATTAAAAGGAAGAATGCAGTGGAAATAACAGCATGATTTCAGGTGAAATTGTAAGGCTGTGTGAGGGAGTGAGGCATGAGCACCATTTGTTTGTGTGCTGTGATCTGAAGCAGAGAAAAAGCCATTCAGTTCTTTACCTTCTTTCTGCACTGCATAACTTCTCCCAAGAGCTATCCAAACACAATATCCCAGTTAACCTCATTTAGCTTGCTAGGCCTGATGAAGCACCCACAGCAGGGAGGGCAACAATTCGGCTTTCCCTTCTTATCTCTGGGTACAGTAAAAGGCAGTTTCTTTCTCATGGTATTTTTCACATGCTACTGAGGAAACAAAAATGAAATCTCTTCTGAAAGGATAAAGTGCACACTTGTGTATGCATCAAATGCACCAACGTACTTTCTGGTCTCCAGATAATGTAACCTATATATTGTTGTGTGATCCTGGCTGTAAATAGACTCAAGTGTTGTGAAACCATTGCAGTTTGCATTCCAGGCCATCACTTATTGTGAAGTGTTAGGGCATACAAAGCATTCAGCTGGTATTAGCAGTCTGAGAATGGGATGAACATTTATGATGAAATTCAAGATACAAATTGCATTCAGCTGTGAATTATCTCCTATCACAAAGCTATAGATCATATGACTTAGGTTTAGCTCATATGAAAGACAGGCAGGTTCAGAAAGGAAGCTGCAATATATAAAGCATCTGTACGAAAAGCCTGTGTGGGTTTATCAGTGTATTTTAGGCTAGAGATTCATTTCTGTTACTTGAAAACTTTCTTGCATTTTATATAAATTTAGACAAGCTAGATTTAAAATTTTTATTGTCTAGAAGAGTCCTTTTTCCTCTCTGATATTGAAAGCTCTTTTGTACAGATTTACTTATCCTGGGGATTTAGGTGACATTTTGGATACCAGACATTCAAATTCTTTCACTCTTACAGGGCTTAAGTACTCACTGACTGTCTTTGTTCAAGGTAAAAAATTATTAAGAAGGTTATTGAGGAAAATATCATTTAGGAACACTTTGATCCACTATTAGTAAAGGTACTTCTGGTGAACTGCTCCACTGGACTTTGAAAAGTCCAGTTGTTAGGCAAACTCCAACTGACCTCATTTCACCTCAGTTAAGTACAAGTCTTCAGAAATATAATGAAAATGTGCATGGCTGTTATCTTGAAGGCAACAATTCAGAAGTCAGAAGATTATACACTAGAAAGAAAAAATCTCTCACACCTGACAGAAAGATATTTCCATGTTATTGTTTGAGGGAATGAGTGATTTATTCTTACTTTTTCCACTTCACACAGGAGAAGATGGCCTCAGTGCTGAAGAAGATGAGGAAGTTTTGTCTCTTTTGTATGACCCATGTCTGAACTGTTACTTTGACCCGAATTCTGGGAAATACTATGAACTGGCATAGTCAGAAGATGACAGGATATCATTTTGTATTCAGAGTATCTTCTAACTTCTTGCAAAATCTGACCGAGCTATATAATTTATTATGTAACTTAAAACTTACATTAAACAATAGTTTTGCAACCAAATTAATATATTTGGCAAACAGTGTCTTATTTTTATAACTTTGTATTAAGTTGTAACGCAGTGGAAATCACATTACATAAAAGTTCCCTGTGTCTAAGACAGTTATTTGTTAGTCTAATTTATTTCTAATATTTACAGCTTCCATATGAAAAAAAAATGAACCTGAATCAAGAAGGTTGGTGGTGTTTATCTGTAAATTATGGTTTTACTCAAATTTAAAAAAAAAATCATTACTTGCTTACTGTGTATTTTTAATTTGTGTGAGATGCTGAGGGTACCAGCTACTGTCAGCTTTACTGTTGTAACTTCAGACAGTGCTGAAGAGCAATGAGGGATTGGTCCAACACCCAAAAATTGGAGCCTTGTTTCAGGTGAGGCAAGAAGGAGTGTATGTGATTCATACATGTGGCAGGCTGTGCTCAGAGGGCAGGTCTGACATATTTGTATTAGTTTTTCCATTACACCTTGCAATAAAATAATGTAATTCATTTAACCCGTCTGTGTTAGGTTTATGTGCAGTTTTCAGTGAGGGTCCTAAAGTTCCACGTTAGAGTTTTAAATTGCCTGCATCACTGTGCTTTTTGGTTTTATGGTATGTAAAATACCTGTATTGATCACAGAGAAAAACTATAGAGAGAAAACAGACCACACGTAGCATTTGAAAATTAAATCATTATATGAAATTAAGAAAATACTGTGCATGCATTTTATTTGTTTTGTTTATCCATGGATTCATTTCTGTGCATGTATACTGTGTACTGTACTTTGCTCTAACATCCAGTTAACCTGACCCTGATGTTTCTGGCTGCCATTTGACTCCAAGCTGTGCCCAACCTGGACAGCCCAGAGCAAGTGCAATGCTGCTTGCCAAGAGCATCCCCCAACCCACAGGGCACTTGCCTAAAGACTAAATAAATCATTAAAAAAACATCTGCCAGGTACAGAAGAAAAGGTGTCAGGCAGGGGTTGCCCATGAAAGAGGTCCAAGGAATTGTGTTGTGATGGAGTTGAGTTCGTGGAACATCTTTGGAATCCACCAGTTCAGTACTTAACACTTTCCTGGAGACAGCTGAAGGGAATGTGAAAATCACATGGCAAAAGTGATCTATAGGCATTTCTGGTGATTCTTGTTCTGTTTCTACTTGATTATATCCAGTGCTATCCCACTATAATTATTTTCAAGCTGACTACTCAGTGAATATTTAATAATAATGTATTTGAATGTCATAAAGTGAGTTTAGTAAGCTCACTGCAAGTGATTTAAAATTATATGCCTGTAAATTATATGTAATTGTGGATCCCAGTTAATGAATATCCTAGAATCAATTGAAAATGCAGTTGTTAATAGTGGCTTGGCATAAGATCAGATTGTGTATTTGGCTCTGTGGCAGGTACAAACATATCATCACAAATTGATTCAAGGAAGAGTAGCCCTGAAATCCACAGGAAGACAGATACTGCACCAAGATAATTTACTTACCCGCCTTAGCCAGAGAGATTTGTACCTGCTCTTGCTAATGCCATAATCAGTTTAAAAGTTCAATGAAACTATAATTTTGACCTTCAAAAATCAGATGCTGGCTTGTGCGTGCTTGTGCATATCTGACCTCTTTGGTTTTAGCATCATTTAGTGCTCAGGACCACACTCCCTTTGTCTGTGGCAAGGGTATTTAAAATATGTTATTAATTTTCTTTTTGTAGCCGCAGGTCTCACAGGAGAGGTTGGATGATCCAGGGCACCTCTGTGAGTGCAGACTGGGTCACTGATGCTGCTGAGATAGCCAACCTCTTGGGAGACAAAAAACAGCTAAATACTGGCTGCAAAATGGTGTCAGAGGGATTGTCCATCAACGCCTGTCTGGGTAGATGTTCTCGTCCTGGCTTCACAGCAGGCAGTCACTGAGCTGTCACACTCAGAAGTGCACCAGTAGGCATCCAAAGCTTGGGCAAAAGGGAGTCCTTGGAGACTCCACGCTCTTATCCCCACCTTTATTGAGATAAGGAGTCAGGTGGGTGGCAATAGTAGGTTCAGGGTGAGTCACTTGTTCCTGGTTCAGAGTCAAGTACAAATACACTCTGTTTTCTTGTCATTAGCACAGTAGTATTTTATAGGTAAGCTGGTAGTAACCTGCTTTTCAAAATCAGCAGTTTGGGATCCTTGCCCTTTGTGTTCTAGTTAGCAGCTTTATGTCTTCAGCATCCGTGGGGATTGATTGCTGTGATGCTGTGAACAACACCTCTGGCTTGAGTGGCACGAGAGGCTCACAAGGACTCTGAGTTTTGCTCACAATGTTTTTCTTAATCATCATCCTGTGAACCTCGAACTAAACCACTGCTGACACGCAGCAGGCTTTTTGTTGAGCCAATTTGTCAAATCCAGCAGTTATGGCAAGTGATGAGGAATGCAGAGATTTGCTCTTAGCAGTCATGTGCAAGGTTTTAGCCCATGAGAATTGCACAGTTCTCACTAGAGCATGCTTTCCAACAGGTAAAAGGACCTGTGTCTGGGCATAAAGTTTCAGGTTAATGAAACTGCAGGGATTTATTTCTACAAACCCAAAATCAGTTGTGATTTTTGGGAACAGACATTTTGAAATGCAGTAAATTTTAGTAAGGCTTCATTAATGTTTCTTGGATCTGCTTTAAAAATAGAGGAATTGGAATTAGCTTGATAGCGCTGCTGGAGTCAGCAGATCACAAGTCAAATCAATTGGTCTCTCAGGCCTTTCTTTATTCCTTACACATGGGGCTCACATCTCTGCTTTGTTTCTACTTGCTAAAAAACACAGTCAACCAGCTTTCAGATAGTTCAGAAGGAAGAAGAAATCTTTAAAACACTTTTTAGTGTTTTAAGCCACAGCCCAGAGCAGTGTGTTTCTATGTTGCTGTAATGATTCTCCCCATTTCTCGTTCTTTTTGTCTTAGGTCCCTCTACCAGGGTTTTCTCCAAAGTCCAGCCAAATCACCAGGTTTCAGCCTTCAGGTCTCTGTGGAGAGCAGCAGCAGCACTGAGGTGCAGGTCACTGATGGCCTGTAGGCACCCACGTGAACTCCTCCAAGCAGCTCTAGGACTCCGTAGTCTTGCAGTGCTGTCACTTGTACCCAAGTGGTGTCGGTGCCTCTGAGCCTCATTATGCCAAAGAACACACACTGTCCTAAGGAGCTTACAGTAAGAAATCAATATTGATTTTTCTCCTCTGCTGCCGTGGTTACTAGGTGAGAAAATATGAGAAGTCATACTTTATTATTCACATATTCTTCATAAAGCGTTCTGTTAGCGGCACATCCTCTAAACACTGAGTCAAGTGGCAAGGATACACAGGCTGCAAAATCCTTGAAAATAATTTTGCATAATGCATTCCATATTCAATTTATTTTTCCATGGTATTTCTTTTTTTTTTTCTTTTCAGAAAAGGGCTTAAATTTTTAAGCAATGGGCTACATGTAAAATGAAAAGACAATCTAGTCTGTCTTTCCTATGTGGTATTGCTAATAATCACTGCTTTTCTCATGGTTACTATAGTAACTTGGCATCCTTATCTGCCACCTTTTTTGGCACCTTGAAAGAAACTATTTAAATTGAGTTCCCTGATAAACTGAAAGCATGGCTTCATGCTACCCATGGGAATATGTAAGTGTAACAACAATATTTGTAATTTCTTCTTGTTTGGTGTTTAACTTGTTCATTAGCAGCTGTACAGGCATTTCTGGCTGTGATGTTTTGGGATCCTGCTGCAGGCACTGTAACCAGTGCAAGTGCAAAAGTCCTGGATGAAACCCAGGAACAGCTGTGAGCTCCCAAAGGGCTCACATGCAGCAGCCCATAATGCAAAGACCTGAGCAGGATTTTGCTCTTTGCACACCACTCTAAAAAAGTTTCCAAGTTTGACAGTTTTCAAGTGGACAAATAATCTGTGGGCTTTAAACTACACGGGAAGAATTGTTATGAAGGCTCCTGTGGTAAATCAGTGGTGAATCAACAGCCTTGTGATGCTTTTCATCCCTTTCCAAGCATGTGCCATCCAGTCTGCATGGCAAATGAGAGTGGGCTCGGACTGGGGATGCTGAGGAGCTGAGAGACATTTTTGGAGGTGAGTACCAGGCCAATGCAAACACCAGGTGTCCCAGCTGAGCATGGCTCCCCAGCAGTTTCACCTCTTTTTTTTGTTCTAAGGGCATCAAAATTATGCTTGTAATAAAGGTTGTTTTTCTAGTTGTGTCAAAATGTGGCCCAGAGAGGTCCCTCTGCTTACGCAGCCCCTGCGCTGGTGTCCTTCAAGATCCCTGCACAGAAATCCTCTCAGCACTGGAAGAGAAAGGAGATGTTGACACCTGAACAGCTGCTTTTGGCTCCTGGCCATCAGGCAGAACGGTCTAACATGGGCTGCAGGGGGGCAGAACATTCTGCTAGAGCCAAAGCATTTGGTGATCCATCCCTGCAGCCGTGGCATCTTCAGCAGATCTCAGGGTTTTAATTTGTTATCATGTTCTTCCACCAGGAGTTTTGAAGAACAGACAGGTTTGAAAGATACGTGGTTACAGAACAACAGTTCTTAATGCTATCAAGAGCCATTAAATCAAAAGCAATTTTACTTTGGAGTGTGGCTGGAGTGCTCCTGGGGACTGACACTGTGTCCTCATCCCACTCCTCACAGGTATCCTCCTCTGGCCACTGCCAGGGAAGAGGCTCAGACTATGCCAGTAGTGGGTCCTCTGCACTGACCTGTAGAGACACAATAAAGTACTTCTCGTAATGAAACCCAGCTGGGCTCCCAGTACAGCTGTTACCACACTGCTAGTGTACATCAAAAGATGTTTACATTACACAGCTTAGGGGTTTTTTCAATGAAAAAGTTTATTATTGGATGATTGTGCATTTTATCCGTGTGGGAGACCAAAAACCTGAGGTCACAGAAATTACTGACGTTGTTTTAGAGCATTGAATATTTATTAGGCCATCTGCTGCTGCAGCACTCAAGGCAGAAACCTTCATACAGGCAATCTATTCACTGCTACTGTTTTACCACCTGACGTGCAAAATATCAAAGCTCTGGATGCATTTATTAGTGCACTGAGTAATTTTCTAATGAATACAAAAAGCTCAGGAAACGTCCCATGGAAGAGTTTCCCGTGCATTAGGCTGTTTTCTCACTGGGATTGGAGAGGGGCTTCTGAGGAGGAATTCCACTGTGTTGATAGGTTTGTTGTGCCAAGCACATAGCTGGGTGGCACTGCATTTTGTCATTCCAGCCTCAGTGAGATGGATTCTGACCAGATACCTGTACCTTTCCCGTGTATCTGTGCGAAGCTCAAATTAAAATAGCTGCTGTTTTCCGAATTAAAAAGAAAAAGCAAGTAGCTTTTCAGAAGCAGCCAGTTCCAAAGTAGCATTAATGCCTGGGCAAGCTGTGTTATGTTCACAAGAACACCAGGAGGTTATCTAGATTTTGGGTTTCCTCAGTGTCCTTTCTAGTAACTGGAGATCCTCCATGATGGAGGGTGAACTGAGAGGGTCCAAGTTCCTGCTCTGAAATGTTAGTATTGTAAAATTGAGTGATGCCATCTGTGTGCAGACACATCCTTGCATAGGCCTGTCCATGGTGCTGCTGGGACCAGGCAGAGGAAAACAGGGATGGACGGGGGCCATGTGGGAGAGTCTGGACACCCATGAGGGGCTCCTGCCATCCTCAGCGAATTGCTGGTCCTCTGCAGTGCCACAGAGTTCCCCCAATGCATCAAGGGTGTCCCAGGGTGCCCATTCCCAGTGCTGCCTTCTCTGGGGTGATACTGAAAGGACCAGAGCTAAGCACTGGCCTTGCTGTGAGACTCCCAGACATGAGCCCAGAGCATCGTGCCCAGAGCAACAGTGACAGATGTTATTATGAGGGATGTGTTTCACACAAGCAAGAGACAGGGCCTTACCTGTGCACACAGAGCAAGGCTGGGACTTTGCAGTTAACCTAGTGTAAAACATGAAGAATCCTCCATCTCTGGCTGAAACAGCTCCATCCCACCCATGATTGTCTGCCATGGCAGTAGAGCTGGGGGTGGTAAGGGCCTGGCAGCTCATTGATACATCACAGTGCCCTGATCACTTGCTGTGCATTACACCTTATTTAATGTGATCTATACATCCTCACGTGCCACTAGAAGGAAATGTCTGATCAGTCTGTAAGGTGCCCAAAGGGCTCATCTTTTACTGATGTGTTCTGTTAACCTTCAGCTCGTGAGCAAACCAACACACGGCAGGTGCTGAGACACCCGAGAGAGGCCTGTCAGCTCACACGGATCCATCATCCCGTCTCCTGCTGCCACTTCCCCTCCAGGGCCACCAGAGAGCTACACAGGCACAGACAGAAGGTATTTAAGGTATTTGCGCCTTCCTTCAAGTGAAACAGGGGGCTTGATATTACTTTGTGCACCGATCACATTGAAGGTAATCGCGGGAACACTTTGCCACCATTACAGGTTAATGACACATTGTTTAAGTAAGAGTTATGAGAGATTTGTAGTCAAATTTGCAGCTGGAGTTGTAGCGTTGAGTCCCAGGCAGAGCCCTGGTGCTGAGCCACAGTGCTGCTGCCCTTGCTCATGGCAGGGAACCATGCTCAGCCCTGGTGTGGCTGGTGGCCATGGGGAGCTGGTGGCCCAGGGGAGCTGCTGCCCCAGCCTCGCTCCCCAGGACCTGCTGTTCCGCCTCTCAGGCCCTGCTGGCTCAGACCCCATCCATGTGCACCCCAGAGTCCAGAAAATCTCAGCCACAGGCATTTGTAGGGCCCTACATAAAGAGCTGTGGTGCATCTGGAGCCACTCAGTGAAATAAGGATAAGGGTGCTAATTCATTAATTTGCTTTCCCTTGCTGGTCCTCTGACATCTCCAACTCTGCATCCTCTCAGCAATAAACTCAGTGCCAGGAGATTAAAATGTACAACTACGTGACACCTTATAAGCCACATAAATATGAACTGGCAAGGCCCTGTAACAAGGAAGGATTTTGCACAAAATATTCAGGCACTAATTCAGTCTCAAGGTTCTCTTTCCACTGCAGTGGGCATGCAGTGCCATTATGAAACCTTGACTGAATTATAACCCTTTATACTTCTAAGGCACCTTTTTTTTCTATCTTCAACAAGGTTTTATTTTGACCCAATCATGAAAATAAAGAGTGTAAGAAATACAAATTCACTTAGTGATAGATTTGCTTTCTCTGAAAAAATGTGTGACATGCTGGGAAAACAGCTATTAACTTGTAGGTTGTTTTAAAGCTAATAGATAATTATTATTCTGTGAAATTTTTTTTCCCAATGAAGAGTTTAGTTTGCTGAATGGTCCCTTTCCATTTGCAGTGCTGGTGTTTCTCTTCCCCTGCATTAACCTGTTACCAGATGTTATCAGAACGAACGGCTGTGCTTTTGTCTTAGAATTTTTCTTCCACATTTTTGACAATTGTTTTTTATATCTTGCATAAATCACTGTAACACACGATAAAGTAAAGCACATTCAATGCCTGTGAATAGTTAAGTTACTGTTTCTCCTTTATGCAATAGCCCGTAACCATATTTTAAAGCAGTTAAAGTCTTTTATCAAGCACATTGGCATATTTTTGTAGCTGGATCACTGAGCACACTCTAACAGCTCTTAAGAGCTCTCACACACTGTCCTGTAAATCCTTAACGCATGGTTTATTGACCACAGTTGTTCTGGATGAGCATCTGATTCCAATCCCCTCCCGTGGGCACGGTGCCACCTGCTGCCACAACACCATGGAAATTCCCAAAGCTCCTCTTGAAAAACCAATCCAGGTGTTGCAGACCATCAGCACTTCCGTAGTGAAATTGGGCTGGAGAGGCCGCACTGTTTGCAGTGGGCTGATGAACGGAACAGCCCACGGCCAAGCAGGCAGGAGCCCCTTGATCCTGGTGGCTCCCTACAAGCTCAAGGGAAAAGCCCCAGTCTTGTGTGGGATGAGGGAGTGGGAGCACTCCATTCCTGCAGGGGTCAGTCCAGGGGAGATGGGAGATGACACCCAACACTTGGGGACATTTGTGGCTGTAACCAGCCCGACAGCACCCATGTCTGCAAACCTCCTGGATGTCCCAAATCCATCTACAGCAACACCCAGGACACCATTTGTTCAGTGCAATCAGCAGCCAGTGTGGGTGGAAAGGGGTTATTTTGCTCCTCTTATGTGCTGATTTATGACTTGTTTACTTGTATGCCTCACCCACACTGCTGATGTTGTAATTAAACCTTGTTAAAGTGCTCAGGCCCCCCTCAGGCATGTGCTGTAACATATTTTTCCCCCAAAACCATAATTATTATATGGAGGGAAAAAAAGACCTGAGTGGTGAGAAAGGGTGTCAGGCAGGCTTGGTGGTAATAAGTACCTATTTAGCAGGCAGAGGATGTTTAGTCCTAAATCAGATGGTATATTAAAAGTGGAAATTGCTGAGATTGGTGTTTACCTGTGAAACCAAAATTACTTCATGAAGAACATAATTATAGATGCAGGCTCTCTAAAAAAGCAGTTGTGAGCCTTTATTAAATAGTTAAAATCAAGATGGTGATGTGAAGCACAGCATCAGCACATTGTGCATGGGCTGGATGGGAGGGAACTGTGAGCTGTGTGTGTACACACCCCCGAGAACTCTATCCCACAGTTTTCCAGTGCACTGCAATGTTTTCTAGGAGATAACAAATCCCATGAAGTAATATTAAAGGAAGTGAAACAGGGCACAAGGGAGATACTTTATTACCAGAAAAGGCTGATGAGTTCAGGGTATTAGTAGGGGGAAAATGAAAATTATATTAATAATAGTCATTTATTACCTGTAACAAGACAGCAAACACCCTAATGAGCGAGTACAGAGGCACAGGGCTCACCATGGCTGCAGTGCCTGTCTCACAGAAGCCCTCTGCTGATTCTAAAGCAGCTTCAGCTCAGTTTAACTCAGTGCTGGATTTGCTCAGGGACTTCTCTTCTGAAGAAGATCCAGTAGTTACTACCAGGAGAAAGCCTCTGGAGTTTGTGTCTCTACAGCTGGGTGTGTGTGAGGGCAGGTGGGAGAGCTCTGGGGTGCTCGGGGGAGCTGCTTGGCTGCATGTGCAGCACCACAGAGGTGCTGGTGGCCCAGTGGCAGCTGAGGGGTGGCAGCAGAAAACCCCACAAAGTCTCTTGCAGGGCCAGGGAGCTGCTCACTGTCATCTAAACCTGCTGTGGATGCAGAGCCAGGAACAGGGTGGCCCTTTCCTGTAACTCTCCTCCAGTGCCACATTATGAGACAGCTCTTCCAGGAATGGTTACCTGATGTTGGAGCTTTACAGCTGAGGAACTCTGGAAGCTCACCAACAACTGCTTGGATCTGGACTATTTTTAGTCAATCCTGTCCAAAAGTGGAGTCTTCCTTGAAATAGGTGCTCCTCCTGAAAGAGTGGCTTAACACAGGCTCTGGGAGAGTCGCTCGAAAGACAAAGGTGCTGAGGAGCCCCAGGTTTGGTCTGGAGCCAAGCTCTGTGTGTTGTGTGTCCTGCAGCCTCGGTGCAAGTAGTGCCACTCCCCAGCACACAGCACTGGAATGCCAGGGCAGCACCTATGGACCACCAGTTGGACAGTGTCTTCAGACCTAGGTTATTTGGGAAAGAATTGCTGAGGTGTTAAGAACAGCAGCTCTCCACACTGCAGGCAGCATGAGGGGCTCGGGTTTCATGGGCTGGAAAAATATGAGTGTCTTTAGTCTGGATGAACATTTTCCCCTCCCAAGGATGGCAGAGCTGTGGTGAGGGAGCCCTGACAGCCCAAAGGCCTTCAGTCTTGCCCTCACCTTGATTCTTCATCACCTCAGGAACTGCACCACTTCTCCGTGCAGCTCCTGGATGGATGCTCAGTGACTGTTGGAGGTGGGAATAAAAAGGGAAAAAAATAGATGGATCCTTCTTATGGAGCTACATGAAAATATTTCTTTATAAAGTTTTTCAGGCAATTAGCCAGTGGTACCAGATGGCCTGTGGAATCATTCCTAAAAATGAACTGGTCGCCATGCTGCCCTACATAGAAGCTGATGGATATTAAAGCCAGGCAGTTTTCGAGGAAGTACAGACAGAAGTGCAGGGAGTTTGCAACCAGTGTGGCTCAGATACACAGTGTGTGTGTGTGTGTGTGTGTGTGGTTTTTTGTTCATTAAGGGGAGCCATTAGCTCTGTTATCAGTTCTCTTCAGTCAAACACAGGAGAGCAGCAGTAGGGACTCTCAGCAGCAGTGAGTTTTTGGATGCTCTAGAAGTGCCATTTATTGGTGTGAGAACGGCATCATGCACTGCCTGTCATGAGGGAATCTCTGTGATGTGTTACACAAATGCCCCTCATGTTTGGCCGGTCTGGCCTGAAAAACTCTGCAGGAATTTGCACTTTTGTAAATCTAACATTTCCTTTAGCAGCATCAGCTATTTGCTCTGGGACCAAACTGCTGCTATCATGGCTTTGAACTGCATTGCTGCTGAATATCCTCTTGTGTACAGCAAAGGAAAACATGAACTATTGAAATACAGCAGACAGAAGAAAGACTTTTCACCTCTAAAACCATAATGCTTGAGCTGTTGGTGCATTGTCGCTGTAAGGGACACTGGGCCCAGGTCCCACCACAGGGCTTCCCACTCTCTCAGGCATCTCCTTAGGAAAGTGAGGAAGGCAACTCTCACTCATCAAATGCCTCAGCCTACTTATCTCAGCCAAGAGTAAAGGCTAAATAAACACATCTAAACAACTGAAAAGCACGTCAACGTCCAACTTCAAAATAAAATGCAGTGAAGTGTGAAATTATACCTTTTATTCCATAAATCTTCAGCAACCGGCACAGTTCTACAGCTTGTATCACGCTTTAATAGTGGCAGAATTTAACACACCATGTGAAGCCCATAGGGTAATTACATTTCATCTCAACAAAGCAACAAAATCCCAGCTCATTCAACCACCTCCATCTGAGGAAGGATTATAGACAATTCAGTGCATGTTGATTTTTCCTGGTGATAAATCCAAAGCAGGTCACCAATGAAATGGCAGTGTGGGTTCCCAAGGCACCTGATTTACAGGGAAAAATAGAGATGTTACTTGATGTCCTTCAAGGCACTGTCATCCTGCTTTCTGAGTCTTCCTGAGGTTTATCCTCCACCTAAAAGAAGCTTAAAAATGTGAACTTAACCTTGAACAGATCATTTTGGCACTTGGCAATCGCCCCTGTGCAGATTTATGTGCTTCACACCAGATTCCCATCCAGTTTTTTAAAGAGTTATTTAATTTTGCAATAAATGAGGTTGTATGAGTGCTGATGAAGATGAGAATAGAAAGCCAGCAGAAGACACTGGCAGCCCCACAACCTGCAACACCAACCATCAGGCCCCAGGGGTTTGGAGACTCCAGACCCACAGGACAGGCTGGAAATACTTGTCATCAGAGCATGTGTTGGCTGCCCTTCTGCCAAATGAAGGGTATCTCTGTGTACAACAAAACACAATTAATTTAACTAATTTATCTATTAATTGCCCTCAAATAAAGCCTGCAAACTTTAATTAGACCTTTGTGATTAAATGCAATTAAAACCCTTAAAGCAAGTCAACAAGGACTGCAGGCACTCTCCCTCCCAAAGCCCGGCACAATGCTACAAACACACACAGGAATGGATAACTGAGGGTGAGGACAAAAGACATTTTTCCCCACCAGGCACAAAGTAGCACGACTTTCTATAATCTATTACTCAGACAAGACCTTGGAAAGGAGACAGGACACAGTGGCCTCCTGAGGGATGGAGATGAGAGGCTTAAAAGTCCTAAAACAGGAGAGGAATACAATTGCCTGCCATGGTAGGTGTTGGTGCATCAGCTCAAAACACAGTGATGCTCCTCAGGGGCACTGGCAGTGGTGGGGATCAGTGATGGCACAGACATGAGGGAAAGTGGCAAGGACACATTTTTTTTCACTTAATTCATTTCTTCTGCCTTGTTTCCTTGCTTCTGAACCAAGCAGACTGTGATAAATGTTGTACAGTGATGGGAAACATGGCAGGGAAAAGCCATGGCAGCTTCCCAGGGCTGGGTGCTGTTGTATAAAACTCAAGGCAGGCAATGCAGAAATAACTTGCACAAGTCTTTCCATGCTTTTTCAGCTGAAACACCTTGTGAATGTAGCTCAGTTCCCAGTTCCCTACATAAAAACCAAAGACTTGAAATTGTGCATGCAATTGTGTTGCCATAGTTGAGTCTTGTGCCCATGGAGAGGTCGGAGGGAGACCATCACAATTGCCAAGACAGAGTGAGTGACACTGGACAGCAGTACAGAGGATTAATTTGTGCTAAGAATCACCTGAACACAGAGTGGTCTTGGTGGAAGACATAAAATTTGATGAGAAATTTTTGTATCAAAAAGTTCACAACCTTTCTAGGAGACAATGAGCAGTGGAAAACCAAAATGAGACCAAAAACTGCAAGGTGAGCACTAGTCAGGTTGCACAGGGCAAGGAATTTGGTCATGTTATGAACAATTATGATGAAATAAGACAAAACTAGAAAGGGCTCTGAGAAACCAGATGTCATTGGAGTAGGGGACAGCAAGGAAGTGAGCAGCAAGCAAAAGAAAAAAATCAGATTTCTAAATATAAACCCCAGCCAGAGCCCTCGTTCCAGCTGTGGTCATTTCTTTTGCCCTTTAGACTTTTCAAAAAGCTGATATTATGCTGTAACTTGAACAACCCCAAACCATGCCTGCTAATGGCACCTGTATTCAGATTTATTTTCTGTAGTGAGCTGGAGTGGAAGGGGAGTAGCAATGTGTACCCCGCGGCTCCCCGGCCACGGCGGCTCGGAGCGTGCACGGCGCCAGGAACAACCCAGCAGGTGCAGGAGAGTTCCCTGAGTTATTTCCTATTCTCTGTCTGGCAATAAAGACACAGCTACACCGGGTGGTAACTCTTAGCAGATGGTGACTTTTTAAAGTTGATTGCTGTATAAATGATACTTTCTGAGTTTGTTCCTTTTAATTCAGATTCTCAGTAGTGTGTTCAAATGTCAGAGAGCATCATATTTCTATCTTTTATTTCCTTTGTGAGCAGAAATCTCCTTTAAGAAGTCTAGGAATTACAGCTTGGGAGAGGAGATAGACTCCCTCGATAAAAGTGATCTACTTTACAAATGTTACAGAATACAATAAAAACAGGAGATGCAAAAAGCCCCACTGGCTTTGTTCTCAGTGGAGAGTTTGAATTTCTATTGCACTTTTAAAGAGACATTTTGTGTGCACTGTAATGTTTTACTGGATCAGTGAGGTCCATTAGTAGCACAAAGGCAGGATTTCCTCTGCTCCAGCACAGGGAGGATAGGGAGCAGGGGTGGGAGACACCTAATTAGTCTACTACTGTGGGTAAATAATAACAGGACGGCTGAATGAGGACCTTATTTATGCCCCCAGCTGCCTTGCAGCCCCAAGCTGGTGTGGCCATGTGCCAGAGCCCATGGCATGCAGGGTTTGGGGGGCTGCCCATGACCCAGATTGGCAGCCACAGGCTTGAATTTTAATTCAGAGAGTCCAGAGTCAATGCACTTTTTGGCTCTGGCTGCAAATCTGAAGCCCACACCTTCCATTCTGCAAGATGAGTGTACATACCATCTTTCTAACAGTGTTGTAGCTGGAAATTTTATCCCCCACCTACCAGTGCAGCAAGGTAGGGTGTTCAAACCAGCTCAGGCTGCTTGCCCAAAACTCAGTAGGACTCAGTGCTCTACCCAAAAGAGGAGTCTGTGCAAGGACAATGGGTTGGCTCTGAGGGCTTCCCCTACATCATTCACCAAATCAGAAAAGGTACCTCTGACAATAACTGCAATGTATTTGACTGCAATTCCCTGCCACTGCCGCCAGCACCAGGCAGGCACAGCCCCTGCACAGCCCCAGCACATGCCAGACCTGGCCCCCACAGGCTTTTCCTTGGGGAGCCACAAAGGAGCAAACGAACCCCCAAAGTCTGTCGTGTGCTCCTTCAAGTATTTGCTTTTCAATGACAGACATATCAGAACTGGCCAAAAATAAACACCCCACTGACCCAGCACCAAGATCCATCACCTCGTGATGTGAGTACTCTGGAAAAAAAGGAGGTGCCAAATAGATGAAGCCCCTGTGTGATTTGTGCTACTGCAGACCCCCTGCCACCGCGGGACACCCCCTGCGTCCCCAGCTTGGGGAAGATGCACCAGGTGCCACTGTGGCAAACTGGGGAGATTCAAAGGGCTCTGGTACAGACACCCATCTGCCCTCTGCACTTCACCTCCCCTCAGAGTCTGTGTCTCAGCCCATTTATTTATTGCACCTCATTGGCAAAAAAGGAAAGACATCCCCTGGCCAGAGGGAAATGTCCCAATTAAAGAGCAAACGATGCAGTAAAACAGCAGAGCATTCTTGAGAGCAGGGGAAAAAGAGGCCACCTCTTGTCCTCAATTTATGCTGCTCCCATCACCCTGGGCATTATATTTGTGCTGACAAGGATCAGTTTAACCCCTGCCTGCAATCTAATAAAAAGCTGGCATGGTGCAAGCATGCATAATCTTTCTTCAGTGTCCTAGAATGAATGCAATAAAAAACTGCTGCTGCTGCTCGATGGCCACAGCCACTGCCTGGAATAAATAACTCTCTGTCCCATGCCAGCAGCAAGAAGTGCTTCAGACCAGAGGTTTTCAGACCCTCATCCCTTTATAGAACCTTATAATCATAGGGTTGTTTAAGTTGGAAAAAACCTCCCAGATCATTGAGTCCAACCGTTGCCCCAGCACTGCCCAGTCCACCAGTAAACCATGACCCAAGAGCCACATCTACACGTCTTTTAAATCCCTGCAGGGATGGTGACTCACCCACTTCCCTGGGCAGCCTGTTCCAATGCTTGACAACCCTTTTGGTGAAGAAATTGTTCCTAAAACACAATCTAAAACTTCCCCAGTGCAGCTTGAGTCCATTTCCTCTTATCCTGTCGCTTGTTACTTGGGAGAAGAGATCGATCCCCACGTGGCTACAACCTCCTTTCAGAGAGTTGAAAAGACTGATAAGGATCCCCTGAGCCTCCATTTTTCCAGGCTGACCCCCCCCAGCCCCAGCTAACACTTCAGCACATCTGTGAGTGCAACACGTGCCTGGTGGCAGTCACCCACCACCCCTCCGTTTATACCAGGGGCAAAGCAAAAGGAAAAGTCCCAAAGGCTCTGCCTCGATAAACAAGGGATTCTTTCCCCTCTCATCATTAATTGACCGAATCAGCGTTGCAGAGCTGGCATTACGCTCTGCTACCCTTTGTAATGAAATCACTGCCTGTGCACAAGAAACAAGTTTAACGATATGATACTAATAGGGTTAGAAATTTCCCATGCAAATATTAATAATTTATATATGCATTCATTTTTTTAATACTGCTTGCAGCCTGTAGCAAGGAAATGATGAGGTCTACCAGCCTCTCTCACAGATCTTGCCCGGGAAGGGCGCAGGCATTACCCAGCTGGAGACAGAGGGCCCCAACATGATTTCACTGGAGGCGCAAATTAGATTTGGAAATCATGTCCTGGCCTGCAACCATATTTCAAAAAAGAGACGATGCTTAAACACAGGCACTGCCTGCGTGGACCAACCAGCAGGAGGAGATGGACACTGAGCCTTGGTGCTGCCCAGGCCCCGTCCCACAGGCATCTCTGCAACACCCACACCAAGAGCCAGGGCTGCTGATGCCTCTGCAACAACCCGGGGTGAAATGAATGAGCTGTGGCCCAGGGGTTACAGAACACACCAAGCACCCGCCTTGAGGGTGTCTTGAGGCATCTGGCAGTAAAAGGAGCAACCTTTGAGCTGCAAAGTCAGAGGGATTTAGGGACTGAGGAGGAGGAGAAGGGAAGGACATTTTATTGTAGAAGTAGGGAGGGATTTATGTTGAATGTCCTTTTTCCAGCAGTAAAAAGTCTCTGAAAGGAAGGGCAGTGACTGGGAACCTGTGGGGTTGAAAGAGAAGCTAATTCCCTCGGACAGGCATAATTGCTGCAATTCAGAATGGTAAAAATGTGAAATTAGGAATAATCAATGGCTGTTTATGATCTGTGTCTATACTGTGAATTCAGCTAATACGGAGTAATTACACTGTTCTAATTCCTGGTATTTGTCATCATTCGGTTACAGAGGAGTCCTGCAAAACAATGAACACAGATTGGCTGTGCTGGGCCCGCAGACCGGAGGCTTAGCACTGCACGAGCTGATTTCTCATTTAATAGTAAAAGCAGCTATGATTTCCCTTATTTATTTTTCTCTCGCAGCAGCCAAGCCGGCGGTGGGTTGTGCGCGGGGCTCGGCGGGCGCAGGATGCGCTGCACAACAGCACCCCCAATAGCCGGCTCGCCGAGCTGCCGGGGACCCGCCGCAATCCAACCCCCAAACACACCTGCCTCCTCTGGTGGAACTGCTTCCTCACCCTTCTGCCCGATATTGTTATATCACCCCTCCTATACAACTTCGTCCTCACGCAATTCTCCCCCATCCGGCACAAGGTAACCCTGCCGACGTCTCACCCGGATGCTCAGTCACCCGTAAAACCTGTGGGATGTGTCATCAGTTTGCTGGCACGATTCACTCTTTGGCCAATGAAATAGTGCTGGTTATTGACCTCTGCAAAAGTGGGAGCGGAGAGGTGAGCACAGGAGTCCAGGTTTAGAAGAGGGTGAATTACCCCCCGCAGCAGCGCAGGTGGGAGGTGTGGGCTGCAGGGACAACCCTCGCCCTTGTTCACCTCTCGCAGGTGGCGGGGGAAGTGCAGGTGGAGCTCAACACAAGGCAAACACAGAAGTTATAGGTTGTTTCCTTTCAAAGGTGCTGCACTTAACATCTGCAGTATGGGGCTTTGCTCGGCAGGAGCAATCTGAAACCACACACCCACAGCGCTTGTCAGTGGCCAAACCTTTCCTAAGAGAGTGTGTCATTCGTTTACCCAGTGCGCACATTCCTGAAAAGCAGCGTGTCCCTGGGCCCTGCAGAACCTCACAGACAAGGGGTCTTTGAGGGAAGCCTCCTCCCAGTGCTGAACTTCCATGCCCTGGGAGGCACAGTCCTGCAGGCACTTTTTTGGCACCAGTGTCCCAGCACTCCCCACCACCCTCTGAGGGTCCACGCGCCCAGTGTTGACACATGGAGGGAGGAGGAGGAGGAAAGCAGCTCCTCACCTGCCAGCTCGCTCCTGCTGATCCCAACACAGTGATCATTGCAGTGCAGTGACTTTGCATCACAGACTATTCATACCCCAGTCTGGCAGATTTTTGATATCACATCTATTATTTTCTTCTTAATTCCTCTTTTTTCTACATCACACAGAACCCCCTGGGGGAGCCTGTGAATGAGACTGGTACAATTTCATTTCACTGCACTTTAATTATCTGCTGAGTCAAGACCAAGCTGATGGTTCCCAGCACTTGACACATTCACTAATGTTGGATGGGATTTAAAACCCCGTTTCTGCTCTGTGCCACAGTGGATGGACAAAACCTGGCTTCCACAGGATGAAGGGATAGGACACCAGGACTCCCCATGCCAGCACCAGCACTTGGGCTGTGCCACAGCCACATCCCACGAGGAAAACACACAGCTCCCCATCCTTTCCTGTGGTTTCAGGGAAGAATCTTGGATGAATGTACAGTTCCAGAGAGCAGATTTCATACAAGATTTCTTTGTTGGGATGACGAGACTCCTGGCCCTGCTGATGGTTTTTGCTCATTTCTTCGGCAAGCAGCAGCAATGCCTCCATCTCCATAGAGGACTTGGGAGCCTCAGGTCCCTTGAAGCAGGAGGGGAAATTCCTCACATAACAGGCCTCCCCCGGGCTGCTACAATCCCCACCGTGGGCCAGCTCCTGCAGGAGCAGGAAGCAGGGGGACACAGCAGGGACAAGTGGCACACCAGGGCTTGGGGCACTTTGTTATTGAGCTGAGCCTGCTATTGCCAGCAGCTAAAAGTAATAGGAAGGATATTTCCCCGGAGAGAGAGAAGGGTTTTGATTTAGACTGTGCTGTTTAAGCTCAGACTCTCACCGCAGCTAAAATTTCCTTCCGAGGGCAATAATTGTCCCAATGCAGAGCCCAGGCATGTGTTTTCTTTTCTGCTCCCTGCCTGGAAGGGTTTGGTTTAGAGGCTGTGATTTCCCCCGGTGTTCAGCAACCCCTGCACCCCTCGCCCAGCACTGGGGACCAGAGTTGGGGGGAAGCAAAGAAAAGCTCAGTGTACAGCTTTATGCAGAGATCACCCTCAGGCATAAAACTAATTACCAGGGAGCAGCATTGGTCCCAGAGGGGCTCTGCTCCTGCCCTGTGCAAGCTGCAGTCCCAAAGGCAGCACTGTCGCTGCCTGCCTCACATCGACTCCACTGGTTCTTGGATGAAAATTGCTTTAAAAGCTCCAAGAGAAGTGTTTCGTTCTTCTAAGTGAGACGAATGGAAAAGAAAAAGGTAAGAAGGAATGGGAACACTTTTGTTCTCTGCTGCCAGGTAAATGAGGTTCATCTTTGGAAACTGTATAGGGCCCCTAGTGCTAACGGCAGGAGTGATTTCTTCCTTCAGAACCATAATAATAACAATAAAGAAGTAAAAAGAAAACAGCCTAAATCTATATCTATAGTTAACTCAGGACTCCTTCAGAGCTCAGGACTGTTGCTGAATAAATAAATGCTTATTTGAAGAAGAACCTCCAGCCTCCTGCAAATGAGAGGCTGCGAAGCCACACTCGGGGCCAGCCCACACACATGCAGCACAGCTGAGGGGGAAATCCTGACAGATCAGGTTACTCTGGTTTTAGCCCAGTTTGGGGAACACCGGTCCTGGCTTCAAGCCCACCCGTTCCCATTGCAGAACCCTCCGTCAGCCCAGTGCGCTGGTTTGGTGAACGAGCAGAGAGTCAGGCTGGTGCCCACACTCGCAGAGGTCTTCCTCTTCTGACCTGCCAAAAAAGGCTCGGGACAAAGTAGAGAAAACCTCCAAAGGAAAATCATGAGGCCGTGGCCACAGAATGGCTGTTTCCTCCCTCCCGCGGGAGAGCTGCTCCCAACAGCTGCGGACGCTGTGCCCAGCCCCGTGCCAGAGATAAGGCTCGGGAGGTGCCCTGAGTCACAGGGGGCTGGGCAGGCCGGGCTGCTGCCCCGCCACGCTGCCGAGCACGTGGAGCCACAGATCCCGGGATGCTCCGGCGCCCGCACAGCCCGCGGAGAGGGACGGCGCGGCCGGGACAGTGAGCGGTACGTGGGCTTGTCCCATTCCTGACTGGGGAAATGCGATTTCTAGAGCATGAATGAAATAATGCATTTCTGCAGCACTTTTCTTTTGACTTGCTGGCAGCTTAGAGGGCTGCCTGGGGACGGGTTTAATTGTTCATCCTTCTTGTAGGCGGGAGGTGAAGGGGAAACTTCATGCGCTGACATCCTCTCTGTGAGGTGCAACTGTGCTGGTTTCATGGCCAGAACTAATGAATTCCCAGTGTTAACGGGGATCTGCGATGTGCCGGAATCAGCTCTGTGATGTGGGGTCCAGGTCATCATGGCCATGGAGGAATTTGCAAGGTGTTCACTGTGCAAAGTGTGGGGCTTGTCCAAGGTCACGCTGCTGCTCAGGATATTGTCTGTTTTCTCTGGCACTGCTGAAAGAGGTGGTGTAGGGCCCAGGTCTTGTTGCCCACACAGCACCAGCAGGGATGGAATTACTTTCTTTAAAAAACTGATGGCATCATCTGGAGTTTTGAGAAACCAGACTAGATAGAAGTGTAGGAGAACACGAGTACCAAGTACTTCTGGTAGAAAGCAGCAAACACTGGTCAATACCCTGGATAGCTATTTGCTTGTGCTGGGGGCAGTTTTACCATAAGATGATGCCCTCTCCAGCCATTTGGTGGATGCAGCAGCTGGTCAAGCATTTTTGTAATTGGAGGAATTTATAAGCTCTCTGGAAAATAGCACTCTCCTGTTGAGTAACTCGACAAAGCTCAGTCAGATTGGCTCCTCTTGAGACTGAAAATGGCACTGTAGCACTCTCCATTCCCCTGTGGTGGTAAACCCTGAACACAGGGTGGATATGCACGCACCCCACACCAGTCCCTCCTCTGCACCCCTGCATTCAGTTTTACAGGAAAACCCTGACTTTTGGAGGGGTAACTCAGTGGGTGTGGGCAGGGGTGACATCTGGCAGTCACCCTCTTTGGAGCCGCATCCCCACCCTGCACCAAAATGATCTTGTTCACAGTCAGGGACCTGCTAGGAGACAGAGGCACATGTGGGGCTCAAAAGCAGAAAAAAAGATTAAAAAAAAGAAAAAAAAGGCAGAAATTTGTGGGGAAGAGAAGTAAAGAGGAGGGAACGCTGGAGTGCTGGGAGGGAGGGAACAGGAGCATTCACCTGGTGCATCCTGGAAAACCTCCCTGGAAGGGCAGGGATCTGTCTGTTCTCAGCTGCAGTAACTCAGCTCCGCCAAGCGGCACTTCAGGTCAGAGCAGGCTTGGGTGGAGCTGTTGCTTTACAACACCATGAGCCTATTTAGCAATATTTGTCCAAGAACTCTCTTGTTCCTGGAATGTTTTTTTAAGCAAGTAAGTTTCAGGTTTATCAGACAAATAACTCTGTTTAACACCTACCACAGTTCCCTCTTTTCTCCCTCTCCTGCCAGGAGCTCTTTGGCAGATGCCAGAGAACAGGTGCCTTTTATTCTGGCACAACCCAAGGAAGAAAAACAAATAATAATCAATGCAAACAATTAAAAAATAATATATTAGAAATCCCAGGACAGGGCCACCCTCTTGTAATGCAATCAGGTTCCAGGATTTTCACCACCCAGGGACTTCACCCAATAAATTTTATCTGGGATTAAAGTGAAGATAAATAGCCCAAATAAATGCATGGCTTCCCTAAAGCACTGGTATTTATTGGTTTATTTTTCATTTTCTCTTTGTCTGCAATGAAATCAATATGTGCATACAAAAGCCACAACTTTGGTGAAGGGGAGGACTCTGCAACGGGCTCCAGTGAGGCTGATGTTCATTGTAGCAGTGGGAACCAAAGAGGGAGAGTTTTGCAAACCCAGTGGAATTTTGCTCCACTCACTGTGTTCAAATCACAGCCCAGGTCTGGATCCTCACCAGCTCCAGGCTCTGCTCATGGCACTTGGAGAAAGACAAATTCCCAAAGCAAGCCAGTATCAATTTTGAAGTCTTTGTGACTTGCCAAGGGGGATTGTGAGAACTATCCCCATTTTCTGACCCCATCACTGGATCAGGCACTGGGATGGGGAGACAGAAGTGGGAAAGGGTCCCTACGTTTGTAAACTGCATGCTGAAAGGAACAAAAGGGAAGAACCTGGTGCTGCCCCTCCAGATCCAGCCACAGGTAACATTTGTGCTCCAAAACCTTTAAACTGTCCTTTTTCAGGTCTGTGGCTCTTCTACAAAATCAGTGAAATTGGCTTGTTCAAGCCAGCTCCGACACAAGTTTTAAAATCTATTTCAGAAATACTGTTCTGGGGACTGGGATGGACCAGGACAAGGTGATGTGGGGGAGGGCTTCGGGCATCACAAAACCCTCTGCCACCTCCCACAGGGACAGGTTCCTGCTCACAGCCAGCCTTCCTGCGGGAGGAATAGCTGCAGGGAGAAGGGAGATGCTGCTGAGAAGTCAGTGTGCTTAGCTGATACTCTGTCAAAAACGCACTGTCGTGTTACATGGGGGCACACAAATACCTTCCAAGGCTTCCTTTGAAATGCAGACAGGCCAGTCTCCCATGGGAAGCTGGTAGCTCCCTGCTGGAGCAGCTTCAGCAGACCCTCCTTGCTGCAGTGTCACAGGAAGTGTGGGCACAGCGGAGGGGTCTCATGGCTGAAACATCACTGCCTAAAACCCCACACAGTGATGCTGCAGCCTACCCCGGGGTGTGGGGGAAGCCAAGGGGTCTCATCAGGGCACTGAGGGGGGATACAGGTCTGTCTTGCCCAGGGTCCAAAGCAGGATGGTCTGGGTCAATAGCACAGCAAGCCCTGGGAGGGGACCCGGAGCAGGGCTGGGCAGAAGAAAAAGCTCTTCTCTCCTTCCTCATGACGCAGCAGCCTGAAAACAGCATTCAGCCCAGCCCTGCTACAACCCGTTGCTCCTTATTTACCCTTCAAACAAGAAAAGCAACTCTCAGCACAGCTCTTTATAAATTTCCTGTCAAAGTTCTGCTTTAGTCAACGTTAGGCTCGTTAACTCTGAGCACCCATCTCACAAGGGACAATTTGCCGTAGGACTCCAGAGCGCTTTCCAGGACAGACCTTCACCAGACTGCAACCGGGAATTTCAAAGGTAGGAGTGGTCCCAGCCCCTGGGAGCCCAGTGCGTGGGGTGGCAGTGCCTATCCCATGGGTCAGGGTGGCAGCAGGAGGGAGGGTAGCAGATGGACTCTCCTGGGTAGGAACAGTACATGCCCCAAATTACAACCACGCCCTGTCTGCGTGAGTGAAGACGCTCAAAATTTGGCCAAGTGGAAATATTTCTGGTTTTAAGTCAGGCGTCTGCAAAATTGGCTGCTCTGCTCAGCACCGTGGTGTTGCCCTTCTTCCCTTCTCCTTTGGATTTCAAGGAAGACAAGCTTATTCCCAAAGATTTCCCTGACTGGCCAAGGCCAGATCACAGCTTGTCCTCAGACAGCATTTTGCAGCCCCTAATATTTGAAATCTACTTTGCATCGTCCCAGAAGGAAATGCAGCAAAGCTGTGATTGAAAATATCCACCTCATTGCTATCAGCAGAATAGAAAAGCCTGGTCCATTACCAAGAACAGGGTGTGAAACAGGAGTGCACGGGGCAGCAGACAGACACAGGGAAGAGTTCTGAGGCTCCTGAAGGAAGCAAGCTCAATCAGTGCAGCCTGCTCCAGGACTTTATCAGGGTGGGACCAAGCACATGTGCTTGACAGGAATTTGTACATCTTTGATTACGTCTTTGCTATTGCAAATATGTCTAAACATAGCAATTATCTTCTCATCTAGCATCTGCCTGGCTTTGGTGGGTTACAGACACTCTTTAAGGCATTGCCTTCTTTCTTCAGAGTGACCTGTGACTGTCAGCCACCCCCTTGGTTGTGCCCTCTCTGCCCACACCATGCGGATAACAGGTAAGGAGGGACACATATTTATTTTTCTCTGTCTGTTTTTCTACAGTTCTTTGTGTCTCCTTCTCATTTACATGAAGTCTTTCAAACCCAGCCACCCTGACCTTCCCCTGGCAGGGACATGGGAAAGGGCCTTTTTATAAACATCAGGTTTTTACAAGATTTGTGTAGATTTCAGCCTGTTGTATTTTTCCCAGTGAAACCTTCAGTGACTGGGAAGAGATGGCTATTGAGACATTCCTGGTTCCATAAGAGCCATTCAGCTGCAATAAAAGTACATTTTTCTACCCTCTTTCCATGCAGGACTGGAACGTTTTGCTCTGATGAGCGCTCTTTTAAAGCCAAATGCCAATCACATTTGTATCAGCAGCTGCTCGGCTGTAGCTAGTGACTAATTGGGGGATAGCAGTCTTCCCAGCACTGGGAACATAAGAAGTGTTTGGATTTACATAGCTTTCTGAGTAATTATCAAATTTACTTACTATTTTAACGTAGAGAGGAATATGAATAGTGCCTCCCAGTAGAATGGTAATGCCTATCTGAGCACCACCACATACTCTGGAGATATTAATTAAGAGATCAGAATCCATTTGGAGGGTGAGGGATTGTTAGCCTCCTTCCCACACCATGCAAGCACTGGCTGTCACCCTGTGCCTGGTAACCTTGGGACACATGGACCTAATCCCAAGAAACCAGAGGGGTGCTCCTGTCCCTGTCCCGTGCTGCAGCTGCTGCTGTCACCTGGCTCCTCTCCCACACCCCACAGGTGTGATCCGGTACATGGTGCTGCTTATCATCCTGCTGGGCACCTGGTTCATCATGCAGATATACTTCCACCACAGCTGGAGAGACATCAGCCTGCGGAGCTGGCTGGGTGAGGCACCAACGGGCTCCAGACGGATCCGGAGGGAGGGTGCGAGAGGTTCCATGGCAAGGCAGCCCCCAGAGCTGGATATTGTTGGCCTGCCCACTTGCAGTCTCTGGCCGAGGCTACAGCCACCAGCTCTGACCACCAGGGCAGGGAGGGGACAGTGTGGTGGGAAGCTGCACTGGGGTGGGTGGCTCCAGCGGTGCCTGCAGCCATGGGAAGCAGGTTTGGAGAGCTGGTGCCTCAACAGCTGCTCCTGGCTTGGGGAAGAGCCAGCAGCTCTCCAGGGTGTCTAATCCTCCTGCTTGATACCCACAGGTGCCACGAACAAGCCCAGCAGTGAGTATTGCTCTCAACTTCATCTCCATCACACAGCTCCAGTCCAAGGTTCAGGGGGATGGTGGAAGCGTGATAGCTGCCCGCAGGAGCCCCTTTCCTAAGGCAAAAATTCCACTCTCCCAAATACGAGGGGATTTGCTATTGCACAGAGCTGTGGAGTCTTTGGCAGGTCCCTGCCTTGGCCGAGAATGGGGAAACTCTGGGCAGAAAAGCCCCAGGGGGCTTGCCTTGGACTCCAGCTCCAAGTGCTCCCTGTGATTGATCCCTGTGGATGCAGAGGTGCCATCCCGCTGCTCACACCTGGAGCAGCACTTGACCTTGGCACCATAAACCTCAAACAAGAAGCAGGTCCCAGCCCCAGGACAATCCTCCTTCATGCAAGAAGCTGGTCCAAGGTTGCCCCCTTAGTGGGCCACTGTGCCCCAGTGCCTGCTGAGCCCCTCAGGGACACGGCTGGTGTCCCCACGTGGGGCCAATGCCATGACTTCCAGCTCCACTCCTCTCTTGCAGGTGAGAAGCTGCCCCGGCACAAGTGTGGGAACCAGAAGAGCTGCCCCCAGAATTATTTTGCCTTCAAGATCATCAGTGGTGCTGCAAATGTGGTGGGACCCTCCATCTGCTTTGAAGATGTGGTGTAAGCAGCACCTGGCAGGGACAGGGCAGCCTTGGCTGGCCTGACCTTCAATAGAGCAAGTTTGGCCTCTGCCAAGCACATCAAAGGCCATCACAGTGTATTTGTGGTTAAGAAAATTTTAGGTAGATTTCTTTGCTACTACGTCTGGGTATTTTGCTGTCTGCAGCCACTTTGCCCACCACAGTTTCACTGGCATCAGCATCTCCAGGGTATCCCTGCACTCACTGGTGCTCTCTGCTTTCCTTTCCAGCCTCATGAGCAGCGTGAAAAACAACATTGGCAGAGGCCTGAACATTGCACTGGTGAATGGTGAGTCGGGTGGGCACTGACCCCCTTCTCCCCATGGCCACAGTTCCTTCCTTCCCCAGGAAAGAACAGGAGACCCCAGCCCAGGCACTGTGGCTGAGCCAAAAGCACATCCATCTGGCGTTGCGTGGGGAGCAGAGCCACAATTATGGTTGCAAGCACTGCCAGTGAGAAGGGAACAAACCCACCTGGGTCACACAGGACCAGCTCCACGAACTCCTCCAAGCAACACAGTTGCCATCGCAGCAGACATGACACACTGAGGGGAGAGCAAAGCATTTTGCAAGGAACCCCAGGCTCATGGCCAGGCAAAACCTAGACCCACCCCAGTGCAAACTCACTGTGCTCTGTTTTCAATTTTAACCTTTCAGGAACAACTGGGCAGCTCCTGAAAACCGATGCGTTTGACATGTACTCTGGAGGTAAGCACGGTCGCTCTGCTCCTTGGTGGTTCCAGCCAGGGCTCACACCAGCACTGCTGGCTGCTGGCTACTTCACCTGCTCCTCTGTAGTGTATTTAATGATAAAGTCAAGTGGACTTTGACCAGAATTGCCAGCCTGGGTGGTAAAAGCCCAGCTTTCCCTGAGGCCATCAAAGCCTGCAGTCCATACAATGCTTCCACACCCAAGATTGGCTTCTCTCTCCTTTTACATGCGTGTAATAGCCTGGAAAACATAACTTCACTAACTTGAATAAACCAGGACACTTGGGACTTGAGAAAGGTGCTTTCTGAGAATAGGTGGTTATACTGATCCTGATACTTTGCAACCTGTAACTCAGTGTTTGAATGCTGGTGGTGGCTGAGCAGCAGCTTGTTTCCCTGCCTTTTGCAGGAGGACAACTGAGGGAGCTCAGGGCATGGCAAGGGAATGCAGCCCCCATGGAGCAGAGCCCGGTGGCAGCAAAGTCCCTGTCCTTGCCACCTGCTGGCTTTAAACAATCTTTCTAAGAGCAAGCAAACACCTTGAGCTGGGGCAGCACCCTCTCACAGCCTGGCTGGCACTGACATGCAGATGCTGTAAGTCCCACCCCTGTTACCAAACTTCTGTGGAGTTTTGGCAGGACTCACCAAAAACCACATACTTAGACCACCCCTACAATCCTTTTGATTTACCCTCTACTGTTCCAGCCTTCCCCATGGATCAATACCCTTTGTGCTCCTTAGTTTTGCAACCTATTCTTGGTAACTGGAGTTTTAAGGAGAATCACCAATATAATGGGATTTCCAGCTGATTTTGTGAGTGAGATGTCAGTGGGAAAGGCACTGGGAAGAACGCAGCAGTTGGCTCCTGTGCCACTAGATGGGGCATTGGATTCAAGCATCTCACGGATGCAGGATGAGGAATAATTCCCCCAATACAGTCAGAGCAGTGATGGCAGGGCAGGCAGCTCTGCAGCTGAGCAGGTTCATTTCTTGTGTTGGGAAGTAAATTCATGCAGCCAGATTTCACAGTTAGCAAGCAAAGTTTAGGAGCAATTTCCTCCTTGCAGTTTTCCCAACAGGAGGACATCAGTCCTGGGGCATGGCAGGAGCATGCAGGTGGGAACACAAGATGGGGAATGCAGCATCTAGGACCCCATCCTTCGCCAAGCTCATGGCCCCAAATCCTGGCTAGCACCAGCACAGTCAGGTTATTTCCCACCATCCCCCAGCTACCATGCAGAAGTACCTGCTAAATCCCTTTTCCTCTCCCTGATACTCCTCTCTCCCAGACATTAACAAGCTGCAAACCTTCCTCCAAGGGATCAAGCATGGCACCCTGGTGCTGACAGCCAGCTATGATGATGCTGCCACAAAGTGAGTTTGCCCACAGGAGCAACACCAGGCTCCCCAAAAACATGCAGCTGGGGGAGCTGAGCATGCTGCTGCCAGCAGTAGGGGACAAGAGGGGACACCCACCAGACACCACACTGACACCTTCTTACCCTCTTTTAGGATGAATGACAAAGTACGGGCATATTTCACGGAGCTGGGCAGCAGCCACGTCAGCAAGCTGGGCTTCCGGGACAACTGGGTCTTCTTGGGAGCAAAGGGGCTGATGAGCAAGAGCCCCTTTGAAAAGGTACGTGGCACTCCCCTGCCACCAGCTCAGGAGGCTCCCTCCTCTTCATGGCACCTCCCGAGCTACACCTCACCTACCTGTCTGCAGAGACAGGGGCCAGTGGTGCTATCCCCCATATCAAACCAAGCTGCAACTTTGCAAACTTGCACTGTGCCAACCTTCTCGTTCATCTCCTCTCTCTCTGTTTTCCTGCAGCACATCAAAAATGATAAGGAGACAAATAAATATGAGGGCTGGCCTGAGCTGCTGGAGATGGAGGGCTGTGCCCCCAGGAAGATGGATTAGCATCAAGCTCCAGCTTGCCATGGAGGGCAGCCTCCACCAGTCACACAGGGACACCAATCCCACTGTGGGGACCCCAGACTCTCCACTGCCAGGTCACACAGCCCAGCAGCTGCTGCCTGCTCCCAGGAACTGTTTCACAGCAGGAACTGTGCAGGGCTCGGAGATGAGCTGCACAAGTGCCTGCAGAGCCTAAGCAAACGTGGCCAGGTTGCAGCCAAGATGTTCTCAGCTATGGTCAATTTGGGGTATTTTATTTTTCTGTCTTGAAACTAAAAACTTTGTAGAAGATTTTATAAATTACTTAAATGATATTTCTAATTATAAAACACGACCTTCTCACTTCCATTTTCAAGAATAATCCACACTTTCCCCCAGAGGCACAGCATGCCAGGTCCTCTGCCACCAGTCCAGCACCACTGTCACCCATCCCACAGCCCTGCACACAGATGCTCCCCCTCCACACACAGCACAAGATAAAGTCATCCCTGGGGATGTTCAGACTTTGGTGGTTTCCCCTGGAGCTCTTGCCAAAGCCAGCCCTACAGTCTCCTACAGCCACAATAAGGCCAGAAGTCCACAGGGATGGCATGCAGCAATGAAGGTTCATATTTGCAGACCAAAGCATTTTCCCCACCTGGTTGCATCATTCCTGGGTTAAATCCAAGATAAATCCTCTGTGACACATCCCCATCAAAGGTCAGGATGATGCCAGGGATCTGCCAACCTGACTTTGCCCTCGGAGAGGGGTGGACAGATGGATGGCTGGATGGATGGATGTGCAGGTTTCTTGGGCAGCTGAAGTTGTGCAGCACAACCAATAGGTGGGAGCCTTTCACCGGTAGTGCCGGAGCCAGCGCCACTCTGGAGTGACAGAATGCGCCCGGGCTGGCACCCACTGGGGTCACCCACACACCGGGAGCTGCACCCCAACCTGGGGCAGCCGACACCACCGGGAGAGGGAAGATCCCTGCCCAAAGGCAGGGCAGGAAAGCCCTGCAGTTCTCCTGGGGTGGTTCCTACGCTGCTGCCCAGCACTGAGCAGGTCCTGGGGGAGCACCTGCCCCCTGCTCCTGTCCAGATGCACCACCCAAGCACCGCCTGTTCCCAAGCCCTCCCTGAGCCCTGGCACTGCTGAGATCGGATGAGCTGGCGGGTGACGGCCGGGCTTATCTGTCATCATGGACAGGGATGAAATTGCATTGTGTACAGACTTTAATTTCCGATGATTGTATCTGTGTTTCCCCACTCTCTGAAGCAGACCAGCAGTTTTGCAGGACGTGAGGATGGAGTGTTTGTGCTGGAGCACTTGGAGTTGCACGGGATAACAGGCTGTCCTGCACAGCCTGTTCTGCTTCTAACAGCCCCCACACAGCTCCTTACAGGCAGGTCACGGGGTTATCCGAGCCCTCAGGTCACCCCAGGGGAGCAGAAGTGAGGAGTGCTGGCAGGATAAGGCCAGGAAAGGACACAGACTGTCCTGCGCTGGCCACCCAAGGGATGAAACCCTGGATCCAAAACCCCGTGCCACCAATCAATTGGTTTTCCCTAAACAAGGAAAAATCCTCACATAAACTGTGTAACACCTGTAAGAACTTCCAAAGGCAACACTGAAATAAAACCCCAAAACAGCCATCACAGAGGGATCCCCGAAGAGGTGTAGTATTTTATCCCAGCTTATCCTCCCACGCTCTTAACACACACCTGATGGCACTGAGGGAAACCTCTGCCATAAATCGATCCCTAAATCTGCTGCAACAACAGCTGTTAATCCCAAGCGCTGAATCATCCCTACCCATGGCAGCAGCGAGAAATAACACGACGCAGCAGACACAACAGCCCTCACATCACACAGCCCCGCCGTGCTGCCAGCATAAATATGCCAACTATTTTAAGCCCCCTCAAAGGATCTAGATTCACTCATAAACCAAACAGAAAACAGCCCAAGAGCGGTAAAGGTGGCTCCATGGGGTAAACCGGAGTACAGCATCAGCTACAGCCCCGAAAAAACCAGCCCCTTTCAGCTGCAGGAAACTCTTCCTACCCCTTTGCAATGCACATTAGAAATCTGGTTTAAAGCCAAAATAAAGGAAATTTATGTTTTGGCATGCTACAGGCAGTTAAAACTAGCTCTGAATCCATCATGGAGGGGTTGCTAAGGTACATCACTACTTTCAAGAAATAGGGAGAGCTAAAAGTGCAACTCCTGTGCAGGGACCTTCAGCAGCAGCCACTGCTTTGAAGAGACATTCCTGCCAAAGTCACTGTGTCCTGATAAATAAATCAGAGCTTTTCAAATATCCAGAAACTGGGAGGCAGGGTATAAATATGGATTCATGAGTCAAATTGAACTTGCTAATTTTTTTAAAAGATCTGAAAAGGACAGTGGGTGCAGGGACAGCAATCTCCAAATGAGGTTTTTCAGTGCCTTGGCATTTTGAAAGCTGTATTACCGCAGGGACAGGCACCTACCTAGCTGGTTTTCACCGTGCTGCATCCCCCAGACTCTTCACCAAACACAAGCCTGACCTGCCTGGATTCCCAGGATGCAGCTTCAGGTAACCTGGGCTCACCTGGGGTCACAGTATAGTCCAACACTGCAGGAGCAGACAGACAGCCCGGGGTGTTTGCAGGAGCAAAGTTTGCAAAATCCAGTGCTGCAACAGGAGCCAAGAGCCAGGATGCAGACAGGGAGCAGAGGGATAATCCTCCTTTATTTTGGGGTTTTTTTTGGCAAAGCACCAAAGGAGTATCTAGGAAAGATGCCACAGGCAAGGACCTGCGGGTGCCGGGCCGCAGCTGGGCGAATCCGCATCCTGTGACATCTTGCCCTGTCAAGTGCAATTACTGTAATCTTCCACAGCCTCTCAAAATACGGATCCCGGCTTAGAAACCGGGCATCCACAGCATGAAAGCTGCCTTTGTGCCCGGGCAGAGCCTGGGTGCGAGCCAGCCGTTAGGTGCATGAAGAAAATGAGTTCTCCACGTGCTGGAAGAAGGGAGGAAAAGCAAGCTTTCCCGCCCGACCCCGCCACAGACGGGCTGGATCTCACCCACGTCTCCCCGCAGCAGCCGCCGAGGGGCTGGGAGCTGCACGGCTGCCTGTGCCCCCTGGAGTAGCGGGGCCGTGACCGCGCGGAGCCGGCCGGCCCCACACCCCGGAGAGCGGAGCACAGCCAACGCATCCGACCATGGGGGCGTCTCACGGGAAAAAGGTAACGGGGCGGCTTTCTCCAGGGCTGTGGTGGCGGGACATGACGGAGAAGGCGCCGTCTGCTCACGTGGTGCCTGTTTTGCCCCGCGCGTGCTAAGGCGGCTGATGGCAGCGAGGGATTAGAGGGAAGGGACCCGCTCCTGGGGGTGGGTGCCACTCATCAGGGCCGGATTAAGTAATTCCATCTAATGGGCTCAGCGTCGGGGCCTGATGGGGCTTTCAGGACAGCAAGGAGGGGATCACAGCATTGCATTAGGACAAAGTTTGGCTTTCTGGGGAGAAATGTGAGGTTTGTTCCGAATGTGTCCAGCAGCCTGCAGGCTCTCTCTCACAGGTGCAGTGCAGAGAAAGCTCTGAGTATTTCTTGGCCTGGGGATTTCTGCCAGCTCCCTCCCATGACAGGGAGGAGCTGAGCCAAGTCCCATGGCACCCACAAGTATCTCCCTCTCCTCCAAATGCCCTGGGGAGAGCAGTCAAACAGCTCCAAATGGAAACAGAGGTTTATGGAGCCAGAGCCCTGCAGAGGTGACTAGAGGTGGCTGTGCTGAGGATGCTGCTAGATGTCATTTCTCTTTCATAGCTGATGACATCACTGCCTAGAGATGCATCATCACTGCTCAGTTGTGATGCCCTGATCTGGAATTAGGCTTCTGTAGCTCACCTCCCAGCTCTAAGAGAAACACACTTGTGCAACACACTAGGTCAGTAACTTCTACTGGAATGGGGACAGCAGTGACTCTTTGCCTCAGGAGGGAGGGACCCTTCATGCTCAGCTGAGCATGGCTGTGGCCTTCAGAGGTATGGGCGCTTCCAAACCTGGTGCCTTCCAGAATTTTGCAAACTTGCTGTACTTTCTTCCAAAACCAGAGCTAGACACTCTTGCAGGGCAAACATGTTAAAAAAGCACCCACTGGCCAGTGTGACCAACACTCAGAAGGAAAATCAGAGCTGAAGTGGGACTAGTAAACATTCATCTATTTTTCTGGACTCCTGATAAGTGCCAGGTACAGGAGATGCTGCTCCCAGCCACCACCCTGCCTCTCCAACACCCATCCCAGGCACCAATGCCACACTGGCTCCAGCACACACAGGAGTCGTGGTCATTCCCAGGGCTCAGGGCTATAACACACCCAGGAGAAGCCATGCTCTGCCCACAGCTAATCCCCAGACCCCTGCTCACGTGGCCGTGACCTTCAGGCCCCAGAGCATTTGTAGAGGCATTACTGGAAGCAGGGAAATAAGCTGGTTAGGTCAGGCTTGGCTCAGTGCCACCCGGTTAAGCCCTGCTGCATACAAAGCAGTCCTTGCCAGCCTCCTGACCACCAGACAAGACTGCTTTTGGACAGCTTTCCCCACTGTTCCCTCTCTGAAACACCACGATCCCACTGCAGCCCAGCACTGAATGACCTGGCTTTGAAATGCTGCCGGGAGCTCGGACTCTCCAGCTTCCTGGCAGCTCCATAGAGCTGAGACAGTTTTACTTTCATGGGTACCAAAAGGTCAGAGATGTCACTCCCATTTCAGCCTCCCAAATGTTGCCTGGGTTGACAAAAGCCTGTGCCACTGCCCAGCTGGCACCAAGCAGAGATGTCTGACTGGCAGCTCCTGGGTCTGTGCTTTACCCTCAAGCTGATGCTGATGGGAGATGAAAACAAGACAGTTCTTTCTGCTGTCTTTCCAGGGGGGTGCATGAATAGCAGGATCCAGCCCTCCTGAAGAGCAGGATGGATCCGGGTGACAGGCAGAAAAGCTCTCCTTCCCCCAGCCCTTGCAGAACCAGCTCAGGGCACAGGGACCTGCCAGGCATGAACCCATCTATCAGAGAGAGCCCGGAGAGGAGCCGCAGGGAGCACGGAGCAGGGCTCAGCACCCGTCGCCAGCACGGCCTGCATTAGCAGTCTCAGCTGCACCCCTTTTAAGCTTAGACCAGAACAGCACTCCAAGGGGATTACAGTGGTGGATTGTGGAGTGCAAGGCAATCCCCAGCTCCACAACAAAAGGGACCGGAAAGGCTGCCAGCATGGTTCCAAGGACATTTCTACTTTAAAAGGCTGCATCTAGTCCCAAAAAACCTGTTGTGGTATCATCAGTGTTCCATGGGCCCAAGCCAACAGCAGGGCTCCAGCAAGACACAAACCCTTGCTGGGATACCCTTCTCTTAAAAGGAAGGCAAGGACTTTGCCAGGGGCTGGTTCAGGGATGCTGCTGAGCTAGTGCTGATTCCCTGCCGATTCCTCTGTTCTGCAGGGCATCAGCCCCACTGATGTGGTTGACATCCCTCTAACCTCAGCAAACCCCCTTCAAATAACCTGCAAGCACAGCCTCCCCAGCAGCAGCTCCCCATGGTGCCTGGGCAGATGCTCCCAGACCCCCAGCAGTGGAGGAGTTTTTTTCCAGGCACCTGCACCTCTCTTTTCTCCGTGGTTTCTCAGGGCAGGGTTTGCATAGTGGCTGTTTCCCCAGGGAAAGTTCTCTGTCCCCAAATTCCCAAGAGTGTCAGTTTACACTAATGTCAGATGAGCCCAGATTAGCCCTGCTGCTGAGCAGGGAGCTTTGCTCTGTGGCTGATTTAGAACAACAAGAGGCAGCACGCCAGTGCCAGGGAGAGAGGCTCTGCTTGTTCAGGCAAACCACAGTACCTGGCTGCCCATGCTGAAAACAGGGCTTTGAGAACATCCTTTTAAACTCCTCCATCTGAGCATCGCAGGACAGGCATTTCTGGGAGCTGCCAGTGGGATTTTTCCAAACACACGCCATTAGTGAGGGTATCCCCAGAGTCAGGCTAGAGAAGTGTGTCCCAGAGCCTGTGTCCCAGCTCACACAGGACATGCTCTCTGGCCTTTCATCCACCCTTCTTTTCAGAGCACAAGGGAAGTGGCCCAGGACTCACACCGTGTCCCTCAGCCACCCCAGCACAGCTGGCCCAGAGCAGAGCCCCTTTCAGAAGAACATTTGTTTCTGACAAACCTCTCCACCAACACACCTAATTACACTTCAGGACGTTTTCTCACCAGCAATCCCACACATTATTCACACACAATAAGGGAGGTAAAGGCTGAAAAAATCAATCTTTCAGATTCAGAATAAAAAGCAAATATAAAAAAAATTCCTCTACAAAAAGATGGATGGTGGGAGGGGGAATAATTGTTCTGCCCCTCATTAGCAGGAGGGTCTCAAACAGGTAAGTGCCACTGCCCTTCCAGCAGCTCTGCTGTGGGCAATAGCGGGGTCATGTTCCTACTAAGCATCTGTGTAGAAGTCAGTAATCTTGTCTGTCAGAATGGTCTCAGTCTTAAAAAGGCATCTGACTGCTGCTATCACAGGGCAGGGAGAGAAGTTGTGATTTTCAGGATTTTCCACGCATCCTGAAGGAGGCAAGAAGCAGCAGTTGTATTTTTTCAGCATCAATTAATGCTGAGCAGGAGTTCCTTCCCCAAGCCCCCCAGGTGAACACCCACAAGCAGACGTCCTTCCTGTGGGACTAACCCTGGCAGTTCAGCTCAGCACACACATTTCCAGCTCGGCATCACCCCAGCAGCAGCTCAGCATGCCAGGTAACTCCAGCTACGGTAGCATCCACCATGCTCAGGACCATCACCTTTCCTGACTGGCTGCAAAAATCATGGTCCAACACAGAGCAGAGCTTCAACATGACAGAGCAACATTTGAAGGGAAATTTGAAAAAGTGCATATTATTAAATGAAAGATCAAGATTGAACAAAAAGCTGGTTGTCACCATTCGAGAGCTTACAAACTCTTACCTTGACCACAAAAATCTTGGACCCTTGCTTTGGAAAGCATAGGAATGACTAAGATGAGCAAGAGGAGTGATGTCTGCAGCTGGCAGAGGAGAAAGAGAAGAAATAAAGAGTTATTTCATGCCAGTGCAGCAGAGCACAGGGAAGAAGCTGCCAGGAAGGGAACAGCATGGAGGCTGTCCTGGTACAGGGACACGGATCACACAGGACCAAAGAAGGTGGCCCAGGACCTGCCATCACCAGCACCTTCCCCTCAGCAACCAGCATGGGCAGCAGCTGGAACTGAAACTGCTTCAAAAACAAAATAATAAGGCCCAAATTGTTCCCAGAAGGGTTGGAAGAGCTCAACTGCAGAATCAGAGGCCTGAAACTCAGCAGCTTGTGACACCCCAGAGAGGCTCCACGGTCCAGCAGCCCCTCTCATGTGGGAGGGAACATTACAGGGATGCAGCCCTGCAAGGAATTGAGCTGGGACACCTCTGCCCCATCATGCTCCACAGACCAGCAGGTACAGTGGGATTTTCCTGGCTCTCCCTGACAAGGATCTCAGAAAACCAGTAGCCAGTGTCCCTGCCAGCTCTTTGAAAGCATCCCTGTGCCTGGGCAGCACAAGATCCCTCCGAGGGACCCTGCCTGCTCTGACACTGCAGCCCCGGCCATCCCCCTCTCACCAGCCAGGGCTCCAGGGCTGCTGCTCCACTGTCAGCAAGAGGGGCTGCAGGTGCCAAACAAGTCCCACTGACAGTCACAGAATGCCAACAGCTGTTTGGTGGCACTGGTCCTGGGAGCAAATCCAAAAACCAGATGGCAACCAGGGACCACAACGTTTCAGTGTCCTGGAGCATTGTGCTGCTCAGGATGAAGGGTTTGCCATGTGCTGCCTGCAACAAGCCTTGCTTAGAGGGGCAGGGATGAGAGCTGCAGAGGCACACCAGTAAAGTCCCAAAGTGCATCAAGAGTGGGGAGATTTTTGATAAAAGGCCAATTTCTGGGCAAAAAATAACATACACCCAGAAAATAACAGCTCTGGATCACAAGACAGCAAACATTAAGTCCTCTAGTCTGTCTGACATAGCACAGCCCAGAGTGGGTGAGATGGGCCAGGGCTAGTCCCAAAACCTCCACAGAAGGCCTCTAAGGTGACTTTATCCTGCTTCTTGCCTTCGTCTTCTTCAATTCTTCAAAGTCTCACAGGTGGTGACATGTGGGGACTCTAAGTAGAGACACTGCTCTGGGCTTTTGTAGCTTTTAAAGTGAGTAAAATGCCATAGCATCCCAGCCCTCAAAAGCCAAACTCATTACAGTGGGGCTGCTCTAACTCCTAGAATGAGATCACAGCTTTATTTCTTACCTCTCCATCCCAAGTACACAAAAAGCAAATATAAACCAGCACCAGTAAACCAGCACCTAACATAACCCACTCCCTGCTTCCAGACAGGCTGGCATTTTGGTCCTGAGAGAGCTCATATGGACTCAGTGAGACAGGGAACTAACTTGGACCCAGCTATCCCAGATTGAAACCCTGTCTTCATGCATGACAAGCTGTGGCACAGGGGTTTGATTCATGGGTATGGGTGCTGGGCAGGACACACAGGAGTGTGCTGCCAGCCCCTCCAGAGCATGGGCAGAGGTTATCCAGCACTGGCCAATGCTGCCTGCAGCACTGGGTTGCAAGGGAATCATGGAGAGGGCTCAGACTGAAGGGAGGAGCACAATGTGCTCATGGGGACACCAAGAAAAACAATGCATGGGAAATGCAGCAGCTGCTGGCTCTGGGATGGCTCAGCAGTCCTCAAATAAAAATGGATTAAAGTAATTAAAGGCTTCGCTGCTTCACTCTGCTCCTGAGGGGGGCTTGTTTAAGTGGCATCTGCTGCCTCCTCACGAACCCTTGCATTAACAGGGATGCTCCACGTCTTCCTTCGCTGCCTCCTCCATTTGCAGCCCACGGTGGCATTTGCAGCCTGGCAGGTGGCATCTCGTCCCAGACAACAGCCAAACCTCCTCCCTTTTGGCCTCTTCCTTTGGAGTCTGCTCTACACAGGACCCAGCTTGCACGTGCTGCCCACAGGGAACAGAGCACCCCACTCTGCCTTGGCAGCTTGCTACCAGCAGTGCCTGGGGCTGACGGGGCATTTCTGCCCTTACTTTTCACAAACCCCATTTTTCCAAGCCAAGAACCAATTCTAGTGACCCTGGGCAGGTGAAGAGCTCAACAAGGTGATGTTGGAAGAGCAAATTTCTGATGGCAACCCTATCCTTGGCCCCTAACATGCAGTCCCTAGTTGTGAAATGGAGTCATTGGCACTCTGCAGCCTGGCACTCTGGGACAGTAAGACACTGTGCCAGAAATAAACACTGTCCCTATTAATCATGTGGCATAAGCCTCACTTTTTGCAAAACAACATTCTTCAAGGCACTTAAGAGTGTCTTAATGGTCTCTCTGCAGCATGACAACAATTCACTCCAACGCTGCTGGAGCCCTTTTGTGCCAGTGACTGATGCTCTTCCCGTGCAATCAGCAGCATCCCCAGAAATAGTGGAGCAACCTTTCATACCAGCAGTGGTTTCACACCTCCAGCACAGGGCAAGAATAAGCTTCTGAGATGGGTAAAATATAGTTGATCCATAGCAACAACTTAACTGCTGCTGACAGCATTGAGGTGGGCAATACAGGTACTTCCAACAGTGAGGAGGGCTACAATTTGGCTTTGCCCTGGTATGCAGAGGTTTTGTGTGCTCTGCACTTTGCAAGGGGCCTGATTAAAAAGCACTGAACTGCAGGCGAGGATTTTCTTAGGACCAAGAGAGAACAGCAGGTCCATCGGCGTGGTGCCGATGGATGGATTCACTGCTCCGGTTTGTGCCCCGTGCCCTTCGCAGTGGGATGTCAGGCTCCACAGTCAGCTTGAATGCTGACAAATGAGCCTTGTGCACCGGCTGCCATGGGGCTGAGCCCTGCCACTGATTGCTCTCATTAATCTGCAGGAAATTTTCTGCTGAGGTCTGGTGTGTCGCATCCCACCTCCCCGGCCGTGCGCCGGGAGCAGCCGGGGAGCAGCGTTTGCTCAGACACAGCGGGGAGTTCCACAGGGCTCCCTACCCTGGGGCTGGCAGCTCCACCAAGCCCCATGCTGCTGCCTCCCTGCTTTAGTTAGATTTGTTCTATTTTTTTGGACAGTGAAATGGGACTCGATTTGCCAGCTTTCACAGCCGCAGGAGGGCTGTGCTTGCCTTCTGGGGCCTCAGGGATTTGGGAGGGGAGGGGTGCTGGTGACAAAGAGAGGCAGGGGTCAGCATGGCACTCATCTCTGTCAAATTGTGTTTTCTTTACGAATAAAATAACACCAAGCACTATTTGAAGCATTTACCATTTTCTACTTGACTAGGCAGCAAAGTGGCCACCTGGCTGGTGCTCCCCAATACTGGCACAGGAGATGCAGAGTGTCAGCCTGACCCCATAGCCAGACCAAGAGCCTGATACCCTTCTGTAAGCCTAAATTTACAAATTTCTGTGGTCAAAAAAATCCTTGAGGCTGCTGGCTGCTCTCGTGAGAGTGGCCACATGCATCTGCCCTCAGCTCACTTCAGTCCAAGAAAGGCTGCAGACTTGTAGAGGTCAAAAGACCAGTAATGAAATGTTACACCAATAACTTGATATTTCTTAGAGTCCTTTGCAATATGATCATGAATCAGCTATGGTTGTGGCCAGGGACCAGGAGTAACACAAGCTCACAGCTTCACCCGAAAACCCAGCTCACCCTGGGCAGGTGTGCGTGGAGAGCTGGACACAGCCTGGGACAGGGAGTGCTGGGGCTGGGCTGAGCAAGCACTGGATGCTGTGGTGGTTCAGAGACCCTGCCAAGACCCCTTCCCATGACAAGGGCAGCACCGTGGTAGCAGATTTCATAGCTGCTGGCTCAGGAATGCTGGGATGTGCCTGGATACCGACTCCTGGGTGCCTGCCAGTCCCAATTGCAAAACCTGCCAATGTAAGTGTCCCATAATGAGCTGGGAGCTGAGGAATGTGCACAGTCAAGCTCCCTGTCAGGGAGCAGCCCTCCCAAACTCGGCATTGCTCTGCCTCTGCAGGAGAGAGGAACATGCAGTTTCTCACAACAACTGCTGAGAGCAGCTTCGTCGTGACCACCACCAGGCAGGCAGAGCCCAGTCTGCCAGCTCCAGAGGGAACAGAAGGGTGTTATACTGCCTTTCCTAGCCCTCAAGAAATTTTGGAAATTCATCCAAACTGCAGCTCTTGGGGCATGCTGCTGTTTTTCTCTGTGTTTCTCCTTACCAAGAACACGGTATCATCCCAGCAAACAAGTGCCCCAGCTTGCTGAACCGAATAAGCCTCAACACCTCACATGGCAGGACTTTGCAGCAAAACAATCGAGCTGACAGATTTTTGTGCATTGACATCACAGATGGGAAAAAGTCTTACTAATCCTCCAAAGTTCCTTCCAGTGGATGATTTCATTGAAGTCTCTGGATCGGTCCCAACCACTGCAAATGAGCACAGATAGATCAGAATTCAGCAATAACACAGGAGATTTGGGCAAAAGCTTAGATGACATCTCAGCATCCAGGAGCATATAAGAGATGATTTCATACAGAGCACTGGGAACAGCAAGAGGGTATTTGGGGCTCATCAAAAGCAGTGGTAGAATACAATTTAGCTAACCCCTAAATCACAGGTTCTGTGGCTTCATCACACACAGAAATGCTGGTTTCGATCTGCCAACCATCAATGAACCTTGTTCTAGGTCATGACAACTCCTTTCAAAGCCTCTTGGTTAAGCAATAAGACCATTTTAATCAATGGATGTGTTCATTCGGTGAACACTGATGTCAGCAGCAGCTACAGAACCTGAGGGACAAAGTACCTCTCTCTGAGTCTGTCTACTCCTAAATAGGCTGAGCAACTTCCAACCCTGCTAATGGTGTCTGCCTCCCAAACCAGATCTGTGGGAGAGTCACATTGGCCTGGGTGGCATTTTGCCTACTTTTATGCCACTTTATCACCCTGATCTGATTGCAGCACTTTCTTGACTTATTCATTAGCTCAGACTTTGGCTACAGTGCAATACAGATGCTCTGAAACCACACCTTAATGGTACCTGTATTGATCTGAACCTGCCTGAAGCCATTCTCCTCACCCTTTCCACGGCTTGTGCCCTGACCATGCTGTTGGCTTATTTCCCTGCTTTCATCACAGCACAAACATAGTCCAAAATTACTGTCAGTTGTCAGGCTGCAAGTAAATATTACAGCACCCACTCGTGGGACAAGTAACACTGGGTAATGGTTTATACAGCAGTTGGTTTTAAGCTCCAGTAGGAGCATTGCAGCCCCTGCTCAGGGAGCCAGGGAGTAGGATGGTGGTTGGAGCTGGTGGCTCAAAGCAGCCTGTGCCTGTGATATTGCCTCCAGATATTTGCTGCAGGAGCTCTTGGCTGTGCATTGGAGTCATGGCCAGGACAGAGTGGTGCCCAGGATGTTTGGGAGTAACATAGAACAGTACAAGTAAAACATGGGACTACTTACTATTTATACTTTGTGTTGCTTTATGGGATTTAACCCACATAATCATCAGGCTAATTCCAGCTCAAGTGGTGGATGTCCTCACTGACATGGTCAAAGCAGGATGGGGATCCCAGGCAGGAGGTGCTTCCCTGAAGGTGGGAGGAGGTACCTGCTCCCATCAGCAATGTCTCCAGGACTGTCCTGCTCACCTGCAGAGGGACACAGTGTTACCATCTGATACTAGATTTTATTACTACTTCTTACTCCTGGCAAGATGCAGTCACACTGCACACAGAAGTGATTTTCACATGGAAATAGGAGGGCTTGAGAAACAGCAGGCATTTTCTGTCCATTGACAGCAATACACCCTTCCCCATCTGAGCCCTCACTGTGACAAGCGCTCTGACGCCTCGGTACCTGTACCCCTGCCCAGCTGGCTGGGGACAGAGTCCCATTCCCTGCTTTGTCCCATGTGGAGCAGGCAAGTCTCCATCACCTGGGCAATCATTAACTGCCCCTGTGAGTCAGGGAGGTGCGAGAAGGAGCCGTCCTGCTCTGCAAACACACTAATGGCTCAAGTGGAAATTAGCAGGAGTGTGCTACCAGCCAACCTGTGCCACAGAGGTGACACAGCACCAGGGACCCAGCCTGGCTCTGACCTACACATCCCCTGGTGTTGGCTTTGCCATCGCCAAGGTCACCACCACAGTGCAACCAGCACAACTTCTTAGGTTGTTCTGGGATTGCATGGCATTTGTGCTGGGAGCCAGGGCCACAGGGTGGGAGGAAAGGCTGGGCTGCACGGCCAGTCCCCACCACCACAAGCAACACCTCAGCCCACATCAGGCATTAACCCAGCTGAGGAAATGTTTAACCAGCCTCCAGGACCTCCCTGCAGCAGGGGGTGAAACACTGTCTGCCTTCAAGCCCAGCCCCAGGTGACTTCAGCAGAGTAATATTTTGCCTGTAGATTGGCAGCCCGACATGACTGGCAGAGATGCTGCACTCCCAACCCCGTGTTGAGAGTACAGAGTGAATAAAGATCCAGGCAGGCAGACCGGGGCTGTCTGCTCTGTCACTCACAGCTCCACGCAGGCCCCTCGGCGGGCAGACAGCGTTATCTCACTGTCACTGCACTCGCGTCAGCGGGCGGCATTGCACATCCAGGGGAGAGCCAGTGTTGGTGTTGGGAACTCGCTTGACATGTCTGGGGTTTTTAAATGCACAGATGTGTCCACACAAGAAAGCTCCTGGTGCCACAGCAATCGGCTAAAGAGATGACAGCCAGCAGCAAACATCACTAGCACAGTAACTCAGATGCTAAAAGTCGATCTAATGAACAGCCCTGGTAAAGAGGACCTGGCTGTGGGCTCCTCCAGAACCATTTTCCTGTTCCCAGCACTCATTAACAACTGTACAGCCACCCACCAGTGACACTCCAGGTGCCCATTCAGCACGGCGTTATTTTCTCTTTACGTGCACATTGAATGAGAAAATCAAGTCGTTCCCCCATCACAGCAGAGCCCAAGTCCCAAGAAATGAGCCCTCTATGGTCACATGTGTCAGAGAGCTGTCCCAGAGTTACCCCAGAGCCATGCCGGAGCCATGCCAGAACTGCTTGGCTCTTCTGGTGTCTCCTGGCACGGGGACACCCCGGGCTCGCTCCTCTGGGGTGACTCCTCCAAAGAAGAACCCCCCTGCAAACACCTGCGGCATTCACAGCAACACAGGGCCATGTTGTGCACAGGAGATGCAGCGGGTGATGATGGGATGTGCTCCCCGTGTCACCTTCTCCTGGGACATGAAACCACTTCCTAAGACACCCGGGGGCAGTTGGTGAATGACGCAACTCCTTGTCTGCAGGAGCCACTCCAGATAAATCTCACCCAGTAATCAACCACCCTCACACGGCAACCTTCAGGGAGCTATAGGGGCAACACAAAGGCTTTTTGTTAATCTCAAAGACAAAGGAGCACAGGGTGAGATTGCTTAGTAATTCAGATAGCAAATAGAACTGTTCTGCAAGGAGCTTTGCCATGGAAAATCCTTAGATTCAGGAGCTCAGATGTGCAGCTGGTCAGGCACCAGGGTGAATCAGACAGAAATATATCCAGAAAATTTAGCTGGCCTTTTTCTGATTTATTTTACTCAGTCGAAAGCAGGTGTTGATGGATCGCAGCCCTTTTCCATTCCCACATTCACCAGCAATAACCACACTTACTTGGAAGCTAAAATGGGTTTAGATTGATGCTCTTTTCCCCCTTTGACACATCTCCAGTGAACTCACAGACCCAAAGCCTGGTCAAAGGTGACCCAGGGGGAGAAGTACAGATGTGCATCCATTTCTTTTTCCATTCAAAATTGAGCCAAATGGTATTTTTGGAGTGTGCAATGAGCAGCCAGGCCACGTGGCAATGGGTGATGTGAGAGGAGTCTGCTCAGCCATGAACAGCTCGTGGGGCACATGTGGGCTGTGAGAGCACAGTTTGAGCATAAAAACTGCGCAACCTCTCCACTTAAAGGCATCTCCTTTGCCACAACCTTAATCTAGGGGCAAAAGCTGTTTGGGGTCTTCCCAACCTCACAAGTGAGTAACCCACAGCTGGACGGGTGGGGCTGACTGCGCTCACAAGCACACGGACACACCATACACAGAGGAATGAGGACCAGCCTGCCTCTCCTCTCCTGCCTCTGAGGCCCCATGTCAATTAAATTTAACAGCTTCTGGTCAAGGGGTTAAAAGTAATAGTAATTTTTTTAGTCTCTAGTAACAAAGGACCGACCAGCAACTGCTCCTGTGTTTCATCTCCTGTAATAGAGTAATATCTGTACAGCCTTTTCCCATTTCTCTCGTCTTTTCTTCCAGAAAGAATATTCCCTTCAGTCCAAGGGTGCGAGTGGAAGCAAGAAGCCAGGGAGTGGCAGTTCAGGTGAGTGCCAGCAGCCTGTGCTGCCCCACAAAGAGCTTTGGAGGCAAACTGGGAGGGACTGGGGCTTCTGCTCACACCTGGTGCTGCTGAGCCCTTGGCTGGGAAATGTGGCTGGGATGGGGAAAATGCTAGGATGTGGAGAGATGCAAAATGTGGAAAGGTGAAAATAAGTGAAAGAGCACCCCAATGCCAGTGGCAGCCTGCTCTTCTTCTCCAGTTCTTCTTGGGGCCAGGAGAGTTAGGCCAGAATATGGTCCATGGATGCCAGTGTGTTCAGGTGACTTATCCCGTTCCTCTGCGTGGAAATGGTTTTGCTCTATCCCTGACCTTCCTGGGACTGGGACACTGGGCATCTGCAGGCTGGCACTGGGCAATCTGGGCAGAACTGCACCACAGCACCCATCTAAGAGACAAAAGAAGTTGCTGGTTTAACCCTTCTCCTTCCCCAGCTTTGCAGCCTCTGGTTTCCCAGATTTTGGCAATTTTAGGGACAGCCAACATGGTACTTCCAGCCACAGTGATGATGGGGACAAGCAGCCAAATTCAGGCAGGGGCTGCATCTCAGCAGGATGAGAACTAGGTCAGTGATGCTGTGGCGTCATCACACGAGCTCCGATGTCACCAGGACACCCGTGGCCCCATGCAGGGGCTGCTTCTCCCTCTCACAGCCCTTACCCCTGGGGTGCAGCAGCTGCTCCCCTGGGCCGTGCAGCAGTTGGTGGATGACAGGGTGTTGCAACATGCCAGGGAATAATCACGATAACTCGAGCGGTTGCCCTGGTGCCGGCTTGGCTGTTGCAGTGGTTGCTAAAGAGAGTGGGCGTGCGGCTTCCTCTGGGGCGATCTGATTTCTCCAGGAGCGTGGTTAAGGCACGTTGAGGAGAAATCGTCCTCTGTGGAGCAGGGACACGACCTCTCCACGAGCAGCAGTGGCTGCGCCGAGCAGGCAGCTCGGGTGCCTGGGCACGCACAGAGCTGTTTGCTCTGGGGAGAAAGAGCGATTAGCTTGTTCATCTATCCTGGGAAAACATCACCTGGCAACAAAGAGCAACGCGAACAAGTTTTCAGGGCGGCAGAGGGACCTTTGGGACCAGCACTGAGGAGTGAGCAAGGCCACCGGCTGCCGCCAGCTGAGCTCCAGCCCTCAGTGAGGTTCTTGTGGGGTGGCAAGAGCAGTGAGGAGGGAGCGCCGGTGCAGCAGCCACCTCCACGTGACCTTCCGTCCCTGCTCCCACTGCAGAGACCTGGCAGGAGCCAGGCAGCTTCGTTGGACCCGGACAAAAGTCACGTAGGCGCGAGTGCAGCCGGGCAGCAGCGGCAGCCTCAGCCCCCACGGCCCCATGTCGTGGGGCGCGGGGCAGCACCTGCCCCACGGCCTTCCCAGGGTCACGCTGCGGAAATCAGGTAAGCCCAGGGCCCCCCAGACTGCCCCGGGGGATCCCTGCTTCTCTGGTGCTCCCTTTCTGTGGGGACAGGCTGCTGAGCCTATGCGATTGCTCTGCACTGCATATGTGTTTACACACAGGTGACCTGGGACCCTCTTTTAATTTAATTTGAGATATCATGTTACTTTAATACTTCAGCAGCTGGTTGAGAAGCTGCCCTTCTGCTTCTGTCTTTCCAAACGGACCATATGCCCCAAGAAAATTCCTCAGAAAACCCATGCTGCAATTCAAGCCTCCTTTTTGGAGAGGCATTGGGCTGGACAGGGGGTTAATGCAATCCCTGCAAATCAACATGGGAGGATTTTATCTGAATTTAACAAAATACCTTTGAACTAACTTAAAGCATTCATTACTTATTGATGAGCAGCTCTGTCATAGGCAGGCAAAAGCACAGAGCAAATACTTGATGAGATATTAAGAGTAAGTTTATGATTGTCAAGAAGGACTGCTAAGCATCTGCCACTGTCTAACAAAACCAAACAAGTGCTCCACATGCTGCTTCTAAAAGGCATGGGACGTCTTGGTGATTGCTAACAAAGATCCCAGCCTTGATATCTTTGCTTATCACAGTCCAAGGTAATTAAATGAAATTATTAACCAGCACACCCAGTTTAACCTGCCAGCAGAGAGGCACTTTCTTGCAGCTTGACGGTACAAGCATTTCCAAAGGGTAATTTCTACACCCCAGACAGCTCAGCAAGCCTCCAACCTGGCAGGATTTCTCTCTTCCAAGTACATGAGCATGAATGCAAAGCTCAGCGAGTGACCGTGGTGACATCCAGAGTCCTTCACCTGTGGGGTGATGGCAGGTGGTGATGTGTGCACAGCCCGGGCTGAGCCCAGTGCCTGCTCTGTGCCCCCTTCGGCAGGTGCAGTGCTGGTGTAAATGGGGGACCCCGAACCTGGGGGCTGCGGTGCTGGCAGGGGGCTCGGCAAGGGTCAGCAGGACTGGGGGCACTGGCTGGGCTGGGGGAGACTGGCTATGCTGGTGAAAGAACTCTGGCTGTGCTGGAGGGGAGCACTGGCTGTACTGGAGGGGAACACTGGCTGTACTGGTGAGCAGCCCCATCCTCAGCATGTGGTCAGCAGACAGGCAGAGGTAAGAACAGTCATAACGTGCGGCAGCGGTGCTGGGAGCTGCAGGGATGTGTTCCCCAGCCCTGTTTTACATTCCCATTAGGGTTTTCTCTCCCTTTCTGACCTCGTGACCCTGTGGGTTTATCCCTGACCGTCAGGGCTGAGTAGAGGCGAGGGGACACGGGGTGTGAGTGCCGGCTGCCCTGAGGCAGCCACCTGATAGCTGGGAACTGCTTCCCACAGCAGCCACATCAAGTTACGCACACCCTATTGCATTATAAATACCAGAATTAGCCTTGCTTAATTATTTAAAACTATAGATTAAAATCAGACAAAGGCTCTTTGCCTCCTTTCCAGAGCACACGTATCATTTATCAGTGATACGGTCGCCTGGTGACAAGCACAGGGGAGCGTGCCAGGTCCATTGGTATGAGCTGCTCCCGAGCTGCCAGCACAGCAGGAAACAGAGGAGAGGAAAATCACAGTGAGGATGGGAGCTGGTGCCATCTCACCCAGGGAGGGTGATGATTAGCATCTGCCAATCTTTGGGCAGACATTATTATTATTATCATTATCATTATTATCATTATTAATCATCATCCGTCACCGGGGCAGTAAGCCACGGCAGTTATTAAGCTAATGTGAATTACAGGTATTTTGTTCCAGGCTGTTGTAACAGCAACACATGGATTAGCTGGGGTGATAAGACACGTTTTGTGGGCTCAGCAGCAGGAACTCACTCACCAAAGAGTGTCCAAGCACTGCGAGCCTCCCCGTGGGGTAGCACCCACACCTGGCTCACCAAAGCTGCCACCTGGGTGCCTCTCTCTGCCCTGAACCCACCGACCACACAGAAAAGGCTTCCTAAAGCAAGTGCCTGACTTTGAGGTCAAACCTCTCGTCCTCCTGGCAGCAGATCCTTCACAATGCAGGTGCACACCTGAAAGATGCTGTCACCACACAAAATCTTGGGACTTTTGGACATTGACATGCAATTCTTTCCCTGTCCCACTTTGCCAACCCCAGCTATTCTGTATTTCTAAAATACAGTTAATTAACACTAGAAAAATAATGCAAATTAGCAAATGTTATCAATTGAAGAATCCAAAACCAAAGACAAACTTTCAACTTCATTCTTTGTAGGACTTAACAGACAGCATGACCTTTTCTGCCGTCACTCGCAGAAAAAGCTGTAGAGCCAAACTCCAGCTCTACTTCAGACACTGGAAATGCGTTGACAGAAAGTTCATACCTTAAAATGAAAAAAAGTTAACTTCTGGTTAACAGGTAGAAGCATGCCAGTGCTTAAATGTAACAGAGGCCAGTTTAAAGATCCCACACACCTCCACCTGCACATGCAAACTCTTGCAGGGAGTGAGGACAGGCCCTGCTCCTCTCAGCCTTCCCAAAAGGGGTATGAGGGACAGTATCCTCACCCCAAGGAAAGGAGGGCTCCCCAGGGAGCAGATGCTATTGGGGTCTGTAGCCCAGAAAAGGGAAGGTTTCCTCCCCATAACTGCAGTTAAAAGTGTCAGAAACTCACATTATTTCCCAGGCCTGGGTTACTTGTGTAAATAACTTTAAATTCACTCTGCTGACCCACACTAATGTGTTGGTTTTGCAGCCACCTGACTTGCAGGACGTGTATGACCAGCTGCTTTCAGCAGCCCTTCATTAATCTCTCGGTTCTTTAAAAAAAACACATTCATGAATAAACACCAGGCATACAGAAAACCAGAGGTTCTTCCCTGCAACCACAGTTTTAAGCGATCGTTTCTGCTCGGGAAGTGGTCTTTTGGGTTAGTGGTTTTACAAACCGAGATCTAGGGCTCTGGCCCTGGACATCCAGAAGTTTTAGCCCAGTCTCCCAGTCTCCCTTCTACCAAGTAATAGGGTCTCACAAAATTACAGACAGCAATGTCCTCTGAGTATAGATCCCATTCCCAAAATAATGCCTTCTGACTGATTTTACGTGGGTGGCATTTCACAGAGGCCCATTATCTGCCCAAAAGGGGATGCTAATACAATATTTTTAACAAGAGCAGTCTGGTCATCATCTGGCTCAATTGACAAACTTCTCCAGCGTTTCCTCTCTTTGGAAAATCAGTTCTCAAATGACACAGACAGCAGAAATAAAACAGTATAAACTACATTTGCTTTCTAGATTTCAGCTGAAGTTGAACACTGACCTGTGTTACAGAAGGCAGCATTGACAGCTTCGCAGGTTTAGGATGCAGGTGGCATGGAAAAGGGCTGAGGGATGTGCAGGGGAAAGTCACGTCACAAGGGGCAGGATGTCAAGGAGATCTTGGCAAAACAAAAGTCAGGCATTTCACACAAAAACCTGCAAAAATCAGCTGCTGTCCTGCTGCATCCTCCATTCTCCTATACAGGTGCAAGCTGACAGGTGCTGGGCAGGAGTCCAGACCTCCATCCTACAGCTTTCTAAACCCCACAGCTATGGATTAATTTTATTTCCAACCTGTTTAGTTTTTCCCCTTGTAAAGAACAGCTGTAGCCATGTAGGCAGCCTTAAGCAGAGCTGCACCCCTCAGGTTACCTGCCCTTTCCAAGACTGTTAATCCCCTTAACATTCCTGGGGATTACTTCCATCCCGACAGGACAGTAGAGCAGGCTGCCAGCAGCACTGCACAGTCCCGATGCAGAGGGGCTCACAGGGCAATCCACCACCGAGACAAGTTGCCTAATCCTAAATAAATGCTCTGTGAAGGGCATCTCCTCTGAGTGAGGGAAACCCAAAAGGCAGCAGCAGCCAAGGGGAGTGTAGCCCAGCTCCGGCCGTGGCCAAACCTTCGTGTCCAGTGCTCGTCCTCGGGCACGAGTCAGTCCTCCACCTCCTCTCCCTTCTCCTCTTCCTTCTCCTCTCCAGGAGCAGGCTAAAACCTTTCTCCTTGCCCTGGGCTGCACAAAAGCCACTCAGCACCCCAAGCAGCACACCCTGTTTTGTGCTCCTAGTAGAGTATATATAATGTATATTTGCAACATTCGTACTTTCGAAGGCAAAATTTAGTGTTGCACCAAAGCTGCCTTATATCCTGTTTCCCAAAAAGATTGCATCTGAGCATAATCAGAAGTGGAAACAATTTGCCCCAGGATTACAGAGTGATGATTTTATTGCAAAAGTCCTCTCCCAGGACTTGGGGGATTTTTAAGTATTTCCAGGTGGTCTGAGCAAGAATTTGGGCTTTGCTTTAGGTCAGAACAGACAAAGCTATTAAAATGTCATTTTTCTCCTCTAGCCAGTCCCACGCCCTGGGGCAGGAAGGTGCCTTGTCTCTGGGCCAACTCAAAGATGCTGAAAATTCCCTGTGGGGTCTCCTAGAAAACTAAGAGAGACTGAGAGCTCATTTCACCATATGATTGAGAGAGGAGAAAACTGCACGTGTGACGTCCAAGTATCAGCCGGGAGCCCTGGCATCCTCATCCTGGCATTCTTGCCTTTTACTAAAGAAAAGTAGCTGGAAAAACACCTTCCCTAGAAAGCCCCAAGCTTCTAGAAATGAGGAAATGGAAAACACCTAAAAGCAAAACCTGTGTTGAAGCAAACAGAGCTACTTCTTATACGCAACACTCCAAAGCAGACCTATTTAAAAGGTCACGCTGTCTCTCTCAATACAGCAGAGGGTATTAACATCCACATGTATTTTTTTGTTTATAACTTGCCAAGAACAATATAAAAATGTCCAACACCTTTTGCTAATTTATGATGGTGTCCAGGGAGGTGCCAGAGCAGAGCCTTGTTCATTGATCTATGGCTGAATCATGTAAAAACAGACATCCTGCTGTAAATCCACTGCAGATACCTGACTTGATTTACACCTCCAGTACCATAAATAATGACAAAAAGCAGCCTGATAGCAGTCTGTCTCCCCTTACACGGACATGAATTACATCAGGTCTTGAAAATGATAGATCTACTCCCCGACAAACATTTTGCTCTTGCTTCTATTTGCCAATCTGCAGGAGAAAGGATGCCCTGTCCTTACTCCCAGCATAACCCCAAGCCATGTTTCAGATGCACCAGTATTTTTATATTCTCATCTTTCTTTTTCTGCTCAATGCAAATGAAGACATTCCTTGAATTGTTCCAGGCTTAGGGCTTCTGAAGGTTTAAAGTGCTATTCTTGTAGAGAGGTTCAAGGCTCCTTCCAGTCCCAGTCAGGGCTTTGAGTTTGTCCCCAGGGCAGCAGTACAGACACCCACAGGAAGGCAAACCCTTGAGATGGGTGTCTGCACACCCCTAGGCACATCTAGTGCAATGAAAACCAAGCACAGAGGTACCTGCTGTGTCCGGGCCCCCGGAGTATTGCTCAGGCAAATTGCACTCCTTGTGAGGACTTTGCATGCTGGTTTAACAGCACCTGGCCAGAAAAGCTTCCAGTCCATTTCAATTCCTCCCACTCCTTCCTTCCCAGTTTTTTTCTTAATTTGTACTAGTTTCAGGGAAAAGTTCCCCATCTGCCTTCAGTAAATAGGTTGATAAATTGCTGCTTCTTTGCAAGCCTCCGTCACGCAATGTTAGATTGCAGCAGTCTGGCAATAACCACATTGGCCTATCCAAAACCCCTGGGCTCACCACGGTGCTCTCTCAAAACGCTGCATAAGCAGAGGGTCCCCCAAGGCAGAAGGAGGCCTTTCCCTGATCATCCTGGGTGCTGGGGAAGCACCACAAGCCCAGACAGAAGGATTGGATGACACCATGCCATGGGGTGCACACTGCTGGGTAGTAGACCTATGTGGATGTGGGGACAGCCTGCCCAAGCAAATCTCCCAGGATCTGGGCCTAGGGGTAAGGAAGAAGAGACTCCCACTCCTGAGTTGCAACAGGAAAATCATACATCATGGAGGCAGGGGAAAACAGTATTTAATAAATAATGGTGCTGCACCAGTGCCCCAAGAGCTAGCACAGCTGTGACAGGACCCAAGAGCCAGTTGGTCCAGAGAAAAATACCAAACTCACTTGAGTTTCAGCTATTTACAATACCCAGGTTGGTCCTCCAGGCTTGGTTGTCTGTGTAATCCTTCCACACTTGCTGCTCGCTGCATTATCCCCCAGCAGAGCATGTCAGGTGGATTTAAGACAGACAAATCCAAGATGGACATGTCCCAGCCCTTCCCCTGACATGCATCAGGATTTGGTAGCAGCACACAAGCAAATGTGGGCATCTGTGTCACTGGAGGCAGCTCTGGACTAAATGACAGCACAGGAACAGCAGGAAAGGGCAATGGGATGACACGGTGACACTGAGCCTAGTCTATTAAGTATAGCTTCCAAAAACTGTGTTTCCATTAAAAACACCTGGCATTTTATTGAAGTTACTCCATGGAGAGACCTTTTTGTTTGAAAAATGAAGACATAGCTCTGCCATTTGAAATAGGAGCTTGACCATTTCATTCATGCCAAAACAAACCTTTGCTTTTGTACCTTCCTTCCTTGTTTTTTCTCTGCCTCTTCTGTGGGAAAAAAAAAAAAAAAAAAAGAAAGGGAAGAAATACAAGGAAAAAATGAAGCAGTTTTACCCCAGTGAAAATCTGATATGTTTTCTCATTGTTCAAAACCTGGCTTTCATCTAACAAAAAATTAGCCATGAAGTTGCAGTGCCTTAACCCTTGGCTGTTCTTCAGTCCCTTCATCTCTGGAAGGCAACACTGAGCCCCCAGTTTCAGCCTGGAGAGTCTGGCCCTGCAAGGGTTTGAATCAGCCTGGCACTTGCCACCAAACATCAAACCATGCCACCTTCCCTTTCTGCCAGCAATGATGTGTGATCCTAGAGGAAAATAATGTGACAGAAAAAATCACTGGTTCCAGCTTCCAAGTACCCTTTAAATATGTACCAAACTATTCACCCCAATTACACCCCTGTAATGGGCTCTGATTTGTTTTCCTTTGTTCCCAAAGCAGTAGGGCACTGGCCACATTAACATTCAATGAGAAGTTGTTTGATATTGAATCGTTTCTTCAGCAGTATTATTCCTTACACAATCTTGTTTGATTGCAATCCACTTCACATTTTTAAGTGCTTACTGACTATGAAAGAATGACCTAGCCTGTTTTCTCTTGCCTTTTTTTATTGATTTCTTTTTTTAAAAGGTTTTATTCCTTTTATACATGAGATTGAAATAAGAGAAAGAGGCAACATTACTGAACAACTGTTTTCCTTGCAGCTCTATCAACCCATATAACTTCACACTAGGCCTCAAAAATACTGTAATAATGAGACACTTAAAGACATGAAGCTGCCTACACCCTTTTCCTGGGACTTTTTTTGTTCTTACTGGTAAACTTCCAAATTGTTCAAGTGAATAGTCAGGAATAAATTGCTCTTTCTGAGCCCCTGATTAGACCATACACCGAATAATTGGAGGCAGACCTACTGTGCTCCTCATTTAAAGACGCAGCCCACCACATGCAGTTTGTCTTATAACTTGTGCTTTGCTCACTCTGTATAGGATTTTTTGTAAAGAGAAAATGTAAAGGACTTGGAAAACACCAACAGTGAGCATGCCCTGCGGTTTGCCTGAAATCCAAGCTGCCATCCCTTCCAAAACAGTGGGCTCTTGTTCTTACATCCAGAACATACAAATTACTGCAGCACAATCACAGACTGCATGGGTGAAGGATGCTTTTCTTGGCACTGGGCTTGATCCTGATGAATAGGTCAGCAGGATATCAGCAAAACCTTTCCTTGACAGGAGGTTTCTGATACAGCAGGACTTCCTCAGGCCAGTGTTTCACAAGCCCCTTAAATCCCACAGCATTCCCTTGTGCTCAGGGACTGACAGCCTCCTCCAGGATGCCCAAAGCAGCAGCTCAGCACAGTCCACATCCATGGCTGCTTCCAGTTTTAGTTAGACCTGTCTTGCATTAATTAATCCTTGGCACTAAATGCTGCAGCCACTGAAGCGAGTGGCTGGCAAGTAATTTAAGTGGTCTAATTAATATGTGTCTCATCAACAACACAAAGGGAATATGTTTTAAAACCTCTAAAAAACCCACACCAGCACAAGAAGACACGTGCAGTCAGACACTGACACGGGTGTTGAGCAGCCAGGACAAACACCATCTCCTCTTCTCCATCTTGCCTAGAGTTCTCACATCAAGCAGTGTGAGACTTCTCATGCAAACACCTCTTTCCTTCCAGCATCGATGTACACGGAAATACAGCGGGAGCGACCAGATGGTGGGAATATCCTGACTCACCCAGACTATATAGACGGAAACCCAGACCTCATCAAACCTAAAAAGCTCCTAAATCCTGTAAAAGCCTCGAAGAGTCATCAAGAGCTGCACAGAGAGCTGCTGATGAACCACAAAAGGTAAGAGGAGGTCACAGCCTGCCACTGCAGCAGTCCAAGAGGTGCTGAGCCGTCAGAGCTCAGGAACTGAGGTACAGGTGCCAGTGACAAACTGGAAGCTGGCAGAGCACAATAAATTCCTTCACTTGCAAACAAACACAGTGTAAAACTTGCTGTATACCTTTCCTCTTTTCTCTGATGTGACAGTTTCTTTTAAAACAAAAGCAGAACAAAAAGCCCCTGCTCTGCCATCCTGAAACATTGGCTGGCACTTTATTTAGAGTCACTGAAAGATGCAAGGCATCCCTACAGCCCCTTTTTGGTGACCCTTGAAGGCTTTCTGTTCCTTCTATCTCTGTCACTGGTTTGCCAGGTCCTCAGCAATGTACAGCAGTCCTGTGTGCTTGAAGGTCAACCCAGAGGCAGGAAGAGGTGCAGGCTGTATGGAGCCATTGAAAGCTAGGATAGCACAGAGATCATCTGTACAAGGAGAAGGGTAATCACTGACTTACTAAATATCAAATGGGTAAAGATAGGCTAGAATTCATATTCCTGACTTCCTACCCCATCACCCCAATTTAACTCTTTGGAGGTAGAGATATAACATCAGGAAAATCACACCAACGACCGAGAACCTACAACTACATCATTCCTTTGCAGCAACTGTCTGAACATCAGTGCAATAAAGTCATATTCTGCTCAGGGGCTTTTAAGCACAGCAAGAAATCTGCTGGCTTTATATTGACATTTTCTGAACACCCTGAAATACCCTGACACGATAGCTCTTTGGCTGCCTAATTAAAAGGAGCACAGCCACTGTTCTAAAGGACTGCAGTCATCACGAGAACCAGACACATATATTAATTCAGCGGACAATCAAGCCTGCCAGCAGGGTGCATTAATCAATACTGGCACTGGCTGGGCTTGGGTTTTATTGGATTTTCCCAGAATCAGAAGAATTACAGGGTACCATTCTCTGGCATCAAGGCAGATGTAACTATACCAGCCAGATATTTTTAAAACTCTCTGGCTTGAGAGTGACCATCTCCTCCCTAGTGGTACTGCTCAGTTTAAAGGGTCACCTACAAGCATTGGCTTTGATCTCACAGAACATTATTCCAGTCTAACCATGATGGAACAACGGAACAAGAAATCCCTGCAATGGAAGCAGCAGAAAGGAATGGCAGTGGAGGGAGTGCAGACTCTGCAGCATCAGAGCTGGACTTCACACTGGCAAACACAAAGTACATCAGCTCTTTGTATTCCAGTTCTGTGCCTCCCACCGTGTCACATCCACACGTGCCACCAGTTACTGGCAGGAGGCAGCTCCACCACAGCCATCCTGCACCACTTACCTATGTGGTCCCTCTTACACATCAATTTAAACCTGTTTTGGCTCTGACCTCCCCAGTATTTTACAGCAAGTACGTGAAACAAACCCTACTACAAAAAATAATCCATTGTTGCTGGTTTTTTGTCACCCTCAAATCCACCAGTTTTGTGTCCTGCTACATGTTACCACAGAGGGAGAGAGGGGAAAAGGGCAGAGAGAAGAATCTATGACTTGCTCCTGTTTCTGCTTTGGTTGGTTTTTTCCCCTCGAGCAGCAGGCAGAAGCAACTCAAATCAGCAGCTTGTGTAACAAAATCCTTATCTTAGTCAACACCTCTGGGCACTAACAACACAGGCTCATTAAATCAAAGAATAGTAACAAATCCAGAGGCAACATTGCAAGCTATGTCTCCAGCAAGCCAAGGCAGGTTTTGCTTCTCTCAAGCCTTGGGAAAAGCAATTTTGCAGCATCCAAGTTACTTCTGCCTTGAAAAACTATCATTAAATCTCTGTGGCCAGGGCTACAGTTGCCCTCACTGATGTTGCTGTGAACTTTGTTCTGTCATAAAGCAAAAAAAAAAAAATTACAATAGGAAGTATCATTAAAAGTGGCACTGGAAGGATGCAAGCCATGCTGTGACAGTGCAGAGGTTTGCTGCCTCTGGAGAGTGCTCTCCTCTCCTGCCTGCTTCAGCTTCTCGTGATGTGAAGTGCCACCTCAGCACCTGCCACCCTGCCAAGAAATCCATAGCCCACAGGGTTTGATGTCTCTGCTTTCAAATGGCCAAAACCAACCAGTCTTTGGTCAACAGAGACCTCTCAGTGCTGAGGAGGAGCTTTGCATTAAGAGCACTCCCCAGCCCACCGTGCCCTCGGCAACCCCTCAGCACGGGCATGGGGAGGTCCCCTCAACACAACCCTTCACCCACAGGAACACCAAAACCCACCCGTAACTACTCCCATAACTACTTTCAGGCGTGGCAATATCCAAAGCGTGAGGTTTCTGAAATTTGTGCAGAGAACGCCTTACATCTCTTTACCACATATTTATGCTTTGCCTTCATGGCCTTGCTGTGTCTCCTTTCCCATGATCCCACCCCTCACAGAACAGGGATTCACCTGAGATGCTTCAGGAGGCTGAAGGGGAGCCAGGCACCTGCACCATCAGCAAACCCTCCCACTTCCAGGAGAAAAGGACGTTTCATTTTGGCCTCTTGGCCCAAACTATGCATGTCAACAGGGAGATCTCCAGCCCCCAGCTTCAAAGCAAAGCTTCAGATGCAGCAAAGTTTCAAAGCTTCAGATGGGATGCGCGGGGAGGGAAGGAGCTGCCAGGACAATTACTGCAGCCCAATGACTACCCCTGCTGGTGGGAAAAAAATCGTCATTATTTCAAACGTTCTCAGCACAATTGAATCCGCACCTGACACCATTTAAACCAGTAACAGCAGGAGCCAAGGGAAGGTCCCATTTCCACACCCGGCACAGAAAACTGTAGTACCCCAGTGCAATGGGATCAGCAGAACTTCCAGCACCACACGTGCCATAAATGAACTGCAACTTGTGCCCACCCCAGGCAAGCAGCCCAAGGCACCATCCCTGCAGTATAGTAACATCCTCAAACTTTGTGGGTGGATTTGGGATCAGGGATCAGGGCTTGTTTGTGGATCAGGTCTCCCAGGTTCCCATTTAGGACCGAGAAGGATTTTGGGGTTTCAGACTGGCAGTGGTTACACCTCGGAGTGTAGGTGCTCTGGCCCTCATTTATCTGCTTTTTATCCACAGAGGTTTGGGCATGGAGAGCAAGCCAGAGCTGCAGCGGGTGCTTGAGCACCGGCGACGAGACCTGCTCATCAAACAGAAGAAGGAAGAGGAAGAGGCAAAGAAATTGCAGTCTCCTTTTGAAAAAGAGCTGTTAAAGAGGCACCAGAGGCTGGACCAGGTAGAACTGAGCTTTCAGCCATCCCTGGGTAATCCTAACCAGCTGACATGAGGCACAGGGGAGGTGGGTGGGCTGAGGCTCGACCCAATGCACAGCATTGCTACCCCTCCATAAAACCAGAGCCAAAGTACATCCTCCACTGCTGCCCCACACAGCTGCAGCACCCTCATCCTCACAAGTGATCCACCATGACTGTACCACCTCACCCAGGACCCCCCGACACAACACTGGCCCTGGGTCTCCTCCGGATCCCACTCTGTGTCCGTGGGGTGTTTTTTTCCAGTCCAGAGCACCCTAAATAGCATGGGGGTGTTGCAGCACCCACCACAGGGGTGCTCAGCACTGTGGGGTGTGGGGTGGTGAGAGGCTGCAGAAGTGCTGGAGGAAACACTGCTGCAATCTCATCCAAATTGCTTTTGGGAGCAGTTCCTGGCATGCACCGTGGCCAAAATTATGCCTGGAGAAAGCAACATTCAGTGTACACTTGCCAGCAGCACAGCCCTGCCCCAAGTGCTCTGTGCCTGCCCTCTTACCCAAGCCAGTGCAAGCAGTGAGCAGGCTTGTTACCACTGAGAATAAAGTCATTCCCTCTCCTACTTGCAGTATTTGCACTGCAAAGGGATGAAATTAGTTTGTTTAATTAACAACATAATAATAATATCCATCAAGCTGAGATCACTTGAAAATCAAAGCCCAGCACTGTCAGACAAGAACCAGGACTATGAAACAAGGTGGTTTAGGGACAGATCCATAAAGACTTTGAACATAAAAGTGAAGACAGTACAATGACTTACCCCACCTTAGATAGTACCTAATGCTGACAGCTTTCCCCAGGCTCACAGGCTTCTTTTGCTGGGAAGAATTCAAACCTCCTCTTCCCTCTCCTATGTCAGGTCTGAAGTGAAACCCTCACCTGCTTTTTGAATGGACATATTCCTCCCTGGAGGAAAAAAAAAAAAATAATGCTTTAGCAGGGCAGAAATAGAGACAAAGGGTGAACATGGGTCTGTAAAAAGAGAGCCACAACATGTGCACTACACACTCAATCAACTTTGGGCAATAATAACTGGACCCAGCAATAATGAAACCCCCTGTTTTAATGTAGCTGATGCCCTTTTGCCCTTTCATATGCACAACAACTCTTCTGTCCCACAGCTGGAGAAAGAGCAGGAGAAGCAGGAAGACCATGCACCAGAATTCATTAAGGTCAAGGAAAACCTGAGAAGAACATCGACGGTGACGGGGGACGAGAAAGCGGCGTAGCTTCTGCCAAAACTCAACGGGATCCTACCACGGCCGGCGCCAACACCCCCCACTGACATCTCTGTACAGGTGGACATTCCCAGCCACACCGTCAGGGCTACTTGCAGTTATTAACACCTGCTCCAGTAGAAGGCACAGGAAAGGTTTTCCCTGACCAGGAGGGAATCACTGTGGAAAAAGTGCAGTATTCACCGAGTACTCACACGAGTGGAAGCAGAGAGAATGATGTGATTTTCCCCCCTGGCTGTGGATGCACAGTAATCACCAGCTAACTCTTGGTTAATTCTAGAGACACAGCAAATATTTAAAACAGGGAAATGTGTGTAGGAACAGTTTGGGAGAACCCTGCTTCTTCCTGGAGGCAGGCTTGCCAGGCACAAGGGGACAAGAGGGCAGCAGCAGCTCTGGAGAACCTCCTGGAAACCTGGTAACTAAAAGGGACAACCTGTGTATTACTGAGAATAGCCCAGGTGACCACAGTGGCTTTCCCAAGGGTCACTGGCATTGCACCAGTGTGCCAGTCGAGCCTGGCTGAGGCTGTGTGTCCCAGCAGCACACCTGCACTGTCAGAAAAAACAACCTCTGTGTGCCCGTACCAGTGCAGCACAGGCAGGTGCAGCTGTTCTTCACAAGCACCTTTAAACTGCATTTCAGCCCTGTTTGAAAGTGGCTTTTTAGGCAGTTCCATGCTCAGGCAGAAAATACTTTGGACTGTTCCATGAATTCCCCATGTGGAAGGCAAATGCTCTGTGCAGAAAGCAAAGGCTGGGTGTTTCCAGCGTGGGTGTCCATGGAAGCGTGCAGTAACCAGGCAGCAGATCCCTATGGATGCAGCAGACAGACAAACTGCTTCTTGGCCCTGCACTACTGAGCTTCATCCCCTCACCCAGCAGCTGGACACATGCTACCATAGGGACCCCCAAAACGTGTCCTGTGATGGGGAGGGGGTGATGTGGTAATGTCTCACCAGTGCCAGGCCGTCCCGTTAACCACCCTGCACGCAGCTGGGTACCTGTAGGCTATGGGGCATGTAGGTCCTGATGCAAAACTACTGCTCAGTGCTTCTCAACCCCTTTTCCAGAGGTCTGAGCTGCCTCATTGCAGTTGCCACTTTGCAAAGCTAAAACTCTTCTTGCTGCTGGTATAGCCAAGCTGAGGTGGATGGTGCATTTGTACCATGCATGGACAGAGCTTGTCACGTTTATGAGGCACCCATGCCCTGGGATATCCACATCTAGAGCTGAAATTGTGTTTTCAGGAATATCTCAGCTTTTGCTTCTCACATCAGCCCTGATACAAAGCCTGAACAGCATAACTCACCAACTGCCTTTGGACACTGGCTCTTGAATGGCCTCAGTGGACCTCGTCAGCTGGGCAGGTAATACCTGGTTAATCAACATTTACTGTCCACATCTTCAGTGGATCCATACGTAACTTAAGGGAAACTGGGCATCTATACATATTTATTAAAAAGTTACTAATCCATTCTCTAGTCTCCCTTGTCCAGTGGGATGTTTCATTTCAGAGGGCTGTGGCTTGACCTGGCAGCTTGAGTAAAACCTCTGAGCCACATCACGTGTCAAGAGCAGTGATACAGGTATGGAGCTTCTGTGACAGACTGGACTACAAAAGCCCTTAACTCACCTTCAGTCCATGAGCACCCCATCTCTGGCACTGTCTCTGCTGTAGTTTTTAAGGCCCTTGCCCATATGCTTATTCTAAACATGATTTTATTTCAGAAATCTAGTGCATATTGTCACTATAGCTCAAACAAGATTTGAAAGGATCTATTATGTCCTTTCCAACTATGATGCTTTTTATACAGGTTATGATTAAAACCATAAGGAAGAAGCAGCATCCACTATTTTTTCACAGGGAAAAAAAAGCCAAATTTCACCAAGGATGAAAAGGTGTTGCTAAGGATGCTTGTATATAGCTGTAAAGAATGTTGCATGATACTCCATAGATAATATTAGTGTAAGTAACAGCCCAGAATTACTGTGCTGAGATTTTGTGAGGAGTTATGGCACAGATTAAGTAACCTTGATCAAAGAGCTCAGAAAAATTCAGCAAATTAATTTGTAACTTTGCCACAGATGGAAATGCACTCCAGGAGAGGCAATCTGTCACTCCATATGCACCAGTGAAATCAGAGTTATCAGCTCACCTGGGCTGGGACGGGGGCATTTATGCAAGTCCTTGGGTGGGAGCCATCCAGTAAGGTCAACAATGGAGAGGCTGAAAGGATTTTGGTGCTCTTCTTAAGTATTCAAACATTACCTGGAAGGAAAAAATAAATCAAGGTGTCTCCCTCTGATGTGGTGCCCACCAAGCACAGAGTGGGGCTGCACACAACGCGGTCCATGGTGGCTTAGGGGTGTCTGGGTCATTTCCAGCAGGTGTCCCAAAGGGAAAGGGAAGGCCAGGTCACACTGTCCTAACTCAGGCTGGGCTAGGAGAGCCACAGGAAACCCTTCCAGCAGTGGAGAGACAGCAGAAAGCCCTGATCAAGCTGCCTGCCCACCAGGACCCCAAGGGCTGTCAGCTGGGGCCCGCCAGCATGGGCAGCCAGCACGGGCAGCATCACGGGGCACACAGAGCTTCACCCCTGACCAGAGCTCCAGGCTTCAGCCTGGGAAATGATGCTTTTACTGTTGAAGCATTGGCTTAAATATCACAGCATTTCCCTGCACAGCTCTTCTCACCCCTGTGAACTGGTCACCCCTAGTGGGCCCAGCCCCGGAGGCTGTACAGCCTTCACAATGCTCTTGTCCTTCATGGCACAGCAGTGAGGAGGTGGCATCCTAAAAAAATCAGTGTAGGCATCACCAGGAAGATTTTGGGGTATCTTTGTGTCTGTATTTCTTTTGTATTAATTCCTCCCTATGCCCCTTAAGCACATTCCTGAACAAAAGTCGCGTATCCAGAAGATGCAGATTATCAGAGTATTGATGGAAGACAATTTATTGCACTGTGTATGTTGCTTATGTGGTATATAGTCTATATTCTGTGTTGGTGTTTATACATTTATATAAAACTGTATGTCATGCACCTCTACTGAATTAACTCACTGTTTAGTGTGGACACTTCTGAAGAAATAAACTAAACGACGATTGTATATTTTGCTCTTTCCACAAGGAGCTGGAAAAGTTCCAAGGATACAAACAAACAACAGCCAAATAAACTGAATGAACATAAAAACCAGTGAAGTCTGGCACCAGCTCTTTTGTTAATGTTGTGTTAACTTGCTCACCAATGAGCTCTTTTCATCATCCACACCCAACACTGCATTCAGTGCTTATCCCCAGACATCATCTCAATTTGATGAAAGTGCAAGGGCACAAAAACTGTGATTCAGGCTTTGTGCACTGAAACCTCCAATATATTTGATTGCTAACTGACTATGGATGCCCACCTGTCTGGCAGGGTAAGACCCACACAAAGCCAAGGAAACACATCCTTGAATTTAATTTTAAAACTCATTTTTGAACGGACAGGTAACCCTCACAACCAGTGAGCCTATTTCATTACTTTCAAATATTTTCAAAGTCACTTTAGCAGCAAACAAAGACCACAGATTTAATAGATAAAAAAATAAGATGATGCTCCACACATGCAGGTGACACAGACTATAGTCCCTGAGAGCCAGGACTAAAACTGAATGCAGCAAAACAAAAGAAAATGATTTCTCTGTCTAATTAGCAATATCCTTATTGGCACAGATACAAACATCCCACTCAAAACAAGGCAGAGGTGGTGCTTGGATGCATTTCTCTGATACCAGGTGTTTGCTGGGATTGCCACACTGGGAGGTCCGTGGTGTTCCCGACCCTTTGCACACTGTGGCACTGGTGTGACCAGTCAGCTCATCCCTGGGCTGAGGGCTCATTCACTAAACCTGTTCTTCAGGTCAGGTTTTCAAAACATCTTCCCACCTCTTTGATGCTTATTATAACAGCTCACTTTCTACCCTACCAAGGCAGGCTGTGTACCTCATTTCTTGGCATAAACCTTTCAGAGACACATCTTCTCTTGGGAGTGTGGTCTTAGATAAGACATGAGACCAGGGCACTCACACAGGACTTTGTAAAATGCTTTATCAACATTTGTCAGCCCCAAGCACTGAGGTTTTGATGGGCTATGACCCAAAACTCCTTACAGTGATCACACACCTTCCATGCGTGAATGCCAATGGCAGTTTTTCATTGTGACAGTTCCTCTTCTGTGGAAGAGAGTAAGAAACAATCACTTCTGCTCTTTAAAGATAAAAACCTTTTAGCTGTGCTCAAACTGCTCCGTTGCCCGGAACTGCTCTTACTGCCAGAGTTTTCAATACCAGCTTTGCTCTTTATCCAGGTCATGCTGAGATCTCCTCTCCTATGCACTCACTCCGGAAGTGCTCCTAGATAATTTGTTGCAGTGGAACTTCCTGTCAAGGAACACTTACATTTGACTGCCTGATTTACTCCTCCGTACTGACTCAGATATGGCAAATTCTGGTTTTCCTTCCTCCTCAAGCTAGTGGTATCCTCAGACTGGCCCTGGTTGAACATCCCCCTTCTCAGGAACTCACCTCTGCCTATCCTACATATTTCTCTATATTTAGATCATCTCTCAAAATTATCTAAAACTGCCACAGGCTGAACAGTTTTGTGTTGATGAAAGCATCGTATGAAACCTGTGAATCGGCCATGATGTTGGTGAGATCCAGCCTAATGAAAATGGGGAAAAATGCAAAATTATCAGCAACATAATAATGGGGGTGTGTTCTAACACATCATGACCAGGTGCTCTTGTTGGTTGGATTTTGTTGGTTCTCATTACAGCTCAGGAGATCTCTGGGCACCCGCAGGCACTTGGAGCTGAGGTGTATGAGACACTGCTGGGTGTTCAGTTCCAATGGCTCTCCAGCTCAGACCTCACTAACACAGACTGCCAATGACCTATTCAGGCAGCACCTGAGCCTGCCCAAATATAAGCCTGCATGAACAGGCTTATAATCTCACAAAGAGATTCAGGGGCAGGCTTTTTCCAATCTGTCATTCCTCATCCTCCTTACAGGAGAGCCAGACCTGCTCGCTGAATTGCAAACAGCACTCAAGAAGCACAAGGCCAAGCACTTCTGACTCCAGCAGAAGGAAATGTAAGAGCAAATGCAGAAATCCCACAGAGCACTTCAGAAGGATGTACTGCCTCCCAAGCACTCGTGACCCTGACTCACCATGGGGTGCGATGCTGTGCAGTACGGACCAGAATACAGCACATCCATAGGACACCCTGTTGCTCTGGGAGTGTGATGGAGCCACACGGCATCTTTAATCTACCAGCCTGATCCATAACACACCATCCACCGTCTGTGAGCACACTCACTGCATTGCAGTCGGCTGCTCTCATTGACAGCTGCTCTTCGTGGCTGCTGCACTTGGCTCAAGAAGCCCAGGCTTAAAATTATCATTACCGTCTCCTGCCCACCAGGCACCAGCAGGGACAGATTCAGGATGGCCGGAGGTGAAGGGAGCCCATCCCCTGTCAGGCTCCCTCCGTCCCCGACCCTGAGAGGCACAGCCCCGGATTCCAGACTTGCATCCCAAGCTACGGGAAGGGTTAAAGGCAGTGCCAAGACAGAGCTGGGAAAACCCTGAGCAAGTCAAACCCACAGGCGAGGAGCAGCGCCAGCCCGAGGGGTGCTGCTCTCCACCCGGCGTAGGCTACAAAAACAATAAACCAAAATTTAAAACACCAGGAGAAGGGCAGGGTATCACTTTGGTGACGGAGCTGCAAGTGCAATCTCCAACGCGCAAACTGCCTGAATCCACAGCAGAAACAGACATGTTTATAAGGGCAGAGCCCTTTGGGCGCTGGGATCTGTGGGATTTTCCTGCCTGCAGAGGTCAGTGCACGCAGGAACAGCCGCCGCCCGCGGTGTGGGCCCCGGGGACAAGGTCCCCGCACAGGGCTCCGGAGCCGCGGCCCAGATAGCCAGGCAGCAGCCGGACGGCTCCACGAAGGACGCCTGGGACCAGGTACGTGGGGGGCTGCGTTTGCACGGAGCGAAAGGAACCGCATTTTCCTCACGCAGCCTCACGGAAGAGGAAGCTGAGGCCGGGGCGTCCCCGGCGCAGAGCCCCGCGCTCCCCGTGACGGCTCAAGGGCAGCGCCGGGTTACCCCAACCTTGTGTGCCTGCCCGCTGCCCCCAGGCTTTTCTCGCTCCAGCGAGGCACCTTGAACTAAAGGCCTGAATATCGGAAAAAGCGGGAATTAATAACACATTTGCAATGGTTTCCAGAGTTTGTATTTCTTAAAGTAATGTAATGTTTGGGAAGGCAGCAGCCTCTTCAAGGGAAAAATCTGATTTATTTCCCACACACCACAGCTTTTTTTTGCTAGTATCCTGCGGCAAATCCTGCTGACATGGGGTTAGGAGTTAATGTAAAGCTGACCCCCATGGACAGAGGCAGCACAGGAGGAGCCACCAGTGTCTGTCAGCCCCGGACCAGAAACTCCCTTAAATATTAACCCATATTCCAGCACTAACTTATCATAAAATATTGGGGACAGACTGGGGAAAGAAAACTATTTTATGTTTTAAATTATGTCATAAAACCTGCAGTTTGTGTTCTTAAAAGTCCATAAATCTCTGTTGTCCCTTGCAATGAGGACAGGACAGTGCCTAAATATTCACACAACCCCTGTGCAGGTACAACACCTTGGCCAACCTACCAAAACCACTCCTCACTGTGCCAACACCTCCATCAGGCATCCACTGACAGGGTGTCAGTGCCAGACGAGCCCCATCCCTTCCCAGCCTCCAGGATGGCTCTGCTGGAGACCAGCAAGTACTCGCAGGGGTCGGTGCTCGGCAGTGTGAATCCCGACCTCGCCAGCGAGAGGCAAACAGCCTCTTTCAGCGTGGAAAAGCTCACGGTCCTGCTGGATGGCGGCGTCGAGCAGACTCGGAGACGGAGGGCAGTGGGTGAGTGAACCTTACGAGGCCCTGCGCAGGGCTGGCACAGGCCATACCTGTGTCCCACTGTTCTGCTCCTCCTTTGCAGCACAGTGGGCGTTGTGCTCCTGGGCATTTGCTTATTGCCTATCTCTTAAAAAAGCAGGAGTGTGGAGCAAGAGTCTTCTCCTAGTGTAAATCAACACCACTCCTCCACAGCCACTCCTGCTGTCTGAAGCTTTTCCTCCTCCCTGCTCCCATCGCCAGTGTCTCTGGCAAGACTGGTTAAACTGGAATACAGGAACTGAGGGTCGAGTGTCCCTGTGCAAGGGGGATGCCTGCAGGGGCTGGTGCTGCGGTGCAGCAATGCACACCACGTGTGAAGCACAGCCAGCTTCCCTCCTCGGCACATCAGGCTCATCCAGGTGGGGAATTTCTTGTGTGGGTTGGCTCAGCCAGGTTGAGCTGCTCTCATTCATGATGGGTATGCCAAAAAATGACTGTGTGCTCAGAACAGAGGAGAAAACTCTCTCTGTTGTCTCTGTAACTTCATCCATATTACACACTTTTCAAAGGAAAACCACACAGGCCAGTTCACGGTGCCACTGGGGTTCAGTATAACCTTCCACATGAATAAACTCAGTTTTAAGGCAAAATGGACAGGGGGAGTGTTCAGGCTGACACAGAAATAGTGACTCTGAGTTGTTTTGCAACAGTGCCATGGGCTGCTAATGTCCAGAGCAGAACTCCCAGCAGGCTTTGGCCGTAAGCCACCCTCTGGGCAAAATCCTGCTAACCACAGCCCTTGCTGTCCTTGTCCCCTTGCAGCATGGGGACAGCAACTGGAAGCAGAGGGACCCATGGCATCTTCTGCTGCAAAGTCACTTCCAACACCCTGATCAGGGACAGTGCCTTACCCTGCAGGGTCACCATTTCCACTCAACAGATTCCTCTCTCAGGCCCACTCAGTTCCTCTCCTCTTTCTCCAAACAACTGCTTTTCAGAGTTAAGCGTGACAGCCATGGGAGCCAGACCTGGCAAAATAAAACCTGCCTGCAGGCACCCTAAAAGTCACAGCATCAGTATCCATGAGTCCAGTCCTGCCCGCTCCTCCCAAACGTGGCTCGAGGCATTACCTGCACTTCCTCAGCCCCAGGAGAACCAACTCTTCTGTGTTGCTTTGCAGTCGAAGCTATCGAATCCGACCCTGTATTTAGCAGAGAAAATCAGTATTTCCAGACCCAGAATGAGAGGTACGAAGCAGCAGTCAGGAAGGGTGTTCACCTCCAGAAAAAGATGCATGAGATGGGATGGACTGAGAACGGACCTGAATATAAGTACATTTACAGGTGATTTCTAATTTTTTTTTAATCTATCACTAATTTTTTGTTATAAGCTTTGTATGCCAACAAGAATCAGCTTTAGCAAAGGCTGGGAGAGGCAAACAGCTGACAGAGCAGGTTTGGATAAAAAGGTGCTGCAGGTTTTTACTTTAGCAGCACACTTGGGAAAAGGAAAAATGGTAGTACACAACAGTGAACTTCTCAGAGAGCAGCACATGGGTACAGCGTGATAGATCACAGCAGTTCACACCATGATATTCCCACTTCAACAACCTCCTTACTTGTGCTGCAGCTCTCATACCACCCCTCAGACATTTTTTAATGTACAACCAGAATTTGAAGTGGTGCTGTTTCAGTTACATTACTGACTTCTAGATAAATTAAAGATGACATTTTGTGTCTCTGGAAAACTTGTATTTTATTAAAGGGCAAGAAAAACTCAAAGAAAAATCTCACCTTAGTTTGTAGGTAAATGGGAATAAAATATTGTCACAATACTTCCCTTAAAAGGTTTTCTTAACACTCTGCTTGGGGTTGAGCCCCACATTTCAATTGCTTGCCCCTCCTTTTCCCCTTTGCTAATTCAATTCCTGGCTGGCTGCTGCCCAGGGCACGCTGTCTGCCTGTGGGGTCACGTGCCCAGCTGGAAGGTACAGTTCAGAAGTGTCACTCAGAAGGGCAATGCCTGTCCCTTCCACAGCACTGCTGACACTCAGAGCCACTTTCCAGCATTTCATAGAATCACAGCACAGCTTGGTTGGGAGGGACATTTAAAGGTCATCTAGTCCAACCTTCTGCAACGAGCAAGGACATTTTCAACTAGATCAGGTTGCTCAGAGCCCCGTTCAGCCTGACCTGGAATGTTTGCAGGGATGGGGCATCCACCAGCTCTCCCAGCAACCTGTGCCAGTGTTTCACCATGCTCATTGAAAAAAGGTCATTATGTCTAGTCTAAATCTACCTGGTTTTAGTTTAAAAACATTACCCCTTGCCCTATGGTAACAGGCTCTGCTAAAAAGTTTGTCCCCATCATATGAAAAATGATAATTTTTTATGCTAAACTCTTCACTGCCTACAGCGAGAGGAACTAATGAAGGGGGAAATGTGCCATCAAGAGCTCTTGGACCGCATCATTATATTCCCATTAAAAAGCAGCTCTCCACTGCTCCCTCAGAAGTAAAAAAATCCCAGCAGATTTTTTAAATCCGACGAAACTCCATTCCTTCTCCCACCCAGGTGTGCTTTTATCAGGCCCCCTGATGGCAAAGGCTGCAGCCTGAAGTTGTCCCATTTGCTGGATTAGGAGCAGAGCTGTCTGGCAGGGCAGCTCTTGCCTGATGAAACACCAGGTGAGCACCAAGCTTTTATGACAAAATCCTGGTGCTCCAGTGCCAGGCACAGTGAATCACTCACACAATTTAAAATCCAGCATTTCAAATCACAGCTAAAGGAACATTATTTCTGGCCAATCTGCCAAGGATTCATTAAGTCATTTTCTGTTAATCAAAGCAATTTCCCTTTAACTTCTTTGTTCATATTTCCCCCCCACACTGTTTCAGCATGATTAATTCTCTCCCAGGGCCAGTATAAAAGAAAGGTCAGAGTCATTTGTTAACAATAAAAGGTATCTACGTGAAAGGAGATGCTCTCTAGAGCACTGCAGTAAAGCAACGTGCTAACAGCCACCCAGCTACTGAGAATAGCACAGCCACTTGTACATGTACCTGTATCTGTGGTGATTCAGCCATATTCTGAGGAATCCCAGGAAGAGGGATATAGTCATATTCCTCATGTTTTCTTAGGATTTCTCACACACAAGAAAAGCTTAAAACAAGTTAATTTCTGATTTGTGCCATGGAAATCACTGTACCCAAGTTCCCATACACAGCTTCTGGAATAGTGCTCTTTATGTATGTAGATGGTGATGGTAGAGGACCTGACTAGACAATAAACCAGGTGTTACATGGATGTATTTGAATTTTTCCACAAGAAAACAACATCTCAATTAAGGCCAGATCTCCCTGAATCCCAATATTGTTCACTAACAGCAACATACAGCAAACACAGCGAAAAGTACAGCAACAAACCCAACATAGCAAGGTATTTCCCCAGAATGGGAAGGGGAGGATTCAGGAAATCCAGGTCCCAGATACCTACATGTGTAATTCAGTCTAGTGTACCCCACAGTGAAATGCCAGGGTTTGGGATTTTTTAAGTAGGGTGGTGTTTTGCTTTTTCTTTATAGTTCAGTTTCAGTCAAAATGTGACTTAAATAATCAGGGAAAAATTCCTATGAAGTAAAATAAAAATGCAAAAGGCTCACAAGCCTCAGAGCCACGGGAGCTTTGGAGCTGGGCTGTGCTTTTAGCTCTGCTACTCAGAACAGATAGCTCCTCCAAGAGCAAGTGACATAATGATTGAGCAACACGTAAGCAAACTCTTTTATGAATTAAGAAACAAAAGCAGCTTGGGAGAGCAGTTTTCCTGCAACACTGTGCTGATGCTGGACTCTGGGCAAGGTATGACAAGGCAGAAATCAAAGGCAGCTGGTGGTACTGTCTGGTGACCACCGCAGTGCCACTGCCTCATTCATCACATGCCTGGAACTTCAGCCCCTCAAAAACACCCCTTGTGCCTTCTCCGCAGGGCACTGTCAGGAGATGTCGCGTTCCTCCTGCACCGCGTCTTCATGAGAAGTATTTCAGTGCTGGGCTCAGACAAACAAATTGCCAAGTGGATTCCTCTGGCCACCCAGCACAAGCTCATTGGAAGCTACGCCCAGACTGAACTGGGACACGGTAAGGCTGCAGGGAGAACACACCATTTCCATAGGACACGAGGCTGCAGCCTAGATTCTCATGGGAATTGGAGTCCAAACTGTCCATCCTTGACTGGGATGGCTGGTGGGGTTCTGATCCACAATTCTCATCAGAAGAGTGAACCACAAAACCCTGATAATACCCACACCGGCCTACAGGGATCCCTCGCTCTCTCCATCCCTGTGATACACCAGGAGATTGATACCTAGACAGATTTTTTTTTTTAATTTCTTTTTTAAAGGTACTTATCTTCAGGGTTTGGAAACAACAGCAGTCTTTGATACTGCTACTCAGGAGTTTATACTGAACACACCAAAGATCTCTGCCATGAAGTGGTGGCCTGGAGACAGTAAGTACCACAAAAATATTTTGGTTTTCCTCGTTTGCCTCCTTCGGTTAGTCCATCTACTCTGTTTAAGCCCTGTGTTAGCAGAGGACTTCAAAAAGAGATACACACATCAAGAGGCAAGCAAGAGAACGAGGTTTGTCCAAGTTCAAAGGCCACAAGGGAGCCACCATCATCTACAAAAACCCCTTGAGTGGCAGGGTTGGAGAACTTCACTCAGGTAAACTCCTGCCTCTGCAGGAATAAATCTTCTCTTCTTTGTAAGTAATACTCAGACAACCAAGAACTGCAGGGAGGTCATCAGCATAAAGGATTTGATTCATCAGACAGTCTCAGCATAAAGGATTCAAGTGTGAAATTCTTGGCTCCCTTCAGGAAGGTATTTTACAGAAAATAACTGGAGTCACTGCAACAGCCACAGCACCTCCCACTCTCTCAGCACTGCTTGAGTTTTAACTGCTTGTTTTTCCTCATCTTCTGATACAAAACTTAATCCAAACCTCATGGGCAGCAACAGAGGCAGAATGATGGTGCAACTTCTGAGAGCTAAGAGCAGCCTCAGATTTAGGTTTCAGTGCCTGTGGCTCACACTTGTGCTGACCCATACCTTAGACCCAACACATAATTAGTACTGACCTCTGTTAACTGTGGAAGTGCTTGTGCTGTACCTTGTCTTAAGGGAATGGGGCTTTTTTCTTCTCACAGTGGGAAGATCAGCAACCCACACAGTGGTCTTTGCTCAGCTGTACATCCACGGGAAGTGCTATGGCATCCATCCCTTCATCGTGCAGATACGCAGCCTGCAGGACCACTCCCTCTGCCCAGGTAAACTACCTCAGACACTGCAGCACTTGTGCAGGTGCTCTGCCTATTTTGCCTTTAAATGTTTTCTAAAACACTGGGCCCAGGGAGAGTTGTAATTGCCAAAACCAAGCCAAGACAGATACCCAAGGCATAGTCATCATTAACCCCAACCTTCTTATCTAAAGGGAAATGTAATGTATCCTCAGCCATATCCAGACCAAGCCTTTGTCTTAACCAGAAGCCTGGACTGCTTTGAGCACCTCTGCATTAACACCTCAGTTCTGACCTCAGCCAGCACAGATCCATCTGTCAATGGATCACGGAAACAAATTACCACAGGGCATTTGAATGCAACCCCTCAGGCAAGATCACCCATGCTGGGGAAGACGCAGAGCTGAACATGCCCTTCCTTTGAGGTTCCTGCCCTGACACAAAATGGGAAGCAAAAAGTTCAAGTGGAAGTAAGCAGGCTACATTTTCTCCTATGCTGCAGGCATAACCGCAGGAGACATTGGTCCCAAAATGAATTTTGAGCACATTGACAATGGCTACCTCCTGCTGAAGAATGTGCACATCCCCAGGGAGAACATGCTGAGCAAGTTTTGTGAGGTACGTGTGGATTCACATCACAGACTCACTGTCAGACAGAGAGACAACAGGGACCTGTCTAAATTTGGGACAAAAATCTTCCTTTGAGGTGTCTGCAAGTCTCCGAGGTTTTATCAAGGGCAGAAATTACCTGATTCCTAAATAAAACTTAGTGCCAAGAATTCAACATTCAGAGGCTGGGGTCACGGGGCAGGCAGAATCTATCTCAGCCAGAAACAGTACGAGTTCATCTCTTCAAATGGGTATCTTTCATCCATCATGCATAAAAGCATTGTTTGCATTCAGTGAAGGATTTTCATGTCCATTTTATTCTGTGCATAGCAATTACACAGCCACAGTAGTACTGGAGAAGGCAGCATCTGACACAATCTCTCTACTCTAGGTTCGACCAGATGGCACCTATGTGAGACAGGGGTCACAGAAGATTAATTATTTCACAATGACCACGGTGCGCATTTCCCTCATTTCAGACGAGGTTCTGACACCCCTGATGAAAGCCTGCACCATCGCCATCCGATACTCCGCCGTTCGCCGGCAGTCCAAGCTAAAGCCCGGGTAATGCCATGCATCCCACAGCAGTGGGAAGGGGACTGTACACCGTGTTCCCCACCCCAGTTTGTATTTCTACTCATCACCTTATCTTTCAGCCCATCACTGGCTGATTTCCTGGCCCAGACAGGGCATGATAAACACGCTTCGCCGTTATTTACATTAGCGAGCTTCAGTCAAAGTACAAGAGAATGTTTACAGTTCTTTGCAAGATAAGTTTCATACTTTGAATAGTTCAGTGGTCCACAGAGGCAACTTATTTTTTTATAACTGGCCTTCCCCTGTAATCCCATAACTCAGCAGAATCCAGGCAAAGGGGACAAGTTGCTAAATTCTTATTCCATACCATCTTACTAGTGGATGCAACGTTAAAAAAAAATCCAATATCCACACTTTAAATACTGAATTGTATTCAGGGCTGAATTCCCATTATTTTTAAAGAGATATTTTAATTTGAATGGATTACAAAAACTTCCATTTAAATCACATTTCAAAAGCAGAAAGATCCTAATGAAAACGTGGTTTGGTTCAAACAAGAACCAAAGAGAAGAGCACAGCAGCTGAACCATTGCAATAACCAATTCCATCGATTGAAGCCCTAAATGTACTAACCACAGCAAAAGTGATAAAGAACATCCAAAAAAACCTCAGAAAGCTTAAAATAATTTAGACTCAAATATTTTCAGGAAAACATATCTACACCCAGGGTCACAGATTCCATTTGAAAAGTTGAAGTTTATGAGGGTGCAATGCCACTGCCTCCCCTGGGACACCCAACAACTTGCTGTCCTTGAAGGCTTCATTCTCTTTCTCTCCTGCAGTCCCTGTTCCCCTGTGTACTGACTGACCACTCAGAACCTTTTCTACACTGTTAGGCTTTTTTGGGTTTATTTCTCCAACAGCTCAGTGAGCTGGGCAGATTTGCTGCCACACCATCAGCTCCATCCTGTTCACACACTGCTGCTTGATAATAAAAATGCCATTTTTCATTCTGCAGCAGGTAAAGTAACAGTAGCTATGCCTGTGTCCACACTTTCCCTGCTACAACAGCTGTCTTCCAACAGGGAACAAGAAGCAAAAATCCTTGACTACCAGACTCAGCAAGAGAAACTGCTGCCCCAGTTGGCAGCAGCCTATGCCTTTCATTTCATCAACGACTACCTGCAGGAGTTACTCAACAGGGGCTACAGAGAGGTCCACCGGAAGAACTTTGACATGCTGCCAGAGGTGAGCTGCAGCAGGATTAGCTCATACATCATTTCTGCTCTCCAAATATCAGAGTATTTTAGCAAACTGGACAAGCATTCCTCTCACCACTAGAGAACTGGAGAAAGAGGAAGCACTAAGAACTCAGACGACACGTCCCACATCCACAACCAGTCAGCAACAGCATTCGCTCTACCGCCCCAAAGTTTTTGTTTTGGGAACTATTGCAGAGTGAAAAGTCCTTGAAAAGCATGTCCATTTGCTAAAACCTCATTCCAAGTAGCTGGTGGCACAAAGTGTTATTTCGCAACTTCATCTACAATGCGCATGCAAATACTCAGTTCTGAGCCAAACCCAAAAATGTGACTTTTTAGACAGAACAGAATATTTTGCAATCGAGAGTTTGAAGTGTTAACACACTCTGAAAAAAGTTGGCCAAAGCCAGAACTGCCTGTGAGGAACCCAAGGATGCATAAACTGACCACAGTGTGCCCAGCAGGAGCACGTGCAGCGTCCCAGGCAGATACCAAAGGCCAGGCTGAGGGAGCTGGCTGCTACCAGCATGCAAAGGGGGACCTGACATGGATTTAATGCCCAGGAAGTGCACAAAATTTAAAAACTAAGCTTATTCTGAGGATTCCACCAGTAACACTCTGCCTTTTTCTCTCTTTTTTTAACAGCTCCACGCACTGTCTTCGGGCTTTAAAGCCGTGATCACTCAGTGCTGCACTGCAGGAGTGGAGGTCTGCCTCCGGGCCTGTGGGGGACATGGCTACTCCCTGCTGAGTGGACTTCCTTCCCTCTATACCAAAATACTTGCCTCTTGTATTTATGAAGGGGAAAACACTATTTTGCTCCTGCAAACTGCCAGGTAACAATTCAAATGTGTTCATCTGAAAGCCTGCCCCTCATTTATTCAGCCTCTAGCATTTCTTCTCCAAAACCAGTAAAACCAGCTACTCCTTTCTCACAGCACCTTCTAAAAATACAGCTCAGGACATAAACTATTCATGTCTTCAGTCTAACAGGCATGGAGGTATGTGGGAATTGGATTATCTCTTCTATTTTTGGTTTGGGGACGAATGCAGGTGCTGTTCTGCATAACCTCATTTTCCTCTTTGCCTCGTAGCACAGCAAAGGCACTGCTGTGCAAGTTTTGTGGTTTATTTTGTAGGCAACCAATGTAACAGTGGTACAATGTAACACAATATTGGTAAAGTGAGGTTAATTCAGAGAAGCAAAGTTGTTGGATGCTGAAAGTGGATGAGTCATGCTCCAACAACACCACTTCCCTCCAAACACGCAGAGTGATGATTCTCCAGAGTAGATGAAATGCAGGAGAAAGAAAGTACAGCTGCTTGAACTTTTAATAACGTGTTTTTACTAGAAGGAGAAAACCAGTGCTCTTCCCAGGGTCAGAGCTACCATGTAACTCTGTGCTTGCATGCAGACATTTCTGCACTCATTACTGCTTCTTGCAAGATCAACAGCAAGGTCAAGAGAAACCTTGTAACCTTTTAATTCCAGACCTGGTCAGTCTACCTCATAGCAGAGGTGCCAAAAAAATAAGGGAGTGCGGAATGCTCCTTATACACCATCTCCAAGAAAGGGTCTCATGTTTGTTAACATAATGTGACTGTGTGTTGGGGACCACAGGGGGTTAGTTAGACCAAATCACCACTAAGACTCCCAGGGCATTGAGACTCAGGTTGCAAAGTTGATAATGTATCTAATCACCAGGCTGCTGAGACAGCTCATAGCCAAAGCAAGTTTCTGCTGAAAAAGTTACCATTATGGATTGCAGTGGCATTAAACAAGGTAGACAGGACACTCCTGAGTCCCACCACTGATCAGGGTATTGTGAGCAACATGCAAAACAAAACCTGTTTGAGTCCATTCTGGACCACTGATGGGATGGGTCACACCTTGCTGCTCCTCACCTGAGCCCACTTTACTTTTCGAATGACGGTGCTGCGTGGAGATCACCACCATACCCTGCTCTCACTGTTGCCCTTTTCCCAGGTTTCTGATTAAGTGCTTCATGGCAGCCAGCGCTGGCCAGCCTGTGCCACCATCTGTCACTTATCTGGCTGCAGTGAAACCCGGGAAGTGTCCAGCCAGGAACAAGTTGGATTTTCTCAGTCCAGATATTTACACTGAGGCCTATCAACACGTGGCAGTCAGGTCAGTATGGAGGATGGGAGACAGGGTTTCTCTCTTTGACATCAGGAATGTGTTAAGAGCTCAGCTTCTTGCCTGCTTTAAAAGGAGGTAAAATAACATAAGTCACACAAGGATTGGCACCATCTGTTCCTGAAAGAGAAAAGGAAGGCTACACAGGATTAACAGCCATGTCAGGTGTTCACTAGAAGCTTTCACACTCAGAAGTTCTTAAGCCACATGCTACCAAACTACACTCCATAGAGCTGGTGGCACTATTAAAGTAAAACCCAGACCACATCACTGAGTTACCATCCAGTAAAACCTTTAGGCAACTGGACCCTGAGCAATTCTATATAGAATGTTAAAATTTCACTTACCTGAGAGAGTGATATTTGTTTTCCATTTACACCACAGCAAACACAGAGCCTCTCATTCTGTCTGTAGCCTTTCAACTACACATTCAGCAACTCAACACAAACAAAAATGGTACCGTGAGTGGTCTCAGAATTATGTACACGATCATGGGCTGTATAGGTGTCACCTCTGAAAACCAGATAAACAGACAACCCTGCTGCCATTGAAACCAGTGTAAAAACAGAACCACTTTTCCAAAAGTTTTGGTATCAATAGGAACAGGAATTGAATCCCTGTGTAGAAAAGGAGAAACATAATGTAACAGGAGTCCATTATTACTGTTTGTTTGGCAAACTCTCTTTACACACACACAAGAAAAGCTCAGCCAACCCCTGGTAAACTACCCTGGAAGCTGAGAAGGCAGAAATCCTTCAGTACCAGGGTGTTCTGGGTTCTTCTCCCAACTTAGATTTTGCATAACCTAAGTTAACTCATACTGGGTGTAGGTAACTCCAGCTGTCAGAAATGCCAGTTTGCCTTTCAGTCACACAACTCCCAAGTACAAACTCATGCATGTGGGATGCTGCATTCACATACAATATGCTTTGTGCTTTTTCAATCTTCCAGGCTCATAAGCAGCACGGCAGCAAAACTACAGGACTTGATTCAGTCTGGAATCAAAAAGCACGACGCGTGGAACCAGTGCACAGTGCAGCTGGTGCAGGCTGCAAAGGTTAGCAAAATGCATCTGCTTATCTGACATTTGTCTTTATGAAACAACATGCAACAGAATTGGCAGGATTAGCTTAAAGCCTCGGTGCTGTTTGTTTTCTGCTGGCATCTAAGAGACACCACAAAGACCATCAGTGTGGTCTGCATGGTGGGAAAGTCATAGTAAGAAGCAACTCCTGATCTGAAAAATCTGCTGTCTGAATGGGCCAGGTAGAAAAAAAGACTAGGAGAAATGAAAGGGAAAAAAATACATTCACAGTTATGCTGCCACTATTGGCAGAATCAGACCTCCCATATCCTGCAACAAAACCCCACCATCTTCAGCCAAAGCCTCATCTTTGTATAAGAATTCAGCATTTCTGGCTCCCAGAGGAGTCTTCCCAAAGCCACCCCACTGAAAGCTGGTGGAGTCACAGCAAGGGTGAAACATGTCTGGTATTTCTTCCATCTGCCTCTCTCCCAGAGAAAGGTAACTGCAGGGAAAAGAGTGAAAACCAGTGATAAGTGCAATGTTAATTATTACTGAAAGAAAAACCAAATCAGAGTCAAATTAGTAAGAGATGCTTTCAGCTTAAGTAGGATAGAGACAGCAGCTTTTGTTTGCCAAAACAAGGGCTAGCACAGAACTAAGCAGAAAAGAAAGCAAGAGGGGATAAAAGCCCTAAATATTAATGGAAGCTAATCTTGTTGATAGTGCTGTATCTCCAAAACCCAAAATTCTTGTTTCAATATGCAATTAAGTGCAATTCCTCTACCATTATGGTGAAGTCTTCTTTCTTTCCTTCCTTCCTTCCTCCCTCCCTCTCCCCCTGAGGAAGGAAAGATTCTGAAACAGATCCACAACTTGTTTTAACATCATTAACTATCTCTGAAGAGCCTAACGTGCAGAGGGCTGGCTGTGGTACTGGCAATGGTAACTGTGCTCCAAGACTCTTCAGAGAATGGGATCTGGGCCCCCAAAGTTTCTTAGGTATTTCAGGGACAGGAAAGGTCACCCAAAACCCTTGAGTCTGCCCCGTTACTTTAAAGTTTTGATATACTGGTGCCTTCTGGGGACAGTTCTGTATTTACTTCTTATTCCACACCTTCCCTGGAGACTCACCCACACATCTGGCATGGCGATATATGAACTGATGCGTGCCAGCTCTCAGTGGCCCTGACACTGGGCAGACCCCACAGAGGTTAGTTGCTTGAGTAGACACTCAGCTTCTCAGGCTGATTCTGCAGTCCACACTGGCCTCCACGCTGCTTCACTGTGCCTGCCAGCAGGAAGAGCTGCAGTGCAGGTGTGCCATGCTTACACCCACAGCTGGAGAACTGTGCAGTGGGGGAGTGAACCCACACAGATCCCAGCACCACCAACCACCCCCAGCAGTGTCAGCGTAGCAAAAGTCACCCCACAGACAGGTGGGGTCAGCCTCATTCATCTGGTCTGGACCTCAACTTGTATTTCTGTTATTTGTCAGTCAGACACTCTGCTGGTATCTGACCCAGAAATTACCAGTTTACTTAAAACCACAAAAGCAGGAGATAAATTTGTTCTTCTGTGACAATGATGTTCCCAGAACTGAAGCCTTGGAAACACTGATCCCAAAGTACAATGAGCCCATGGTCTTCAACAAAAGTTTTCTCCTGTTGATGTACAACCAACACTCACTTGCCAGAGGTCAACACAAGCATTCCAATGAGTTTCTTTTGCACAGACTCTTTGGGATATTCATCAGAAATATTTAGAATAAGTACTACCATAATTTCTGAAGCAGTTTTCTGGAGTTTACAAATACCACAGTGTTGACTGTTTACACATTCTGTCTTCTGCTGTCGCTGTAAGCCATGAATGCCAAAGGCCTGGTCACCCAGCAAACAAAGGATACAGACTGGAGAAGTGCCAGGGAAATGAAAAGGTTTTATATTCTTTGCAAGAACATTTGAGTCACTTGGCCTACTAAAAGTGTTTTGAGGTGCATTCACTGTTGATTGCATTTGTTTTCCAGGCTCACTGCCACTACATCACAGTGAAAAACTTTGCAGAAACTGTGGAAAAACTCGAGACCAAGGCTGGCATCCAGAAGATTATGAAACATCTCTGTGACCTCTTTGCACTACATGGGATCTTCTCGAATACAGGAGCCTTCTTGCACGATGGATACACATCTGCATCTCAAATGGACATGGTCACAGCATCCTACCTGGACCTCCTGGCTGTCATTCGGTGAGCTGCTCTGGCAGGACACACCCAGCTCTCCAGTTTGTCCCTGTGATAGATATAAAAGCGTGCTGCTGTACCTATTGGTACATCTCCACAGTCAATTCACCTCACTCAGATTTATTTTCATTGCCTGGCAGCACTAAAAATTGATTGAAATATCTACTCAGGGCTTGTTTTCATGGCAAAACAGACCCAAGTGTCCAGCTCCTCTGCAGTCTCTAAAGTTCTATAACATGAAAACTTAAATTATAAATGAAGAAGTCCTGAACACTTTCTACCATTTGCAGTAGAGTGAAAGCATGAAAATATATAGTCAAAGCAGCACTGGCAGAAGGCAGCCACAGCAACCCATCACATACTGCAGAATCTGCTAAAGTCACAGCTAATACAGCCTACTCTGTTGCCATGGCTGAGCTGCAACTGGTACCCAAACAATCCTGCCTACAGCTACTTCAGATGCATCTGCTCGACACCATTTATCACTCACTCTGTGAATTCTGAGTTGTGTTAAGGTTTTCACTTACCACAACACTCACAAAGCCTTTTTGACAAAGGGTTCAGCTTTCACTACTCAGTGCTGTTTGTTTAGAACATATTAACTTACAATGGAGAGGAGTTGCTACTCCATGTAAAATTCTACTTAAGCCACCTGGAGAGAAACAAGAACTCACCATAAGCAAGGGCTGAACAGGGCTGAGCCAAACAGCAAGGCTTTTCAGAACTGATAGCAGAATCTGAGTTAAATGATAAGCTTAACGTAACATTTTCAAAAGCCTAAGCACATTGTTGTCTCTGGAATTCATTGCAGCTTCTGTATTAGTCCATGCCTTGTTAACAGAATGAAAAAATGGAGGATTTACATATTTAGTAGAAAGAATACAAACACTTCCTGATCTGTAGCAAAATCCCAGCCTTTCCCAAACCTTCAAACAGCCCTTTCCCAAAAGGAACTGGAAGATGCAAATATCAACATTTGAGCAAACCACTCTGCATCCTGGTACCTCAGGTGTGAAGTACAGCCAGCACAACTTCCTACACCCAGAACAATGGGAGAATGAGGAAAAATAAACCATCTCCTGCTTAGGAGATGCTGCCAGTGCTCCAGCTCTCTGTGCTGTCAGAATGGCAACCAGAAGGGCCCTTGGATGGGTCAGGGTTGCTTTGCTTTTATACACATGAAGAGAATAGACCACCTCAACACCACTTGATGAGGTAACAGAAATACTGAAAGGTAGATGAAGGCTGGAGATAAGCAAAGCACTTCACATCAAGTTAAGTAGGAACCTTATTCCATTTTGTAAGACAAACACATACAGCACAAGAAAAACAAAACAAAACAAAAAAAAGACAAAAATCAAAAGAAAGAACTGGCAGAGACTGCTGAAAAAACATCTGACATGGAATTGAGTCCTGAATTAGGGTATTAGGGACAGAGCCCAGGTAATTACAAGACCCTGCAAACACCCACTCAACGGTGCAGACAAATCAGGGCATCACAGAACATCACAGAATCACAAAATTCTTAGGGTTGGAAAGGACCTCTGGAGATCATCTAGTCCAACTCCCCTGCCAAGGCAGAGTCACCTAGAGATACTTCCAAGAAATTAAAACAAGCAGGATTTTCTCCCCAGTAAAGACAAGGAGGAAAACTGGCACACGCTTTCCAGACTGAGAAACCTGGATGAGCAACTTCCACGTTCATCTCTGATTACCTTTCCCCCTTACAAAGCAATAGGCTGTCAGTAACAGGAATGTCCCTGCTGTGCTCCACAGGAAGGACGCTGTGCCACTGGTGGACGCTTTTGACTTCACGGACAAGAACCTGAACTCGGCGCTCGGCAGCTACGACGGGCAGGTTTATCAGCGGCTCTACGAGTGGGCTCAGAAGTCACCCACCAACCAGGTAGGGATGGATTACAGCTGGGCAACTTCCACAGCAGCCAGAGCAGAAACTGCTTTTCTTCTAATAAAAGCAATACAGATAAGAGACAAGAGCTTTTCGTTCTTTGTATCTCACTCTGAACAATGACCTGTGCTGCTCCAATCACACCACCCATAGTCTGAGCTCATTTAACCTAAAAATGGGTTACAGCCTGCAGAGTATTAGAGATTGTACCAGGGAGCTGGACTCTCATGTGTCACCAGTGTGGTTTTGGCTTTTGAACTTGTATCACTGAGGTAACATTGTACAGAATAAGCTAAAATAAAAGTCTATTTACATATTATGGAACAGCACTAATTGTAGGGTATTTTCTATACACTGATACTTTTATTAGTATCAGTGTATAGAACTCAGCGGTTTTAATATGTTTAACCAGAAAGAGTATAAATGTAAAACAAGGCAATTTGGTCCTTCATGGTCTTTAGCACTTTGCTTTCTCTTCCTAATTCATCCATACTGTGGAGTAATGTAAAATTCTGTGTGATGTAAATATGTATTGCTCCATTTGAAAACTCATTTGGCCTTGAGTGAGATTTTTACTGCGGTAATCAGCATTCCTTTGAAATCCCACAGCTGAACACAAAATTTGCCTTCAGCAAACATTCAAGTCCAAGCATATTATCTGAAGTTAAATAAAATGTTGTCCCCTTTGGGATGAGTATTATGAGCTGCTTATGAAGAACAGCACATATTATAGGGAAAGAGATCTTGCACGTTGTTGAAGTAGCTGGTGGTTTGTTGTTTTGGGTTTTTTTTAATAGTCTAGCTTTCTGTATTTCAGAGATTGTTCTTAAGAAAAAAATTACAGCCTTTCCCTTCTAAATTGCCATTAATTCCCTTCCACATTCTCTTTCTGAACAGATGAGCCCAGCCTACGAGAGGTATTTGAAGCCACTTCTGCACAACACACTGTCGAAATTGTGAAGACCATGTTCCAAGTGAAGGGCACACACTTCCTCCTGTTCTTTGTGCAGCAGTACATTTATGAAGCATCAGTAATGACTAATCAGAATTAATAATCAGTTGCTTACTTGCAGTTACAAGTATGAAAGATTCTCAGCCAGCCATCTGCAATTAGACGGATGCCAACAGCGCTGAGTGGTACCCGCTGCTGTGAGACAATCCAGTCAGGAATGGTCCAGGGTTCACTGTTTTCTATCGTGAAGTGTCTTTATAGCATCAAAACTCTCTCATTTGGCTTCCTCATTCTTTTTCTAAATCCATTATGTGATGATTAAGAAAAAAAACCCAACACCACTACACTATGAACCCTCTCTCAGTGTGTTCTAACTATACAGTGCCTTCAAAAATACCAAAACAACCAACTTTACTGAAAAATCCAAGGAAGGTAAAATTGTGATCCTTGATTTTTAGGAACAACTTGTTCTCTTCGATCGGAAAGTATATTAGAAAGTACATCTGTTTTGACAATGAAAATAGCTCTTGACTTGTTCAGCACTGGAATATTCCTGCCTAATGAAGATGCAGACAAAGCTGATGCCAGCTCCAGTCTGCAGAATTTACCTTCCCATTAATAGGGCTGCTCGTACTGTCTTTCTATAAATCCTGGGCTCCAATAAAGTGCATTATTTGGAATACTGCTTCTCTAATTCTTATACTTCATAATTAAGGAAAGGGCAGGCTGATCCAGGCCAGTCATTAATTTGCTAGTAAATGAAGTGTTGCAGAGAACATCTCGTGATTATAATACAATGCCAGTTAACACAGATATTTCTTACCATGTGCTGCAAGAAAGAAACAACAGCTTTTCCTGAGCTTGAGTGCCTTGACTTGAACATCACCAGAAACACCACTCTGCAGTTAAAATTATAAAGTCACTAGACAAAAGTGCTGACAAACCAGGCAAAACTATTAGCAGCTGCAAGTATTTAGTCTCTGTGTCCCCTCCATCCCTCCCCCTTTAGCCAGTACAAATATTTGCCATCTTTCTGGGAATCTAAAGCAGTTTTCAGAACACAAGCTTTGTCTATAATGAAGACATTTGAATCAACTGATTAACATAAAAAGGAACAAATTACATCAGTAATGGAGGAAAACGGGGCCCTACCAGAGCACCTGAACTACTCTGCAGCACAGAAAAACTGGACTTGGGTAGGGTTTTTTGGTTTAGTTGTGTTTGGGTTTTTTAAGTATAAGAGTTCTAAAAGACAAAAAGAAAATACAAAACAGTATTCTGTATTTCACATTTTTATTAGCTTCTTGCTGGCAGGCATTACACTTGGGAATAATATTGCACCAGGCATTAAAAATATGAATTCTACCACAGGGACATTTTGCATTTAGAATCCAATATAAATATTTCTAATCATATTTCCATGGCTACAGATAATATTTGGTTGCTTGATTTATATGCATAGAAAGGAACAGTTGTCATAACTGTAAGAAACTGTACTTATCAAGTACTTTTAAAGGGTGGGATTTGTTTTCCTAGAATATTACAATACTGTTTATTGATTTAGAAACTAAATTAGTCTACATAATAGCAGCTTCTCCCCAACTGCATTTTAAATTCTTTTTTGTTTCTTGCTCCCAGTGTCATAGCATTAGATGGATTAGAAACCATTTAAACAGAGGTAATTTTAGCACTTTGAGTCGAGTCAGAGAATTGTGTTATTGACACAAAATACCCTATTGTACTAATTCTTCGGACTCCCTCTTTCAAACAAAAAGGTGTCTTGACTGAACAGGCACATGCACGGTTTTTTTTCTGAACTGGACAAAAGAACAGAGCTGCTGGAGAACGAAACTCCTCCAGTCCTCACTGATAAGCAATAAATAGTCGTATAAAAAAAGCCTACATTGTTGCTTTAGTCAAAATCCAGACTCTCTTGGGTTTACTGTCCAATTAAGTTGCTAATCACTGAAGTGGCTCCTGTGGAGTCAGAATCAGTCATCTGTTTTCCGTGCCAGTCTACAGAAAGTCCAGTTATGCTCCACTGTGTTTTCGTTGGCACGCTCGCTCATGTGATGAACCCTGGTGTTCCTGATCGTGAAGCCTTGCTTTGTGATGTACTCCATCAGATGGACCCGGAGCGACACTTCCTGGTGGTAATCGCACGGCCCAAAGGTGAAGGAAACCTGGCAGTCCCTGGTGTCCATCATATGCTTATTCCACTTGGTGAAGTGGTTTGAAATGCCTTCCAGTAGTGCATGGACCTTTGTTGTGATGGTGAGCTGCGTGATGATGACAGCCACCGGGTTGGAGTACTTGGAAAGCTTCCGGGTGCTGGACAGCTCCACCACCTCCTCAAAGGTATCCACGGGATACAGCGGCTTGGGGTCATTAAGACACTGAATTAACGGTTCAATCTGATAGAAGTCCGCTTCCTTCCGGAGCAGGTCAAACTCCTTGAAGTCCAGTGGCAAAGTGAGCTCTGAGGTCCTTAAAAAGTTAAGAACATAACGGAAAAGTGGTCCATCTCTGTCAATAAAGTAATTGCCCTGAGAGTCCCTGGCAGTGGGGAAGTCTCCCCTGAACATGGCCCCGAGCATTGAGTCAGGATATCTCGTTAGAGTTGTGAGGGAGGTCGTATACATGTGTCCACCCACATTTAGCGTGACTGGATCAGTCATCTAGAAAGAGAGAAATTGCAGAGTTTATCAAGCCACGACAAGAAGATTCGATCACCTCACTGACACACACGGCAAATACTGTTGGAAAACTGGAGAGATTCACACTTCTCCCGTTCAACGCCTTTAAGGGGTGTTTAAACCTGAACAGATCCAAGCCACCTAGCAACAAGGCACAACTGGCAACTAGACAGGATGATACTTAGCATGCAGAACGCACATTTCCAGAATGCTTTAGAAACCTTAACAACTGAGCTACTGTCACAGAAGCAAGTTTTGCATTTGGGCAGCAAGTTTTTTCCTATTCTACAGATGGGGAAATGAGAACAGAGAGATTTCCTGAAGAACAAGTTAGTCTGAATGAGGCCCAGCAGTGTTCCTTACTTTCACAATCTGTCTCTCATTCTAGAACAAACTCACCTCAAAAAAAAAAATCAGCCAAACAAATCTTAAGCCTCTTTTTCTCCCTCAAAAGAGGAAGACAGTGCAAGTTTAAACATAGGACCAAGAGTTCACAATCAAAATAATCCACGCTTTGGTTCAGAGGCTTCATTAAAACAGGCAAGGAAAAAAAAAAACTTTCAGCTTTTAATTCTAAAAAGAAATATTTATTAACAAATTAGCATGCTGCATAGAAGAGGGTGGCAGAGCACAAACCAGTCTGCATCAGATTTCAGACAGCACATGAGGAAGCAAGAGAGAAAGGAACATAAATTCCATCTGGCCATCAACTCTAACAACCAGGACTGCAGCCAGCCAGAGAAAAGAGACATATGCATGGCAGCAGAATGACAAAGGGAGATAAATAAGATGTGCTTGTCTGGTTTGAGACAAGATTTACAAGAAAAAGTACTTTTCTCTATAAATAAAATGACAAAGTCCTTAAAATGATAAGCAGAAAACACAGACTATTTTCAGCCTTTATGTTAGGAAAACAGTAACACTGAGCACAAGGCACCAGTTCAGTCCTGGCTGATAGTCCCTAAAAAATGTAAACCTGGGTGCTCCCCACAAACTGCACCTGAGGAGCAGCACTCCAGAGAAGGTAGATAAGCTGTTGTAAAGCTGTTTTAACAGGCTGAACTGAAGCTCTGGATCTACACAAGGCAGACCTGGAACGATTCTTGCTGCAAGATCTCAGAGGCCCAATTGCACATAGAGCACACACTTGCACTCACCATATATCCCCAGTCTCCATTATCCATCTGTTCAATTGCTTGAACTGTGGTATTCCAAGTTTAACAGAAGGCTGCTGAAAGGATACACGATTCACCTCCTCTTATCTCCCTGCAGGAAAAAGCACACACAAACACAGAACAAAACATGGCACACCATCAGTACCCACAAGAACACCAAGGGGAATGCTTTCCAATCAAAGGCAGCCTGTCTGCCAGGAGAGCATTCAGCTACAAAGCCACATTAGCAGGAGAATCTGCAAACTCACTTTTCCCTCCTTCTCCCTTCAAGCTACCCACAGGACTGCCTCTGGAGCACATGGGTAACCATTTCACCAGCTGCCTGAACATCCCAGTTTTCTTGAATAACAAGCAATGTGCCTCTGAGGGTAATACACATTCACAAACTACCTTTCACTGGGAAACTGAGTACTTTGAAAGACAGATGTCGTTTTCCCAGTTTAAAAAGTTTGTTTAGCCACCACTGAGGTCACGCATGTGATCCATTAATATTAGTCAACATTCCCATGCTCCAGTTTCAAACTGCTCAGAAGAATAAATCAAGCATGAAAGTCAACAAACAGTAAGAAGAAAAAAACTCTCACTGCAGAATTAATAATTCAGTAGTGGAGAACTGCAACTGCTAGCAAGAACATTAATCTACAGACAAAGAGTATGAATGGACTTCCCAGACACCTACTCTCAAAAGCAATCTCTGTAGGCACAAGCCAGAGGACATCTAACATGTTGTCAACACACTCCAACAAAAGCAATTTGAAAAGAGATTCATGCTGTGACTTCCCAGAAGATGCTGAACTGTTGACTTGCATAACAAGGGGACTCTCCACACAAGCACAAGGCAAATCCACAGCCCGGGTTGTGCAACTCGAGGAGGGGGGGAAGTGAATGACCTCAGACACCAGTGCTGATTTTCCAAAGGTGGCCTGTCAACCATGTCAAGCCATGCAAGGACAGGGAAGCCAGTCATCAGTAAGCCTTTATCCCTACCCAGAGCCTGCCTCTCTGCTAGAATTGCTGAAAATTTAGGTCAGCCTGTTTTAAGTAGGGTAGAGCTTCTCAGCTTTGTTTATTTTTACATCTTAAAAGACCACACAGTTCCCAAGACTTCTGGTCCCATCCTCTTTACTAACAAACTTCACTCAGCTAAAGGGAGCACAAAGATTTAGCCGAGCCAGAACCCCACATTCCAAAACAACTGAAGGTTCACAATAATTCCCAACCAAAAAAGATAACTTGCCCTTCTCATTCCTAGCAAATGAGATTGGTTTCATTCACCACAGAACAAGGCAGCACATCCCACCTCTCTGGGCTCTGCTGCCCTGCCCAAACCCACAACCTGGGCACAACAGTGTCCAGCAGGTCAGGCCCTTGGGGCCCAGCAGCACAAGCATAGCCCCACCCACAGCATCTCAGGTGGATTAAAGAGTTAAAAAACCAAAATCAGTGTATGAAAATAGTGAGGTCAGACAAGAGAAGACTAAGGAGTACTAAGATACAGAACAAGTCATACCAGGATCCTATTTTTACAAATTAGAGACAGAGCATGCCTCAAGAGAGTACATTAAAGCACACCCCCTGACAGCAGATAAACCTGGAACACCAGCTCTTTTGCCAACCTCTGTAATTATTTTTTTTTTTTTACTGCTCACAAATTAAGACGTGAATTCATTCAGGTTTTTTTTTTTGCAACTGACACTCAGGTACAGCTCATTAACTTTTATCAATAGCCCAGACCTTTTAAACTCCAGCACTAGAACGTGTTATTCTGGTCAAGTACAAGACTAGGGTAACATGCAGATGCATTGAAACCATATGAGACTAGTCCAGGTGTCTGATATTCACTTGAAAGTGAAATGATGCAGCCAGCCAGAAACCTCACTAGTAATCATGACAGAAGAGATCTGCAGGCCTAACAAAACTAACTGGAATTACACATCCAGAATATTTCAAAGACAGAGAGAGATGTCCATCAGTGTCATTTTAACTGGTGAATATGATGTTATTTTGGTCAGCATGTAAGTCCACTACAGATGAATCAAGACATCATCAGAGAAAGAAAGAGATGACACTGCAAGCCTGTGCAAAGGCATGAATTAATCTTTGATCACAGCACTGCTGTGTAACACCAGAGTGAATAACTTACGAGAGCAATTACCTGAAACAAACCCAGCCCTTCTCCAAGGGGCTTGGAGAAATCTCAGTGACCTCTGTGTAATGACCCAGAACCACGAGGTGCACACCTAGCAAACCAGTGCTGGAGTGAGATGCACCACACAAAGGGATGATACCAGGAGGCCATCCTAAAATGCCCGAGTGTGATCCCAACTATCTGCTGCTTCCCTCATCAGCCTGGGAGCTCTGAATTTCTAGACAACTTTACAGGTGAAAGCAGCTCAGTTTGGGTACAACCCGAGCTAAGGACTCACAAACCACATCACAGCAAGGCTGAGGACGGACACCCTCCATGACATATGCCCTTTCAACAATGCTTTAAATCTTCCTGAATTGAATACAGTGATCATCAGTGGGCATGGGCAGACACTCCTTCCATCCCCCAGCACAGGCAGCCTCAAGTCAGCTCTGGTCCCTGTGTTACACACCAGGACAGCCTCGTCAACGCAGCTACTCCTGTGCAGACAGCAGCAAACAGACGACACGCAGGCATACCCCAAGGCAGCCTAACTTTGACAACCACAAGAAATACTCATTTAAGGTGAAAGTCAGCCAGACAAACTGCTGACCCAGTTTAAGCCAAACACGATGTCCCTCTCTGGTGGGAGCAGAAGTGCACGGCCGGTGTCACACCACCGCCCTGCTGTTGTGACACTGCTCTGTGGGCAGGGAGAGGACACACAGCAGTGCCACAGTCACTGGGGCTCCTGCCACAGCCCAGCACAGGCACAGCCAAAACTGGAAAGGCACAACGAGAAGTGAGAAAAGCACTCAAGTCATCATTTTACACTCGACACACCAAACTGGATACCTGCATTTATAAAACGTTCACTCTTATTTCATGTATTATGACTCAGAGGATTACGAGGCTATCAGCAACACTGCTGCAACAGGTAGTGCCACTAACTTCAGCAGGGCTTCTTCCAGAACAGAGCTGCTAACGTGGAACCAGTTTGCAAGCCAAAATTCAAAGAAAGCAATTAAGAGTCAGGTGAACGTCTGCATTTGTGAAAATACACACACACACACACATCAGGCCAGACCAGGGAATGCCAGCAGCACGGCCAGGCATTTGCACTGCTGGGACTACAGGTTACGCACCAACCCTGGAGAGAACGGCTGCACACAGTTACTCAAAGAAATACACACAGCAGCTGTAAATCAAGAGGCACAGGCCACCTGATTTGCTCTGAATGTTCTTCACCTGGTTTTTCCAACAAAAAAATTTAGGGATTTACTTGTGGCAATAGTCTTTCATGGACAGTTTGGTATCAATATTACAGCATGAGCTGTTTAAAGAGTTACCTTTGATTTCTAGGTCAATAGAGAGTTGGCAGGAATTCTAGTAATGGCAACTTAAAAATGAAAAAGAGCAAGCTATGACTCCAACATACACTTGGCATTTCAGCTACTCACCCCCTTTGTGAGCTCCCTGCCTCTGACACTCAGATCTCCAAAAAAGAGAAGAAACTCCAGCTTCCAGCACAGTTATGCTGTACAGGGACAACCTCTCTTTCCCAGCCAGTCAGAACATTTGAAAAGCAAGTTCTTACTCTAAATTATTGGTGACTCACCTGAACCGACAAACATTGAGCAGCACCAGTGCTGACTGTACTCCACCAAACAAACTGACAGTCTGCAGAGCAACCCCTGAGCTTCAGCTCTGTGCCACCCTAAGCAGGGGAGCGAGGAGGAGGAGAGCTCTCAAAACAACCAGTTACCGAATCTTCTGGCAATTCAGTAGATCAGCTTCACTAAAGAAAGCATCTATCACCTTCTACACACGTCAAGTTTATAATGACTAATGCAGCTTATTAAAAGTTTAACTTAGTTCTTGCTATTTCTGAGTTGTTTTTTACTAACACTCAGTCTTTACCTCAGGCAGGATGGAAAAACGCTCACACCAGCCACTCAGCATTTTCACTCCTTTATGTTTAATTGCTTCACTATAAATTCCAAGCTCCCGAAGTTTCCTTCCCTACCCCGAGGACTTCTATGACATCCTGTTTAAAGTCCACATTCCAAACTTTTATTTTAATTGTTTCTTGTTGGAAGAGCCCACATGTATGACTTTGACCCTCCTCTCAAAGACCCAAAGGAAGACTCTTATATCCAGTCTGGCCCTGCTGAAGCAACCCAGGGCACCCAGGCTTCCAGGACCTGTGATAATAATTGTGTTTTATCCACGTATTTTGCTTCTGTGATACTAATTGGTGTTGTTGCCAAGTGGAAACACGTCTCTAAACAGTTTTGGAGGGCAGGTGTCAGAAACACCGAGCCTCCCTGCACACACTGATGGGGCTCAGTATACACACACAGACCAAGAAGTGAGAGCAAGATGGGGCAGAATTGCCCCCTGAAATCCCAGAGAGGGACCCAGGGCTTCAGCAGGAGCCGGGAAGTGCCCGCTTCCACCCCAGAGGAGCCACCGAGTTCGCGGTAGAAGAACTCTCCCCCGGACCACAGTGATTCAGCAAAGATGCTGGAAATGAACCCATCTTGCCTCTCTCCCCGCAAATGACCCAAGAGCCCACGGCCTCACCCCCACCCCAAACCAGAGTCCCAGTTCAGCCTCCTCTCCCCGTGGGACAGCAGGACCCACTCCCGTCCCCGCCCGGAGCAAAGCCCACGATCCCAGACCCTCCCTGCCAGAGATCACTGCCGGGCACCGCGGCTCCCACCCGGGCATCCCCGCCGCGCCCTCCCCCAGTAGAACCGGGAATAGGACCCCGGCAACACCTGTCCCATCCTCACCGAACACCGGAGCCGCGGCTCCCTGTCCCCGGCCCGAAATGGCCCCGGGAGCCCGGCCCGGCACCTGCCCCGCTGCCCGCCCGTCCCGCCGGAACGCGCTCCGCACCGACAGTGCGGCCCCCG